>CM038677.1:321021888-321668041 GCA_021605205.1 Aegilops longissima
TGAATAGCCTGCCAAAGAAACTCCATTGGCAGTTGGGAGAATTTAAGATGCATTCCTTGACAACTTACACGGCACTTAAAAAGCTAATTGCACAAGATGTCAAGGACTTGAGCCACATAACCTAACAGCTGTGGGAATCGCCAGAAATTCTCGACTCGGTTGCCTTAACTAAAAAGTAACAAATTGTCGACCGTCTGGATGCCGAGGCCTTGGCGGCATTTAAACATAACATCCGGGAAGAGTGGTTTCGCCTCGACACTCGCCAATGTAATTAAGTCCATGGCAGCCCTCACCACACTCATGACCCGATTTTGCGCGGCGAGGATTTGCCGTTGGCTCGCAAAGAATAACACATCAAGAAATCCTCGGTACCCAGATGCCAAAGATACTAACAGCAGACCACGTCAGTAATTACGTTTGACACACATGTTACCGCAACAACGGCGACAACACCGGTTCATACACGACAATCAATGCCGGATTCAAGTGGCTCTATATTCCTGGCGCAGTGGAAAAGCCGCTCAAAAGAAGTAATCCGGGCCCGTCTAGTTGGGATCAAGATACTGATCGCCAGGTTTAATTCACGACACCCCCGAAGCCAACCAATACCAACAGAGAATGTTGGGTGTTCAAGAAGGCCGCAAGTTGAATGTCGAAACAAGGATAAGGGCTGCATAGCAACAACGAGGAGGAGCTCGTCACGAACACAGGAGGACAGTAAGAGGTTTCTCCACAAGTGAAAACGGTGAACATGATATACGCACACATATTCCCGAGAGGGAATGTAAGCGCGCACTAAGGGACGCCTATGATGGAGCCGGGCCGCCTAAAGTTCAACCCATGGTCCTCTTTGCCCGATCACCTTCGACGCAGGGACCACCCCACTAGTATCCATCATGGCGGTTCTACCACATTGGTCCTTGACCCCATCATTGACGAATTTCACCTCACTCGAGTCCTTATGGACGGTGGCAGCAGCCTGAACCTGCTCCATCAGGATACAATGCACAAAGTGGGCATAGACCCCGCGAGGATCAAACCCACCAAAACCACCTTTAAAGGTGTAATCCCAGGAGTAGAGGCATGTTGTACAGGCTCAATCACACTGGAAGTGGTCTTCGGATCTCCGGACAACTTTCGAAGCGAGGAGTTAATCTTTGATATCGCCCCTTTGCCAAGGCTATCACGCGACCGCTTCTGGACGAACCGTGACGGTAAGCGATTCAACGCGGTACCGCATTATGCATTCCTCAAACTCAAAATGCCAGACCACGCTGGGTTATAATAATTACATGGAAACACGTAGCGCTTCTTCCGACATGAGGAGCACACCGCAGCCCTCAAGCGCGTATGCTAGCAGCCTTATTAGGCAAACCGCCAATTCAGCTAAAAGACCCCCGACACCTTCAAGCGAGTCCGAGTACCCGGCAGAAGATCGGCAGGCACGCTTTTGAGCTCGCTTAGCACCGCCTGGCCCCAGTCCCATTCAAGGTGCAAATTTGTGCCGCTGCGACATAACTATGCACCCAAGATACCATGGGCATCGGGCGGAGGCACGCCATGGCATCGCACTCACAATGCGGCTCAACCGCCCCTGTAAGTCACGATACCTTTATCATCTTCACTCTTTCAGAACCTACTCCGAAGCCCTTTCCGCAATCTAATTGTTGGACCCAATCAGGGAAGGAAATACCAAGGAAGCAAGACGCTCTAACGTACAAGGGAATCCCCAGGTGGTCTAGGATAACGATCGATATACCTGTTTTACATACCCATACGCAGCATGCCCTTGGATAGGACATGTCAAATAGTCCTATTTTTTGCTTATTGCACTACTTGTATCCGTACGCTTTGACGTATTATTTAATAACAATGCATAGCATTAGCCTATTATTGCATTCCCCTTTCTTTTTTCCCCTTGTCTGCTTATTTACGACAAATTGCACCCGTACATTCTAGTACCACTCAGCATGCCAGGCTTCAGCAGTACCCCATAACGCGGCGTGAAAAGTCCGAACACTTTTGACAGTGCGGCACCCCGAACTTATAGCATTATATGCATCGGGTCCGAATCATGTCTTGGGTCAATACTTGGCTCTGCCTGCTACCATGTTTTGGTACCTACGCCCGCTATATCGCTAAGGTAGCACCGGGAGAATTATCTGCGATTGTGTCCCGCTTCTTCCGGACGAGCACTCAAAGAGAGAAAGCCGAAAACTGATCATCATGATGCGGCAAGAGCTGGTCGCTGTTCGAGAGGTTTCAAATCCTTCAAGATTTTTTCCGCTTTCGGCGAGGAGTCGGCTTTTGTCCGATGAAGCGCATATACCGCCTCAAGTTCGCCTTCCGAATACTAGGGCTTCGCCAAAATTTAAAATTGTAGACTTCTATGGCTAAGTGGGAGTGATAAAGCCTTATAGTCCGATTGCTTGGTTCACAGCCGAACACCTCCTTCAAGGACCCAAAATCGGGATAAAGAGGATCGATTTATCCCGAACACCTCGCATTTAATTACATGGGGCGTGTTTATTTATCGCCAACTCTCGATTTTGTAAACGCCGCATGTATAAGGTAATATCTTAAATTAACAACGCTGTATAGCGCATATGAACTCATTTCATATTACAGTGATCACATGAGTACATTCAAATATTACATCCTTAGCACATTCTGTCTGTGTTCTGGGAACGGGGGTCCCCAGATTTGCCTGCCTGCAGCCCACAACATGGCTAGGCAGCGGGCCGTACGGCTCATCTTCATCAACAAGGCATCCAAGACCCTCGTGAGGGTCCAAGCCTCGCGAGGCGGACGGCACAAGACTTCCTCCGGAGTGGCTTAGCCAGGCGGCCTCACGAGGAGCGGAGATATCAAGGCGGGGCGAACCTCATGAGGGACTCGTGATGTGAGCCATGACGAATGGTGCCAGGCGAGTACTAGTGCGCGCAACATCCCCATTTCCTCTTTGGTGCTAAGGAGGCAAGCGCAGACGAAGAGTACCAAGGCATCAGGCAAAGGTTTCCATATTGGTGCAACGAGACCAAGACCAGGAGGACGACCAGGCGGAGGTCATCGTGGAGCCCAAGACGACGTCACCCCAGGGCTTTTCGCAGGTGAAGACCACTTTGTCGATAGCTTGTACTAGCTGTCCCCTTCAAATTTGCTCTTCGCATGTTGGCTCCTTCCCGCCAACATTTGGGAAGAGGACCAGGCCTATATAAGTAGTGCTAGCCACCACCGAGGGGCAATCTGACCCGGCTTGATCCGACCATCGAGAGCCTAGCCACAAGAACACCTCAACCTCGTGGAGGCTGTTCTCCCTTGTATTGTTCATCATCAGCCCAAGAGGCAATCTACCACCACCAGACCGGAGTAGGGTGTTACACTCCAACAAGTGGCCCAACCAAGATAAACCTCGTGGTCTCTTTCTCTCTGCTGTGAGTTCAAGTTCGATTCTAGAAGATCTTAGCAAGCTAGAGCGAGATCAATTGGAGGAAAGACTTCGGCACCCCAAAGGTTCGAACTCTCAAGGGTTTGCTGAACCCCACATCCAACATTTGGCGCGCCAGTAGGTGCGCCGAGCTTTTTCTCCGCCAACCAGTTCTTCGACGCTGACCGACCGTGGATGTCTCCGGCACCCAAGGACCGGCCCGATCACTGGCAGCCTCCGTCTGGATGACGCCGCCCCATGGAGATCTCGACTTCAAGCACCAAGCGGCGCGGCGCTTACCACCGTTCACTGGGCGATACAGCACGGTCAAAGCGCCATCAACCTCACCCCACGGCAAGTACGGGCCGGCGAGAGCGGGCGAGCCACCGCCAAGAGAACATCGCCAGACCACGGGCGGAGTAGCAGAGAGCTGCTGCGATGATGCAAAGTGATGGAGAGCGGTCGACACGCTTACCGAGCGAAGTCGCTGAGCTGCCGGACGCGGGCGCGCTGAGCATCACCTTCCGCTATCGACTTCGTGCCATCGCAGGGCGCAAGCGCGAAGCCTCACCACCTCTGCGTGCCGCTAACCACGCACGGGGGCTTCATCAACATCAGCACGGCGGGCGGCGCAGGGGGCTCCAATCCCCCCATGCCGCACTCGACGAGCACAAGCACAAGCGTCACCCCCACGGTCCCGGCAGGTGTCGATCGCCACCTCGTGACGCCGCCATGGGCGATAACGGGAGCGGGGCACCATGGCGAGGTGTTCGGGGTGACGGTCCCGGAAGCCTACGTGCCCCGCATGATGGACCAAGAATACGCACCAGAGGACGACATCGTCTCGTTCATTGGGAAAGATTGGGGAGAAGGGGCGCTCGGAGCGGAAGCTTTCCAAGAGCCAATGGAGAACCACGACGATTGCGCCAACAGCGGCAATTACAGGGTACCGCTAGTCACTCAAGAACAAGTTTACGCTAACCATGGGCTATAGATGAACCAGGTTGCTGCGTCGATCGACAACCCGGGAGCGACGACACCCGCTCCTGCAAGGGAGACGCGCTGGAGGCCACCGAGAGGGAGCCAGGAGAAAGGCCCCTCTCCGCGGCGCGCGGCGCCTGACGACACCCGGAGGTAGGCCCTCTGTCGGGGAGGCCTCGCCAACCCTTCCCCCGGCAGAGGACCTGTGGTCGCTGAGGGAACCGCTGTTGTCCTCTTTCCTCTTTCCGTCCCGGGCTCCTCCGGGTCCGGCTCAGAGGAGGTTGAGAGCGCGCAAGGGGCCTCGCCTGGGCGATATGAAGCAAGGCCGCACTGTGAAGAAGGCCCGTGCCGTGAAGCTCACGCCTGTGACACTCTCACGCATAATGAGTTGGGGCTGTACACACCCCGAGTCTCAAGGGTGCCGCCTCAGCCCCTGCGGGCCCCTCCCATGCCTAGTGGCAGCACTTAGCTCCGTGCTGGTGAGAAGACTTGAAGACCAGAAGACTAGACTAGGTGCCGGACGCGGCCTTTTGCTTTGGATCTTTCATTCTGTAGCTTTGGATTTGAGTTGAAGCTGAGTTTTTTTTACGCGCGTAGGGGGAGCCTTTTCTCATTTGAGAAATTTCTCTCCTTCTTGATCTTGCTTTGTTTGGGACTCATGTCCGCCGCCTTTCCCTCACGAGCTCCTCGCGAGTGGGATCACACAAGCACGCTGCTGGCCCCGAGGCTGCAACTAGTGCCCACTCCATGTGGGGCCCCTTTCGGCAGGGCGGCGAGCTCCGCAAGGTTCTCAGAAACTCGGCACGTCATAGCCTAGCTCAGGGCTGGCGCTGACTAAGGAAAACCCGCATCAGGATTCACGAGTTCACGAGGACACAAACTCACACCGCATGGAAAAATAAAAGCTGCGATTTGTTTACATGAGGGGCTCCCCCTCTCAAAATGCTCTTACAAATAAAAGCTACGATTTGTGTGCAGGAAGAAACGACAGGAGAACAAGGGATCAGCCGGAGATGTCGCTCGCTGCGTCACTTGCAGACGATCACCAAGGCCGTCCGCCGCCTTCATCGGCCTCATCACCGCCATCGGCGACGCCTGCCGCCATCATCGACCACACCGCCTTCGCTCATGGATAACCAGCACCGCATCGCCCTCCTGCTGGCGGCCCGACCAACGCGGCCCACACGGTCTCGACTCAATAAGGCTTATCGCCTTACAGCCACGAGCACGGGGCGGCGGCGGCGCCAAAGTAAAAGTTGGGGTCGGCATTCAGGAGGCGGCCGAAGACGACGAGAAAGCGCTGCCAAGCAAGCCGCGCCTCTTTCTCCACAAGCCGGGCGAAGCTTGGGCAGATCGAGCCTCCAGCGCCACCACCACTTTGAAGAAGGTCGGTGGCTAGCGAATGCTCGAGTGAGGAGTCGCGCCCACATTGCAAATGTGGCCTGTGACGATATTGGCCCTGTTCCAACCTCCCAAGCATGGGGTGTGCTCGCCTCCAGCTGCTCGGGCGCCGAGCACCTCCTCCGTGTTCTTCCTCGCGACGGCCTCACCATCAACCTGGCCCCCGAGGGAGAGCGCCGCCTCGCACGGGCAGAGGCTGTCCGTCAAGGCCAGGACCAGTGGCTGCGGCCGTGGCTTCCCACTGCCTCGGCCTGGCCCACCTGGGTCCGAGGGCAGCAGCCCTGCCCTCATCTTCCACGCTCATGAAGCTTCAACCTCAGATCGCATCTTACCTCCAGGTCCGGCGAATCCTCGCCACCCGGTGGCTCACCTCCTCAACAACTCGCCTCATGAGCCCCAACGGCGCTCTTCGTGATAGGCGACTTACGCGCCTCGCTCTGGGCTTGCTCGAGCTCAAGGTTGTGCCCATGGCCTCTGTGGCCAACGCCTCATGCTTCCGGACACCATCTTCTCCGCAGCGCCCCTCGACGCAAGGGAAGCCTCAAGGCCTCCACCGCTTCTTGAGAGACACACCCAGCCCGGAGTTCCCACACGCTTTCTTTTCGCAGCTCGCTGGCGGCGATCAGCCTCACGAGCCTCTTCCAGGCTCGTGGAGCAGGCTTCTGAGGAAGCCTGAGAGACGCCTGCCTTGCGCTCAAGGTCACGCAGGTAGCGGCCAAGCTGATGGCCACCTCAGCTTGGCGCCGCCTCCAATAATCAAGACCTCAACCTCAAGACGCTAATCAACACTCGCGAAGCTCTTCACCAAGCCGGCTCATCGCGCTCATCGCCTCCTGGAAGAGCTCATGACGAACCATGCTCCGCCCGCGCTCAAGCTCGAACGCCCGACCTTCTTCATCTCCCGCCTCGGGGGCTGTAGGCAGGGCGCCACATGCCGCGTCACCCCTCGGCAGGAGGCTGGGGGCTGGCGCCACACTCGACACCAGCCCGTCTTCGCGAGGAGCCCAAGCCTGCTGGGCTTGCTGCTCGAGGAGGAGCCGAGGATCAAAGCCAACAAGCTATCACCAAAGATCAGCGGAGGAGTCTTGGGCACGCCTGCCAAGCTCCATGCTAGGCCGATGGGGAGGAGTGGCGAGGCCGCAGGATCAGCACGCCAGGAAGGCATAAGTGCCCCTTCAACCGCTTCTGCCTGTGGGCAGGACTTCGGCGCGCTGCAAGGCCAAGTGGTAGTTGACGAAGGAGGAGGCTGCCAGGAGATCCAGCGGCCTCGTAGGAAGGAGCCTCGAAAGACTAGCGCCAAGAAGAAAGCAGCATACGTAAAGCCATGATCGCGCTGATACTTACACGTCAATGGCGAAGTACTTCCTCCGCTTCAGCGGTCCGAAGATGTTGCTGCCGCTGGGGGATCCTTTCCTCTTGCGGTGCTCCTCGAAGTCCATGCAAATATGACCGAAACACTGGACGTGACGGCCGGAGCACAGCAGGGCCGCAGAAGAGCCCGGGAAAATATCTTCAGGGGCGCCCGGTTCCGGTGAATAGCCGGGCACCGTTTCATCACGATCTCCCGAGGTTCCTGCAGCCTTGGCCTCAGGAGTCGCACGCAGCGTCTCCTCAGCAACCGACACCTCGGGAGGGGTGTGGCAGGCTCCCGAAGACGATGCCCCAGGATCACCGCCCTGCGTGTGCTTGTTAGTACACGAGCCGCCGGTCTCCGCTCGAGCTCGCCCACCTGCACCATCACTTAGGGTGAGCCCAGCATCGGGAGCGAGAAAGGGAACCACAACGACAGGGTTCTCCCGAGGCCCCTCCAGGCCGATCGGCCTCGGCCCCCATTCATCAAAGAGAGGCATGTTCTTTACAAATTCATCCTTATTCTTGCAACGGTACAACAGGCAACTATTCCGGGGCAGCTCGGCTGGCAGAGAGACACCCGTCAGGACATTGAGCACCGTCCCCCACGTCCCAAGGAGGAGCCCCGACTCCTGAAACCTCATGTGGTCTTGGCTGCTGAGTAAGGTCCACATTGGGTGAGAATGGCGCTGAAGCGGAGCGACCCGGCGTCAGATGAATTCCTTCACCACCATCGGCGCAGTCACGCCGCGATTCTTCATCAACTTCAACTGAGCCAGACGCGAGCGAGGCCGGGGCTCGCGAGCCGCTGATGGCCCCGGCCGTAGTTAGGAACAGCGGGCCCCGACGGAGCCTGGAGCATAGGACTGAGCACGCTGGCATCAACAAACACCCATCGTATCCGGAAGTCGCTCATAGATGGAGGAAGCTCAAAATCAATCCCATCGTCATTGGCGGCCATGCCACCGGAATCATCACGACTTTGAGCACACGCCGAGGGTCAGCCAGATGCAATGAGAAGAAGTGACAGAAGAGAGCCATTGAAGGAGCAATGCCCACCATGGCTTCACACACGAAGGCGAAGACGACAAGAAGTGTCACGAACTGAGGGTCGAGATGCAGCAAGTGGATCTGTTAGTGCTCAAGCACAGTGTTGAAGAAGGCGGAGAAGGAGCATCAGGCCTCGCCTGTGAGGGCCGGATGAAGATTGGGATCTCAAGTACCGCTCAACCGAAGCGAAAAGGGACGCGGGCCAAGCCACCATCTCCCCCCACTCATTGAAGCTGGAGGCAATCATCGGGGCACCTTGTCCATGGCCTCGTCGTTGAGCACGCGAGACCGGCCGAGCGCCGGTGCAAAGGGCGGAGGCGTGGCCGAAAGGAGCAAAGGACTCTTCCCCTTCTCAGCTTGCTTGGGCACCATGGCTATGGATCAGGCGGAGCGCGAGTCAGATTAGGGAAGAGAAGCAGAGTCGCAAGGAAGCAGAGGAATTGGGGAAGCAAGGCGCAAGAGGCGGAGGAATAACTGTGTAGGCCGCGGGGGTCGCATAGCCGGGCGGATTCAAAGGCAGCGTGGGGAAGCGGAGATGCCCATGTCCAATCAACCGCCACGCGTCGACCGAGGCCAAGATGCTTTTTGGGTTCGGGCGCCCGAATTTGACCCTTGGCTTCGCTGGGTGAAGCTGCCCGAAAGCCGCTTTGGGCCCGGGCTACTGCCGGGCTTTCGGGAACGGGGACCTCAGACTTGCTCGCTCGCGCCCACAAAGATGGTTAGGTAGCGGTCCGACGGCCCATCTTCATCAACAGCAGATCCAAGACCCTCGCGAGGGTCCAAGCTCACGAGGCGGATGTCACAAGACTTCTCCGAGTGGCTTTAGCCAGCGGCCTCACGAGGAGAGGAGATATCATATGGGCAAACCTCACGAGGACTCGTGGACGTGAGCCATGATGAACGGTGCCGCGGTACTGTGCAAAGCGCCAGGCGCTGCAGCTGCCCCATTTCCTCTTTGGTGCTAAGGAGGCAAGCAGCATTTAAGAGTACCGAGGCATCGTGCAAAGGTTTCCATATTGGTGCAATGAGACCAAGACCAGGAGGACGCACCAGCGCGGAGGTCATCGTGGAGCCCAAGACGGCGGCCACCCTGTGGCTTTTCAGCGAAGACCACTTTTGTCAGGATAGCTTGTACTAGATGCCCCCCTTCAAATTTGCCCGCCGTTGTTGGCTCCCTTCCCGCTCAACATTTGGGAAGAGGACTAGGGCCTATATAAGTAGAGCTAGCCACCACTGTAGGGGCAATCTGACCTGGGCTTGATCCAACCCGATCAAGAGCCTAGCCACAAGAACACCTCAACCTCAGGAGGCTGTTCTTCCCTTGTACTGTTCATCATCAGCCCAAGAGGCAATCCACCACAACCACACTGGAGTAGGGTGTTACACCACAACGGTGGCCTGAACCAGTATAAACCCCGTGTCTCTTTCTGTGTTGTGAGTTCGTCGAGTTTGTCCACAAGATCTTAGCAAGCTAGAGCGTAGATCGATTGGAGGGAAAGACTTCGCGCGCACCCCAGTCTTCGAACCTCAATGGTTTGCCGGAACCCCACATCCGACACATTCCTCCGCCACAAAGCGAGCACCCTTCAGGACACTGTCATAATACTTTTCGGTGTGGTGATGCTCCTTGCCCTCCGGCGGCCCCTCCTTCACCAGCTTTTCGGCGTCCAGCTTTGCCCAGTGCACTTTCGCCGGGAAAGCTCCCACAGCGACCTTCAATGCAGACGGACTGCTTTATGACTTCAAACCGGGGCAGGTATTCACAAGTCACCTCACCAAAGCCAAGTAGCTGCCAGCAGGGCTCGCCAGCCACATCCAGACTATGAGACCCCTCATGGCCAGTTCGGCCGCCTTGTGCAGCTCGACCAGTTGCTTCAACTAGTCGCTCAGGGGCACTGGATGTTCGGTCCTAGTATACTGAGACCAGGACAACTTCTCTGTCGAGCTCCCCTCCTCGGCCCGGTAGAACTCCATGGCATCTGACACACCGCGGGGTAGATCTGCGAATGCTCCTAGAGAGCTCCGAAACCGGGTAAGTAAAAGGAAAGTTTCCTTCACATGCTTGCTTTGCATAATGAATGCCTTACCCGCCGCAATCTTCTTAACCGCCTGAATCTCTTGGAGGGCCTTTTGGGCTTCGGCCTTGGCATGTTGTGCGTTTTCGAGGGCCTTCGCAAGCTCGGACCCCTGCGTCTTAGAGTCACGCTCCAAGGACTCGTGTTTCTTGACGAGAGCCTAGAGCACTTGCTGCACCTCGCCAACTAGGGCCTCTTGCTTCTCTCGCTCGATACGCTCCTTGTCCGCTTTTTCTTCGGCCTCAGACAACGCCTTCTTCAGGGTCGCCACTTCGGTCGTGGCTCCTAGCAAAATTCATGACGATCCTGTTATTCAAAAACTACATTTTCCTTTATTAATAAATAGACTGGGTATCACTTACCTTTGTTCTCTTCGAGCTGCCTCTTGGTAAGGCCGAGCTCTTCCTTGGACCGCTCAAGGTCCCGCTTCAAGCAGCAACTCCACAGACGAAGCGGCAGCGCAGCAAGGAAGCCTCGCTTATTCACATAGACACATTCAGATTATACTCCTGCGGTTATTATTTGATCCTCTATTCGGCCTTTCTTCGTGAATGCCAAACAGAGCATCAGGGGCTACTGTCTATGTTGTAACATTTTCTTATAATTTGATTACTTACCTCAAAGCCTGTTAGGAGGCTGGCACAGGCTTCAGTCATTCTGCTTTTGGCGGATTGAACCTTCTTGACCACCTCACTCATAACAGTGCGGTGCTCTTCGTTGATGGAAGCGCCACAAAGCGCTTCCAGCAAGTTGTCCGATGTGTCTGGATGGACAGAGGCCATCGGCACGGACGGCTCGTCCCCCTTGGCGAGGGGTTGGCTGACAGAATCGGGAACCACTGGAGGTTCCAGTGCAGTATTCGGCTGGGGGCTAGGCTTGCTGCCCCCGACGTTAGGGCCCAGGGGAGTCTCGCCCCTCGTGCGCCTAGCGCCTGGAATGTCGCTTGGGCGCCTGCAGCCGCCTCCCTTGGTTCAAGGTCTTTGAGACAACACCAAGGCCATCCATAGGGCGTGGGGAGGAGGCGGCCGGGAGCGAATCGCTGTTCATATCCGACGGGCCCAAAGAATCATCCGAAGAAGATATGTCGATATGGGCTCGGGATGGACTGCATAATCATGTTTGGCGTTATAAGAAGCAATAAAATAAAACATACCAAGAACCATTATGGTATCCGAATACTTACGACTTTGCCAGGGGCTTGTCCCTGGGCAACCACTCATCATCGCTAAAAGCGGCCGTTGTGGAACAGTCCGGATGGAGGGTCCTTCCCTTCTTGGACCTTTCGGCCTCCCCAGAGGGGGCGGTCTTCCTTTTCTTTTCTCCCCCGGCTAGGGGGGAGAACTTTCTCTTCCCCCTCCCCGTTTTCGTGGGAGGAGGGCGCCTCGGTGTTTTCGGGCGATGAGTCCGAGATAACCTTGCGCCGAGACCTTTCCTGGTCCCTCGTGGCCTTATTCTGGCCTTCTTCTCCGGGTGCTCATATATGCCGAACCAGCATCTCCGTTAGGAGAGCATCCGCTGGATCTTCGGGGGGGGGGACAATCGATCTGCTCCGCTGTCACCACCCAGTCTCATAAAAGGCGGAGGCTCAGATCCTCACACGGTTATACCGGGAGAAGAACATCTTATGAGATCTAAAAGACTTACCGGATTTGCAGGCGCTTATACCGAGTCCGCGATCCTAGGTAAGAGGAGGAGGTACCTGCCCTTTAAACAGCACCTTCCAGACGCCTTTTGTGCGTCAGGTCAAGAGCTCTCGCAGCTGCCTCGGTGCTCAGCTGAGTCGACCTCCCACAAGTTGAATTCCCGACTTTGACACGGGAGGATCCGGCGGAAGAGCATGACCTGGACCACGTTGACAAGCTTGATCTTCTTGCTTATCAAATTCTTGATACATTTCTGTTGTCCGGTCAGCTCCACCAATGGACCCCAGGATAGGCCCTTCTCTTTCCAGGAGGTGAGCCACATGGGGATGCCGGATCGAAATTCGGGGGCCGCCACCCAATTGGTGTCGTGCCCCAGTGATGTAGAACCACCCTGATTTCCACCCCTTCACGGTCTCCACGTAGGAGCCTTCGAGCCAGGTGACGTTGGGCATTTTGCCCACCATGGCGCCTCCACACTCCCACGACCGGTCACCACCTTTGGCTTCATCGTTGAAGGTCTTCAGCCATAGGCCGAAGTGGGGCTTGATGCGAAGGAAGGCCTCGAACATGATGATAAACGCCGAGATGTTGAGGATGAAGTTAGGGGCCAGATCATGGAAGTCCAGCCCATAGTAAAACATAAGCCCGCGGACAAACGGATGGAGGGGAAATCCCAGTCCATGAACAAAGTGGGTAAGAAATACTACCCTCTCATGGGGTTCTGGAGTAGGGACGATCTGTCCTGCTTCGGGGAGCCGGTGCGTGATGTCTGCGGCTAGGTATCCAGCTCCACAGAGCATCGTAATGTCCTCCTTCATAACGGAGGAGATCATCCACTTGCCCCCTGCTCCGGACATGCTTGGAATGGCTTTGTGGAGAGGATGTAAACTTGGGTGCTGGAGCTCGAGTGCGTATGAGTGGGCAAGAGAAGAGGAAGGCGTGGGTGAAAAAGATGAATCCTTGTCCCTTTATAAAGGCGGAAGAGACTATGCGCCTCCCGACCTGCCTGGTAAACTCGCTTATTCCCCAAGTGCCGTAATTGATGGTGCGGTTGGGTTTCCCACACCCGTATTGATGAGAATCCCGTGATAAGGGGACACGATCTCTGCTTCGACAAGACGTGCCAAGAAAACCGCCTCGCAATATGTGCAGTAGCTGGTTGAGAAAAACGGTTCGAATAATGACCGGGCCGTGGTGTGATGTCATGCTGCAAAATGTGTCAGCAGATTAGATTTTTGGGATATTATACTCTCTACGATGGTATGTGGAATTTATTTTGCAGAGCCGGACACGATCCTTGTGTTCAAAATCTTCTATGGAGTATTCGGAGGAGGAAACCGCCTTGCAATGCCGAAGACAATCTGCGTGCCGGGCTCATCATCATTGAAGCCTAGTTCAGGGGCTACTGAGGGAGTCCTAGATTAGGGGGTCCTCAGACTGCCGGACTATATACTTTGGTCGGACTGTTGGAACATGAAGCTACAAGATTGAAGACTTCGTCCCGTGTCCGGATGGGACTCTCCTTGGCATGGAAGGCAAGCTTGGCAATTCGGATATGTAGATCTCCTCCCTTGTAACCGACTCTGTGTAACCCTAGCCCCCTCCGGTGTCTATATAAACTGGAGGGTTTAGTCCATAGGACAACAACAATCATAATCATAGGCTAGCTTCTAGGGTTTACCCTACACGATCTCGTGGTAGATCAACTCTTGTAATACTCATATCATCAAGATCAATCAAGCAGGAAGTAGGGTATTACCACCATCGAGAGGGCCCGAACCTGGGTAAACATTGTGTCCCCCGCCTCCTGTTACCATCCACCTTAGACGCATAGTTCGGGACCCCCTACCCGAGATCCGCCGGTTTTGACACCGACAGTTATCTCGCGGGCGGGTTCGTGAGACGACAGATGCCACGGGGTGGTTTGAAGTGGGGGCAAGACTGCTCTGGAGATCGAGGGACGGGATTGGGCAAACATCACGCGGTGATTTACCTACCTAGTTTCGGGGCTCTCCGGAGAGATAATACCCCTACTCCTGCATGTCTGATGATATATGCAGTGTATACGTAGCAGTACAGAGTTGCTCCTGGAGCTGTATCCGGATGAATCGGGAAGCCGGCTACACTTATCCTCTACTCGGCCTCATATGTGAGTGAGTGTGGGTGAGTGTGAGTGTGGCGTGAATGGCCTTGTGGCCGAATGAGTGTCATGGTTGTATGAGTGTGCCCGTCAGCATGGATGGATGGATGTGATATATATAAGTGTGTGGGTGCGTGTCCCCTTGGCCAAGGCAATGCCTTCTTGGCCAAGGGAGGGACCTCTTCCCCAAGTAAGTGCCTCCCCTGGGTCACTTTATACTCTAGTTCCCAAGGACAAGTAACACTGTACATGATGTCGCGTATGACGAGTGAGTAGTGTATGCTTTATCAGCAACAGTGGTCGCGGTATGGCTGTCTTGTCGGTGTGTGTCAGACGAGACGCAGTAGTTGTCTTCGCGTAGGAGGCCGGCTGGAGCAGCCGGACAGGGAGCCGGCTGGCTAGAGCAGCCGGACAGGGAGCCGGCCGGGCGGCCGGGTTGAGGAGTCCGGCCGGGTTGAGGGACTTGGCCGGGTTGAGCAACCCGACCAAGTGCGAGCCGGATTGAGGGGCGTTGCTGGCCCCGATGTTTTCGAAGCGTCATTCGCCATCTTGGGCCTACCCAGGGGTCATTCCCCCGACAATAGCCTTCGAGCCTCACGGCAACTTGGTAAAGTTGCGCGGAGGGTTTTAGCGGGCGTCGATGTAGTAGATGGCATTGAAGTTGCAGCCGGTGGAGGGCGTGCAACGGGCGCGACATGTTCCAAGTGGGGGCATGCGAGCGCACCCACTGGGTGTATCCTCCGAGCCTCCGCGCAACTTGGAAAAGTTGGGTGGAGGGTCTTGCTATTGATGATGAATCCGACGGTGATGTCGAGGGTGCCGGGCACGGACACGGAGTCCGCCGGCTGAGTGGGGGCGCGCGAGCGCACCCACTGGGTGTAGCCTCCGAACCTCCGGACAACTTTGGAAAAGTTGCGCGAAGGGTCTTGCTGTTGATGATGAATCCGATGGTGACGTCGAGGGTGCCGGGAGCGGACACGGAGTCCGCGGGCTGAGTGGGGGCGCACGAGCGCACCCACTGGGTGTAGCCTTCGAGCCTCCGGGCAACTTTGGAAAGGTTGCGCGGAGGGTCTTCCTGTTGATGAAGAAGCCGACGGTGACGTTGAGGGTGCCGGGCGTGGACACGGAGTCAGCCGGCGGGTGGGCACGGGGCCCTGCCGGATGCGGATGCGGAGTCCGCCGGCTGAGTGGGGGCGCGCGAGCGCACCCACTGGGTGTAGCCTCCGAGCCTCCGGGCCACTTTTGAAAAGTTGCGCGGAGGGTCTTCCTGTTGATGAAGAAGCCGACGGTGACGTCGAGGGTGCCAGGCGCGGACACGGAGTCCGCCGGCGGGAGGGCACAGGGCGCTGCCAGATGCAGACGCGGAGTCCGTCGGCTGAGTGGGGGCGTGCGAGCGCACCCACTGGGTGTAGCCTCCGAGCCTTCGGGCAACTTGGAAAAGTTGCGCGGAGGGTCTTCGCTGTTGTTGATGACTGTGGCCGGCTGCGTGCTGCAGCCGGCATGTAGCCTCCGAGACTCCGGGCAAGGAGGGAGTTCCCCACATAGGTGATCGTGCAAAAGACAAGGTTAGTCCGCGCAGATATATCAAATGTTTGCTTTTTAGAATTGCAAGTTTTATGCGGAGGGTGCCGACTCGGTTTCGTCCGAGCCCCCTTCAGTCTTTTTTTATGTCCCCTCCTCTCTTTGGCTTTGCCTCTTTTTAGCTAGACAGTCTGGAGCCGGTCTGTAGCTGTTACGAAGAGTGGCCATGGAGTGGAACGTCCAATACTCGGACTACAGGAGCGGATTTGACCGAGTAGATACTCATAAAGGAAATGACCGGGTTGCCCAAGCCATCTTCTCCCGGACGTTTTTCGCGTGGGGTGACCTCCAGCTTTTGCTCTTGCTTAGCCGGACAGCCGCGCTGCGGTCTGTGGCTGAGAGTGGGCCTTCGGTACTATATGCGCTACTAAGCTGTCTGCGGGAACGAACGTATCGGGCCGAGCGGCCAGCCTCCGGGCCGAGACTAGCCGGCACCGGGGCACACAGTGATGCAACTGTAATAAAGGCGGAAGTGGTCCCCAAGTGTCGCTTGGGGTTATTCGTGTTTGCGCATGGGGCGAAAATATGCGGGTGCGGAGCTCATATTGCTTTGACGCGGACGAGGTGGAGGTTGCCGACGACGGCGGGCGCGGCTCGGCGCTCACGGAGTGCGCTGGCGCACCCACTGGGGGTAGCCTTCGAGCCTCCAGGTGCTCGAAGGGGGGCCAGCTGGTCGGGCTCGACCGGCCAAGCAACTGAGCGGGATGCGGCCGAGCCGGCTTGGCGCAGCCGGCCAGTCGTCGAGGTGGGCGGGCTCTCCAGCCGGCCCGGTGTCGAAGTAGCGAGCAGGCCAGCAGGCGAAGCGGGCGTAGCTCGTGGTCTTTTTCTTCTTTTATCTGGCAGCATTTTTCTCAACCGGCTTGGGCAGTTTTTTTTACACAGCTGAGTTCAACTTCTTTTTTTGTTGTTTCTTTCTTTTCCTCAGTCGGATAGGGAAATCTCGGACGCAGTCGGCACAGGCGAGCAGCCGACCAGTGGAGGGGCGAGCCGGCCACCCAGAGCCAGCATGGGCCGGGCGCGCGGAGGCGCGGGAGCGAGGCGTCAGCGACCCGACGACCGAAAAGGGCGGCGAGCTGGTCAAGGGCCGAGGCGAGCCCGGGCGGGGCCGGAGCTGTTGCAGGCTCTAAGATGGCGAACGGCGAGAGGGAGCCGGCCGAGGTCGGGGCAGGACGGCGCAGAGCGGCCCGCAGTAGAGGGTGTGCGCGACGCGGGGAACCTAGCAGCGAGGCGGAGGAGCACGGTCGAGCTGCGGCGAAGCTAGCGGGCGGTGCAGCGAGCCGGACGCCGGTAGGCGGAGCTGTGGGGCCGGCCGCGGGCGCGAGGTGGAGGCCGAACTGCTGGGACGACGAGCGGCCGCCGGGTCGTGGCGGGAGGCGGCGGCCGGGTCGCGCGGACGGCGGAGCGGCGAGACGGCTGGCAGCCGGTCGCTGGAGCGGCGGCCGGTCGCACACTCGGCGGAGGGAGGGGCCGGTGCGACCCGGGCGCAAGCGTGCCGGAGCTGGCTGGGCGGATAGACGGTGACCCGGCAGGCCCGGGTTGGTGCGCGTGGCTGGGAGGAGCGAAGTCGCTGAAGCGCAGGCGCGCCGGAGAGGACCTGCACGGGAGGCGGCGGCGTAAGCCGGGCGGGGCAGGACGCGCAGCGGCGACCGCCGGGCGCGGATGTGGAGCCGGAGAGAGCCCGACACGGCGACCCGACAGCTCGCGCGGCGAAGCGGCCGGACGCGCCCGGCTGGTGGAGACGACAACGAGGCGTAGGGCGGGGCCGGCAGGGGTGGAGAACCCGACCGCTGGTGGAGGCGAAGCCGGCCGGCCAGGTCCTGCGCGCGGGTGGGTGGAGGCGGCCGAACATGGTGGAGACGGCGCTCGGGGCGGCGAGCCGGCCAGCCGGACGGGACGGGCCGCGCGCAGCCGGGACGGTCGAGGTGGTCGGAGAAGATGGCCCCTAGGAGGACCCAGCGCGTGCGGGAGCCGGAGCGGAGGACCCGGTTGGTGGCGAGTCGGACCGGAGGATCCGACGCCGGGGGAGCCGAACCCGGCGGGGCGTGGTCGGAGCCGGCCCATGCGTGAGCAGAGGCGAGGCGCGAGGGACGCGACAGTAGCTGGTGCGAGCGTCGCGGGTGCAGGGCCAGTTGGAGCGGCAAGCGGGCGCGGCCGCAACAGAGTAGGCACAGGGCCAGCGCGCGCGGGAGGAGCCAGCGGAGCCGGTCGTTCCGGCGTTCATGATGAAGAGGAGGAGCCGGGCGGTGGATCGGACAGCAGGCAAGGCGTAGCCTGCCAGACGGCCAAGCAGAGCAGCCGGCCAGGCAGCGGCCGGACGAAGTCGAGCCGGCCCGAGGACGCTGTTGCCAGGGGAGTCGGCCGACGCGTGCGTTCACTGGACGGCCTTGCGTGCACCTGAGCCAAGCTAGCTAGCATTCATGCAGTCAAATCCATTGGGTTTGCTAGCTAGCTAGCTCGCCAAGCATGGGTGTGTGCACGCACGGGGGCTGGAGGTGCGGCCGAGGCGAGGCCGGAGTGACGCGAAGTTGACATTGGGGCGCGGCGGAGCAGGCCGCAAATAGTCGGGCGCGGTCGGGTGCCGGAGTATGTTTTTTTGTACGAGCAGCGCCTGGATATAGTGTGGGTTCAGTATGGATGGTGTACGGCTAGTACCTGACCAATATACGTGGTTTATCCGACATGCGTTTGGCCAGTGAATGGATAGTGTATAGTAGTGGTAGGTAGCAGTGGAAGCAGCGGCAACGCAGCGATGGCTGGGGACCTACAGGCAGCGGCAAGCGCAACAGCAACGCGAGCAGTGGCAGCCACGGGCGCGCGGGAGGAGTGACAGGATGCCACCAGAGGTCGGCGGTGCCGGTGGAGCGCAGCGGCGAGCGGAGCCGGGCGCGGTCGGCTGGCCGGAGCGCGATGTAGCGCGCGGACGACGGCGGTGCCGCGATGGTGGCGACGAAGAGGGCGACACCGACGACGAGGACACGTCGTCCCGCGCGGTCGCTCCGGGGGCAGGTCGATGTCGATCCCCCGAGCGCTACTGGAGAGACGACAGCGACGCCGCGGTGATGATGAAGCTGGTCCCGCCCGGATCTCGGTTCCGCGGCAGCTGGTATCATAGCACCGCCCCACAGTGAGCGCCAACAGTCGTGGTTATCTCACGGGCGGGTTCGTGAGACGACAGATGCCACGGGGTGGCTTGAAGTGGGGGCAAGACTGCTCTGGAGATCGAGGGACGGAATTGGGCAAACAACACGCGGTGATTTACCAAGGTTCGGGGCTCTCTGAAGAGATAATAACCCTACTCCTGCATGTCTGATGATATATGCAGTGTATACGTAGCAGTAGAGAATTGCTCCTAGAGCTGTATCTGGATGAATCAGGAATTCGACTACACTTATTCTCTACTCGGCCTCATATGTGAGTGAGTGTGGATGAGTGTGAGTGTGGCGTGAATGGCCTTGTGGCAGAATGAGTGTGCCCGTCATCATGGATGGAAGGATGTGATATATATATAAGTGTGTGGGTGCATGTCCCTTTGGCCAAGGAAATGCCTTCTTGGCCAAGGGAGGGACCTCTTCCCCAAGTAAGTGCCTCCCCTGGGTCACTTTATACACTAGGGCCCAGGGACAAGTAGCACTATACATGATGTCGCGTATGACGAGTGAATAGTGTATACTTTATCAGCAACAGTGGTCGTGGTATGGCCATCTTGTCAGTGTCGTGTTAGATGGGACAAAGTAGTTGACTTCGCGTAGCAGGCCGGTTGGAGCAGCCGGACAGGGAGCCGGCCGGCTGGAGCAGCCAGACAGGGAGCCGGCCGGGCGGCCGGGTTGAGGAGTCCGACCGGGTTGAGGGACTTGGCCGGGTTAAGCAACTCGGCCAAGTGCGAGCCGGAATGAGGGGCGTTGCTTGCCCTGATGTTTTCGAAGCGTCGTTCGCCGTCTTGGGCCTACCCGGGGGTCATCCCCCCGACATATTCTTTCCATTCGATCTATCCTAGAGTTCATACTAGAATAACACATTAAGACACAAATTAACCAAAACTCTAATGTCACCTAGATACTCCTATGTCACCACAAGTATCCGCGGGTATGATTATACGATATGCATCACACAATCTCAGATTCATCTATTCAACCAACACAAAGAATTTCCAAGAGTGCCCCAAAGTTTCTACCAGAGAGTTAAGACGAAAATGTGTGCCAACCCTTATGCATAAGTTCACAAGGTCACAGAACTCGCAAGTTGATCACCAAAATATACATCAAGTGGATCACGTGAATATCTCATTGTCACCACAGATAAGCACATGCAAGACATACATCGAGTGTTCTCAAATCATTAAAGACTCAAGCCGATAAGATAAATTCAAAGGGAAAAATCAATCCATTACAAGAGATAGAGGGGGAGAAACATCATAAGATCCAACTATAATAGCAAAGCTCACGGTACATCAAGATCGTGCCATATCAAGAACACGAGAGAGAGAGATCAAACACATAGCTACTGGTACATACCCTCAGCCCTGAGGGTGAACTACTCCCTCCTTGTCATGGAGAGCGCCGGGATGATGAAGATGGCCACCGGTGATGGATCCCCCCCTCCGGGGTGCCGGAACAGGGTCCCAATTGGTTTTTGGTGGCTACAGAAGCTTGCGGCGGCGGAACTCCCGATCTAGGTTATGTGCTGGGGGTTTATGTATTTATAGGAGAGGTTGGCGTCGAGAAAAAGTCAGGGGGGCCCACAGAGAGTCCACGAGGCAGGGGCGCGCCCTCCACCCTCATGGGATCCACGAGACTCCCCTCTGGTAACCCCTCGGTCCAGTATTTTTTATATTTTCCAAAAAAAATCTTCGTTGATTTTCAGCGCATTCCGAGAACTTTTATTTCTACACTAAAATAACACCACGGTAGTTCTGCTGAAAACAACATCAGTCCTGGTTAGTTCTAACCAGATCATACCAAAATCATGTAAAAATATTATAAACAAAGCATGAATACATAAAAAATTATAGATACGTTGGAGACGTATCAGCATCCCCAAGCTTAATTCCTACTCGTCCTCGAGTAGGTAAATGATAGAAACAGAAATTTTGATGTGGAATGCTACCTAACATATTTATCAATGTAATTCTCTTTATTGTGGCTTGAATGTTTAGATCCAAAAGATTCTAGACAAAAAATTAATTGACATAAAAATAATAATATTTCAAGCATGCTAACCAAGCAATTATGTCTTATCGAAATAACATAGCCAAAGAAAGCTTATCCCTACAAAATCATATAGTTTGGCCATGCTTCATTTTCGTCACACAAAATGCTCCCATCATGAACAACCCCGATGACAAGCCAAGCAATTGTTTCATACTTATCCTTTTCAAAATCTTTCAACTTTCACGCAATATATGAGCGTGAGCCATGGACATAGCACTATGGGTGGAATAGAATATGTTGATGGAGGTTGTGTAAGAAGACAAAAAAAGGAGAAAGTCTCACATGGACGTGGCTAATCAACGGGCTATGGAGATGCCCATCAATGGATGTCAATGCAAGGAGTAGGGATTGCCATGCAACGGATGCACTAGAGCTATAAATATATGAAAGCTCAACAAAAGAAACTAAGTGGGTGTGCACCCAACTCGCTTGCTCACGAAGACCTAGGGCATTTTGAGGAAGCACATCATTGAAATATACAAGCCAAGTTCTATAATGAAAAATTCCCACTAGTATATGAAAGTGACAAAATAAGAGACTCTCTATAATGAAGATCATGGTGCTACTTTGAAGAACAAGTGTGGAAAAAGGATAGTAACATTGCCCCTTCTCTTTTTATCTCTCATTTTTTTATTTTTTTATTTTATTTGGGCCTTCTCTCTCTTTTCTTATTTAGGATTCTTTGGCCTCTCTTTTTTTTCGTCCGGAGTCTCATCCCGACTTGTGGGGGAATCATAGTCTCGATCATCCTTTCCTCACATGGGACAATGCTCTAATAATGAAAATCATCACACTTTTATTTACTTACAACTCAAGAATTACAACTCGATACTTAGAACACAATATGACTATATGTAAATGCCTCCGGCGGTGTACCGGGATGTGCAATGAATCAAGAGTGATATGTATGAAAGAATTATGAAGGTGGCTTTGCCACAAATACGATGTCAACTACATGATCATGCAAAGCAATATGACAATGATGGAGCATGTCATAATAAACGAAACGGTGGAAAGTTGCATGGCAATATATCTCGGAATGGCTATGGAAATGCCATAATAGGTAGGTATGGTGGCTGTTTTGAGGAAGATATAAGTAGGCTTATGTGATAGAGCGATCATATCACGGGTTTGATGCACCGCCAAGTTTTCACCAACTCTCGAGGTGAGAAAGGGCAATGCACGGCATCAAGAGGCTAGCAACGATGGAAGGGTGAGAGTGCGTATAATCCATGGACTCAACATTAGTCATAAAGACCTCACATACTTATTGCAAAAATGTACAAGTCATCAAAACCAAGCACTACGTGTATGCTCCTAGGGGGATAGATTGGTAGGAAAAGACCATTGCTCGTCCTCGACCGCCACTCATAAGGAAGGCAATCAAAGAACACCTCATGGTTCAAATTTGTCACACAACATTTACCATACGTGCATGCTACGGGACTTGCAAACCTCAACACAAGTATTTCTCAATTTCACAATTACTCAACCAGCACGACTCTAATATCACCATCTTCATATCTCAAAACAATCATCAGGTATCAAACTTCTCATAGTATTTAATGCACTTTATATGAAAGTTTTTATTATGACCATCTTGGATGCCTATCATATTAGGACTAGTTTCGTAACCAAAGCAAATTACCATGCTGTTTAAGACTCTCAAAATAATATAAGTGAAGCATGAGAGTTCATCTATTTCTTCAAAATAAAACCACCGCCGTGCTCTAAAAGGATATAAGTGAAGCACTAGAGCAAATGACAAACTACTCCGAAAGATATAAGTGAAGATCAATGAGTAGTTGAATAATTATGAAACTATATGAAGATTCTCTAACATTTAAGAATTTCATATCCTGGTATTTTATTCAAACAGCAAGCAAAACAAAATAAAATAAAATGACGCTCCAAGCAAAACACATATCACGTGGTGAATAAAAATATAGCTCCAAGTAAAGTTACCGATGAACGAAGACGAAAGAGGGGATGCCTTCCGGGGCATCCCCAAGCTTAGGCTCTTAGTTGTCCTTGAATATTACCTTGGGGAGCCTTGGGCATCCCCTAGCTTAGTCTCTTGCCACTCCTTATTCCATAGTCCATCGAATCTTTACCCAAAACTTGAAAACTTCACAACACAAAACTCAACAGAAAACTCGTAAGCTCCGTTAGTATAAGAAAATAAATCACCACTTAGGTAATGTTTTGAACTCATTATAAATTCATATTGGTGTAATATATACTGTATTCCAACTTCTCTATGGTTCATACCCTCTGATACTACTCATAGATTCATCAAAATAAGCAAACAACACAATGAAAACAGAATCTGTCAAAAACAGAATAGTCTGTAGTAATCTGTATCATTCGAATACTTCTGTAACTCCAAAAATTCTGAAATAAGTTGGTGGACCCGAGGAATTTGTATATTTATCATCTGCAAAAAGAATCAACCTAAAATCATTCTCTAGTAAAAATGGCAGCTAATCTCGTGAGCGCAAAAGTTTCTGTTTTTTACAGCAAGATCGCAAAGACTTCACCCAAGTCTTCCCAAAGGTTCTACTTGGCACAAACACTAATTAAAACAAAAAACCACATCTAAACATTGTCTATATGAATTATTTATTACTTAACAGGATCAAAAGGCAAAAATAAAATTGGGTTGCCTCCCAACAAGCGCTAATGTTTAACGCCCCTAGCTAGGCACGATGATTTCAATGATGCTCACATAGAAGATAAGAATTGAAACATAAAGAGAGCATCATGAATAATATGACTAGTAAATTTAAGTCTAGCCCACTTCCTATGCATAGGGATTTTGTGAGCAAACAACTTATGGGAACAATAATCAACTAGCATAGGAAGGCAAAACAAGCATAACTTCAAAACTTTTAACACATAGAGAGGAAACTTGATATTGTTGCAATTCCTACAAGCATATGTTCCTCCCTCATAATAATTTTCAGTAGCATCATGAATGAATTCAATAATGTAACTATCATGTGAGGCATAATCCAATTGAAAATTAAAACCAAGATGACAAGTTTCATGGTTACCATTATTCAAAATAGCATACAAGTCATCACAATAATCATCATAGATAGCAACTTTGTTCTCATAATCAATTGGAACCTCCTTCGAAATAAAGTCATGACCTCGCCAAATCCACTTTCATAATTATCACAATAATATTCAATATCCTCCAAAACAGTGGGATCATTACTTCCTAAAGTTGACACTCTTCCAAACCCACTTTCATCAATATAATCATCATAAATAGGAGGCATGCTATCATCAGAATAAATTTGACCATCAAAACTTGGGGGACAAAAATATCATCTTGTCACATCCCTAATTCTGGTCTGACCTATGACAGCTTCCATGTGTGCACCATGTTTAAATTCAAATGAAATTTGATTTGAGGAATTTTCCAAGCCTCGGAAAACCACTAAAAATAACCAACATTTAAATATCATCAAATGAATCCAAGAAAATGTTCCTGTTATTCTGTGAAAATATTGGCATGAGGTGAAATTGAAACCAAAATTTTTGGAGTCACAGAAATATTTTATTTGGGCCTTTGATTTAAATCAATAATATATTTGGGTTGGAATTATTTCTATCATATAAGAAATAATGTCCAAATAATCCTATACTGATATGTTCCATGTTGGATATGATCTAAACAGTGGGTATGTACAGTTAGGTGATTTTTGGAAATACCTAAGTATTTTTTAGAAAAGCCACAAAGTTGCAGAAAAATAGAAAACAGGTAATAAAAGAGAGAGATAAAGGAAACCTACCTGGGCTTACCTCCTGTGCAGGCCACCTGGCCCAGCCCTTCCAGCTGGCCCAACCCACTGGCCGAAGCGGTCATCTTCAACCTCTGCCAGTAGGCAGAGGCGTGTCGACGCGCGCGCCCCTGAGGCCTCCACCTCCTGCTTGCCGCCACCACCTCGACGCCTCAGACGACCTCCACGCGCCGCCTGACCCCGGACCTCCATTCGCCCCCAACTCCTCTCCCTCGCCCGTCCCCCGCCATGGCCGAAACCTCCATGGACGCGCCGCCGTAACCCCGCGCCCATAGCCACTCCCTCGCTCCATATCTGCCTCCCCGAGCTCTGTATCATCCCCAGCTTCATCCTCGACGAGCCAAGCCTCGTCGGACGCCCTGCAGCGCCACCCCCGACGCCTTCTTCTTCCTCGGGTCACCGAGACCGCCTCCGCCGCCCCGCTCGCTCCGGCCCCTCCCCGAGCTCACCGACTCGCTCGTCGTGTTCTACGTGAGCTTCTGATCAGCCTCCCCCTGTCCGTTCTCTCTCTTGCACGCCGTAGCCGCCATGCCCCTCTCGCCCGACTGCGCCGCCGCCGACACGACTCCGGCGACCATTTGGTCCGGGCGTCGGGTCCAACATGCTCGCCGCCTCGCGTAGCTGCTGTAGGTGCCACGAACGCAATACCACGCCCACTGCAGCCCCGTAGCCACAAACACCCGAATGCCGGCGCCGCCCCGAGCTCATTTCCGGCGAGCTCCGGCCGTCCCCGCTGCTGCCGCATGCCTCCCTCGATGCGGGCGAGCCCCAGCTCCCCGCACGTGCTCTCGGCCGCCCGTTTGGTTGCCGGAGACGCAAACCCGAGCCCCTCCACCACGTCTGGCCTCACCGGCGTCATGTCGCTGGTGGGTTTGATCCCGCTGACCGTTGACTGGGTGGGCCCAGTTTGACCCCCTGGGTCACTGACGCGTGGGACCCAGGCCACTAACTAAACTAGGTTAATATTAGTTCAACGCTAACTAAATTTAGTTAGTTAACTAACTCTCGACAAAGGGACCCACAGTGTTAGGGTTGACTGGACCGCTACTGCTGACCGCTGGTGTCACAAAGGACGAGTCCGACGCAAAAATTCCTTTTCTGGATTTATTCTTTTACAGGAAATTCAAGAAAATAGCCAAAACTTCTAAAATTTATAGTAATTCAACCGTAACTCCAAATGAAATAATTTATATATGAAAAATGATCATAAAAATCCAATCTATCCATCTGTACTAGTTTCATGCATATTTAAACAAGTTAACTTGCTGTTTAGTGCAAAACATGATAAAGCACTATTTAAGATCACAAATGTGTTTGAACTTTGAATCTTTGGTTCAAAATAGCTCAAACCCATTTGGTTGTAGTTGCATTAGCCCAACACTCATTTTACCATGTCATGATCATGCATCATATTGTGCATTGCTGTCACGACCGATTTTCCAATAAAAAATGTTTATTGAGAAACCGACCTTTTGAGTCCAGCACGAGGAAAAATCCTCCTGACTGGTAGACAAAATCTTGATACAATAAGCCAGTAGCATTAGAATATATTACAGGGTCGAGCTGGGGTGCTCAACCATTTATTACAAGCACGCCAATAATTATACATAATGGCGGATATGACACGATGGAGTGGTGGCATACTACTGACTCAAGGTAAAGAGGTGGTGGAATAACACAAGGAGTGGGTAACATGACTCCTACATCGGCGGTTCATCGAAGGCCGAGGTGAGACTCGATGAATATATTTGGGTAGCGGAAGCGTATAACATAGTGACTAATCCAGGTCGCACGAGACTGATTGGGATTCCTCTAGGCGCCGGACTCGCTATCGAACTCTTCATCCATGAGATCGCTTTCACAAGATCTCGCCAAATCAATAAGCCGTGAGTACTTTGAAAGTACTCGCAAGACAGTTCGAACAATAGATATAATAAATGCATGCATGAATGCGTCATGAACAATTAATATGGTACATCCACATGAGGAAGTAACACAACATTAATTAGCAAGAAGGAAATCAAGTGGTAATAAAAATAACTGGAAACCAATCGGGTGTCTGAAGCGATGCCACGAAGGATGAACAAATAAATAAATTATACCACAGTCGGGCGTCTGAGCGACACCGCACAAAGGGCTTATACTGAAAATAAAAGACATGCGTATTACGAAATGGACGTCGTAGGCGACATCACGTAAAGGGCTTATATCAAAAGTAAATAAATAACAATGTCATGATCGGACGTCGGGCGACATCACGTAAAGGGCTTATGTCAAAAGTAAATAAATAATAATGTCAGCATCGGACGCCCGAGCGACATCACGAGAGGGCTTATATTAAAAGTAAACAAATAACAATGCAGCATCGACGTCGAGCGACATCACGAAAATGAAAGGGCTTATATCAAAAGTAAACAAATAACAATGCCGCAGTCGGACGTCTGAGTGACATCACAGAAATGGCTTATATCAAAAGTAAATAATTAATAATGCCGCAATCGGACGTCTGAGCGACATCGCAAAAGGGCTTATATTCATTATTCATAACTTGCAAGAATTAATGCTCACCGTAAATATTAAACATGTGATAAATAACGGGTTAGTCCATCCACAGAAACAAACCTTTAACACTCCGTGGTTTTCGTGGAGTTTCCGTCACCGAGACCGACTCTTGACAAGATAAGATAAGCACGAACTTGGATATGGATAAGATGAATCAAAGGAATTATTGACTCTGCAGAGTTTGTACTAAATTAGCCACAGCCAACGGATTTCGTAGTCACGAAGGACTAGTTCCGCTTACGGTATTTCGAAGAAACACAGCTAACCAAGACACACCCATCCCACCTCACGATGCCAGGAATCACCCTAGACAACGCTCAATAAAAACTTTGAGACGGGAGATCACAATCTCGAATAGCATGGGATCAAATTTATGTATGCTACGCTCTAAGGGTGCCCCCTCTCGTCCCAACCGAAACACCCATGCCCCCGACCAATGATAGGCTTTAATCCAGGGCCATGGAACCCTCATCCCGCCTCTCGATTCGGTGTGTACCAGATAGCGGTTTGCAACTTACTAAGTCGTATCCCTTGCGGAAAACATGTGGTAGTACGGAATGGAAGACGGACGGGAACTGGATTGATTCATGTTGACACTGGGTCAATGGTCTGGCTTAAGACTGGCATGCCACAATACTGGCATCCTACCCTTTCTCATGCCATCTCATGGCCATGCAACTCATACTCAACAACTTATGGATTATCGAAGTTCACTTGTCTCCACTTTGCATGTAATATGACAATCACTGAGGTGCTCATAATCATGCCATGCAACTACTTAGTGCAAACATGCCCGAACACTCATCATATCAAAAGTTCAAACATGCTTGCCTGGTTCGGAGTAGTCGGGGCCTAGCTCGGTGAAGTTCGTGGTTCCGTCACCTCCTTCGTATCTACGGCATACAAAATACACGCACTAACGTAAATACCGTGGGGTGCACAAAAATATTCCAAATATTTTTCAAATAAAACTGATAAAAAACTAGACAAAATTTTGAAGAGGACAGAAAAAGAATCACTGAAAAATACTTTTATGTTTAGAAGTTATAAGAGTTTTGGTCCAAGGACCTCTCTGTAATGAAACAGAAACTTCCTGTGGGGTTATGCGTAAAAGTCCAGAAACGGTTCAAACCGGAAAGCGATTTTGCCGAATACGCTTTCAGAAACGGTTCGCTTAATAAGAAGAGAGATCGACAGGCGGGTCCCACCCGTCAGGTTTAAAAATTTAAAAGGGGGAAGACGGAGCTCGTCGGCGCCCGAGGGCTGCGGTGGTCGCCGGCGGCGATCCACGGTGGGGCAAGGGGATCGGGTGGTACCTCTGTGCTCAGTGCATCATTCCGCGTCGGTAGGTGGTGGTGGTGGTCGCCGGCGAGTACCACGTCGACGGCGGCCCTTGCTCCGGCGGACGGCGATTCGGGAGGGGTTGGTTAGGCTACTGGGTGCTCGAGGGGAGTGCTGACGAGGTTAGGGCGCCGGGGATGGCCTCACCGGAGTGAATCGAGGTGGAGGCCGAGGTGGAACGGGGCGGCCGGAGTCGGGGGAGGAGACCTCCTGGAGGTCCTCCTAGCAGGCTGGCGGAGTGTTGGTGAGGTGTAGGGATGGTGCGTGCTCGAGGGCGAGCTCGGGCCCCCTTTTTATAGGCGAACAGGGGGTTGGCCGTGAACGGAGTTCTCCGGCGAAGGTTACGGCGGCCCGGGGCTTGGTCGGGGGTGGTTTAGCGGCTGAGCTTCAACGTGGAGGTCTACTGGCTCCATTTAGACACTAAACGAGTTTGGACGAGAAGCTTTTGGGAGAGTTCGACGGAACGGGGCGGCGCGGGCCCGTCGGAGGCAGGGGGCGTGCCCTGTGCTTGCCGGCCATGGCGACGGAGCAACGGGGTTGCGCTGGCGTGCATGAGCCACGCGGAGGGCCAGGGAACGATGGGCGGCGACGGGTGGCGTGGCGAGCGGGCTCGGGCCTCGCTGGCCGCCACAGTGGCGCAGCCACCACAGAAACCGCTAACGCCGGGCGAGGCTCGCCGCCACCGACGCCTGCATCCGCCCAAGGGGCGGCAGTGCTCGCCATGGAGGAGAGGTCAGGCGCACGCGCCAGTATGCACTGCTGACAAGTGACCTGACTCGATTTAAACTGAAATTACTCAAACTCTGAATTTTTCTCCGAAAGTGCAAAGTGACAAGGCAAGCTAGGTGTCCCATGTAATGATTTTGGTATGTGGGGATTTCTCCTTGAGCTGATTTTTGGTGGAGTGGCATCTCATTGCCTCTGGGGGCTGCCTGAATTTTGGTGGAATTTTTTGACAAGAGGAGATATGAATTTCATCAAATTTGACAAATCTGATCCAAATTTGCAGAAGCTGAAACTTGAAAATTTTGAAAAGAAGAAGAGTGGATCTTGATGGTTCTAGGTTGTGGGTGCTAGGGACTATCCAGAGTAGTTGGTTTGAGAACAAAACTCAAAGGCATTTAGGTACTTGCTTTGCAAATCACCTAGGCTCAACATAGTGGACTGAATTGTTTTGGGGAAAGAAATAATTGAAATAAAATCCAAAAATGAGTTGGACCTGTTTGGACAGAATATTTGGATTGCCCCAAAGTGGAAGGAGGGGTTTTGGGGAGATTTAACCACATGAGACATGGTAAAAGGTATGGATGGATTCAATATAAGAGGAGACCCAAAACTCCTAGGTTTTCTTTATTAAAAGAAAAATAAACCAAAAAGAATAAATGGAGAGGGAGAGAATCAGAGGAAAGTTTTTTAATAACCAAACACCAAATTTGAAGGAGATGCCAAAATAAAAATCCTTTGCCAAAGGGGAAATTTTTTGAGAGAGAGATTTTGAAAGGATTTTAAATGACTTACTTCAAAACCAACAAGGTTTTTGTTGAAAACCAAACAAAAAAATTTTTGGGTGTCACAATTGCATTGATTGTGTTTCTTCTATGTTGCCGGTATTTGTCCCCTCTCGATAGACGTGGTTTCGACGATGAGATCGATGACACTGATGAAGAGCTATATTATCTTCGGAAGTGCCAGGCAAGCAAAACCCCCTTGTTCATTCCGATACAATCCTACTCTCTCGCTCCTGCTCTCTTTTACTGCATTAGGACAACAACGAATCATCTGTTACTTGCTGCGGTAGTTGAACCCCTTATCATCTGCATGACCTGTCATTGCCACAGTAAATAGATGAAACCCACTAGCATGAGTAGGAGTTGTTTGAGCCCTGATGTGCCTACTCATTCATGCTGGTTTGTCGTGCTGCTATTGCTTGAGTTGTGTCAGTCCGATTCATCGGGATGAATCGGAGGTGTGTGAACATGTCCTACTATTGAGAGCTAAGTGTGTGAACACGATTTGGTAAAGGTAGCGGTGAGAGGCCATGTAGGAGTACATGGTGGGTTGTCTCATTGCAGCCGTCCTCAGGAACTGAGTTTTGTGTTTGTGATCCATGAAATAGTTACTACCATGCATTGGGCCCGAAACCAATGGACCCTCTCGACTTATTAACTGCCCTTGCCCTCTGTCTAGGAGTTGCAACTAGTTTCTAGTGTTTGTAGGATATGTGTTGGAGGCCGTGCATAGCGCTGACCCTAGGGGTGGGCTATGATGCGGTAGATACACCGTGGCCCGGTGTACCGAGCTCCCGTTTGGTGTATCGGGAACACTGCACACATCGTTTGGGGCTGTGAGCGAAACTCCGGCCGGATCTCCTCGCGGATGGAACCCGAATAGGCGATAAACCTGGACTAGAGACTTGTGTGGTTAGTCAGGTCGTGGCCGACCCCCTCGCCAGGCTTCCGCTTGAAGGTTGCGGAGATACACGACGTGTACATGGTGGTAAGTTGCGAGAGCGTGTGTGAAGAAGTACCCCCCTGCAGGGTTATAAATGATCTATTCGAATAGCCGTGTCCACGGTAAAGGACTTATGGGTTGCCTGTACAGTTCATAGACAAGTGAAAGTGGATACTCTAAAATGCGCAAGATAAGCGTGAGTGCTATGGATGGCGTTCTCGTAGGGAGACAGGAGCGGATCCATAGTGGTGTATTGATATGGTGAATATGTGGACTCGTGTGCACCACCTCAAAAGAGTTACTTGCAGTCGTAGTTTAGGATAGCCACCGAGTCAAAGCTGGCTTGCTGCAGTTAAACTCCACCACCCCCTGTGTTGATACCGATGCATATGTAGTTAGTTCTGATGTAAGTCTTGCTGGGTACATCTGTACTCACGTTTGCTTAATTTATGTTTTGCAGAGAGACTTCAGTCTCGCTAGCAGTTCCGCGTGGACTTCGACGTTTAGCTGGTTACCTCAGCTACGATCTTGTGCCCTCGGCAGGATCTAGTAGATAGTCAGGCTTCTTAGCCTTTTTCATTTGTAGATGTCTGTGCTCAGACATGTTAAGCTTCCGCATGTGCTTTGATTTGTATGCTCTGAATGCTGGGTCGAGAGACCCATGTTTGTAATATCTCGCTCCTCGGAGCCTAATGAATAAATACTTGAGTCGTAGAGTTATGTTGTGATGCCATGTTGTATTTACACATATCGAGCATATTGTGTGTATGATTGAAATGCTTGGTATGTGTGGGATCCGACAATCTAGTTGTTTATCCTTGGCAACCTCTCTTATGGGGAAATATAGTCTAGTGCTTCCATGAGCTATAGTAGTCCGCTACAGCCCGGTTTACCGGAGTCCTGCTAGCCCAAACTCTACCGCCGTGACACTTGATCGGCCGGCATGTGTTTCACTTCGCTCGTGGTTCTGTCCCTTCGGGAAATGTCATGCGGTGACATCCGAGTCCTGCTTAGCTCACTACAGCCCGGGTTCCCGGAGTCCTGTTAGCCCAGTGCTACAGCCCGGATTCACACGCTGCTGACCGACATGCTCGATGTGATTTATGTATGCCAGTCCACATGGGTTAGTGCCGCTTTGGGTTCACGACTAGCCATGTCGGCCCGGGTTCTCTGTCATATGGATGCTAGCGACACTATCATATACATGAACCAAAAGGCGCAAACGGTCCCGGGCCATGATAAGGCGACACCCGTGGGAATAGAGTGCGTGAGGCTGCAAAGTGATATGAGGTGTCACCGGCTATATCGATGTGACTTGGAATCGGGGTCCTGACACATCTTCATCAAACATAGCATCCCAAAGCTTGTGGATTTTCATATCATTAGCATCATGGTTATTCAAAGAATTCATACTAACAACATTGCAATCATGCTCGCCATTCAATGATTTAGTGCCAAACATTTTAATGCATTCTTCTTCTAACACTTTAGCACAATTATTGGAATCCTTATTTTCATGAAAGACATTAAAAAGATGAAGCATATGAGGCAACCTTAATTCCATTTTTTGTAGTTTTCTTTTATAGACTAAACTAGTGATAATACAAGAAACTAAAAGATTCGATTGCAAGATCTAAAGATATACCTTCAAGTGCTAACCATCCCGGCAATAGCGCCAGAAATTGCTTGATGTCTACTACACAACCTTCTTGTTGTAGATGTTGCTGGGCCTGCAAGTGCATAGGTTTGTAGGACAGTAGCAAATTTCCCTCAAGTGGATGACCTAAGGTTTATCAATCCGTGTGAGGCATAGGATGAAGATGGTCTCTCTCAAACAACCCTGCAACCAAATATCACAGAGTCTCTTGTGTCCCCAACACACCCAATACAATGCTAAATGGTATAGGTGCACTAGTTCGCTGAAGATATGGTGATACAAGTGCAATATGGATGGTAGATATAGGTCTTTGTAATCTAAAAATATAAAAACAGCAACGTAACTAATGATAAAAGTGAGTGAAAACGGTATTTCAATGCGTTGAAACAAGGCCTAGGGTTCATACTTGCACTAGTGCAAGTTCCCTCAACAATAATAACATAATTGGATCATATAACTATCCCTCAACATGCAACAAAGAGTCACTCAAAAGTCACTAATAGCGGAGAAAAAACAAAGAGATTATTGTAGGGTACGAAAAACACCTCAAAGTTATCCTTTCTGATCGATCTATTCAAGAGTCCGTAGTAAAATAACACGAAGCTATTCTTTCCGTTCGATCTATCCTAGAGTTCATACTAGAATAACACCTTAAGACACAAATCAACCAAAACCCTAATGTCACCTAGATACTACAATGTCACCACAAGTATCCTTGGTTATGATTATACGATATGCATCACACAATCTCAGATTCATCTATTCAACAAACACAAAGAACTTCCAAGAGTGATCCAAAGTTTCTACCGAAGAGTCAAGACGAAAACGTGTGCCAACCTGTATGCATAAGTTCACAAGGTCACAGAACTCGCAAGTTGATCACCAAAACATACATCAAGTGGATCACGTGAATATCCCATTGTCACCATAGATAAGCACATGCAAGACATACATCAAGTGTTCTCAAATCCTTAAAGACTCAATCCGATAAGATAAATTCAAAGGGAAAACTCAATCCATTACAAGAGATAGAGGGGGAGAAACATCATAAGATCCAACTATAATAGGAAAGCTCGCGGTACATCAAGATCGTTCCATATCAAGAACACGAGAGAGAGAGAGAGAGAGATCAAACACATAGTTACTGGTACATACTGTCGGATCTCGGGTTCCGGCAAAACCCTTAAGGTTCAAACTCTGGGGTGCCCGCGAAGATCTCCCCCTCGCAGATCATGCCCACTCGCGCTTCGCGATTCCTAGGCTAGCTCGACGAACTCGCAACACAAGGGACACAAGGTTTATACTGGTTCGGGCCACCACTGTGGTGTAGTACCCTACTCCAGTGTGTGGTGGTGGATTGTCTCTTGGGCTGAGGATGAACAGTACAAGGGGAAGAACAGCCTCCTGAGGAGAGGTGTTCTTGTGCTTGGACAACTTGTGTGGGTGAGGATGATCTGAATCCGTTGCCTCCTATGGTGGTGGCTAGTCCTATTTATAGAGGCCCTGGTCCTCTTCCCAAATATTGAGCGGGAAGGGATCCCACAACAGCCAATTTGAAATGGGACAACTTGTACAACTTATCCTGACAAAAGTAGCCTTCGCCTGCAAAAGGCTCTGGTGGTGACGCCGTCTTGGGCTCCACGGTGACCTCCGTCCTGCCGTCCTGCTGGTCTTGGTATTGTTGCATCGATGTGGAAACCTTTGCCTAACGCCTTGGTACTCATCGCCTGCACTTGCCCCCTTAGCACCAAAGAGTAAGCAAGGACACTATGCCGCTGGCGCCCTCCTGGTCTCGTTCGTCATGGCTCACGTCACTGGAACCTCGCGGGGTTTGTGTTGCCTTGATCTCTCCGCCCCTCGCGAGCAAACCTGGTGAGGCCGCTTCCAAGGAGGTCTTGTGTCGTCCAGCTCGCGAGGCTTGGCCGCTCGCGAGGGTCTTGAAATCTTGTTGGTGAAGATGGGCTCGTGGGCAGCAGACAGGCAAGTCTGGGGACCCCCATTCCTAGAACGCCGACAGTAGCCCCAGGGCCCAAGGCGCGCTCGGACTTGGCTTCGAGGCGAAGCCAAAGGGCAAGTGCGGAGCACCACAGGCCCCAACAGCCTGCGGCCTTGGTCGACGCGTGGAGGTTGATTGGACGTGAGCGTCTCCGCTTCCCCATGCTGCCTCGGCAACTGCCCGACTTGACAAGTCCCTGCGACATGCAAGGAAAAATCATCATTACCTGTGATCGTGGGGGGCGCTGGTTGGCCTTCTCCTGCTATAAATGGGGAGGGGGCAGAGCCCCCGTCGCCCATCTCTTCCTATTCCGCTTGCTTCTCTCCCTTTGCTCCATTGCCGCCACCAATGGCGCCCATCCGAAGGTTTTCTGCTGCGGAGAAATGAAAGACCCCCCTCGACGGGCCGGGGCCGCTCCCCACTTCGAGTATGACGGCGCTTCCATGCTGTTCTTCAAGGTCTTTGACGCAGAAGGCCGCCACCTGGAGTGTTGCTCCGGGAGGGGCATCAGGTTGACGCCGCAGCAGTGGCAGGGACTGCTGTCTGCGTCACCAGCGGCTCCTTTGGAAGCCGCAGCGATGCTTGGGAGTCTAGCGATTCTCCCAAGCTCTACGAGACTCCGGAGATGAGCAAAGACAGCTACGTGCCCCCAAGCTCTCGCTGAGCCCAGAGCAGGGCTGCAGCGTTCGGCCACCGCCGCCGCTGATCTGGATCAGGTTGGGGCCGGCCTCTGGTGGCCCACTGTTGATGCTGGCGTCAGCTGTAGGGGCACGTGTAGATAGGACTCCTTGAAGCTTTTCCCTTTTGTTTCCTGCGAAAAATCAAGAGGTACCCCGTGGGGGCGTGTAAAGGGTCTGTAATGTCTTCTGTCGATATTATCCTTATTATGAACTTGTGCAGGCGCGAGTCCTGCTTCAGCTCGATCTCCCCTTTCTATCCTCACGACGACTTGGTGCTCTACGCTGACAGGTCCTGGTCCCTAGGTAGGCTGCAGCCGTGGCTGGTATGCCAGGTCGCATGCCGTGGTCAAGGCCAGGAGGTGAGCGGCCCGAGGTCCAGTAAGAGTTCCTGAGGCGCGATGCTCAGGAGGTCCCCTTTAGCACTCGAGCAGCCGTCGGGAGGTAAGAAAGGGGGGTGACGTTGCCACGGCAGGGCTATAGCTAGTGTGGTTCCTAGGCCTTAGCGGTTTTAGCCAACCCGGGCATGAGACTTATCTTGACGGTCCAGAGTTGATTCCTCACGATGTGCCAGATTCGTTCGTAGGTGTTCGTAGCATAGCTAGCCTAGGCCCATACGAGCCTCCCCCTCTTCTCCACGTTCTCCTTTGTGCTCTACGTCCTCAGGTCCCGGCCCTCGAGCGAGCTCAGCCTCCGCTGTATGTCGTGGTCAAGGCCAGGGGGTGGGGGCTGGAGAGCCAGTAAGAGCTCCTGAGTCACGATGCTCAGGAGCCCCCCTTTTAACGCGCAAGCGGATTGCACGGGAGAAGAGGGAGCTCATGGTGCCGCCTGTCGTCATCCTTAGGGGATTCCTGCAGGCCAGCACAAGGAGAAACACAACTTGCCATTATGGTTGCCGGTCCGCCAGCCAGAGCACGGGGCGTGCCGCGAGCCAGAGCTCGATCGCTCAGGTTTGTCGGTGTTGCAGGGACGGACCCGAGCTAAAGCGTCGTGCCAGCGTGAGCAGCTCCCATGGTGGGTGACAATCAAGAAGGTTATAGTCATGTATAGATTAGGCATGGAGAGCAAATTGGCTCAAGTAAATGCAGGGAAGATACATGCCACTGGGTCAGGCCCGAGCGGCTTGGGGATGATGCAGCCCGAGGGGCGCCCCCAACAAGGTAGGCTAAAGACATAAAAAGGGATACATGCCACAGGGACAGACCCACGCGGCCTGGGAATGATGCAACCCTGAGGGCGCTCCTAGCTAAATAAACTTGGAAAATGTCACCTGGTTCTGTTGATGAAGGGATGTTGGGGCAGCTGAGGGTACGCGGCGAAGGGGTTGCTCCTCACGAGCCACCGGAGCCCTGAGCCTCGGGAGGCTCTGGGGGTCCAGGCGGTTCCTTGAGGACCATCTCCATCTCCATTAGGACGGCATGGTGCCTGGCCTCCTATGACGCCAGGACACGCCGCAGGTTGCGCTGATAGGTGGATGCCACGCTCGGCAGGCCAAAAGGCATGCGAACATAGTTGTGCGGTGGGCCCTCGCAGCTTCCCACGCGCATAGGCCAGAGGAGCTCCTGAGACGCGACCTGGTTGAGCCCTGGGACGTCGACGCAGACATGCAGCCCGACATCATCGCCTGGATGGGGAGTTGCGCCCGGTGAGCAGCGGTCGCCGCGCATGGCTCTCGCGTCCTGCAGTTCCTGAGTGGTCTAGGTAATGAACTCCTGAGCGGTGGGCGCTCCTCCCCTTGTGTCCTCCCGAGGGAGACGTTCCGTGAAGCACGCCTCCAAGTGGTGCCCGAGCGCCTCCCTCGTGACGTTGATAAGGTCTGAGGCCCTCCAGAAGAGAGCCCCCGAGCCCTGCCCAAGGAGGGCACCGGGCGCGCCTTCCTATGCGAGGGAGGGAGGCGCCCCAGGTGCGGGCATTGATCCTGACGAGGTACCTTTCGCGACGCCACCCTCCTAAGGGTCTGCATGGAGTAGCTGCTTCTTCTTCCTGGGGACAACCTCAGGAGGGTATCGAGCTGCACTGTTGTCAGGGTCTTGGATTGACGCTGCTTGGAAGGCGCGCTCGAGGGAGCACACCGCATCTCTTTCTTCGGAGGGGACTGTGATGATCCCGCCGCTCCCTGGCATCTTGAGGACGTTGTAGCCGTGGTGCGTCACCGCCATGAACTTGGCCAGGGCTGGATACCCGAGGATGGCATTGTACGGCAGACGGATGTGTGCGACGTCGAAGTCGATGAGTTCAGTGCGGTAGTTGTTGCGTTCTCCGAAGGTGAGGGGGAGGCGGACCTGCCCTATCGGTGTGGTTGGACCGTCAGTCACTCCTGAGAAAGGCTTGGTAGGCTGAAGCTGGTCGTAGGGCGCTTGAAGGTTGTTGAACATGTCGACGGACAAGACGTTGAGTCTTGCGCCGCCGTCGATGAGGATCTTGGTGACTTGTACGTTGCTGATGACGGGAGAACAAAGCATCGGGAGAACGCCAGCAGTGGCCGCACACTTAAGCTGATCTGCCAAACTGAAAGTGATGGCACACATGGACCACCTAAGCGTGCGTGTGTCCTCGAGCTTGGGGAGGACTGCATTCACCTCGCGGGCAAACTGCTTGAAGATTCGCTGTGAGGCAGGGGCTTGAGCCCCGCCCAAGATGCAGGCGATAGCACACGGCTCTTGGAAGCCCCCAACCCCCTCGTCTTGATGGTGGTCATCATTCCTTCTTGGTGGTGGCGGCAGCGGAGGAAGCTCAACATTGCCCTGAGGACGGTCCTCGTGAGGCTGATCCCTCTAGGCGCCCTCGCAAGGCTGATCCTGTGTGGGCCACGGTCATCCCAGCGTCCTCCACCACGGTCATCCCAGCGTCCTCCACCACGTCCTCCTCCTCGGCCGTAGCCCCGGTCGTTGTGCTCGGGGCATCGATCGAAGCGTCCATCGCGAATGGCCCTGAGCTCCTGACAATCGTTGGTGTTGTGGCTATGCACGTTATGGAAGGCGCAGAACGGTCGGCTGCTCTTGGATGACTCGGGCTGGTCCCTGCCGTGCTTCGAGTCCGGCTCTGCCGCGAGCACGGCCGCTCCCTTACGCTTCACGTCCTTGGCCTTGGCTTTCTTCTTCTCCAGGTCGGCAGCTGGGAGCTCGAGAAGGGAAAGGCACTCTTCCTCAGCCCTTGCGCACTTGGTCGCCAGGTGGAACAACTCCAGGGATGTGCACAGCTCCTCGTGGATGGCGAGCTCCTCATTCATTTTGACGTCGCGGACGCCATTGGAGAACGCTTAGATGAGGGCCTCGTCCGTCACCTTGGGGATCTTGAGACGAACGTTGTTGAAGCACTGGATGTACTTCTGGAGGGTCTCTCCTGGTTGTTGCTTGACGCGGCGCAGATCACCCGTGGCCGGGGGCCGGTCGCGAGTGCCCTAGAAGTTGGCGATGAAGCGGTCGCACATCTCGCCCCAGGAGGAGATCGAGCCTGGAGGCAGGTTTAGGAGCCACAAAGGAGTGCCGTCTTTGAGAGCCATGGGGAACCAGTTCGCCATGACTTTCTCATCGCCATTGGCCGCCTCAATGCTCAGCTCGTAGAGCTGCAGGAACTCCGTGGGGTCGGGGGTGCCGTCATAGCGCGGAGGCAGGTCTGGCTTGAACTTGCCCGGCCAGGCGACGCTTCGCATCTCAGGGGTGAAGGCGTGGCAACTGGCCGTGGTCACTAGGGCCCGTCTTGGAGGTGGATATTGGTCTTGGCGCCCGTGCGCCGCCACGGCACGCGGCGCGGGGCCCTGCCGCACCAAACGATCCTGACGCGGCGGTGCGGGGTGCGGTGGAGCGTTCTCTTGCGTGCGAGGGACTTCTTGGCAGCTTCCTTCTTCGCGCACGGGCGATGGACGCGGTGGGTCGTGCCGCGGAACCGCACGCGTTGGTGCCAGGGCGCAGTCTTGGTGCAGAGGTGGTGGAGGTGCTTCGTGAGCTACGTCGCCCGTAGCTGGCGGTGGAGGAGGCAGCGAGAGGGACGGTGCGGGGGAGCCCCCTGTGGCGCTGACAAGCTCGGCGATGTGGTCCAGTCAGTCCTCATAGAGGTCGTCGATGGGGCGGTAGCGCAGGAGTTCGCGCGCCATGCACAGCGTGGCCTGCGCGTCCGTGGGAGCGCGACGGGCGTGAGACGACGAGCCAGCCGGGGTCAGCGATGGAGTGGCGGTGCGGCCGGCCCGCCGCACCGAGGGGTGCAGCGAGGAGGCTTGCTGCTCGTTCCCTGCTGGGCCGGTGGATGTAGGCGACGGAGAACGACGAGGTGGCCCGCCGACGGGAGCCGTCTAGGCAACGCGGGTGGCGAGGGCAGCCCTGCGCTCAGCGCGAGCTCGGCGGGCGTCCGCCATCGATGCGACAAAGAGATGGGACGCGGATCAACGGAAGGAAAACTCCGGCGCACCCCTACCTGGCGCGCCAAATGTAGGATCTCCGGCAAAACCCTTAAGGTTAGAACTTTGGGGTGTGCGCGAAGATCTCCCCCTCGCAGATCACGCCCTCTCGCGCTTCGCGATTCCTAGGCTAGCTCGATGAACTCGCAACACAAGGGACACAATATTTATACTGGTTCCGGCCACCGTTGTGGTGTAATACCCTACTCCATTGTGTGGTGGTGGATTGCCTCTTCAGCTGAGGATGAACAGTACAAGGGGAAGAACAACCTCCTGAGAAGAGGTGTTCTTGTGCTTGGGGAACTTGTGTGGCTGAGGATGATCTGAATCCGTTGCCTCCTATGGTGGCGGCTAGTCCTATTTAGAGAGGCCCTGGTCCTCTTCCCAAATATTGAGCGGTAAGGGATCCCACAACGGCCAATTTGAAAGGGGACAACTAGTACAGCTTATCCTGACAAAAGTAGGCTTCGCCTGCAAAAGGCTCTGGTGGTTACGCCGTCTTGGGCTCCACGGTGACCTCCGTCCTGCCGTCCTGCTGGTCTTGGTCTCATTGCATCAATGTGGACACCTTTGCCTGACGCCTCGGTACTCCTCGCCTGCGCTGGCCCCCTTAGCACCAAAGAGGAAGCAAGGACACTATGCGCCCTGGCGCCCGCCTGGTCTCGTTGGTCATGGCTCACGTCATTGGAACCTCGCGAGGTTTGTGTTGCCTTGATCTCTCCGCCCCTCGCGAGCAAACCTGGTGAGGCCGCTCCCAAGGAGGTCTTGTGTCGTCCGCCTCGCGAGGCTTGGCCCCTCGCAAGGGTCTTGAAACCTTGTTGGTGAATATGGGACGTACACGCCCGCTTGCAGAGCCACGCTGTGGGCATCAGGCAGGCAAGTCTGGGGACCCCCGTTCCCAGAACGCCGACACATACCCTCAGTTGTCACATCCCTAGTTCTAGTAATGCCTAGTGCTAGCATCTGGTGTTGCATCATGTTTACTTTTCACAGCAAGTTGAAATGGGGATGACAGAACCCCCAGCACCCCCCCTGAAAACAACTAGGGTTTACTAAACTCTTTTTCAATGAACCTGAAATGCCCTTCTAAAATGTCCATCATTTTTGTCCTGGGTTAGAACCTATGACAAAATTGGTTCACAGTTTTCTAGGTCATCTTAAGGTCACTGGATTAAATCATATGCTATTTGCATTTGGACATTTAAATGCTACTAAATATTTTAAATGTCCAAATAATCCCAAACTGAAATGTTCCATGTTGGGTATGTTCTAAACAATGGGCATGTGCAGTTTGGTGATTTTTGGAAATGCCTAAGTATTTTTAGAAAAGGCACAAACTTGCAGAAATAAAGAACACAAAAAAATAAAAGGAAAACAAACTTACTTGGCAAAGCCACCAGCCGGCCCACCTGGCGGCCCAACACTATGCTGGCCCGTGCCAGGCAGCTGCTTCGTCCCCGCCAGGCAGGCAAGGAGGTGACGTTGGCGTGCGTGAGCTCGCCACTGCGTCAGCTGCTTACCGCCCGCGCCCCTGGACACCTGGGCGAGCTCCACGTCGCTGCCCCAACCCCGCAGACACCTCACTCACTCCTCTACCTCTCTCCCTCGCCCTCTCCCACCATGGCCGACGTTGCCGCGCCCACGCCACCGTGAAAATCGCGTCCACCGTCGTCCCCGCACCGCGCTGCCGTGTCCACGAGCTCTGCCGTCATCTGCTTCATTGAGCTAGCCGAGCCTCGAGCGCTCGCATGCTCTACTTCATCTTCTTCGACCTCGTCTTCACCGAACGCCGCCGGAGATCCCCTTCGCCGTCACCGCCGCACCAGCTCGTCCCTGACCTCGCCGTCTGCCTCGTTGTGATCGCCGTGAGCCCAGCTACCTCCTCCCCCTTCGCGTTCTCGCTCTCGAGCACCACAGCGGCTGCACCGAGCTCGACCGCACCCGCCGCCGCCACCGCACGTCGCCATCGTGGCCACAACCACGTTAGCTTGATTCCGAGCACGCCATTGTCTTCACCGCACTCGCAGAAGCCCATAGCACCTCCCCACGCGCCTCGCCATGCCTCATAGCGACGACTTCGACCTTGCCCGAACTCCGGCGACCGCCAAGTTCGTCGCCGGCGACGTTTCCGGCCACCCCAGCTCCACCCACTGCCACCACTCGACGCAGCTCACTCCCCGCATCACGTAGATGGGCTCCGCCGTTGTTTTGGTCGCCGGAGCACGAACCCCGACTGCCTCGCCCAAGTTTGGCCTCGCCCCAAGGCTAAACGCCATGAAGTTTGACCCCGCTGACCGAGTTGACCCCGGGTGGACCCACTTTGACCCCTGGGTCTATGACAAGTGGGACCCGCCTGCTAATTAAGTTAGGATTAGGACTAACTAAAAATTAGTTAGACTAATGACACTGACACACGGGACCCACTGGTCAGGGTTGACCTGGACCCCCCTTGATCGCCGACGTCACCTCGACGCATCATTGATGCAATAAAGCATTTACTGGATTTATTCTTATATAGGAAATTCCAGAAAATGCTACAAACTTCAAAAATTCATAGAAATTAATCTATAACTCCAAATGCAAAGATTTATATATGAAATTTGATCAGAAAAGTCCAATATATCCATCTGTACTAGTTTCATGCATGTTAGAACACTTTAACCCTGCTGTTTAGGTGAAACAAGTTAATGCACTAATATGTCCTCTTATTTTGGGTTTGCATTTGAATCCTTGGTTCAAATGAACTCAAACCAATCTATTCTAAGTTGCATTAGCCAAAACACACTCATTTTGCCATGTCATTGCATGCATCATATTGTTGCATATTGCCATGTGATGATTGTGTTTCGATGTGTTCTTCGTGGTAGGTTCTGTCTCCGAGGATATTCACTACAAGAAATATGCAACTTGTGACGTTGACTATTGGTCACTGAATGGTCATTATTTTCCATTTGTGACCTTTTTATGATCAAAAACATATGGTCAAAAGCTGACGGTCGTAAATTGAAATTAACAACCTTCTCTATGAGAAGGTCGTAGACGTTTATGACCAAAATATTCCTACTGTTATGTTTTGGTCACTAGCAGCCTCCCCAGGCCACATAGGCATCCGACGTGGCAATATGATGTGGCACAAGAATCAGCCCGGTCCAATTCGGTGTTTTACATGGGCCGAGCCCATTAATTCAGCCCATTTCTATATTTTTTCCTATGAATTTTTTGTCAGCTAAATGGACCAAGCCCAACATTGCAGCCCTTTTATTTTTGGGCCATGGCCTTTTTGTCTCAACAATTTCATTTTTTTTTCTTTTTTTCTAAATTGGGTTCACTAGTCAGGTGGGTCCCCATTTTCAGGTTCTAGTCTGGGTCCTAGCCATCCGGGCAATATTGTTCATTTTTTTATTTCATGCAAATAAATACCTGATATTTAAATTGGCACACACAAAACACACGAAATACTTCAAATATTATCAACCATCAAAGTGCTACATCATATAACACACATACAATGTGATCAGCATCAAGTTTACAATCATATAACAAGCTCCACAAGTGTACAATCACATGAGCCAGGTTCTGCTACATCATACACACATACAAATAGGAGGAGTATAAAGGGCTTCATTAATGCAAAACTTGACAGTTGACAGCAATGTTAGAACTATGCTTCCTCCGACTTCTTTGTCCTGATGCTCACGAAGAAACATGAAAGCCCAGCATCTGCACGTTAGAGAACAAAATGTTTAGGAACAAAATAGAAGTAAATCTAACAACATATTTAACAATAAATAACAGAATAATGCAGTTAATGAGACATTTTAGAATCAACTTGACAGTTGACAGCAATGTTTGCATTGGACACATCCAAAACTTAAATTATACATTAATGCCTAAATTCCAATGCGCAATGCCTCAGTTTAGTAAGCACTAAGCATGGTACATAGTAAAAGATTTGACACAACCAGAACTGAAATCATTTACTCTATCAAGCAACAATGATGCAGCACACAAGAAAAGAGAGATGCACAACGGAGCAGCATCGTATATCACACAATATGGATACTGCCAGCTCACCGAAGAACTTATGGTCTCCGCCGTACACAGCCGCCATAACGCTGGTCACCTTGTTGATCTTGTACTAGAAGTTGTCTAACTCCAGGTTGTTCCACTTCAGCTCGGTATTTGCTCAACCGTATGTGTACATGCATCAGGGCATACATATAATATTCTAGTCAATATTCTCAGCTAACTGTGATGTAATGAAAATAATTACTTAAGGACTTGGGGTGAAAATTGATTTTAGACATCAAAGTTAGCAGCGCTCATTTCAACCATATTCAGATAAACTTGAGGTAAATTAGCAGTAATGATATTAGTTACAAGCTAGGTGTGTAACTGCTGTCAACACCACCACCACCAGAGACATGCAAGCTAAGCATCAACACCACCATGAACTCGATATTAGCCACCCCATATCACCAGAGCATCACAGGAGCACATATATAAAGCAAGTACACGTGGGTAACTACTGACAGACTCTAGAACCGCATGAATTTATCACCAGAGAGCTCCAGTAGGGGTTGATGCTTCGTTACAGCATCTAGCAGTATCTAGTAGGGCCGCACATCCAACCCAAATCATGGAGAAGGCCATGCAGGAGCTACATCAGAGAATAAGTTACGGGGAGGAGCTCACCAGAGGGAGGTTGTAGCCGTAGTAGAGGCTCAGCCACACCACGGCTATGCTGTGACCATCACCACATCCAGGAGAGGGTCTGGAAGCCGCTGAAGCACCACCGCGGTGACCAGGGCAAGCGCGGGGCACAGTGGCGCCATCCCTGCAGAAGAGAGGGAAAAATGTCAAGATGAGATAGTATTCATATCATTAGGAAGAAATAGGCCATTGTATAGCTCACATAAGCAGATCTTCTACTATGCACAACACAAGCACCCACTTGCACTTGGTATATTTCTGTATCTAGGACACCCAGAACTCACAACACTTGGGCTAGTCTAATGTATAGACCTGTTTACAATAGGATCCAATGGAACTGAAACAAAAGTAGCACATGAAAAAACAGCAAAAGAAATAGAAGGATGACCTTGTGTGGTGTCCGGGGTGGACGACGGTGTCCTCCTTCTCAGCTCAGGCGTCATCCTGCACCAAATCAAACAGAAAAATGTTGAAGAATGTCGAATAACTAAACATACATGTATATATATAATAGAGAAGCAATAGAAGCACACACACAAACACACACACACACACACACACACACACACACACACACACACACACACACACACACACACACATATATATATATATATATATATATATATATATCCTATTTCTGACTATAACAGTTTCAGCAAAACTGGTTCAGTCACAAGCAGATTAGCACCCCCAGTAATTAAATAGTATTATGTATCACTCGAATCCATCTCAGATATATAATGTGGCCATATCACATTTCTTTCTTCCGGCAGCCACGAGATAATTTCAGGTGTGCAGCCACGATAGTGGATCTGGCCTCAGATTAGCATTAGCACATTGATCCTAGTCACCCAATCAGAATAAACCCCCCAATCCCACTTCCCACAAGACTGCCAAGAGATGAACCAACGTTATATAGGACAACAACTACATGATCGAATATATAAAGGTAACATGTATAACTAGCCCGATTCACATGTTGAATGGACAGCAAGCAAGCACACACTCTATTTGACAGTACAAAGCTGTGCAAGCAAGCATGCACTATATAACATAGACAACAAGTTCAGATGTTTAGTGTATAAGCGGAAACCAGGAACCAATGATTCAACTCCAAGAATTCACCCACGAGGCCACCACCCACGAGGCCAGGACCGGCACTTGAAGCGGGGACAACTAGTGCTGGAGGAGACGAGGGACTAGCGACGGGAGCAGCGGTGCCCTAGTTCGAGTCGGAGGAGACGACGATGGTGTCCGTGATCCGGTTCCGTAGCTCGGGGCGTCTGTGGTTCAGGCCCGGTGTCCTCAACCTTAGCGGACAGTGGGGGCCGGCGGCTGTGCGGCGGCCGGTGGGAGGGCCAGTTCAGGGGAGGGGGTTCACGGTCTGCTGCTGCCGTTGCCGCTGTGTATCCCAGATCGAATCGAACCGAACCTACAACACCAGATTGAATCGAATCAAACCAAGGGGGAAACATGGTAATCAGAGAGAGAATTAAGGAGGGGGATCCAGGAAGAAGAGAGCTCACCTCGCCATGGCCATCGATGGAGGTTAGAGGAGGGAGGCCCTCGCTGCCACGCCGCGGATCTGTCCATGTCACGGTGGCTAACGACCAGAGGAGCCTCGCCCGTGACAAGGAGGTCGAAACCCTAGCCGTCGAAGGGTCGCACGTGGCCGCTGTAGGGTGCGTGCGTCGGATCTGGTCCGAGGGGAGGATGAAGCGGGAGTGGAAAGGATGCCGGCGGTGGAGTGGAGGCCAGGGTGGTCGCTCATGGCTGCAAGAAGATGTGCCCGTCGGATCTGACCGGAAGAGACGGAGGAGGCCGATGAGGTTGGGCGGATCGCTTGATCCGCTGAGGGGGCGACTGGGTGGTGGAAGGGAGGGGAGGCGGAGGAGGAATCTAGATCGGGAAGGGGGCGGCGGCGAGGAGATGGGGACGAGGGAGGAAGGGGGCGACGAGGGGAGGGGTCGATCTGAGCTAGGGTTTGGGCTGCGGGTGGGGGGTATCTCCTTTTCTTTCTTTTTTCTTTTTTCTGTAGATAGATGGATGGATGGATGTGGGGGTGAGAGATGGATGGATGGATGGATGGACGCCATGTCATCGATCCGTGGACAAAGTTATGATTGGTTCAGAAAATCAGTGATGTAAAATAGTTTTCAAATACTAAAAATAAAGGGATTTTATGAAGTAGCTATCAAAAATATTTTGCCAAAGGGCACCACACAAACTTTCACTAGAGTTAGACCACATTTTATGTATTAGGACCAATTTGTATGCATTTTTCATATTTCTAGCTATTTTTAATCATTTTTTTAGTGGCAAAAATGTTTTTTTGTGAAGAACCTACCAAATAATTGTTGCAAAATTGCACCAAATCAATTTTCTAAAATATTAGGCCATATTTAATGCACAATTGACCAAATGGTTGGATGTCAAAAAATTTCATCCACCTCTCATGAAAAAGACAAATTTCTGCTGGTTCAGTTGGAAGCGGGTCAAATTTGAACTGCAGATGCCTCATAGTTTCCTCTTTATTTTTCCCAAAAATCATTTTTAGATACAAAAGTATCTATTTAATCAGAGAAACACCAAAAGTTTTCCAAAATTCAACCACTAGCTAGGAACGGTCATGCCCGCCGTTTTGACCGCATTTTGAAACGGGCATAAAAATTCAAAAAAAATCAAAAAATTGGAAAACCTACGCATTGTGTCATTATATGTGACCAAGTTTCTAGGAAAAATAATAAACTTGTAATACGGAAATTATTTTTAAAAAGTGTTCTCAGAAATGAGCTATCTTGCGTGAATATTCATGGCTTTCAAGCCAAATGATCAATCTTATGGCCACATTCATGGCATAGTTTGTTCAAATGATCTCATATTGTGCACAAGGGTGCATCTTGGAATTCCAAACAATGTTGCCTAAGGGAGTTTCCACTTTCATTGCACAAAATAGCTATTTTCCATTTTTCGAGTGCCCCAAATGAGGTTTTTTTGTGAAGGACCTACAAAATAATTATTGCAAAATTTGACCAAATCATTTTTCTAAAATACTAGGCCATATTTAATGCACAATTGACCAAATGGTTGGGTGTAGAAAGTTTTTATCCACCTCTGGTGAAAAAGACAAATTTCCGCCGATTCAGTTGGAAGCGGGTCAAATTTGAACTGCAGCTGCCTCATAGTTTGCTCTTTATTTTTTACAAATATCATTTCTAGGTACATAAGTATATATTTAATCAGAGAAACATCAAAAGTTTTCCAAGATTCAACCACTAGCTAGGAACGGTCAAGCCCACCGTTTTGACCGCATTTTGAAACGGGCATAAAAAATTCAAAAAAATCAAAAAATTGGAAAACCTTCGCATTGTGTCATTATATGTGACTAAGTTTCCAGGAAAAATAATAAAGTTGTAATATGACAATTCTTTTAAAAAAGTGTTCTCAGAAATGAGCTATCATGCGTGAAGATTCATGGCTATCAAGCCAAATGATCAATGTTATGGCCACATTCATGGCATAGTTTGTTCAAATGATCTCATATTATGCACAAGGGTGCATATTGGAATGGCAAACAATATTGCCTAAGGAATTTTTAATTTTCTTTGGACGAAAAAACCATTTTCCATTTTTCGAGTGCCCAAAAGGAGGTTTTTTGTGAAGGACCTCCCAAATAATTGTTGCAAAATTGGATCGAATCATTTTTCTAAAATACCAGGACTTATTTAATGCACAATTGACCAAATGGTTGGGTGTAAAAAGTTTTGATCCACCTCTCGTAAAAAAGACAAATTTCTGTCGATTCAGTTGGAAGCGGGTCAAATTTGAACTGCAGCTGCCTTGTAGTTTGCTATTTATTTTTTCTAAAAATCATTTCTAGGTACATAAGTATCTATTTAATCAGAGAAACACCAAAAAAATTCCAAGATTCATCCACTAGCTAGGAACTGTCATTCCCGCCGTTTTGACCGCATTTTGAAACGGGCATAAAAAATTCAAAAAAATCAAAAAATTGGAATACCTTCGCATTGTGTCATTATATGTGGCCAAGTTCCCAGCAAAAATAATAAACTTGTAATACAGCAATTCTTTTAAAAAAGTGTTCTCAGAAATGAGCTATCATGCGTGAAGATTCATGGCTATCAAGCCAAATGATCAATCTTATGGCCACATTCATGGCATAGTTTGTTTAAATGACCTAATATCATGCACAAGGGTGCATCTTGGAATGACAAACAATGTTGCCTAAGGAAGTTTTCATTTTCTTTGCACGAAAAATTCATTTTCCATTTTTCCGAGTGCCCAAAATGAGTTTTTTTGTGAAGAACCTACCATATATTTGTTGTAAAATTGGACCTAATCAATTTTATAAAATACTAGGCCATATATAATGCACAATTTACAAAATGGTTGGGTGTCAAAAGTTTTGATCCACCTCTGGTGAAAAAGACAAATTCCTGCCGATTCAGTAGGAAGCGGGTCAAATTTGAACTGCAGTTGCCTCATAGTTTGCTATTTATTTTTTTCCAAAAATCATTTCTAGTTACATAAGTACCTATTTAATCATAAATACATGGTTTGGTGGCGATACGTCGAGGTTTGGACGGTGGCCGAGGGCTCCAACTCTAGAGCGCGTAAACTAGCATGTCCGCCGCGTGGTCACCGCGTGACCGTGGCCTTGCCATGTGTTCTGGGCGGCCTAGGCATGTCTAGTGGGTTGGGCACTCCCCAGGTAGGTGCTAGGAAGAAAATTACAACATAAGATTCTCACGAGGAGACTGATCGATGCTCAAACATGAATAAGCAGCCAAGTGTTTGATTAGCGTTACGGGAAATGCACATGGCTAATGTGTGTGAGCTTTGGCTGAGGATGATCAGTTACTAAGAAGACCGTCTTCACAAATTTTCAGCTCAAAAGGAGGACCCTATGTGGTACTTGCTTTGCAAAGTACCACACTGGAGATAAATACGAATGTTGAAGCTGGGCTCAAAATAATGAAAGGATTGAGCTGGCATTTGGTGGAGGATGGTTATTTGGGCATAGGAAAGCACTTTAGAAAATGGATACCATTTGGACATGCTAAAGTGGTACTTCCTTCACAAAGTGTTCTTTTGAACAGAATAGGAAAATGAATATTTTTGAATTATTTTTGAACTAGGCAAGGAAGGTTTTTTACATATTTGATGAAGATATGACCCAAAGAATTTATGAGATTTTTTTTTGGAATTTTGGGATGACAGAAATATAGGTTGCTTCACAACCTAGGGCAAAAACTGCCACATGGACATGACACATAGGCAAAACTGATGAGGTGGGGCCTAGTCATAGCAACCCACCACAATTTACAAGGTTATGACCATCTATATTGGTCATAATCAGCTAGAAATAAGGCAGCGGACCAGTGCTATCTGCTTTATGACCATTTCATGTAAGGAAATTACGACCTTTCTCACCAAAATGGTCGTTATAGTTTAGGGTTTGGAGCCCCCCGAACAGCTTTTGACCAATTGGTCTGAAATGGTCATCGATCTATGAGCAATTCTTCCAGGGTCACTGACATAAGGTCACTAGTTGACATATTTCTTGTAGTGATTCACGAGTATCCAAATGAAGGTCAGAATCCCACTACCACTCTGTGAGGCAAGCAAAAGCCCCTTGTTCATTCTGATACAACCCCACTCTCTCGGTCCTGCTCTCTTTTACTGCATTAGGACAACAACGATTCATCTGTTACTTGCTGCAGTAGTTGAACCCCTTATCCTCTACATGACCTGTCATTGCCATAGTAAATAGATGAAACCCACTAGCATGAGTAGGATTTATTTGAGCCCTGATGTGCCTACTCATTCATGCTTGTTTGCCATGCCTACTACTGCTTAGAGTTGAGTCAGGTCTGATTCATTGGGAATGAATTGGAATGGTGATGAACATGTCCTACTATGTGCGAGCTAAGTGTGTGAACACGATTTGGTAAAGGTAGTGGTGAGAGGCCATGTAGGAGTACATGGTGGGTTGTCTCATTGAAACCGTCCTTAGGAACTGAGTTCTGTGTTTGTGATCCATGAACAGCTACTACCACTCGTTGGGCCCGAAACCAATGGACCATCTCGACTTATTAACCACCTTGATCTCTGTCCAGGAGTTGCAACTAGTTTCTGGTGTTTGTAGGATATGTGTTTGAGGCCGTGCGTAGCGCTGACCCTAGGGGTGGGCTGTGATGCGGTAGATACACCGTGGCACGGTGTATCGGGCGCCCGTTTGGTGTCTCGGGAACCCTGCACACATCGTTTGGGGCTGTGAGCGAAACCCCGGCCGGATCTCCTCGCGGATGGAACCCGAATAGGCGATAAACCTGGACTAGAGACTTGTCTGGTTAGTCAGGTCGTGGCCGACTCCCTCGCCAGGCTTCCGCTTGAAGGTTGCCGAGATACACTGTAACGCCCCGGATTCGATGCGCCAGGTGTCTGCCAGTTATTCGCCGTCGTTGCCATGTCATGTGCTTGCGTGTCTCCCTTTATCATGTCATCATGTGCATCGCATTGGCATACGTGTTCCTCTCATGCATCCGAGCATTTTCCCCGTTGTCCATTTTGCAATCCGGCACTCCTATGTCTCCCGGCGCCCCCTTTTACCTCTTTTCATGTGCGGGTGTTGAACGGTCTCGGAATGGACCGAGGTTTGTCAAGCGGCCTTGGTATACCACCGGTAGACCGCCTGTCAAGTTTCGGATCATTTGGAGGTCGTTTGGTACTCCAACGGTTAACCGGGTAACCGCAGAGCCCTCTTTTGTTTGCAGCCCAACACCCCTTCCAAAGTGGCCCAAAACCCACCTAACTCCCCTCCATGCTCTCCGTCGTTCGATCACGATCGCGTGGCCGAAAACCACACCTCATTTGGAGTCTCCTAGCTCCCTCTACCTATAAATACCTGTGCCCCTCCTGGATTTTTCGCGCAGTCCAAACCCTAGCAAACTCCTCCCCGCGCCGCCGGACATGTCCGCCCGGCGGCCGGACACGTCCACCGCCGCCTCCACGTCGCCCGGACCAATCCGGGGACGCCACGTCACCCCGCCGCCGCTCTCCTCCAACCACGGCGCGCCACCTCACCGCCTCTCTCTCCTCCAGCCGCGCCGGCCCGCTCGCCCGTCCCCCCCCCAGGGTCCGAACGAACGCCCGCCAGAGGTCTGCACCCGCCGCCCGCCGCCCGGCTGCGCCTCCTCGGCGGAGCGCCCGGCCGGCGAGCCCGCCGTCGCCCGCCGGGAGCCTCCCGCGCCCTCGGCGCCTCCCGCCGCCACCTCCTCCTCCTCGCCGCCTTCCGCCGCTGCCCTTGGCCGCGATCGCCGCCCTGCCCGAGGCTCCGCCCGGCGCCGCCCGCCTCGCCGCCGCCCCATGGTCTCCCTCGCCGAGCCCGAGCTCCTCCGTGACCCTCCTCGCCGCCCGGCGGCGACCTCCGCCCGAGCCGCCCGGCCTCCTCCCGATCGCCCGGCCCTCTCCGGCCACCGGCGCCGCGGATCCGGCGAGATCCGCCGCCGCCTCGGTTCCCGCGCCATTCGGTTGACTTCTTCCCCCCTCATATTTTTCCTCTAAGTATTTTGTTCCGTTGATATTTTGTGCCATTTTCATCGCATCGTAACTCTGTCATCGTTGCTCCATTTTGCGCGTATAATATGTCAAAATGTTCGCCTCGAAGAGTAGATCATTTCGTCTCATTGCATCATTTTCATTTGAGCTCATCTTGATGCCCTAAATGCTGTTGGAAAAGTGCTATGTGATGTTAGTTTCTGATTTTTATCAGAACTTGCACTTTTGTCATTTTTGCCATGATTGATGTGTGCATCCTATGGACTTGAGTCCTACATGTGTTTTGTAATATGCCATGCCATCTTTCCAGGGGTGTATGCCATGTATTTGTGTGATCAATGTGGTGACTAGCACAAGCATGCAAAGTAGGCTTCCTGATGTTGCTGATTTCAGCCCTGTTTTGCTGATATTTTGATGCCATGTTTACTTGTTGCTACCGAGAGATCCATGCATATTTTGAGATACTTCAGTAAGGATGTTTTGTTAAACATGACTTGCTATATCCATCCATGCCCTTGTTTGCAATTATGGAGTGCCATAGCTTGAGTCAATCGAGCTCTACTTTTGCTATAAAATGTTTCCTGGCAGGTTGTTTACATGTTATTCAATTTTGCCAAGGTTGTTGTAGTTGATCCTTGCATGCTATGATGTTGTTCTTGCCATGTATAGCTTCTATGCCATGTCTTGTTACTGTTAGTTGCCTTGCCATGCCACATATTGCTCTGTGGTGAGTGGTTCAAGCTCACCAACATGCCTACTTATCGTTGTTCCTGCCACGTATGAATCTGTAATATAACTTGCCATGTTTACGTGGGTGCCATCATATCTTCTGATACTTTTTGGCTTATGGTCACTAAAGGACATTTCTTCTATGCATTTAGTAGATTCATGCCATGCCTTTGTTTGCCATGTTAAGTTCCTGTAGCATGTTGTTTGATAGCTCTAAACATTGCAACCTGATGTTATTTCTGCCAATGCCTGAAACTGTTATTATTTGCAATCTTGCCATGTCATTTTGAGCATGTTCTAGTGATTTCTGGAGATAGCTCAGTGTTCATGTTTTGTAATTCTTTACCTGTACATCATGCCCATGCCTTTTTTTATTATGTTGGGATGCTGTAGCTTGTTGTTTTGAAGCTTGCAATATGCCTACTTGCTCTTTTGGACAGATTGTTGCTATAACTTGTATTGTGTGTATGTGTTGAACCGTTGCTCCGTTTTGAGTGTGCTCTATGTGAAACTTGCTTGATTTTGCATGTTGTCTCATATTATCATGTTGCATCCATGTCTTGAGGTGTTTGCTTGATGTTTGTATGCATTTTGCATCAATGCCATGCTTATCTTGTTTTGCTCATATCTTCTAGGCCGTAGCTCCGAATTAAATGAACTTTATATGTAGCTTGACTAGATTTTCGTGTAGATCATCTTGGTGCATTTTAAATTGCTGTTTAACAACTTGAATATAAAGTTATTCAGATCTGGACCAATTTCGAAATTTGCATATGGGGACTTACCGGAATTGTTATATGTTGTTCCCGGCCTCATTTAAACTTGCCTTGATGTGTTGCTCTTGTTTGCATCATCTCTTGCCATGAGTAGCTTCATGTAGTCTTGTCATGCATCATGCTTGGTTGAGCATCATATCTTGTTCATGTGTGGTGTGTTTACTTTGTTGTGTGCTTCTTCTTGTTAGTTCCCGTTTCGTTGCGATCGTGAGGATTCGTTCATCTACGCTTGGTTCGGCTTCATCCGTTCATCTTCTTCATGGACTCGTTCTTCTTCCTTGCGGGATTTCAGGAAAGATGACCGCTACCCTGGATCTCACTACTATCATTGCTATGCTAGTTGCTTTGTTCTTTCGCCATGCTACGCTACCTATTACCTGTTGCTCAAGCCTACCTAATTGCCATGTCAGCCTCTAACCTTTTGCACCCTTCCTAGCAAACCGTTGTTTGGCTATGTTACCGCTTTGCTCAGCCCCTCTTATAGCGTTGTTAGTTGCAGGTGAAGATGAAGTTTGTTCCTTGTTGGAACATGGAGATGTTGTTCCTTGTTGGAACATGTTTACTTGTTGGGATATCACAATATATCTTATTTAATTAATGCATCTATATACTTGGTAAAGGGTGGAAGGCTCGGCCTTATGCCTGTGTTTTGTTCCACTCTTGCCGCCTAGTTTCCGTCATATCGGTATTATGTTCCCGGATTTTGCGTCCCTAACGCGGTCGGGTGATTTATGGGACCCCTTGACAGTTCGCTTTGAATAAGACTTTTCTAGCAAGGCCCAACATTGGTTTTACATTTGCCTCACCTACCTTTTCCTTGGGAGTCGCTCTCTCGAGGGTCATCTTTATTAGCCCCCGGACGGTGCTTCTCTAAGTCTTGGCCCGAACCGAGCTACTGCTTGAGGCCACATTGAGGCAACCCGAGGGTTGGTTTTACTCGTAGCTAGTCTCATCCGGTGTTGCCACGAGAACGAGATATGTGCAGCTCCTATCGGGATTGTCGGCGCATCGGGCGGTCTTGCTGGTCTTGTTTTATTGCTGTGAAATGTCTTGTAGCCGGATTCCAGACTGATCGGGTCTTCCGGGAGAAGGAATATCCTTCGTTGATCGCGAGCTTATCATGGGCTAAGTTGGGACACCCTGCAGGGTTTGAACTTTCGAAAGCCGTGCCGCGGTTATGTGGCGATGGGAATTTGTTAATATCCGGTTGTAGTAAACTTGAAGCAAACTCTTCTAAAATACACCAACCGTAGCGCGTAACGTGAGTGTCTCTTTTCGGGTTGATCGAGAGGAGAACACGGTTTCGGGTTATGTTTGGCGTAAGTAGGAGTTCAGGATCACTTCTTGATCATTACTAGTTGGCGACCGTTCCTTTGTTTCTCTTCTCGCTCTCATTTGCGTATGTTAGCCACCATATATGCTTAGCCGCTGCTGCAACCTCACCACTTTACCCCTTCCTTTCCCATTAAGCTTTGCTCGTCTTGATACCCATGGTAATGGGATTGCTGAGTCCTCGTGGCTCACAGATTACTACACCACCAGTTGCAGGTACAGGTTTGCGATGTTCATCACGCGAGAGCGATGTTTGCCTGTTTTGGAGTTCTTCTTCTGCTTCTTCTTCGATCAGGGGATAGGTTCCAGGTCGGCAGCCTGGGATAGCAGGGTGGATGTTGTTCGAGCTTCTGTTTATGTTTCATCCGTAGGCGGATGTGGATCTTGTATGATGTTGTTGTATTCATGTGGCATTTGTGCCTTACGTATGTATCCCCATCTGTTATGTAATGTTGATGTAATGATATCCACCTTGCAAAAGCGTTTCAATATGCGGGTCTATCCTTGGTGGGACCGTCGAGTTCCTTTTGGATAGGGTCGCATATTGGCCGTGATAAGTTGGTATCAGAGCCTCGACCGACCCTAGGAGCCCCCTTGTTTAATCGTGTAGTTTGGCCTTTGTTGAGTCTAGAAGAAAACTGTTTTCGGAGTCTAGTTATATCGGAGAGTAGGAATTCTTTTTACTCCTCTGCCCCTTCGTCGCTCTGGTGAGATATCTTGACATAGGTGTTTTGAATTATTCCTCTTCCCCTTCAAATTTTTCTTTAGGTTCACGCAGTTGGTTTTCTGATCGTTGGTTCTCATCTCATTTCATCCGGTGCATTTCTCGTCAAGTTGACTCGAGCCTCTTCATCTTTGATTCAATCCTCAGTTGTTTTCTTTTCCCACCCGCCCTCCCTTCTTCTTCTCGGAACCGGAGTCCGCTATTGAGTATCCTTCTACTCGTGAGAAGTCTTTGCTTTCTTTCCTCAATGATTTCAACCGGTGTTTTCTCTTCAACATATTCGTCGTTTCCCCTTCCAAGTTGCCTTTGTTTTTCCCGCCCTCCCACCCTTTTCTTCCCAGAGTTTGCCTCTCTCCCGACCATCTATTTCATTCGTGTGGAGCCTCTTCAGTCTTCCCTCAATTATTTCAACCGGTGGTTTCTCGTCTAGTTCGTCATTCTTCACCCCTTTTCTTTTTCCGGTGCACACAACTCAAGTTTTTCGGTGTTGATCATATTCTTTTCCTCGGCTCAAGTGTTTTCCCTGCTTGTTCGCCTCTCGCCAGTTTATCATTCCGGAGTTCGGAGGACATCTCAGGAGATTCGTCTGTGTTCTAATTAATTCGAGGCTGTCACCTCATTCAAATATTTCATTTGTTCCGGTGCATCATCTATCTGTTCAACAATCCTTTTCAACGGTGTTTTCTTTTAGTGGGCCCTAACCCACAGGTCTTTTCCCAGGATCTTACCTGTCTCTTCTAATTTCCCCGGAGTTATTCTCAATTTCTTTTCGGAGTTTGACGTAAGAATGAATTTCATCAGTCACATGCCTTTTCCAAGATCGATTTCAAACCATTTCATTGTTAGCTCAACCCCTTTGCTTTTCATTCTACCGGAGTACCTCAGTTATTTTGGTGGTGTTTCTCGTCGTCCTTGAAGACCGAAGTAGAGTTTCTCTTAAATCTTGTCCGTTCCCCCGGAGGTTCATGGTGCTAGCTCGATGTTTATCCTATCTAATTGTTTCCAGTCATGCAAATTCTTTTCATCCATCCGGAGTATTTCAGGAGTTACTTTCCGTCTCAATCATCCGAAGGCCATCTTTTCGGAAGATTTCTTCGCTCCAAGTTTTCAAAGTCGTTCTCCAATTATTCTATATCTGTGCCCCTTCGTTCGTCTCAATATTCTTCCGGTGCTGCGTTCAAGCATTCGTTAATCAATTCGCGATCTCTTCGATCTCTTTTCTCTAAATTCCCTCAAGTATCTTCGTGCTTTTCTAATTATTTCCGGCGATCCGTTCTCTTCTCTTTGTTCATTTTCATTTTTACGGTGGTTCGTTCAAGATTATTTTTCTTTGATTATCATATTAATCCATTCGTTCTTTTCAATCCTACCGGTGGTTCATGAAGACCTTCTCAAGGTGGCGCTATGTCTGTTCTCAATCCTTTTTCAAGAAGAATAAGTATTATGCCAAATCCATTTCTTGTCATCAATTTAATTTGATGAAGGATAAGCATACAATAAATCTTATTCTTATTTCATCCTAGTGATTAATCCTTTCCTTCGGAGTTTGTTCTTGAGGAATAAATTCTAGCTCGAAGTCTTTTCATCTTTTCTTTTCCGGAGTTCAAATTTCCTCGGCCATCTCGTCGGAACCTCCATCCGAATCTTCGCGAGGTTCATCTTATTCTTTTCATCCTTCATTCCTATCTCATCATCTTTTGTTTACCGGAGTGCTTCATGGTGATTCTTCATGATTTAATTCTTTCTTCAAGAGTTTCATCAATATTTTTGGTGGAATTCAAGTATCTTTTCTTCTCGCTTCTCGAAGTGCAAATAATTCTTCATTTTCTTGGAAAGTGGAGTTTTGCATTCCTACGTTTTTCTCAGCTATTCAATCATTTCCGTTTGCGGCTGGTTATCACCTCATTAATTTCGAGATGTTTTCCATAAGTCCACAACAAGCTTATTCTTTCGTTGTTGATTTTCTCAACAACTTCAGTTCAAACCTTCCTTCTAAATTCTTTTCATTCCATTCTGCAATTCTTCCGGAGGCATTGCGTTGTTTATCTCGTCAAGTGTCATTCCATATTGTGAAGTTCGTGTTCTTTTCCTTCCATGTTTCAATCGGAGTGCTGCCTAAATCCTTTTCAGCCTTATTCGTTTCTTTTCTCATTCTAACCACTCCGGTTAGAACGAGTCGTTTCATATTATTTCTGATTCCTTGAGCTTTCGATTCTCGTCATTCTCATCGTTCCTTTCTTATTCTCGAGTGCTCTCGATTCTTTGCTTCTTCTCTTCAATTTTTGTTTCACCTCACCCCTTTTCCCTTCCGTCTCGGTCCTAAGATCTCGGGACGAGATCTCTTGTTAGTGGAGGAGTGTTGTAACGCCCCGGATTCGATGCGCCAGGTGTCTGCCAGTTATTCGCCGTCGTTGCCATGTCATGTGCTAGCGTGTCTCCCTTTATCATGTCATCATGTGCATCGCATTGGCATACGTGTTCGTCTCATGCATCCGAGCATTTTCCCCGTTGTCCGTTTTGCAATCCGGCACTCCTATGTCTCCCGGCGCCCCCTTTTACCTCTTTTCATGTGCGGGTGTTGAACGGTCTCGGAATGGACCGAGGTTTGTCAAGCGGCCTTGGTATACCACCGGTAGACCGCCTGTCAAGTTTCGGATCATTTGGAGGTTGTTTGGTACTCCAACGGTTAACCGGGTAACCACAGAGCCCTCTTTTGTTTGCATCCCAACACCCCTTCCAAAGTGGCCCAAAACCCACCTAACTCCCCTCCATGCTCTCTGTCGTTCGATCACGGTCGCGTGGCCGAAAACCGCACCTCATTTGGAGTCTCCTAGCTCCCTCTACCTATGAATACGTGTGCCCCTCCCGGATTTTTCGCGCAGTCCAAACCCTAGCAAACTCCTCCCCGCGCCGCCGGACATGTCCGCCCGGCGGCCGGACACGTCCACCGCCGCCTCCACGTCGCCCGGACCAATCTGGGGACGCCACGTCACCCCGCCGCCGCTCTCCTCCAACCACGGCGCGCCACCTCACAGCCTCTCTCTCCTCCAGCCCGCCCGGCCCGCTTCGGCCAGTCCGGCCCAGCAATCCGAACCGCCGCCGCCCGCGAGCCGTCGCCGCCGCCACCGCCCGGCCGCGCCTCCTCGCGGGCGCCCGGCCGGCGAGCCCGCCGTCGCCCGCCGGGAGCCTCCGCGCCCTCGCGCCTCCGCGCCGCCACCTCTTCCTCCTCGCCGCCTCCGCCGCCGCCCCTTAGCCGCATCGCCGCCGCCCTGCCCGAGCTCCGCCCGGCGCCGCCCGCCTCGTCGCCGCCCCTGGGTCTCCCTCGCCGCCAAGCTCCTCCGGCCCCTCGCCGCCGCCCGGCCGCGACCTCCGCCCGAGCCGCCCGGCCTCCTCCCTGGTCGCCCGGCCCTCTCCGGCCACCGCGCCCATGGATCCAGCGAGATCCGCCGCCGCCTCGTTCCAGCGCCATTCGGTTGACTTCTTCCCCCCTCATATTTTTTCCTCCTATTTTGTTCCGTTGATATTTTGTGCCATTTTCATCGCATCGTAACTCTTTCATCGTTGCTCCGTTTTGCGCGTATAATATGTCAAAATGTTCGTCTCGAAGAGTAGATCATTTCATCTCATTGCATCATTTTAATTTGAGCTTGTCTTGCTTCCCTAAATGCTGTTGGGAAAGTGCTATGTGATGTTAGTTTCTGATTTTTATCAGAACTTTCACTTTTGTCATTTTTGCCATGATTGATGTGTGCATCCTATGGACTTGAGTCCTACATGTGTTTTGTAATATGCCATGCCATCTTTCCAGGGGTGTATGCCATGTATTTGTGTGATCAATGTGGTGACTAGCACAAGCATGCAAAGTAGGCTTCCTGATGTTGCTGATTTCAGCCCTGTTTTGCTGATATTTTGATGCCATGTTTACTTGTTGCTACCGAGAGATCCATGCATATTTTGAGATACTTCAGTAAGGATGTTTTGTTAAACATGACTTGATCTATCCATCCATGACCTTGTTTGCAATTATGGAGTGCCATAGCTTGAGTCAATCGAGCTCTACTTTTGCTATAAAATGTTTCCTGGCAGGTTGTTTACATGTTATTCAATTTTGCCAAGGTTGTTGTAGTTGATCTTTGCATGCTATGATGTTGTTCTTGCCATGTATAGCTTCTATGCCATATCTTGTTACTGTTACTGTGGTGAGTGGTTCAATCTCACCAACATGCCTACTTATCGTTGTTCCTGCCACGTATGAATCTGTAATATAACTTGCCATGTTTACGTGGGTGCCATCATATCTTCTGATACTTTTTGGCTTATGGTCACTAAAGGACATTTGTTCTATGCATTTAGTAGATTCATGCCATGCCTTTGTTTTCCATGTTAAGTTCCTGTAGCATGTTGTTTGATATCTCTAAACATTGCAACCTGATGTTATTTCTGCCAATGCCTGAAACTGTTATTATTTGCAATCTTGCCATGTCATTTTGAGCATGTTCTAGTGATTTCTGGAGATAGCTCAGTGTTCATGTTTTGTAATGCTTTACCTGTACATCATGCCCATGCCTTTTTTTATTATGTTGGGATGCTGTAGCTTGTTGTTTTGATGCTTGCAATATGCCTACTTGCTCTTTTGGACAGATTGTTGCTATAACTTGTATTGTGTGTATGTGTTGAACCGTTGCTCCGTTTTGAGTGTGCTCTATATGAAACTTGCTTGATTTTGCATGTCGTCTCATATTATCATGTTGCATCCATGTTTTGAGGTGTTTGCTTGATGTTTGTATGCATTTTGCATCAATGCCATGCTTATCTTGTTTTGCTCATATCTTCTAGGCCATAGCTCCGAATTAAATGAACTTTATATGTAACTTGACTAGATTCTCGTGTAGATCATCTTGGTGCATTTTAAATTGCTGTTTAACAACTTGAACATTAACTTATTCAGATCTGGACCAATTTCGAAATTTGCATATGAGGACTTACCGGAATTGTTATATGTTGTTCCCGGCCTCATTTAAACTTGCCTTGATGTGTTGCTCTTGTTTGCATCATCTCTTGCCATGAGTAGCTTCATGTAGTCTTGTCATGCATCATGCTTGGTTGAGCATCATGTCTTGTTCATGTGTGGTGTGTTTACTTTGTTGTGTGCTTCTTCTTGTTAGTTCCCGTTTCGTTGCGATCGTGAGGATTCGTTCGTCTACGCATGGTTCGGCTTCATCCGTTCATCTTCTTCATGGACTCGTTCTTCTTCCCTGCGGGATTTCAGGCAAGATGACCGCTACCCTGGATCTCACTACTATCATTGCTATGCTAGTTGCTTCGTTCTTTCGCCATGCTGCGCTACCTATTACCTGTTGCTCAAGCCTACCTAATTGCCATGTCAGCCTCTAACCTTTTGCACCCTTCCTAGCAAACCGTTGTTTGGCTATGTTACCGCTTTGCTCAGCCCTCTTATAGCGTTGTTAGTTGCGGTGAAGATGAAGTTTGTTCCTTGTTGGAACATGGAGATGTTGTTCCTTGTTGGAACATGTTTACTTGTTGGGATATCACAATATATCTTATTTAATTAATGCATCTATATACTTGGTAAAGGGTGGAAGGCTCGGCCTTATGCCTGGTGTTTTGTTCCACTCTTGCCGCCCTAGTTTCCGTCATATCGGTATTATGTTCCCGGATTTTGCGTCCCTAACGCGGTCGGGTGATTTATGGGACCCCCTTGACAGTTCGCTTTCAATAAGACTTTTCCAGCAAGGCCCAACATTGGTTTTACATTTGCCTCACCTACCTTTTCCCTTGGGAGTCGCTCTCTCGAGGGTCATCTTTATTTAGCCCCCCCCGGACCAGTGCTTCTCTAAGTGCTCGCCCGAACCGAGCTGCCTGCGGGGCCACCTTGAGGCATCCCGAGGGTTGGTTTTACTCGTAGCTAGTCTCATCCGGTGTTGCCCTGAGAACGAGATATGTGCAGCTCCTATCGGGATTGTTGGCGCATCGGGCGGTCTTGCTGGTCTTGTTTTATTGCTGTGAAATGTCTTGTAGCCGGATTCGAGACTGATCGGGTCTTCCGGGAGAAGGAATATCCTTCGTTGATCGCGAGAGCTTATCATGGGCTAAGTTGGGACACCCTGCAGGGTTTGAACTTTCAAAGCCGTGCCAGCGGTTATGTGGCAGATGGGAATTTGTTAATATCCGGTTGTAGTAAACTTGAAGCAAACTCTTCTAAAATACACCAACCGTGTGCGTAACGTGAGTGTCTCTTTTCGGGTTGATCGAGAGGAGAACACGGTTTCTGGGTTATGTTTGACGTAAGTAGGAGTTCAGGATCACTTCTTGATCATTACTAGTTGGCGACCGTTCCTTTGTTTCTCTTCTCGCTCTCATTTGCGTATGTTAGCCACCATATATGCTTAGCTGCTGCTGCAACCTCACCACTTTACCCCTTCCTTTCCCATTAAGCTTTGCTAGTCTTGATACCCATGGTAATGGGATTGCTGAGTCCTCGTGGCTCACAGATTACTACACCACCAGTTGCAGGTACAGGTTTGCGATGTTCATCACGGGAGAGCGATGTTTGCCTGTTTTGGAGTTCTTCTTCTGCTTCTTCTTCGATCAGGGGATAGGTTCCAGGTCGGCAGCCTGGGATAGCAGGGTGGATGTCGTTCGAGCTTCTGTTTATGTTTCATCAGTAGTCGGATGTGGATCTTGTATGATGTTGTTGTATTCATGTGGCATTTGTGCCTTATGTATGTATCCCCATCTTTTATGTAATGTTGATGTAATGATATCCACCTTGCAAAAGCGTTTCAATATGCGGGTCTATCCTTGGTGGGACCGTCGAGTTCCTTTTGGATAGGGTCGCATATTGGGCGTGACATACACGATGTGTACATGGTGGTAAGTGGCGAGTGCGTATGTGAAGAAGTACACCCCTGCAGGGTTATAAATCATCTATTCGAATAGTCGTGTCCGTGATAAAGGACTTCTGGGTTCCCTATACAGTTCATAGACAAGTGAAAGTGGATACTCTAAAACTCGCAAGATAAGCATGAGTGCTATGGTTGGCCTTCTCGTAGGGAGACGGGAGCTGATCCATAGTGGTGTATTGATATGGTGATTATGTGGACTCGTGTGCGCCACCTCAAAAGAGTTACTTGCATTCATAGTTTAGGATAACCACTGAGTCAAAGCTGGCTTGCTGCAGTCAAACTCCACCACCCCCTTTGTTGATACTGATGCATATGTAGCTAGTTCTGATGTAAGTCTTGTTCGGTACATTTGTACTCACATTTGCCTATTTTATGTTTTGCAGAGAGACGTCAATCTCGCTAGTAGTTCTGCGTGGACTTAGACGTCTAGCTTGTTACCTCAGCTACGATCTTTTACCCTTGGGAGGGTCTTGTAGATAGTCAGATTTCTCAGCCTTTTTCATTTGTAGTTGTCTGTACTCAGACATGTTTATGCTTCCGCTCGATGCTTGTATGCTCTGTATGTTGGGTCATGAGACCATGATTGTAATACTTGGCTCCTCGGAGCCTAATGAATAAATACTTGAGTCATAGAGTTATGATGTGATGCCATGTTTTATTTACACATATCGAGCATATTGTGTGTATGATTGAAATGCTTGGTATGTGTGGGATCCGACAACCTAGTTGTTTATCCTAGGTAGCCTGTCCTGTGGGGAAATGTAGTCTTGTGCTTCCATGAGCCATAGTAGTCCACTACAGCCCGGTTCACCGGAGTCCTGTTAGCCTAGTGCTATAGCCCGGATTCACACGCTGCTGACCGACATGCTCGATGTTGATTCATGTATGCATGTCCCCGTAAGTTAGTGCCACTTTGGGTTCACGACTAGTCATGTCGGCCCGGGTTCCTTGTCATATGGATGCTAGCAAAACTATCATATACGTGAGCCAAAAGGTGCAAACGGTCCCTGGCCATGGTAAGGCGACACCCGTGGGAATACCGTGCGTGAGGCCGCAAAGTGATATGAGGTGTTACCGGCTTGATCGATGTGACTTGGAATCCGGGTCTTGACATCAGCCCCGAGGGTGAACTACTCCCTCCTCGTCATGGAGAGCGCCAGGATGATGAAGATGGCCACCGGTGATGGATCCCCCCTCCGGCAGGGTGCAGGAACAGGGTCCCGATTGGTTTTTGTTGGCTACAGAGGGTGCGGCGGCGGAACTCCCGATCTAGGTTATGTTCTGGGGGTTTCTTTATTTATAGGAGAGGTTGGCATCGAGAACAAGTCAGGGGGCCCCACAGGGAGTCCACGAGGCAGGGGGCACACCCCAGGGGGGTGGGAGCGCCTCCACCCTCGTGGGGCCCACGGGACTCCCCTCCGGTAACTCTTCATTCCAGTATTTTTTATATTTTCCAGAAAAAATCTCCGTTGATTTTCAGCACATTCCGAGAACTTTTATTTCTTCACAAAAACTAAACCACGGTAGTTCTGCTGAAATTGCGTCAGTCCGGGTTAGTTCTAACCAAATTATACCAAAATCATGAAAAAAATTATAAACATGGCATGAATACATAAAAAATTATAGATACGTTGGGGACGTATCAGAGGCGGGACCGGAGCGGCTTCACGTGTGGCGTGTCTCCGCCGCTCATGCGGGCGCTGAGATGGCGCTCCGGTTCGTGATGTCTTGGCATCCGGATCTGGCGCTTGATCGACTGATGGGCCAGTGAGCCGGCGCGGAGTGCCAGTTGCAGGCAGAGGCCGGACGGATCACTGCTTGGGCCAACTACGTCGCCGGGTTCGCAATTCACGACGAGTTCCAGCCGGAGCAAACAGACGATGCTGGAGTCGTTCCTGTTGACGATTTCGGCCTGCTTCTGGACGATCCGGAAGGAAGCTCCGAGGAGACAGGCATTTACAGGGACGAGGACGCCGAGGGTGGGAGATACCGGCGCCTCGGTGAACCCGGAGGCCCTTAAGGGGGATCCGGCAGCTGCGCAACCCGGTGCTGGAGACGCCCGAAGCCGAGGCTGTCCTGTTTTATCTTTGTGATAATTTTTGTTAGGTAGCAGGTCCACCCACCCACTGGGTGTTTTGGGTGTAATGTAATGAACTCTAGCCTTGGGCCTGTTTTAATGATGATATAAATATTTCGTGAGTGTTTTGTTCTTTCGCTCTTTGTCTTTCAAGCTGTTTTCTTGCTTGCTTCCCCTTCGGGCCTCCCCCCCTGCGAGTTGAACAGCCGGGTTCTGGTCTGTGATAAGGAGTTCTGTCCTATGAAGGAGCGGGTGGTACTTACGGTCATCAGACGTTGAGCGCGAGCGAAACACCCACTGGGCCGGCTGGCGTGCAGCCGGTCGTGTAGTAAGTTAAGGTGGCGGGGCCGGGTTGAACAATCCGGCGGACCTAACTTAGTGCTTCAACAATGTGTTGGTGCTTTGACCCATAGTTCTTACCGGCCGACAGCAGAAGCCGGTTCTGTGGCGTAGGGTGAAGTGGAGGGCCACGGCAACCCGAACATGCCAAGTTGTACTAAGGAGGACGACGGGTGATGGCCAAGCTGGCCAGCTTCCCGAGCCCCAGGGTTGAGCGAGTCGACCCGGCGGTGGGTTTTTTTTAAGGAAATTGCACAAGTGTGTGAACACAATAACTTGGTTGGAAAGGGCATCCCCGAGCGTCGTTCGGGGACCCCATAGTTTTTCATGCGGTTATAAAAGGCAGTGATACATACGTGTACACAAGTAACTAGAAACTGGGCGAAGGAGTTCTGTACTCCATTGCCGGGTTGCCCCTTCGTCGGCGGTGTTTCTCTTGCGCTTATTTGACTTGCGGGCGTCTATGAGGTAGTACGCGTTGCGGTCTCACAGAGCTTTGCTGAAGATGAAGGTGCCTTCCCATGGGGCAGCCAGCTTGTGTTGGCTGGCCTGCTGCTGGATGAGCCGGAGGACGAGGTCTCCCTCGCAGAATGTGAGGGGCTTGATCTTCTTGTTGTGGTAGTGCCTCAGCCCTTGTTGATAGATGGCGGATCTGCTGAGTGCCAAAAGGCGTGCTTCTTCGAGTAGGTCGACACCATCTTTGCGGGCTTCCTTGTCTTCGTCTTCGGTGTACATCATGACTCGTGGTGAGTTGAACTCGATGTCGGTGGGGATGACGGCTTCTGCTCCATAGACAAGGAAGAACAGGGTGAACCCGGTCGACCGATTTAGCATTGCTCGGAGACTCCAGAGGATGGCCGGCAGCTCGTCAAGCTAGCTGCCGAGTGAACGGACGAGTGGCTTGACGATCCGTGGCTTGATGCCAGATAGAATGAGGCCACTGGCCCGCTCGACATGGCCGTCGGACTGGGGATGGGCCACGAAGGCCAAGTTGAGGCAGATGCCAGAGACGGAGCAATACCGCATGAGCGCGCCCTTGGCAAAGTTGGTGTCGTTGTCCATGATGATGCTGTTCGGGACGCCGTAGCGTCCCGCGACATCCTTGATGAACCATACGGCTACTGGCCCGTCCAGCTTCTTGATTGGTCGTGCTTTGGTCCACTTGGTGAACTTGTCGACTGCCACCAGTAAGTGCGTCATGCCGCCTCGAAGGGCCAGGTGATCTGGATGGTTCATAGTGCTGAGTCCGGCTGGTGGTTGCGCTTGCTGAAGCGCTGGCATCCCTCACATTTGAGGACAAGCGACTCGACGTCTTGGAGAGCCGTAGGCCAGTAGAAACAATGGCGGAAAGCCTTGGCCACCAGGGACCTCAAGGCGGCGTGATGCCCGCACTCTCCCTGGTGTATGTCGAGGAGGATCTCTATGCCCTTATCCTGCTCAACACAGCGCTGAGAAACGCCTGTTGAGCTGCGCTTGACGAGCTCGTTGTTGATGATGGTGTAGGCAGACGCCCGATGCTGCACTTGCTGGGCCTCGGTCTCGTTCATAGGTAGAACCCCGTTCTCCAGGAACTCTGAGATGGGCAGGGCCCGTGATGGAGCCGTCGCTACAGTGAAGACGGCCACGATGGCGGTTTCTGGGGCAGCAGCCCCCGGGGTGGAGGTGGCAGCCCCTGGGTTGGGGATGACGGCGGCCGGGTTGACTAGGGCAGCCCCCTGGCCAGGTTCCGCAGCCCCCGGGATTAGGTCAGAGTCGGCATTGGCTGGATTGGTCATGGTAGTCCCCGGGCCGGGTTCAGAAGTCCCTGGGCCGGGAAGAGATGCGGCCAGGTCATCGGGGACGAATATGGACTCGGAGTCCGGAGACGTCTTGTCGGATGGCTTGTGAAGGTGCTCGAGGGAGACACCAGACAGAATGCCCTACCGGGATGAGTTGATCTTGGCTAGCGCATCGGCGGGTCCGTTTTCTGTGCACAGGACATGGAGGAACTCACAGCCGTCGAAGAATCCGCACAGCTATTGGACGAGGAGGCGGTAGCTGGCCATGTTCGCATCGCGAGCGTCCCACTCGCCGGAGCACAGCTCCACCAGGTCTGAGTCGCCGTAGCACAAGATGCGCCGGAGGCCATGCACAAGGGCTTCATACTCGGCAATGTTGTTGGAGGCAGTGAAGTGGATCTGGAGTGTGTAGCGATGCCGGTTGCCCTTCGGGGAGGACAGCACAATGCCGGCTCCTAAGCCAGAGTGCATCTTGGAGCCGTCGAATTGCATGCGCCAGTGCGTCATATCCGGCGGTGGTAGCAGGTACTGGGTCTCAGTGCAGTTGACGAGGAAGTTGGCCAGAGCTTGGGACTTGATCGTGGTGCGGGGCTCGTAGAGGATGGTGTGGCCGGCTAGCTCGGTTGCCCATTTGGCAACTCGGCCAGAGGCATCCCGACAACCCATGATCTTGGCGATGGGGACCGTGCTCACAACTGTGACCACATGCTCTTGGAAATACTGCTTCAGCTTCTTGGCGGTGAAATACATAGTGTAACACATCTTTTGATAGCGCGGTTAGTTTTGCTTGGAGGTGGAAAGCACCTCGCTCAGGTAGTAGACTGGGCGCTAGACATAGTGGATCTTGCCCTTCTCTGGTTGGTCGACCACCATCACTGTGCTGACCGACCGCGAGGTGGCGGCGATGTAGCGCAACAACAGCTCCTTCTCGGTCGGTGCAGCCAGGACGGGTGCGATGGAGAGCATGCGCTTGAGATCCCGGAAGGCTTTGTCCGCCTGGTCGTTCCATTCGAATGACGTCGTCTTCTTCATCAGCTATTACAGGGGCAAGGCCCTCTCGCCCAGCCGGCAGAGAAACCGGCTGACCGAGGCCAAGCAGCTGGTGAATTTCTGGACACCGCACAGCCGATTCGGCTTTGCTCATGCGCTCGATGGCCTTGATCTTCTCCGGGTTCGCCTCAATGCCGCACTCCGAGACGAGGAAGCCGAGTAGCTTTCCGGCCGGCACGCCGAAAAGGCACTTCTCCGGGTTGAGCTTGATCTGGTATTCGCGCAGATTGGCAAAGGTTTCCTTCAAGTCATGGAGGAGCGTGAGGTGCTGCTTGGTCTTCACCATGATGTCATCCATGTAGACGTGGATGTTGCGGCCAAGTTGCGGCAGGAGTCATTTCTGCATGCAGCATTGGAAAGTGGAGCCGGCATTCTTCAAGCCGAACGACATGGTGATGTAGCAATACGCCCCGAAGGGTGTGATGAAGGACGTCTTCAGGGCATTGGCCGGGTCTAGCTTTATCTGATGATAGCCGAAGTAAGCATCCACGAAGGACAGGATCTCACAGCCGGCGGTGGAGTCAATGACTTGGTCGATCTGTGGGAGGGAGAAAGGATCATTGGGGCAAGCCTTGTTTAGGCAGGTATAGTCTATGCACATGCGCCAGGTCTTGTTCTTCTTTAGGACGAGGACTGGGTTTGCCAGCCACTTGGGGTGGAACACTTCCATGATGAAGCCGGCCACCAAGAGCTTGTGGACCTCTTCACCAATGGTTCTTCCCTTCTTTTTGGAAAAGCGACGTAGGGGTTGACGGACAGGCTTGGCGTCCATGCGAAGATATCCCGATTCTCACAGAGGAAGTCGACGAGCTCGCCTTCCTATTTGCTGTCGAGGCGGGTGCCCACGACGACGTACTTGCTGCAGCTGGGGTCTTGTGGGTTCAGCTTGACCTTCTTCATTTCATTGGAGGGCTGGAACGATGCCTCGTCGGTCGGCCCCTTAGCCGAAGCCGACATGGCCGGCGTCTCGGTGGGCACCGCAATGATCCAGTCGAGCTGGCGCCGCTCCTCGGCTATGACCAATGACTCAGCCAGTTTGGCGCCGGCTTGGGCGCACTCCAGGGACTTGCGGTAGTTGCTGGTGATGGTAATGAGGCCCTTCGGACCCGTCAGCTTCATCTTCAGGTAGGCGTATGTCACGCCCAATATGCGATACTATCCTAAAGAGACTCGAAGGTCCCACCAAGGATAGAACCGCATATTGATACGCTTTTGCAAGGTCGATATCATTACATCAACATTACATAATAGATTGGGATACATACAAGGCATACAAATGCCGCAAGAATACATCAATACATCAAACTAAGATCAACATCCGACTACGGATGAAACACAAACAGAAGCTCAAACGTCATCCACCCTGCTAGCCCAGGCTGCCGACCAGGATCCTATCCCTCGAACAAGAAGAAGCGGAACAAGAACACCAAAACTATAAACATCGCTCTCGCGTCATGATCAACGCATAACCTGCACCTGCAACTGGTGTTGTAGTAATCTGTGAGCCAAGAGGACTCAGCAATCCCATTACCATGGGTATCAAGACTAGCAAAGCTTAAAGGGGTATGGAAGGGGTAAAGTGGTGAGGTTGCAACAGCGAATAAGCATCTATGGTGGCTAACTTACGAGTACAAGAGTAAGATGAGAATCTACGCAATTGGTCGCAATCTAATAATGATCTAGAAGTGATCCTGAACTACTTACAGTCAAACATAACCCAACCATGTTCTCCTCTCGAACTTCCCCGAAAAGAGACCATCACGGTTACGCAACGCGGTTGGTGTATTTTAATTGAGTCAACTTCAAGTCTTCTACAACTGGATATTAACAAATTCCCATCTGCCACATAACCGCGGGCACGGCTCTCGAAAGTTTAAACCCTGCAGGGGTGTCCCAACTCAGCCCATCACAAGCTCTCACGGTCAACGAAGGATATTCCTTCTCCCGGGAAGACCCAATCAGTCTCGGAATCCCGGTTACAAGACATTTCGACAATGGTAAAACAAGACCAGCAAAGTAGCCCGATGTGCCGACAATCCCGATAGGAGCTGCACATATCTCGTTCTCAGGGCAACACCAGATGAGACATCCTACGTGTAAAACCAGCCCTCAAGTTTCCCCGAGGTGGCCCCGTAGTCTACTCAGTTCGGACCAATACTTAGAGAAGCACTGGCCCGGGGGGGTTAAAATAAATATGACCCTCGAGAGCGTGACTCCCAAGGGAAAAGTATAGGTGGTGGTGAGGCAAATGGTAAAACCAAGGTTGGTCCTTGCTGGAGGAGTTTTATTCAAACGAATTGTCAAGGGGTTCCCATAACAACCAACCGTGTAAGGGACGCAAAATCGAGGAACATAACACCGGTATGACGGAAACTAGGGCGGCAAGAGTGGAATAAAACACCAGGCATAAGGCCGAGCCTTCCACCCTTTACCAGGTATATAGATGCATTAATTAAAATAAGATATATTGTGATATCCCAACATAAACATGTTCCAACGTGGAGCAATCTTCAACTTCACCTGCAACAAACAACGCTATAAGAGGGGCTGAGCAAAGCGGTAACATAGCCAAACAACGGTTTGCTAGGAAGGGTGAAAAAGGTTAGAGGCTATCATGGCAATTTTGGATGCTTGATAAACAAGTGGTAGGTAGCGCGACATAGCGATAACATCGAGACAACTAGCATAGCAATGGTAGTAGTGAGATCCAAGGTGACGGTCATCTTGCCTGAGATCCCGCTAGGAAGAAGAACGATTCCATGAAGAAGATGAAGCCACGTAGACAAACCAATCATGGACGAACTGATCCTCACGATCGCAACGAAACAGGAACTAACGGGAAGGAGCACAACCAGAAAGAAGCAAACAACATGGTAAACACACAACACATGAACATGACATGATGCTCAACCAAGTATGATGCATGACAAGTCTATTTGATGCTACTCATGGCAAGAGATGATGCATCCAAGAGCAACACAACATGGCAAGTTTAAATGAGGCCGGAAACAACATATTGCAATTCCGGAAAATCCTCATATGCAAATTTTTGAGTTAGTACTGTTCTCCCCTAAAAAATATTTTAATGTTGTTAAACCGCAAAATAAAGTGCACCATGTTAATCTATTCATTTTTCTATCCCATTTCCATATAAAGTTTATTTAATTCGAAGCTACGGTTGTTAAGTTATGAATTAAACCATTTTAACATGTCATTATACAAATTAAATGCAAACATCAATTTAAACATTTCAAACATGGATGATAGACGCAGATTAAGAAAGTAGATAAAATTCTAAGCATTTTATATATACGACATGTTTTATTTTGATGCATGGACATTTAGTTATGAGAATTTTAAAATGATGGCATTTACTGTAAATATGAATGCACTGGATATTAGGAAAATGACAGAGCAGGAAAAAATCCAAGAGCTGCACGGGCTACAGAGGCGAGCGGTAGATAGATATAGAGCACTTTGTGCACAAGGCAACAGAAGCAGCAGAATCGGGCCGAGCCCAAGCGGAAGTGTGTGTGTAGATGAAAGAAAAACAGGGCAAAAATTAGGGGCGCCTAGGAATCGAACCCAGCACCTCACAGTTAAAAATAGAGTGCGCTGACCAACCCAGCTGAGAGTTGTTTTTGTAAAACCGAGGAAGCTTCTTTACTTGAGCAAGCTATAGAAGGCCGAGCCTTCTGAACCATGGCATCACGGCGATGCTCGCCGGTGATGAAAGCAAGCAAAACAGCGGGGATTCAAGCTACCGGACAGCGGCGGGCTTGCGGAAAACTGTGAAGGTACAGTTGCGCGAGCGGCGGAGCAAGGGCATGAGCAAGGGCTCGAGGACAAGCTCAGGAAGGAGCTCGTCTCGGCCACGGCAGCGAGGCACGGCGAGGCAGTGGCAGTGTGCAAAAGCGCGGGCATGTGTCGCGCAGGAGGCACGGCAAGGCGGACGCTTGCGGGGAGTGCGTGTGAGGATGCATGCAAAGGTGAGGCGTGCAGAGGCTCGGTCTTGAAAATGCCATGAACACACAGCAACTTGCCGGCGACGACGGCAAGCAAAGCAGCAGCTGCTGGTACAGCAGAACACTGGCGGGGTGCGGGTTTGGAAGGTGGATGCGCAAGCGGCAAGGCAGGCGCAACAAAGGTTCAGGTGTGCGGGATCCCAAGGACGAGCTCGTGCTCGCTTCGGACACGGTGGCTGCAGAGGCATGCAAGGGATGACGAGGCTTTGGTCGAGCGCGAGAGCTGCTGGCTATAGATGCGTGCGGGGTGCGGAGCGACATGCAAGGGTGTGGGCGAGCGGCAGAGCGGTGGAAGCAGAGGGTTTGGCACGTCCATGGCGAAGCACGGTGGCCGGTTATTTCGTCTGAACAGATCGACACCTAGAGGATGCGAACTAGGCGGATAAAGGGGCTGGGAGATGCGGCTACTCACCTAGGTCCCGTAGGACAAGATGAGGAGGCTGGAAGCACGACCGCTGATCATGGCAGTGTTCGGCTCCGTGATGAAGATGAAGCGGAGGAGGTGGACGACGTGGTCGACGGCGTGAAGGCGATATGGCGTCTGATCCGTGACATAGAGGAAGTAGTCGACGTCGGGGTACTCCTGGTGACCTTGGCTGCAGCTGGACTTGTGGGAGACCACGCCGGCGACGGGCACATGCTTGTGTGCTCTCTTGGTCTCTCACGAGGAAGGTGGAGGAAGGTAGGGGAGATGCCCTTGGGTGGCAGCGGAGATGGGGAAAAGGAGGAAGGAGAAACCCTAGGGGGGATCCGCGAGAGGGTTTTATAGGGGGCCAGTAGATGTGGACGGTGCTGGCCTCGCCACGGCGGCCGTGTGTGCTCGGGTGAGCTGGAGTTACCGTGAGAGGGAAGGGGTGCATGAGGTGGAAGAAAAGGAGGGAGAAAATAGAATGACAGGTGGGTCCGGGGAAGGGGTAAACAGTGACCGCGTGTGAATTTTACCGGGGGATGGAATTGGGCTGCAGCTCGGCTATTGGGTTGCTGAAGCTACTAGTCGCTGGGCTGCGCTGCTGCTCTTTTTCTATTTCTTCAAATAGAAATAAAAGAGCAAAATCACAGAGGAATTGGAGAGGGTTGTGAGAGATATGAACCTATCAATGGAGTCCAGGATTTGTGCAGAATCTGAATAAATTTCTTTGGGCATTTTTAGAGGTAAAAAAATAATCCAAGTTTGAATTAAATTCAAACTTGAGCCGTTGTTGAACCCAACCAAAACAACTCCAAAATGAATGAAATTTGACAGAAAGCTTGAAGTAAATGTGTAGGATTTACTAAAAATAAGTGAACATTAATCTGGAGCAGAAAATGCCACAAGAGAAATAATTGAAAGAAAGGGAAAAGGAGAATTTTGGATGGAATAGAAGCTTGGGTGAACTTGATGAATTGTTGCTGGTATGTGCATGGAACAAAAATGAGGTGGAGGTAAGAATAAGAGGGGTTCACACAAGAACACACAACAAAACTTAAATACGCAAAACAAGGCATGATGATCACGCAATGCAATATAATATAAGATGAACATGATGCAAGAAGCAAAAATAAAAAGGCACTCAACATGATCATGGCATAAACATATATGAATGAAATATGCAAAATAATTATGATAATGCAACAAACATAATAAACACGACAACAACTACAATAAAGGAAGGCATCTGGAGCATCGGTCTCGGGGCGTTACATCGTAGTGGGGAACCGCCATGAACTTCGCGAGCGCGGGCCGGCCCAGCAACGCGTGGTACGCGCTGGACAGGTCCACCACTTCGAAGTAGAGCGGCTCACGTCAGAAGTGGCCGTTGGTTCCGAACAGGACGTCAAGCCAGATCCGGCCGATGGGGGAGCAGGAGAGGCCATGCACAATGCCGTGGAAGACCGTCCGGGATGGATCCAAGTCCTTGGCCTCGAGGCTGATCTTGGTCATGGTGTCGCGATAGAGGATGTTGATGCTGCTGTCGCCATCGATGAGGACTCGGGAGAACTTGCATGTGCGCCGAGGCGCGATGATGGTGGGGTTGAGGATGAGGGCGTAGCAACCCAGGTTCAGCATGACGGTCGGGTTGTCTTCCCGAGTCAAGGTGACCAGACAATCCAACCAGTGCATGTAATCCGGCTTGGCCGGGTTGACGTTGTTCACTTCCTTCCGGAGCCGGTGCTCGCTACGCTTGTTGTCACCAAGGCTGGTGAAGACGATGTAGGTCACGTTCTGGGCAGGGTAGACATCGTCATGCATGGCACTGCCAGCCGGGGGCGGAGGCGGCAGCCCCGCTCCTGGAGCCGGAGCCGGAGTAGGCGAGATGTCGCCCCTCATGATGCGCTTGGTGATGGCACATTGCCGGAGCATGTGCGTGGATGGCCTCGCGCTGTTGTGCTACTTGCAGGGAGCGTCGAGCATCTCCTCAAAACTCATGGCAGGTTGCCATGCCGTCTTGCTGGTTTGCCGGCGCTTGGTGGCCGGCTCGGCCACGGGCGCCTGCTCGGCGGTCACGGCGAGGTGGTTTTCGTAGCACTGAGCCGGCTGGTCGGCTTTGCGCTTGTTGTTCTGGTTCTGCTGGTTGTTCTGCTGGCTGCTATTTTCGCCGGCCGGCTAGGGAGGTGGAACCGGCTTCGCTTTGCTGGCTTCATCCAGCGCCACCTGCATCTTCATGGCGGAGTAGGTGTTGGCGTACTTGTCTGCCGTCACCATGAGCGCGGCCATCGTGGCCGGCTCGGAGCGCAGGAGCTTGTGCTTGAGGAGGGTGCCGTCCCGGCAACCGCTGACAAGGTACTGGATGGCCTGAACCTCGTGGATGACCTCGCAGCTGTTCTGGAGATCGGTCAAGCGTGCGAGGTACTCGCGGCCGGTCTTCGTCGGCCCCTGCACGCACATGGCGAGCTAGCTGGGGCGGCTGGGTCATTTGTAGGTGCCTGTGAAGTTGCGCACGAAGGCCTGCTCGAAGTCGACCCACGTGTTGATGCTGCTAGCCGGCAGGCTGTTCAGCCATGTGCGGGCCGAGCCCTGGAGCAAGAGTGGGGTGTAGCGTACGGTGTCACATCCCTAGAGTTTGCTTGTAACTAGTGGCATTGTATCCATGCATCATGTTTAAGTTTCATGAAGTTGAAATGGGGATTGATGCAAACCCTAGCACCAAAATTAAATCAAATAGGGTCAACTATAACATCTTTTCAATAAACCCAAAATGTTCCTAAGAAAAGTTCATGATTTTTGTTAAAGGTGAAAACCTCTGCCAAAAATGATGCACATATTTCTAGGCCATTCTGGATTTTTGAATTAAATCTTATTGTATTTGACTTTGGGCATTTAAATACTATAAATAATTTAAATGTTCAAATAATGTTGGAACTATTTTTGGGCCACTGAAATAATTCAGCAAGTGTCCTTGAATATTTTCAGGATTTTAGGAAATGCCTTGGTATTTTTTCCTAAGCTCAAAATAGAGGCAAATAATTAGAAAACAGTAATTTAAATAGAAAAGCAAGTAGGGAGTACTGTTACTTACAGCCCAGAGAGAAGCCAGCCCACCATCAGTAGCAGCCCAGTAGGGCAAAGCCAGCCCGGCCCACGAGGGCAGCATCGTCTTCTTCCTCTTGCCGGGAGGAGAAGCAGCTGCGTGCGCGTGGCATAGCGAGCCGCGAGCTCCTCCCTGCCTGCCTGGCCTCCCCGATCTTACGGGCGTCGACACGCCGCCCGACCCTCTCACTCTTCCCCGAGGCCCTCCTCCCCTCTGATCCCTCTCTCGCTTGGACCTGAAGCCACCGCCGCCGCCCGCTCGTTCTTCTTTCGTCCACGGGCTCCCCTCGTCCCTCTGCTGCTCCAGCGGATCCGCCTCGACCACCTCTTCCTCCTCGCCAAACAACGCACCAGAAATGCCCAAAGCAGCGCCACCGTCTTCGTTTCCATCGCCGGTGGCCGGAGATCCCCCTCGATGCTCCGCTCGCTCCGGTGCCTCCCCGAGCTCGCCGAGGCCACGGCCGCACCCGCTGTGAGCTCTAATCCGTTTCCCCTCCTCCCTCGTGCTCTATCCTGCATCCTAGCCGCTGCCCCGCGAGCACCCGAAGCCGCCGTCCGCCATGGCCGGCGAGCTCCGTGCCCCGAGCCCCTTCGCTCCTACGAGATGCTCCGACGTGCCTCTGATGACCTTTAGGTGCTGTCCAGCACCTCCATTTGCTCGCCCTCGAGCTGCAGCCCTGCGCCCATGGAACCCGAGCCCCGCCGCCGCTTGACCTCATCGCCGAGCCCAACTCCGGCAACCCCAGGGCCTCCCTCCACCTCCGTTGGATGCGGGCGAGTGCAAGCTTTCCAACAGGACCGCCCGCGGCCCAAGCAGCCTCCTGTAGGTGAAACCCGAGCCACTCCGGTGCACACCAGCCGCGGATTTGGTCGCCGGCGATCACACGCCAGTGGTGATGACGTGGCACCGTCATTAGGGCCTAATCACCCTGCTAACCAACCACCTAAGCCACTGACACATGGACCCCACCCCCTAATTAGTTCTAGCTCTATTTTCTGTTAAGATTAGTACTAATCTGTGTGGACCCCACGTGTCAGCTTTGACTTTGGTCAAGTCAACGTTGGCCGGTCCCACCTGTCATACACCCAAAACCAGCCTAAGACACTGACGTATGGGTCCCACAGGTCAGGTTTGACCTGGCCGACCCAGTTGACCTGCTGACGTCACACCTATGTCATGCTGACGCAGTAACTTATTTTCTGGATTTTTTCTTATTCAGGAAATTCCATAAAATAGTGCTAACTTCTAAAATTCATAGAAAATCAACCGTAGATCCAAATCAAATAATTTATATATGAAAAATGATCAGAAAAATCCAATCTATCCATCTGTATCATTTTCATGCATGTTTGAGAAAGTTAACCTCATTGTTTAGGATGAAACATGATTAGGACAAGTTTGATAATAGATTTGGAGTTGGAATTTGATCTAGTTTTGAATTCCACTTCAATCAATATGACCTTCTGTTGCACTAGCTCAAATCATAGCATATTGCCATGTCATAATCATGCATCATATTGTGCATTGCATTGATTGTGTTTATTCTCTGTTTGCCGGTGTTGTTCCCCCTCGGTGAGCGTTGTTACGTATTTGTGATCGTTGACAGCGATGAAGACCCAATGCTATCTTCAGAAGTGCCAGGCAAGCAAAACCCCCTTGTTCATTCCGATACAATCCCACTCTCTCGCTCCTGCTCTCTTTTACTGCATTAGGACAACAACGAATCATCTGTTACCTGCTGCGGTAGCTGAACCCCTTTATCCTCTGCATGACCTGTAATTCCACAGTAAATAGATGAAACCCACTAGCATGAGTAGGAGTTGTTTGAGCCCTGTTGTGCCTACTCATTCATGCTTGTTTGTCATGCCTGCTACTGCTTAGAGTTGAGTCAGGTCGGATTCATCGGGGATGAATCGGAGTTGTGTGAACATGTCCTACTATGTGTGAGCTAAGTGTGTGAACACGAATTGGTAAAGGTAGCGGTGAGAGGCCATGTAGCAGTACATGGTGGGTTGTCTCATTGAAGCCGCCCTTAGGAACTGAGTTCTGTGTTTGTGATCCATGATTCAGCTACTACCATGCATTGGGCCCTGAAATATGACCTCACTCGACTTCGTAATCACCCTTGTCCTCTGTCCAGGAGTTGCAAGTAGTTTCTGGTGTTTGTAGGATATGTGTTGGAGGCCGTGCGTAGCGCTGACCCTAGGGGTGGGCTATGATGCGGTAGATACACGTGGCCGGTGTGCGAATGCCGTTTGGTATCTCGGAACCCTGCACACATCGTTCGGGGCCATATGTGGAATCCTCGGCCGGACTCCCTGCAGATGGAACCTGAATAGGCGATAAACCTGGACTAGAGACTTGAGTGTTTAGGTAGGTCGTGGTCTACACCCACCTCGGCTTTCGCTTGAAGTCTGCCGAGCACATGTCGTGTCGAGGCGCTAAGTGGTGGAAACATGTATGAAGAAGTACACCCTGCAGGGTTAACATGATCTATTGAATAGCCGTGTCATGGAAAAAGGACTTCAGGTTGCCTATATCAGTTCATAGACAAGTGAAAGTGGATACTCTAAAATGCGCAAGATAAGTGTGAGTGCTATGGATGGCGTTCTCGTGAGGAGGCGGGAGCGGATCCATAGTGGTGTCTTGATATGGTGAATATGTGGACTCGTGTGCGCCACCTCAATAGAGTTACTTGCGGTCATAGTTTAGGATAGCCATGAGTCAAAGCTGGCTTGCTGCGTTTAAACTCCACCACCCCTTGGTTGATAATGATGCATATGTAGTTAGTTACGATGTAAGTCTTGCTGAGTACATTTGTACTCACGTTTGCTTATTTTACATTTTTGCGAGAGACGTCGGTCTCACTAGTAGTTCTGCGTGGACTTGAAGTTTAGCTTGTTACCTCAGCTACGATCTTGTGCCCTCGGCGGAGATCTAGTAGATAGTCGGGCTTCTCAGCCTTTTTCATTTATAGTTATGCGTACTCGGACATGTTAAGCTTCGCTTGTGTTTGACTTGTATGCTCTGAATGTTGGGTCGTGAGACCCATGTTTATAATATCTCGCTCCTCGGGCCTAATGAATAAATACTTTGAGTCGTAGAGTTATGTTGTGATGCCATGTTGTGTTTACACATATTGAGCATATTGTGTGCATGCTTGAAATGCTTGGTATGTGTGCGATCCGACAATCTAGTTGTTTATCCTTGGCAGCCTCTCATATGGGGAAATGTAGTCTAGTGCTTCTGGCGATAGTAGTCCGCTACTGCCAGGTTCACGGAGTCCTGCTAGCCCAGCACTACTGCTCGGACACTTGACTGGCGGCATGTGTTTTACTTCATTCCTGTATACATCCCTTGAAATGTCATGCGGTGACATCCGAGTCCTGCCTAGCCTGCTACAGCCCGGGTTCCCAAGTCCTGTTAGCCCAATGCTACAGCCGGTTTACACCTGGCGACGGACATGCTCGATGTGATTCATGTATGCCTGTCCCCATGGGTTAGTGCCGCTTTGGGTTCACGACTAGCCATGTCGCCCCGGGTTCTCTGTCATATGGATGCTAGCGACACTATCATATACGTGAGCCAAAAGGCGCAAACGGTCCCGGGCCATGGTAAGGTGACACCCGTGGGAATACCGTGCGTGAGGCCGCAAAGTGATATGAGGTGTTACCGGCTAGATCGATGTGACTTGGAATCGGGGTCCTGACATATGGCGAGGCGGCGATTGCCGCTCGCAATGCCGATGGCGGTGGTGTAGTCGATGAGCTAGTCCTCCGGGTTGACGGTGCCGTTGTACTTGGGGGTGTCACGAGGGAGCGTGAACCTTGTGTGGAATGGCCCGTCCCCAATGCGCAAGCCGAAGCAAGTCATTCCGTCTGCGTTGTTCTCCTCCAGCTCCAAGGAGAGGGCGAGCTGGTCGAGGCGGTGGCGAGTGTCGGTGTCGTCGATGGAGCACGGGCCGAGACGGCTAGCGACCGCACCGCGGGGGACCGGGTCGGCTGAAGACGGACGACGACTGGGTTGCAGGAGAGGATCATGCCGACGCAGGTCTTCTGGGGCCTGCTCGTCGGCCAAGCCACCGGTAGTCGCCAGAGCACGGTTGCGCCGGGTTTGGGGTGCGGCCGGAATGAGCTTCGACGGGTGGCGAAGACGCCGTGTTCTGCTGCTCCTTGGGATCATTGGTGCGGTGCAAGCCGGATCCCGCAGGCTTGTTGAGGTGGTTGAGGTAGTCCTGCTGCGTGTTGGTAGTGTCGAGAAGCTCGTTCACCCGTTGAAGGCGGTCCTTCAGCTCGTCGCCCTGCAGCTGGTCTAGGCTGACTGCGGCTGCCTAGGCGGCACGCATATTCTTCACAGGGGTCACGTAGACAGGGGGAATGCGCCAAGGGCGCGACCGATGGCGCCTCCCCGGACCCGTACCTCGGCGACCCGACTTGGTTCGGCGGCAGCAGGAGTGAAGCCGTATGCGGCGTCGCGCTCCCGCTGAGCGGAGTCCAAACGATGCTGCGTGGCGGCGAGCGTCTCAGACAGGTCCAGCAGGCGCTGGCGATCTTGTTCCAGCCGGGCCCGGGTCTCGGCGGTGTTGGAGGCGTCGACGCCGATGGCGATGGGAATACGGAGGCTCTATATCGTGGCGTGCGTTGGCGCGATCCGTTGCGGCCCTGGCTTCAGCGGCCTTCCTCGCTGCGTTTGACAAAGAAGAGGCGCCGGTGTCGGTGGAGAATAGCTCCAGCTGGACGCAGATGTCCATTCCCTCGGCGGAAGCATCATTGCCGAGGGGAATGGGAGAGTCGAAGACGTCAAGCACCCCGCTGGGGTACTCGTCGGCCGCGGGTGTCTCGGAGATGCGCAGCGCAGCGAAGGATGCGGCAAGCGCGTCAATGACGTCGTCCGCCAGCGTGACGAGCTCGTCGGGTCGGAGGGGAGCTTCGTCTGGAAAATGTCTCCGGCCGGGATCTCGAGCTGCCCCACGGTGGGCGCCACCTGTCATGGTGGGCGCGCGGCAGATGCCAAAGGATGGCTAAAGAGAGGAGGAGGCTCGAGGGCACCGGTGTGCTCCAGAGGCGAGGTCGGCATGAGCGAGCGGGAGATGCAAGACATACCCAGGTTCGGGGCTCTCCGGAGAGACAACACCCCTAGTCCTGCCGAGTGTGGTTTATATGAAACAGTACAGAGTTGCTCCTAGAGCTATTTGGAGGAAGAAGGAGGGTAGGTTGTTCCTTCTCCCAACGTATGTGTGTGTGTTCTATTGATCTGGTCGCTCGTATGCATGAGGACTCCTGGGGGGTTTTATAGGTCAACCCCAAGGGTAAAATGGTAATGTTACAAGGCCGTGGAGCCGGGTTGTCATTGTCCGAGAAGCCGGCGCTAGGACCCACCGGGGTCAGGGCTCGCCGGGTTCTCCAGGAGGCACTGTTCTATGTCTTGTCGATCGTCATGGAGTGGCCGGGTCAAGTCTGCTACAGTGGCACACTGCCTGGTTGCCGTCCGCTGGCATCACCAGTGACGATGGGTGTGCTGTAGCCACGCCGGCCTCGGTCAGCAGGGTAGGTGGGGCACTGTTTCCACGCCTCTGCCGGTCAGAGGAGTTGGTGGGGTACTGTTGCTTCACTCATCCCCGTAGTGGAGACTCATCCCATCGTACATCTTGGATGGGACGGGATCTGACCCGTGGCTGGGTTGAGGAACACGCCACGAGAGAGCTGGCTTGCTGGAGAAGTCTTAGTTCGTCGGGTTCGGCCGTCTTGCGGTAGCCGGTAGGGCCAGGTTGGCATCTTGGTCGGGTAAAGAGTTCGGCCGGGTTGAGGGACTTGGCCGGGTGGAGGAACCCGGCCAAGTGCGAGCCAGGTTGAGGAGCGATGCTGGCCCCGGTGTTTTTGAAAGGGGACTGGGTTCCGTTCCCTGCCCGGGGTTCATCCCCCCGACAAAAGAGGAAGCTGTCTACTCCACACCCGCTGGTGCCCGCCTGGCCTTGGTCGTCATGGCTCACATCATCGCAGCCTCGTGAGGCTGGGTGCCTGCATAGAGATCTCCACTCCCCGGGAGGGAGGCTCGGAGAGCTGTCCCCTCGGGAGGTCTTGGTGTCGCCCGCCTCGCAAGGCCGAGGAGCCCTCACGATGGTCTTGTCCTGGGGGGTCTTGTAGTTTGGCCGTACCAAGCCGTCGAAGGAGGCACGCCATGAGCCGCAGGGAGGTAGATCTGGGTACCCCTGATCCCAGAACGCTGACACGTTGAGACGACACTGTATGAACTCTGGTTTGGCAAGAAACCTAAGATGTCGTTTCTTAAAGTTTGGGAATGCAATGCTTAGGTCAAAAGGCTTTAGCCTGATAAGATCAAACCCAAATTGGAGAAGTGCACCTTCATAGGATACCCTAAGGAAATTATTGGGTACACCTTCTATCACAGATCCGAAGGCAAGATCTTTGTTGCTAAAAATGGGTCATTTCTAGAGGAGTTTCTCTCGAAAGAAGTGAGTGAAAGGAAAGTAGGACTTGATGAGGTAATTGTGCCTTCTCTCCAATTGGAAAATAGCACTTCAGAGAAAACTGCTCCCGTGATGCCTACACCAACTAGAGAGGAAGCTAATGATGATGATCATGAAACTTCAGATCAAGTTACTACTGAACCTCATAGGTCGACCAGAACACATTTCCACACCAGAGTGGTATGGTAATCCTGTCCTGGAAGTCATGTTGTTAGACAACGGCGAACCTACGAACTATGAAGAAGCTATGATGAGCCCAGATTCCGATAAATGGCTTGAGGCCATGAAATCTGAGATAGGATCCATGCATGACAACAAAGTGTGGACTTTTGTTGGACTTGCCTGATGATCGGCAGGCCATTGAAAATAAATGGATCTTCAAGAGGAAGATGGACGCTGATGGTAATATTGTTGGGAATACACATAACAGGTAGGCCCACGAAGGGTCAAAATATATTAAAGCATGGGGTCCACACATCAGGTGGGTCTAGATAAATTTCATACAGACATATTATCCACTCGGATAAGCAACGTACCATCCACTCGGATGACAGTCGACCACTCGGTCGTATGACTCACTTGGATATGCAAAGACCAACAGTCGACAAGGCACTCGAAGCATCACCTTAGTAGTAGACTGACATTATGGCATCAATGCCCACTTTGTAACATAGGAGGTGAGGGGGTGGCGCACTCTATATAAGCCACCCCCACCACTAGACTTGGGGGCAGGCCTTCATTCTTCTCCTCTTAGCTCTCTTTCTCTCTTGTCACTAGTCTCAGGTCTTAGCTCAGGCATGGGGATCCATTCCTCTTGCTCTCTCACACATTGTAATCTCCGGTTACATATTCAGATAAAACAAAGCCTCTCCGGAGCATGAGACGTAGTGTTGTTATCTCCACCGTGATACGTATCCAATGTATCTATAATTTTTGATTGCACCATGCTATTTTATATTCTATTTTGGATGTTTAATGGGCTTTATTATACACTTCTATATTACTTTTGGGACTAACCTATTAACCCAAGGCCCAGTGCAGATTGCTGTTTTTTTTTCCTATTTCAGTGTTTTGCGGAAAAGGAATATCAAACGGAATGAAACCTTCGGGAGCGTGATTTTTGGAACAAACGTGATCTAGAGGACTTGGAGTGGACGTCAAATAATCAACGAGGAGGCCACGAGGCAGGGGGCGCCTACCCTCTGGGCGCGCCCTCCACCCTCGTGGGCCCCTTGTGGCTCCACCGACCTACTTCTTCCTCCTATACATACCTACGTACCCCGAAACCATCCGGGAGCACCACGAAAACCTATTTCCACCACCGCAACCTTCTGTACTTGTGAGATCCCATCTTGGGGCCTTTTCCGGCGCTCCGCCGGAGGGGGAATCGATCACGGAGGGCTTCTACATCAACACCATAACCTCTCCGATGACGTGTGAGTAGTTTACCTCAGACCTTCGGGTCCATAGTTATTAGCTAGATGGCTTCTTCTCTCTCTTTGGATCTCAATACAAAGTTCTGCTCGATCTTCTTGGAGATCTATTCGATGTAACTCTTTTTGCGGTGTGTTTGTCGAGATCCGATGAATTGTGGGTTTATGATCAAGATTATTTATGAACAATATTTGAATCTTCTCTGAATTCTTTTATGTATGATTGGTTGTCTTTGCAAGTCTCTTCGAATTATCAGTTTGGTTTGGCCTACTAGATTGATCTTTCTTGCAATGGGAGAAGTGCTTAGCTTTGGGTTCAATCATGCGGTGCTCGATCCAGTGTGATGGGGAAGCGACACGTATTGTATTGTTGCCATTGAGGATAAAAAGATGGGGTTTATATCATATTGCTTGAGTTTATCCCTCTACATCATGTCATCTTGCCTAATGCGTTATTCTGTTCTTATGAACTTAATACTCTAGATGCATGTTGGATAGCGGTCGATGTGTGGAGTAATAGTAGTAGATGCAGGCAGGAGTCGGTCTACTTATTGCGGATGTGATGCCTATATACATGATCATGCCTAGATATTCTCATAATTATGAACTTTTCTATCATTTGCTCGACAGTAATTTGTTCACCCACCGTAATACTTATGCTATCTTGAGAGAAGCCACTAGTGAAACCTATGGCCCCCGGGTCTACTCTCCATCATATTAATCTTCCGTCAACTAGCTATTTTTGTCACCGTTTATTTTGCAATCTTTACTTTCAATCTTTATCATAAAAATACCAAAAATATTATCTTATCATCTCTATCAGATCTAACTTTTGCAAGTGGCCGTGAAGGGATTGACAACCCCTTTATCGTGTTGGTTGCAAGGTTCTTATTCGTTTGTGTAGGTACGAGGGACTTGCGTGTGGCCTCCTACTGGATTGATACCTTGGTTCTCAAAAACTGAGGGAAATACTTACGCTACTTTGCTGCATCACCCTTTCCTCTTCAAGGGAAAAACCAACGCATGCTCAAGAGGTAGCGCACCTTGAGAGGCCCGAACTCGCTAAAACCACCGTGTCATCTATTTGCATCTCGATGGATCATGCTCCTTTACCCTATCCCATATTATTGTCGGAATCATTCCCACGACAGTTGGCACCCACCATGGGGCATGGCGTCTATCAAGCCATCATGAAAATGGTTTCTTTCTTCAATCTTCGTCTGCCGATCAACAATCATCAATGGACGATTTGATCCCGGATGTTTCGGACATCACTCCATCCACGGGAGAGACATGACACTCTTCATACAGAGGGATCTGGAAGTCTCATTCCATACTATCTTGTTCTTTACAATTGATCTTAAATCTAACAATGGTTATTTTTTCTTCTGTATGTACATGCACGAGCGCGAGCAACAACTCCAGCGCCACCGTGCCACCAAGCACAGTTCTGATGAGCGCCATGGAGGCTGAGATCTTGACATGGCCAGTCCATGGTCGCCTGTCTTCTTTGTCGTCGACCACCGGCGCATCCACAAAGTTAACCGCCACCTGTCCGGCTTCGCTGACCTCTGTCGCGTCCATCCGCGCCGGAACCACACCTCCCGCCGGCATCGCAGGCGCGCTGCGCTTCTCCCTCGTCAGCTTCTCCAGCGTGATCGTTGTGGCACACGCGCGGATTTGGTGCGGCGCGGAAATAGGAAGCCCGTCGCTCCTCTGGGCGCGGCGGTTCTTCCCTCTGTCGCCGGCTACTGGCCATGGTTTTCTTTTTTCCTTCAGCCATGCAAGGTAAGTGAGCCGCCTCCTCCTTGATTACGTGCATGCATGTAAATGCCACCAGTACAGGAAACGGAAGGACGTCTTCAACGCTGGATTAATTAGTTGCACCATGCAAGCATCACAATTACTTTTCGGGAGCCATTTCCGCCAGCCTCCAGCATACATCCAACTCTGGTTGACTTCAAGCCGGCCCAGTTGCCCTCCTACTCGGAGTAGGTACTCTTGTACACTCAGACATGCACAAGCCTATAGTCGAACAAGTATATCTCTGTTTACTCGGGTATGTACCCTCTAACTTACTCGGGCGGATTTGTTCATTCAGATAGATGCTACACTCGGGCATGCCTTGTTTACTTGGACACGTCCAAGTTCATTCAGATACATTTTTCATCAAATCTGCATTCAGACGACTAACATGCAGGCACTCGACCATTCATGTATTCCCACTCACTTGGATGCCCCGCGCATCGCCACTCCGCGGGACGCGTATACTTCACTCGGACGCTCCGCGCATCGTTATTCCGCAGAACACATCTACTTCATTCGGACGCCCCGCGCGTCGCCACTCCGCGGAACGCGTCTACTTCCCTCACACGCCCCACGCGTCGCCACTCCGGCGGATGCGTCTACTTCACTCAGAGCTCCCGCGCATCGTCACTCCGCGGAACGCGTCTACTTCACTCGGACGCCCCATGTGTCGCCACTCCGCGGGATGCGTCCACTTCACTCGGACGCCCTGCGCGTCGCCACTCCGCGGGATGCGTCTACTTCACTCGGAGGCCCCGCGCATCGTCACTCCGTGGAACGCGTCTACTTCACTCAGACGCCCCATGTGTCGCCACTCTGCGGGTTGTGTCTACTTCACTCGGAGGCCCCGCGCATCGTCACTCTGCGGTACGCGTCTACTTCACTCGGATGCCCCGAGCATCGCCACTCCGCGGGACGCATCTACTTCACTCGGCCGCCCTAGCGCCATCACTCTGCTGGACGCGTCTTCATCATTTGGCCGCCCCGGGCGTCACCACTCAGCTGAACGTGTCTATATCACGGCCGCCCAGGGCGCCGTCACTCCGCGGATGCGCCTGCATCACTCAGACTCTCCGAACATTGTCACCCCGCGGATGCGTCTACAACACTCAGATGCCCCGCGCGTCGTCACCCCGCGGATGCGTATACATCACTCGGATGCCCCGCACGTCGCCACTCCGCGGGACGCGTCTATTTAACTCGAGCGCATCGCGCGTCGCCACTCCATGGGACACGTCTACTTCACTCGGACGCCCCGCGCATCGTCACTCCGCGAAACGCGTCTACTTCACTCAGACGCCCCGTGCGTCGCCACTCCATGGAGCGCTTCCACTTCACTCAGGTGCTCCGCGAGTCGCACTCCGCGGGAGGCGTCTACTTAACTCGGATGCCCCACGCATCGCCACTCGGTTGGTCACCTCATCACCACTCGACCGCCCCACGCGTCACCACTCGGTTGGTCACCTCATCACCACTGGGCCACCCCGCGCGTCGCCATTTCGTTGGTCACCTCATCACCACACGGCCGGCATGCGCGTCGCCATTCGGTCGGTAACATCATCACCAATCGGCCGCCCCGCGCGTCTGTCGGATGTGGGGTTCCGGCAAACCTTGAGGTTCGAACACTGGGAGGTGCACCTGAAGGGTGCTCGCTTTGTGGCGGAGGAATGTGTCAGATGTGGGGTTCCGACAAACCCTTGAGGTTCGAACACTGGGGTGCGCGCGAAGTCTTTCCCTCCAATCAATCTACGCTCTAGCTTGCTAAGATCTTGCGGACGAACTCGACGAACTCACAACACAGAAAGAGACACAGCGTTTATACTGGTTCGGGCCACCGTTGTGGTGTAACACCCTACTCTAGTGTGGTGGTGGTGGATTGCCTCTTGGGCTGATGATGAACAGTACAAGGGAAGAACAGCCTCCTGAGGTTGAGGTGTTCTTGTGGCTAGGCTCTCTATCGGGTTGGATCAAGCCCAGGTCAGATTGCCACTACAGTGGTGGCTAGCTCTACTTATATAGGCCCTGGTCCTCTTCACAAATGTTGAGTGGGAAGGGAGCCAACAACATCGGACAAATTTGAAGGGGGATAGCTAGTACAAGCTATCCTGACAAAAGTGGTCTTCACCTGCGAAAAGCCCTGGGGTGACGCCGTCTTGGCCTCCACGATGACCTCCGCCTGGTCGTCCTCCTGGTCTTGGTCTCATTGCACGAATATGGCAACCTTTTCCTGATGCCTCGGTACTCTTCGTTTGCACTTGCCTCCTTAGCACCAAAGAGGAAATGGGGACGCTGCGCGCACTGGCGCCCGCCTGGTACCCGCCTGGCACCGTTCATCATGGCTCACGTCACGAGTTCCTCGTGAGGTTTGCCCCGCCTTGATATCTCCACTCCTCGTGAGGCCGCCTGGCTAGGCCACTCCAGAGGAAGTCTTGTGCCGTCCGCCTCGCGAGGCTTGGACCCTCGCGAGGGTCTTGGATGCCTTGTTGATGAATATGGGCCATACGGCCCGGGCCCAAGGCGCGCTCGGGCTTGGCATCGCGGCGAAGCCAAGGGTCAAGTTCGGGCGCCCTGCGGGCTCCAGCTCTCTTGACCTCGGTCGACACATGCCGGTTGATTGGACGTGGGCGCCTCCGCTTCCCCACGCTGCCTTTGAATCCGCCCGGCTATGCTGCCCCCGCGGCCTACACAGTTATTCCTCCGCCTCTTGCGCCTTGCTTCCCCAATTCCTCTGCTTCCTTGCGGCCCTGCTTCTCTTCCCCAATCTGACTCGTGCTCCGCCTACTCCATAGCCATGGCGCCCAAGCAAGCTGAGAAGGGGAAGAGTCTTTTGCTACTTTCGGCCACGCCTCCGCCCTTCGTGCCGGCGCTCGACCGGTCTCGCATGCTCAACGACGAGGCCATGGACAAGGTGCGCCCGATGCTTTCCTCCAGCTTCAATGAGTGGGGGGAGACGGTGGCTTGGCCTGCGTCCCGCACTCGCTCGGTTCGGACGGCCACTGAGAACCCAATCTTCATCGACGCCCTCTGGGTAGGCCTGATTCCTCCCTTCTCCGCCTTCTTCAATGCTGTGCTTGAGCACTATCAGATCCACTTGCTGCATCTCGACCCTTTGTCAGTGACACTTCTTGCCGTCTTCGCCTTCGTGTGTGAAGCCATGGTGGGCATTGCTCCTTCAATGGCTCTCTTCCGTCACTTCTTCTCATTGCATCTGGCCGACCCTCAACAGTGCTCAGGGTGCGTGAGCTTCCAGGCTGTGGCCGCAAAAGCAGGCGATGGGAATGATTTTGAGCTTCCTCCATCTACGAGCGAATTCCGGATACGATGGGTGTTTGTTGATGCCGGCGTGGTCAGTCCTCTGCTCCAGGCTCCGTCGGGGCCCGCTGTTCCTAACCCCGGCTTGGGCCATCAGCGGCTCGCGAGCCCCGGCCTCGCTCGCGTCTGGCTTAGGTTGAAGTTGCTGAAGAATCGCAGCATGACTGCGCCGATGGTGGTGAAGGATTTCATCCGACGCCAGGTCGCTCCGCTTCGGCACCATTCTCGCCCAATGTGGACCTTACTCAGCAGCCAAGACCACATGAGGTTTCAGGAGTCCGGGCTCCTCCTTGGGACATGGGGACGGTGCTCAAGGTCCTGACGGGTGTCTCTCTGCCGGGCGAGCTGCCCAGGAATAGTTGCCTGCTGTACTGTTGCAAGAATAAGTATGAATTTGTAAAGGACATGCCTCTCTTTGATGAATGGGGGCCGCGGCCGATCGGCCTGGAGGGGCCTCGGGAGAACCCTATCGTTGTGGTTCCCTTTCTCGCTCCCGATGCTGGGCTCGCCCTAAGTGATGGTGCAGGTGGGCGAGCTCGAGCGGAGACCGGCGGCTCGTGTGCTAACGAGCACGCGCCGGGCGGTGATCCTGGGGCATCGTCTTCGGGAGCCTGCCACACCCCTCCCAAGGCGTCGGTTGCTGAGGAGACGCTGCGTGCGACTCCCGAGGCCAAGGCTCCAGGAACCTCGGGAGATCGTGGCGAAACGGTGCCCGGCTGTTCGCCGCAACTGGGCGCCCCTGAAGTTATTTTCCCGGGCTCTTCTGCGGCCCCGCTGAGCTCCGGCCGTCACGTCCAGCGTTTCGGTCATATTTGCATGGACTTCGAGGAGCTCCGCAAGAGGAAAGGATCCCCCAGCGGCAGCAACATCTTCGGACCGCTGAAGCGGAGGAAGTACTTCGCCATTGACGTGTAAGTATCACGAAGTCGTGGCTTTCCGTGTGCTGCTTTCTTCTTCTGACGCTAGTCTTTCAGGGCTCCTTCCTCTGAGGCCGCTGGATCTCCCGAGAAACGCCCTCCTTCTTCGTCAACTACCCCGCCAGCCACAGGCGCCCCGAGTCCTGCCCCTGGGGCAGAATTGGTTGAAGGGGCACTGATGCCTTCCTGGCGTGCTGATCCTGCGGCCTCGCCACTCCTCCCCATCGGCCTGGCATGGAACTTGGCAGGCGTGCCCAAGACTCCTCCGCTGATCTTTGGTGGTAGCTTGTTGGCTTCGATCCTCGGCTCCTCCTCGAGCAGCAAGCCCCAGCAGGCTTAGGCTCCTCGCGAAGACGGGCTGGGGTCGAGTGCGGCACCAGCCCCCAGCCTCTTGCCGAGGGGTGACGCGCCATGTGGCGCCCTGCCTGCAGCCCCCGAGGCGGGAGATGAAGAAGGCCAGGCGTTCGAGCTTGAGCGCGGGCGGAGCGTGGTTCGCCATGAGCTCTTCCAGGAGGCGATGAGTGCAATGAGCCGGCTTGGTGAAGAGCTTGCGAGTGTTGATTCGCGTCTTGATGTTGAGGGTCTTCGGTTATTGGAGGAGCGGCGCAAGCTGAAGGTGGCCATCAGCTTCGGCAGCTATCAACGTGACCTTGAGAACGCAAAGGCCGAGGCGTCTCTCAAGGCTTCCTACGAAGCATGCTCACGAGCCCTGGAAGAGGCTCGTGAGGCTGATCGCCGCCGCGAGGCTGCGGAGAAGCGCGCGTGGGAACTCCGGCACTGAGTCGTCTCTCGAGCAGCGGTGGAGGAGCAGGGGCTGCCCTTGCGTCGGCTGAGGGGCGCTGTAGAGAAGATGGGGTCCGGAAGCGTGAGGAGGCGTTGGCCCTGGAGGCCATGGGGCTTAACCGCGAGCTCGAGCAACTGGAGACGAGGGAGCGCCAAGTCGCCCAAGCAGAAGACGTCGTCGGGGCTCACGAGGCCGGAGTTGAGGAGGTGAGCCGCCGGGTGGCCGAGGTTCGCGCGGACCTCAAGGGCAGGTACGATCTAAGGTTGAAGCTCGGGGGCGTGGAAGATGAGGGCAGGGTTGCTGCCCTCAGGCCCAGGTTGGACGAGGCAGAGAGGCGCGCGGAAGCCATGGCCGCATCCCTGGTCACGGTGCAGGAGGACTTGGCCTCCGCCCGCGTCGAGCTGTGCTCCCTCTGGGGACGGGTTGATGACGCAGAGGCCGTCGCGAGGCAGAACACGGAGGAGGTGCTCCGACGCCGAACGCTGGAGCGCGAGCACGCCCCCATGCTTCAGGAGCTTCGGAATAGGGCCAATATCGCCCTGGGCCACATTTGCGATGTGGAGGCGCCGACTCTTCACTCGAACGATTACGCTAGCCACCTGACCTTCTTCACCGAGGTGGTGACACGCCTGGAGGCTTGATCTGCCCAAGCTTGCCAGCTTGTGGAGGAAAGGGGGCGTGTCTTGCTTGAGCGCGCTTTCTCGCGTGTCTTCAACCACCTCCTGAATGCCGACCCCAACTTTGATTTTGACGCCGCCATCGCCCCCGTACCTGTGGCTGTTCGGGGCGACCTAGCACGCTGGGTCGAGGACCGTGTGGACGCGTTGGTTAGGACCTTCGCTTCGGAGGACGACGCGGTGCTGGTCGTCACAGACGAAGGCGGTGTGGTTGATGATGGCGACGGAGGCGTCGCCGATGATGGCGATGAGGCCGATGAAGACGACGACGACGCGAGTGATGCGTCTACAAGTGATGCAGCGAGCGACATCTCCAGCTGATCCCTCGTTCTCATGTCATTTCTTCCTGCGCACAAACTCGGGCGTGGCCCTTGGAAACTTGTAAGAGCATTTTGAGAGGGGGAGCCCCTCATGTAAACAAATCGCAACTTTTATTTTTCCATGCGGTGTGAGTTTGTGTCCTCGTGAACTCGTGAATCCTAATGCGGGTTTTCTGCCTTGGATTACCTTAGTCAGCGCCAGCCTTGAGCTAGGTTGTGACGTGCCGAGTTTCTGAGAACCTTGCGGAGCTCGCCGCCCTGCCGAAAGGTGCCCCACGTGGAGTGGGCACCAGTTGCAGCGCGCGCTTGGGGCGCGCGTGCTTCACGCAGTCCCACTCATGAGGAGCTCGTGAGGGAAAGGCGACGGACATGAGTCCCAAACAAAGCGAGATCCATAAGGTGAGAAATTGCTCAAACGAGAAAAGGCTCCCCCGCGCGCATCAATAAAAACTCAGCTTCAACTCAAATCCAGATCAAGAAAGCAAAGCTACAGAAGGAAAGATCGAAAGCAAAAGGCCGCGTCCGGCACCTTGTCTAGTCTTCTAGTCTTCAAGTCTTCTCACCAGCGCGGAGCTAAGTGCTGCCACTACGCGTGGGAGGGAGCCCCAGGGCCTGAGGCCGGCACCGCTGAGACTCCGGGGCGTGTACAGCCCCAACTCATTATTATGTGAGAGTGTCACGGGCAACTAGCTTCACAGGCACCGGGCCTTCTTCACAGGTACCGGCCTTGCTTCATATCGCCAGACGAGGGCCCCGCCTTGCGCTGCTCTTGACCTCCTCTGAGTCAATCGGAGACTAGGACGAAACATAAGAGGGAAAGAGAACGTCAGCGGTTCCCTCGGTGACCACAGGTCCTCTGCCGGGGGAAGGGTTGGCGAGGCCTCCCCGGCAGAGGGCCTACCTCTGGGTGTCGTCAGGCATCGCGCCACGGAGATGGGCCTTGCTCCTGGCTCCCTCTCGGTGGCCCCAAGCGTGTCTCCCCCTCTGGAGCGGGTGCCGTCGTGCCCGGGTTGTCGATTGACGCATCAACCTGGTTCATCTTTAGCCCATGGTTAGCATAAAATTGTTCTTGAGTGACTATCGGTACCTTATAATTGCCTCTGTTGGTGCGATCTTCGGGGTTCTCCATTGGCTCTTGGAAAGCTTCCGCTCTAGTGCCCCTTCTCCCCAATCTTCCCCAACGAACGAGCCGATGTCGTCCTCTGGTGCGTATTCTTGGTCCATCATTCGGGGCACGTAGGCTTCCGGGGCCGTCACTCCGAACACCTCACCATGGTGCCCCACGCTCCACGTTGCTCCGCCCATGGCGGCGTCCTGGGGATGACGATATGACACCCTGCCGGGACCATGGGGGTGACGCTTGTGCTTGTGCTCGTCGAGGGCGGTATGGGGGGATTGGAGCCCCCCTGCGCCGCTTGTCGTGCTGATGTTGACGAAGCCCCCGTGCGTGGTTAGCGGCGCACAGAGGTGGTGAGGCTCGCCGCGCGGCCCTGCAGTGGCCTGGGGGGAGTTGATAGCAGAAAGGTGGTGCTCCCGACGCCGCCGCGTCTAGCAGCTTAGGGACTCGCTCGAGTAGCGTGTCCCGGCCGCTCTCCATCAGCCTGCATCGCAACAGCTCCCATGCCACCGTAAGTGCCGCCCGCTTGTTCGCTTGCTCCCGCCGCGAATGTGGCGCTATTGCTGCAGCGTGGCTCGCCGCTCTCTCCGCGGCCCGTACTTGCCGTGGGGTGAGGTGGAAGGCGCTGACCAGCGCTGTCGCGCCAGTGAACTTAGTGGCGCCAGCGCGCTTGAGTCTTGGTCGAGATCTCCATGGGCAGGCGGCGTCGTCCGGGCCGGCCAGGCTGCCCTGCGGTCGGAGCCGGTCATTGAGTCGCCAGACGTCGCAGTCGGTGAACGTCGAAGAGCTGGTTGGCAGAGAAGAAGCTCCGGCGCACCCCTACCTGGCGCGCCAAATGTTGGATGTGGGGTTCCGGCAAACCCTAGAGGTTCGAACAATGGGGTGCGCACAAAGTCTTTCCCTCCAATCGATCTACGCTCTAGCTTGCTAAGATCTTGCGGACGAGCTCGACGAACTCACAACACAGAATGAGACACAGGGTTTATACTGGTTCGGGCCACCGTTGTGGTGTAACACCCTACTCTAGTGTGGTGGTGGTGGATTGCCTCTTGGCCTGATGATGAACAGTACAAGGGAAGAACAGCCTCCTAAGGTTGAGGTGTTCTTGTGGCTAGGCTCTCGATTGGGTTGGATCAAGCCCAAGTCAGATTGCCCCTACAGTGGTGGCTAGCTCTACTTATATAGGCCCTGCTCCTCTTCCCAAATGTTGAGCGGGAAAGGAGCCAACAACGGCGGGCAAATTTGAAGGGTGACAGCTAGTACAAGCTATCCTGACAAAAGTGGTCTTCGCCTACAAAAAGCCCTGGGGTGACGCCGTCTTGGGCTCCACGATGACCACCGCGTGGTTGTCCTCTTGGTCTTGGTCTCGTTGCACCAATATGGCAACCTTTGCCTGATGCCTCGGTACTCTTCGTCTGTGCTTGCCTCCTTAGCACCAAAGAGGGAATGGGCACAGTGCGCGCACTGGCGCCCGCCTGGTACCCGCCTGGCCCCGTTTGTCATGGCTCACGTCACGAGTCCCTCGTGAGGTTTGCCCCGCCTTGATATCTCCGCTCCTCGAGAGACTGCCTAGCTAGGCCACTCCAGAGGAAGTCTTGTGCCGTCCTGCTCGCGAGTCTTGGATCCTGGCGAGGGTCTTGGATGCCTTGTTGATGAAGATGGGTCGTACGGCCCACTGCATAGCCACGCCGTGGGCTGCAGGCAGGCAAGTCTGGGGACCCCTGTTGCCAGAACGCCGAAAGCGCTGCCTCTTGGTTGGTCACGTCATCACCACTCGGCCGCCCCGCGCGCCACTATTCGGTTGGTCACCTCATCACCACTCGGCCGCCCCGGGCGCCGTCACTCCGCGGATGCGCCTCCATCACTCGGACTCTTCGCACGTCATCACCCCGCAGATGCGTCTACATCACTCAGATGCCCCGCGCGTCGTCACCTCGCGGATGCGTCTACATCACTCGGATGTCCCGCGCGTCGCCACTCCGAGGGACACATCTACTTCACTCGGGCGCGTCGCGCGTCGCCACTCCATGGGACATGTCTACTTCACTCGGACGCCCCGCGCATCGTCACTCCACGACACGCGTCTACTTTACTCAGACGCCCCGCGCGTTGCCTCTCCGACGAACGCTTCTACTTCACTCGGGTGCTCCGCACGTTGCGACTCCACGGGACGCGTCTACTTCACTCGGATGCCCCGCGCGTCGCCACTCGGTTGGTCACCTCATCACCACTTGGCAGCCCCGCGCATCACCACTCAGTTGGTCACCTCATCACCACTCAGCCGCCCCGCATGTCACCATTTGGTTGGTCACCTCATCACCACTCGGCCGCCCTGCGCGTCGCCATTTGGTTGGTCACCTCATCACCACTCGGCCTCCTCACGTGTCACCTCTTGGTTGGTCACCTCATCACCACTCGGCCGCCACGCGTGTCGCCATTCGGTTGGTCACCTCATCACCACTCGGCCGCCCCACGTGTCGCCTCTTTGTAACATCCCAAATTTTGGAATGTTAATATAATTAATTGAATTGTTTGTTTGTTTGCTTGAGTGAATTAAACTTGAGTGAAATTTGAACCTTTTCACAAACTTTTGAATGAGAGGGAATAAAATGACTTTCCCCTTCTCCGGTAAATTCAAATTCATCCTATTAAAATCAATGAGAGAAGATGACATGAGTTCTTCAACTATAAAGAATTTGAACGGAGTTTTTGCAATTTAATTCTTTCAAATATTTGCACTTGCTTCTCTATTTTTCTTCCCGAGAAATACCCGAAAATAAATTCTTGCAAGCAAGAAAGAGCGGAGAAAATGACCCTCAAAATCAGGGCATTTTGAAAATATTGAGCCAAGAAAAACCAAAGTTTTTATTTAAAATTATTTGAAAAAAGAAATAAAGCCTTTAGGGATTTTCTAAAAACATTTTTTAGGTTTTATTTTGGCCGTGGAATAATGCTCATCATCTACATTTTATTTTTCTGATAATTTTAGTATATAAAACTCTTTATTCGAATTGAATTGATTTCCTTTTTATTGTTTTAGTTTCCTAATTTTAAAAATAGGAATGGAATCGTTTTATTAGGAAAAACCATGCTGGCCCATTAAGCACTTTCCTATTCTAGCCCAACAAGAGATCATCTCCTTCCTCTGTTTCCTCTCACGTTCTGAAGCTTTCCATGTCCATGGAGCAGAAATCTCCACCTTCGATCTCCCTCGTCTTTCCATCCCAGCGCCTCCTGAGACCGCCTATAAAACCCCTCCCTCTCCTCGTTCCATTTTCCCATCACCGCCCCTCCTGCCCGTAGCCTTCTCGCCACCGTCCTCCTTTTCCTGCCTAAAACGCTCACGGGAGCTCTTGGAACCTCCCATCGCCCAGCGCCACCTCCCCAGCGCCGACCCCTCCTCCGCCACCCCCACCCTCGCCCGGCGACCTCGCCCCCTCGCGGAGCAGCCCTCCACATCGCCGTCTCCTTCCTGCCATCTCTGCCTCACGTCAGGTAACTCCGTTTTCGTTTTCAGATTTATTCCCGTAACAGATTTAGTTCCGTTCTTGTTTAGCTTATAACTTTTGATCTAGAAGTCCAATGATGCTGATTCTTTTTGCGTTAGATCACAATTTTCTTGTAGTTTCCAAAATATATAATTTGTCTATGTTTGGATTTATAAAATTGAGTTAGATCAGATTTGAATTAAAGCTTGTTTTGCTTATTCGGGAGTTTAAAATAGATTTTTATTTGATTCTTTTTCTAACTGATCACTAGTGATCATATTTACCAGTGGTAAAAACTTCAAAATTGTTTGAGTATTTTAGCTTATTGTTTCATGTAAAACAAATTCTGTTTTAGTTCTATTGAATTATAGCTACTTCTTTTCTATAGTTGTTTTAAATTATTTTATTTTATATTTCAGAAAGTTTATGTTTGGTTTCTATTAGTTAAACAGTAGGTGTTCAACAAGTTTTATATTTATTTTTATTTTGTTATCGTGAAATCAATTCAAGTTAGCTAATAACTTGCAATGGAATTTCTCTACTGTTTTAACTCCCAATTGAAAATACTTTCAAAATAGCTTTATGAAAAAAATACTTTATTTTTTTCTTTGTCTTAACTAAATTTATATTTTTTTCTCTGTTATTTTAGTGTTTTATTTTCCGTTAGACAAAACTATTTTTGTGAATGTTGTAGAAGAAGACTCCCTAGTTTTATTTGAAGTTCCTTCGGATTCTTATTCGCTCTCTCTTTTGTTTTGATTGTTAGTGTGAGTGCTTATGTGAATGATATGTTTGTTATATAGATTTCATCAGAGAGTGACGAGTAGTCTATCAAGTTATTTCTTGAGAATGATAATTCTTCTTCGTCAACATCACTAGGCAAGTTCACTTTGACCATGCTTTCCTGCCTATGTTTTATTGCATTTAGTGACATCTTTGCAACCACCCCTCAGTAGTGTTATTGAATCCTTGTAGTTGAGTAGTATGCATGAGGTAGGAACCCACCCCCCTGTTACCAAGCCCGGGACGTTATTTATTTTAATGCTACGCTATAGTAGGCGGGGTTTGGTATGAGTGCTTTCGGGAGTGGTGTGAGAATGGAGGCTCTCGTCAATGGCGACAACTCCATGATGGAATCTGCAAGGACTGCATCTTCAAGGCCTCAAGACTTCAAGACTCAAGACAAGAATTCAATACACACTCTTTGGGTGAAGGGCGGTTGGCGGGCACCTGGAGAAACCAGTGGTTGGCGGGATGCATGGAGAAGCGCCATGACATCTTGCGAGCTTCACCCAGACTCAAAGAGGCGGAAGTATACTTCATGCCGGAAGCTTACCCGTGCAACCGCAAGTCATTATGGGCTCTGGCTTGGTTGACCTTAGTTGTGACTCTGGCTGGGGCGGTACTAGCAGATGTAGAACTACGGTAGGATGGGTTGAGTACCGGACGGTGGTCGGAGGAACTCTTTGGAAGACCATGTTTGGTCATCTTGTTCTCAAACACTCTGAAGTGCGAGAGCGTAAAGAGAGGATCGAATCTTGCGGGTAAAGTGTACAAACCTCTGCGAGAGGTTATAACCTAATCGATTAGCCGTGTCCCGATTACGGACAATTTGAGCATCTGGACTTGGATCTATCTGGAACTCTCAACACGGATTGATAACTTAATGGTGGGCAACATATGATGATTTTGGGCTATGAGACATCGGTTGGCGGAACCATGTCATGATAGAAAAACTCCATAGTACAGGCTTCATTTCATTCCTTTGTTGTAGGTAAAATAAAACTAGCTTCTACATAAACAAAATTCAGATCTGAGCCATAAAGCCATATTGCATGTAGAATAGTTTATCATCTGTTTTCTCATATTGTGATCTTGCGGTACATTCAATGTCTTGACCTACCACGGCTGCAGCGTATCATGTTGCGAGATATTTCCTCGACAGTAAAATGCAGTACAGAGTTACGGTCTACACTCAACCTGCCGATGGCGTTGATGGGACTCCACACCCGTTTGATTGTTTCCGCTGAGTATTACGAGGTATATATCATTTCGTTATTTATACATGTGATTGCACTTTGATATATACATTGATGTCTTGTGTGTGCGACATACTTGATCCGAGGATGGCACGATAACACGTAGGCTTGACCGTCGAGGTCGGTCGCTCTGAAATGGTATCGAGCACATGTTGGTGTGGGGCGTGACCCTAGACATCGGAAAGCCCTAGGACAGGATATCTCAAAACTTTATTTTCAAAAGACTCTTACTCCTCATCTTTTCTGATTTTATCAAATAGACACTCTCACCTCAAATAGTTAGAATATACACCTTTTCCTTTTGACCACACGGAAGATCAACTGAAGTCGCTCCAAGAATTAAAGATATCGGACAACTGATGGCCACTTCAAAGTAACAAAGGGTTTCACCAGGCATTAGAAGAGTTGAAGCTGCAACAATTGAAGACTCCGAAGACTAGAAGAGTTTGAAGAATCTGAAGAATTATTTGACCTTTAGAAGACCAAACCCCTATTACATACTTACGTTAGATACAACGATTTGTGAGCTGTCATTTGTTTGATGTTTTCTTACAGCTCACAAAATAAAACTTGTTTCTTCAAAAACTATTGTTTGTATTGTGTGTATATCCCTCCCCACCTCTCTCATATCTCATCCCAAAACTTTTGGACCCCATAGATGATGAACGAAGTTGGCACGATATTCTCTGGACCAAGACTCAGCCGGAGGCGAGCTATGGATTGAACATGGAGAATCACTTGAGAGCAATTTGGTTTCAAGGAAGAATGAAGTATCGTCGCTCTTGATTACTTTGAAGGAAGTGCTGCAACCTGGTGGAAAATGCATCAAGCCATACAAGGATTTAATGGAGCAAGAACTTGGGAGGAATTCAAGAAGACCTGTTGAGATCACGTCTCATCCGGGAGCACTATGATAACCGAAGAAGAAACCTTGTGCTGCAAGATTTGCGGAGAAATAGGACACACCGGGAGGAACACAAGGATGGATGCCCTCATTGTGAGGAGAAACACCCAGTGAGGAATGCCCAACTAGTCGGTGACTTGTTTCTTGTGTGAAGGAACCACCCACTACCCGACTCGGTGTCACATTTACCCCATGGTGCAACAAACTATTCAGGAGCAGGAAGAAGGAATGAAAGAAGCCCTCAGAAGTTATGAAAGAACCTGTGATGAAGGAATGTGTTGAAGACCACGATGGAGAAGGCCTCAACAGATTTTACTCCAATGCCTGCTATTCATGTGGAGAAGAAGGACATTTTCACAAGATTGCACCAAGGAAAGAAAAGAGTGTCTGGATACTTCCGGCAGAAGCAATAGAGTTTGATCCACAGGGAATAGAAGGTTTGATCGAGCGAAGAAACCCAGGAAGAAAACAAACACACCCTCGAACAACCCAATTTCTGCAAAGAGGGACAAGAGTCGTATTACCTGTTTTGAATGTAAGGACGTCGGGCATTATGCCAATCATTGTCTTGAAAGGAAGCAAGGAACTCAAGGAGCAGGCACCATCTCCAAGAAGCCCAAAGACTTATCGAAAGTTATGTGTTTTCATTGCAAGGAAGCAGGACATTATGCTACTAAATGTTCCTACAAGAAGGAAGCTGGAGTTGAGTAGTTGGAATTTTGATATGGATAATAAGAGTGGTAGAAACCAATTTTTTTTCATGAGTACAATAAGTTGAGTTATGTAATGGGTGCTCAGAGTTTGTAATGGATTCATGAAATCAATAAAGTTAAGGTGACATGTTTTCATATGTTTAATTGTATGAGTTGTTACTCTATGAACACGGATTTTGACCATTTTCGAGGATATGAGAAATATGGTCTATGGATGGTTGTGAATTTCATTTTAAGGGTGATAGTACCCTATGAAGAACACTAGACCAATGGAAATGGAAATGTGTCCCACAGGTTGGAGTTTGGAAAAAAATGAGTTGAAGTTTTATCTTTGATATGATGGTATTAAGAAATGAAATGTTATTGGATTTAAAGTGGTGTAATGTTGGAAAATGGAGCAATTGTAACTCCAAGGATGAGTGAAATTGGTACAAGTGTTGAAGTGGGCTCATAACCCACAGGCCCAGGAATTAATAAGGGTCAAGTACCCTTTGGAAGAAGAAATTTTGGGAAGATCTGCGATTTGATCGTGGACGTTTACGTGGGAGGTTCATAAAAACCCGAGAGTTGTGAAGAAACGATAGATGTTTTGTTCAGCTTGCAGAATCAATGGAATTATCGAACTAAGTTCGTTGAGAAGAGAAATTCTGCAATGCTTGTGAGTATGCCCAAGTGTTAGAATCGTGATTCCTTTGTTTACGTATGTGGTAATGATTCAAATGCAGGATGGATTGGCCCCATACGGAGACTTCTATCATGAACTATCATATGTTGATGGAAAATCAGAGAGACTTGAAAACCTTTGAAGAGTGTCGATACGACAAGCCATAAAACCATAGAATGGTAGGACGATGGAACCCCATTTCAGGCAACCGTTGCCAAGCGTAGGTTATCGGTGAGGTTCAACCCAGACCCGTTTTCTGCAGGAGAAAACCATAAATTGTAGACCACCATGAGTGTTTGATAGTTGTTTAGAATGGACACAGAACCATCAGCTAAGAAGATCCAGTCTCGGACGAACTTCAACTTTGACGAACCGACCCAAGCTTTTGAGGAAAACTCTATGCTTCGATGGAAGAGCTTTAATGAAGGAGCTATTGTAAGATATGTGAAGAGACATACATTGTCAGCCCTCGGAGAGAAATATCTGAGTTTATTGGAACCATGACCTTGTTTTTAAGTGTGGTAGCACCCACGACCTTCGACCAAGACATTTGCTAGAAGACCCCAACCCTAACCTTTTCTTGCTAGCCTCTTGAATCTAGAGGACGAGATTCATTTTAAATGTGGTAGGTTTGTAACATCCCAAATTTTGGAATGTTAATATAATTAATTGAATTGTTTGTTTGTTTGCTTGAGTGAATTAAACTTGAGTGAAATTTGAACCTTTTCAAAAACTTTTGAATGAGAGGAATAAAATGACTTTCCCTTCTCCGGTAAATTCAAATTCATCCTATTAAAATCAATGAGAGAAGATGACATGACTTCTTCAACTATAAAGAATTTGAGCGGAGTTTTGCAATTTAATTCTTTCAAATATTTGCACTTGCTTCTCTATTTTTCTTCCCGAAATACCCGAAAAATAAATTCTTGCAAGCAAGAAAGAGCGGAGAAAATGACCCTCCAAAATCAGGGGCATTTTGAAAATATTGAGCCAAGAAAAACCAAAGTTTTTATTTAAAATTATTTGCAAAAAGAAATAAAGCCTTTAGGGATTTTCTAAAAACATTTTTTTAGGTTTTTATTTTGGCCGTGGAATAATGCTCATCATCTACATTTTATTTTTCTGATAATTTTAGTATATAAAAACTCTTTATTCGAATTGAATTGATTTCCTTTTTATTGTTTTAGTTTCCAAATTTTAAAAATAGGAATGGAATCGTTTTTATTAGGAAAACCTGCTGGCCCATTAAGCACTTTCCTATTCTAGCCCAACAAGAGATCATCTCCTTCCTCTGTTTCCTCTCACGTTCTGAAGCTTTCCATGTCCATGGAGACAGAAATCTCCACCTTCGATCTCCTCGTCTTTCCATCCCAGCGCCTCCCGAGACCGCCTATAAAACACCCTCCTCTCCTCGTTCCATTTTTCCCATCACCACCCCTCCTGCCCGTAGCCTTCTCGCCACCATCCTCCTTTTCCTGCCTAAAACGCTCACCAGGAGCTCTTGGAACCTCCCCATCGCCCAGCGCCACCTCCCCAGCGCCGACCCCTCCTCCGCCACCCCCACCCTCGCTGGCGACCTCGCCCCCTCGCGAGCAGCCCTCCACATCGCCGTCTCCTTCCTGCCATCTCTGCCTCACGTCTGAGTAACTCCGTTTTCGTTTTCAGATTTATTCCCGTAACAGATTTAGTTCCGTTCTTGTTTAGCTTATAACTTTTGATCTAGAAGTCCAATGATACTGATTCTTTTTGCGTTAGATCACAATTTTCTTGTAGTTTCCAAAAATATATAATTTGTCTATGTTTGGATTTATAAAAATTGAGTTAGATCAGATTTGAATTAAAGCTTGTTTTGCTTATTCGGGAGTTTAAAAATAGATTTTATTTGATTCTTTTTCTAACTGATCACTAGTGATCATATTTACCAGTGGTAAAAACTTCAAAATTGTTTGAGTATTTTAGCTTATTGTTTCATGTAAAACAAATTCTGTTTTAGTTCTATTGAATTATAGCTACTTCTTTTCTATAGTTGTTTTAAATTATTTTATTTTATATTTCAGAAAGTTTATGTTTGGTTTCTATTAGTTAAACAGTAGGTGTTCAACAAGTTTTTATATTTATTTTTATTTTGTTATCGTGAAATCAATTCAAGTTAGCTAATAACTTGCAATGGAATTTCTCTACTGTTTTAACTCCCAATTGAAAATACTTTCAAAATAGCTTTATGAAAAAATACTTTATTTTTTCTTTGTCTTAACTAAATTTATATTTTTTTCTCTGTTATTTTAGTGTTTTATTTTCCGTTCGACAAAACTATTTTTGTGAATGTTGTGAAGAAGACTCCTAGTTTTATTTGAAGTTCCTTGATTCTTATTCGCTCTCTCTTTTGTTTTGATTGTTAGTGTGAGTGCTTATGTGAATGATATGTTTGTTATATAGATTTCATCGAGAGTGACGAGTAGTCTATCAAGTTATTTCTTGAGAATGATAATTCTTCTTCGTCAACATCACTAGGCAAGTTCACTTTGACCATGCTTTCCTGCCTATGTTTTATTGCATTTAGTGACATCTTTGCAACCACCCCTCAGTAGTGTTATTGAATCCTTGTAGTTGAGTAGTATGCATGAGGTAGGAACCCACCCCCTGTTACCAAGCCGGGGCGTTATTTATTTTAATGCTACGCTATAGTAGGCGGGGTTTGGTATGAGTGCTTTCGGGAGTGGTGTGAGAATGGAGGCTCTCGTCAATGGCGACAACTCCATGATGGAATCTGCAAGGACTGCATCTTCAAGGCCTCAAGACTTCAAGACTCAAGACAAGAATTCAATACACACTCTTGGGTGAAGGACGGTTGTGGGCACCTGGAGAAACCAGTGGTTGGCGGGATGCATGGAGAAGCGCCATGACATCTTGCGAAAGCTTCACCCAGACTCAAAGAGACGGAAGTATACTTCATGCCGGAAGCTTACATGCAACCGCAAGTCATTATGGGCTCTGGCTTGGTTGACCTTAGTTGTGACTCTGGCTGGGGCGGTACTAGCAGATGTAGAACTACGGTAGGATGGGTTGAGTACGGACGGTGGTCGGAGGAACTCTTTGGAAGACCATGTTTGGTCATCTTGTTCTCAAACACTCTGAAGTGAGAGCGTAAAGAGAGGATCGAATCTTGCGGGTAAAGTGTACAAACCTCTGCAGAGGGTTATAACCTAATCGATTAGCCGTGTCCCGATTCACGAACAATTTGAGCATCTGGACTTGGATCTATCTCGGAACTCTCAACACCGGATTGATAACTTAATGGTGGGCAACATATGATGATTTTGGGCTATGAGACATCGGTTGGCGGAACCATGTCATGACAGAAAAACTCCATAGTACAGGCTTCATTTCATTCCTTTGTTGTAGGTAAAATAAAACTAGCTTCTACGCAAACAAAATTCAGATACAGAGCCATAAAGCCATATTGCATGTAGAATAGTTTATCATCTGTTTTCTCATATTGTGATCTTGCCGGTACATTCAATGTACTGACCTACACGGCTGCAACGTATCATGTTGCAGATATTTCCTCGACAGTAAAATGCGGTACAGGGTTACGGTCTACACTCAACCTGCCGATGGCGTTGATGGGACTCCACACCCGTTTGATTGTTTCCGCTGAGTATTACGAGGTATATATCATTTCGTTATTTATACATGTGATTGCACTTTGATATATACATTGATGTACTGTGTGTGCCAGCATACTGATCCAGGGATGGCACAGTAACACAGAGGCTTGACCGTCTGAGGTCGGGTCGCTACACTCTTGGTTGGTCACCTCATCAGCACTCGGCCGTCCCGCGCGTCGCCACTTGGTTGGTAACCTCATCACCTCTCGGCCGCCCCCCGCGTCGCCATTCGGTTGGTCACCTCGTCACCACTCGGCCGCCCCGCGCGTCGCGACTAGGCTGGTCACCTCATCACCACTCGCCGCCCCACACGTTGCCACTAGGTTGGTCACCTCTTCAACACTCGGGCGCCTTGCGCGTCGCCACTGGGTTGGTCACCTCATCACGACTCGGCCGCCCCGTGCGTCGCCATTCGGTTGGTCACCTCATCACCACTCGGCCGCCCCGCGCGTCGCCATTCGGTTGGTCACCGCATCACCACTCGGCCGCCCCACGCATCGCCATTCGGTTGGTGACCTCATCACCACTCGGGCGCCCCGCGCGTCGCCATTCGGTGTGTCACCTCATCACCACTCGGGTGCCCCCCCCCACCGTCGCCATTCGGTTGGTCACCTCATCACCACTCGGCCGCCCCGCGTGTCGCCTCTTGGCTGGTCACCTCGTCACCACTCGGTCGCCCCGTGTGTCACCACTTGGTTGGCCACCTCATCGCCACTCGGCCGCCCCGCGCATCGCCACTCAATTGGTCACCTCATCACCATGCGGCCTCCCCACACGTCGCCACTCGGTTGGTCACCTCATTACAACTCGGCCACTCGCGCTCCTTCAGACAGCTAAGTCATTCTACATGCACTACATTCTGTTATTTCCGCGTTCTAGAGTATCCCGTAATTCACAAATCATATTCACTCGAGGCCACGCCACAGAGTGTGCCTCTACGCTCGGTTACATATTTTCACATACTTGCTTAGTACTGGTTATTTGACTCCCGAGTCCAACTTCCATTTTATCGCATACGTCATTCACTAACACCATGTGTTTTTCATTTCGAGTTTGCATCGGTCCTCGGGGGCTGCAACATAGTCGGAACACTACACTACCTTTTATTTGAGTCCGGCGCTCTAGCACATCAAGTTGGATCATTCACTTCGTCAAGTTCGATCAATTCCTTTGCTCTTCTAGACTCTTGTTTGTTATGAACCAGCAAGCCCCTTGCACACCCACCGGGTGTCTATGGGTGTCACTTTCACAAATCATTTCAGCACACATCAAATTTCCTCAAAAAATTGTTACGTTGGCTTGTGCTATTTTTCCTACACAAGTTACACGATCACTCGACGGCCTATGCGCCAACTTCATCGCTACTCGGACTCGGTCACTATACCGGTCCTAGCGCACCACAACACCGACCTTGTCGCTCTGTTAACTTGAAACACATCCGGCCAACCCCTTTGTGGAATCCTCTTCATTGTATCAATGATATAGACCTCGTCAGGCATAAGACAGATAAGTCACTTTTATAATCAAACTACACACTTCACTACTTTGCGAGTTTTCCTCTTTTGAGCATCACTCGGAAGCTCCTCCTCACCTTTACCTGAGTGCGACTTGATGAATTACAATTTATCCATTAAAAACTAGGTTAGCCATGTTTCGACAGGACCGCGGTCGAAGGCTTTAGTATGCTAGGGGCTATGCCGCACTCGGGGGCAATAGCTCATTCAGAATCACACTCTCCTAAGTGGTCGAGTACTTCGACACCAGTCAGATCCTTCACTTCAACGAGTGCACTCGGACCCTCCACTTCGTTAAGTTGCATGATCACTCAGACGCTTGGCGCGCCATCTTCGTTCCTACTGAGAATTAGTTGGCACACCGGTATTCTCGCACCGCAACCACGTTACACCGACCTCATCACTGCATCAGCTTCGAAAGCATCCGATTAACTCCTCCGAGGACCATTTTCGTTGTTCGGTGGCACACGCCTTCGCCTTAGCCGCCCCGCGTCACCACTCGGCCGCCCCGTGCGTCGCCACTCGGTTGTGCACGTCTTCACTACTCGGCCGCCCCGCGCGTCGCCACTCAGTTGTTCGCATCGTCACCTCTCTCGTCCGCCTTGCGCGTCGCCACTCCGTTAGTCACATACTCACCCCTCGGCCGCCCTGCGTGTCACCACTCGGTTGTGCACGTCTTCACCACTTGGCTGCCCCGCACGTCGCCACTCGGTTGTGCACGTATTTACAACTCGGCCGCCCCACACATCGTCACTCGGTTGTACACGTCCTCGCCCCTCGGCCGCCCCGCGCGTCACCATCAGTTGGACATGTCTTCACCACTACACCCCCAACACGGGAACGACTAAGTTACTCATATGATCAAACCACATATCGCACTCTATAGCAAGCTTACCTCTTTTGAGCATCACTCGGGGGCTACGCACAGCCGTGGGCTATGCCGCCCTCAGGGGTTACACCCATTTGATCAACCTGTTGATCATATCAGGAATATTTTTCTGACCATACATGCTCGGTCCGCCGAATATCTATAAGGGTAGCACCATCCACTCGGAAGATCGCCCAAATCATTACCTGGAGTCATCTTCAGGACCGCAAAAGGGTGAAAACGATGGTCCTCTATGGATACATTTGGCCCTTATTCTAGGATCCAAAGCGTGAGTTTCACAAACTTGGACTCAGAGATGGCATGTGCTGGTGTTCCCCCGGGATGATGAGTGGCCTCTCTCTAGAGAGTCAGCCCACACACTAGCCTCACCACTCGGGTTTCATGGCACGTCCACATCGACCACTAGTCTATCTCCTCCGGGAGACATACGAGTGCCACCAAGTTTTTCCTTGCAGTCAACATACCCCAATCAGTCGCGAAGCATGTGTACTCTTACAAATACCCCTTTCCTGCAAAAGCTAACGGTCAACGTAAGAAGTACTACTGGAACGTTTACTCCCTGGAGTGCTCAGCATTTTTCTACAGTCGGCAGTTTCAAGGCCGAATTCATTCATCGTGCCGAGTGCGCAAAGTTTCGCTTTATTGATCCAATTCTAGGTTAAATTTATTTATCGTGCCAAGTACACGAAGATCAGTCTGACTAAATCAGCTCTAGGCTGATCTTATTTACCATGGCAAGCGCTTGAAGATCCATCTGATTGACTCGATTTCAGACTAAAAGATATTTACCATGCCGACTGAATGGAGGTTTGCCAGGAGACTTAAACCCTCTACCAGACTCATCTAGTCCGACAGAGGCTCGGGGACTACACCCAATGGGTGCACTCAGCGTGCCCCCACTGGAAGAGAACTCAGAAATAAACATTTTGCTTAGTCAAGTCAAGCATCAACACTGAAGTACAACAAACCCTAAAGATTCTAACCGACTATCAGCAATCAGTCTGAGTCTTGGGGACTACACCCTATGGGTGCACTGATCGCACACCCATAGAACAAATTCTGAGTAATCTGTTACTCGATGCAAGACCAGCTCCCGATCCTCAAGTACTACTCGACCTGTAAGTCGGAGTGGAACAAGTTCAATCAGTACCAGCTAAGAAGATGTTTAGTTCTCTCAGACCCCCACTGACTGCCCGCAGTCGACGACGGTCTCGGGGACTACACCTAGTGGGTGCACTCAGCGTGCCCCCACTGGAGTAATCTCCACTCGGTGCAGCCTGACCAGTCCGAGTGATGAACAACAAACAAACAAGTTCTAAGAGTCCCGTCGACTACCAGAAAAATTTCCTATAAGGTGAGTTTAACGCTCCTCCGTGGACCTGTTGGGGATATTACTACTGGGTGTAAACCAGCCAGGACAGGCCGGGTTAACTTCGTTAGTAGTTGAGTATGTTAAAGCCCAAGTAGGCAGATGAGGGCTCAAGGCCCATAGCCGGTTCAAGGCATGTAGCTGTAAACCGGTGTTAGTATGTAACTTGTATTGTAAGTTAGGAGTAGTAGAGACCGAGCCGGATACATCTATGAACCAGCGTCAAGACTCTGTAAACCGACGGGCGCCACCCATGTATATAAGGGGACGACCCAGCGGCGGTTCAAGAACAACAGACAACAACTCGAGACTTAGGCGAAGCTTGTTTGCTCCCTAGTCATCGAAACGCCATCAATTCCATCACAACTAGACGTAGGCTTTTACCTTCATCGAAGGGGCCGAACTAGTATAAACTCTCTTGCGTCCTTGTGTCCGCTTTAACCCCTTCAAGCTAACCCGTAGCGATGGCTCGACGACTAAGTCCTTCCATGAGGACATCTGCCGTGACAAAACCACGACAGTTGGCCCCCACATTGGGGCCATCGCACGATGGTTTCAAGTTCTTGGAGGGCAACTTCGAAGGACTCAAGGGCTACGCTGTGGGCCGGATGACCAAGATTCGTCGCGGCAAGCTCTACATCGACAATGCAGGGTGGGGCCCGAGGCGGCTCGATTAGTCTGGTGCGGGTCCCCTTTGGTGGCATACTGCGGCTTCATCAGCAAGATCGGTGAACCGGGCCCTGAGCCGGACATCTGCACCGACCTCATCGAAGCGGCTCAGCGTACGAGATCTGCCCAGGTTAAACCGGCCATGAAGCGTGCCTTCGTGGGGGTCATCCATGGAGGTGAATATGAGGATGGATCGGAATCTGGTAGCGAGACCGTCGTTTATTCCGGCGACGAGTCCTCGACCGGAGAAACCGAATCATTATATCAGTTACAAGACGACCGGATTGAGGGCTGTTCCGTTGGTGACAGTATTCCGGACCCCTCTGATCTTCCCAACAGGGTTGGAATATTCATGACCGGTACACAGGCGGCGATCCACTCTTCGACCGCAGCAGCAATGATCTCCGGGTCAGCAGCGGCGGCGACGGCCGGGGCAGGAGGCCCTGTGCACCCGCCGGCTCAAGTTTTATCTGATCTGTTTGATGCGTTGGCTGCGCTTATGGCGGAGGCTTACCCGGCGGATCAGGACGCCCACAACGCGGAAATTGCAAAGGTGAGGGAACAGATCACTCAGGCCAAGGCCGACCTAGTAGCTGAGAACGACAGGATGGTCACAGAGCGGGCCGCTTTGGATGCACAGGCCTATAGGCTTATGCTGGACCAGAACGCGTCATATGAAGTCCTGAAGAGGAAGCACCGGTCTCGCTTGCCTCCGGTTTTCGACGCCAGAAATCTCTTTAACACCCCAGGAGCAGGAACTAGTAACCCGCGGGTGATCAATCGGGCGGAGGCACCTGGGCGGGCACGCCGGTTCAGCCTCGCCGGATGGAGCCGCCTCGACGTAATAATGTTGTGCCTCAGCCTGTCCCGACACCTCCGGGTCATTATTCCAATCCGATGGACAATCTTGTCGCCGCCGCTTCACGACTGGAGGCCATCCCGATTGAAGGTGATTCTCCGCAGGTGGTGGAGACGCGCTGGGTTAAGGAGCTTCTTCGAACAGCCTTGATTCAATAGGAAGCATATTCATACAGCCGTGACCGAATTCATTCCACCCCCTGTCCGAGCCGGAGTTCCAGCAGGCGTATGGATGAACCGGCCGTATCTAGTAATGCACGGAACCGTGAAGCTCCCCGTGGCAATAACCCGGCAGGTGATGCTTAGGAAGTGGTGGACCAGGCCCGGGCGCGCAGGGACGCCGAGTTAGCGGCGCAGCATGAGACTCGTCAGCTTACGCCGGTTCGTCCAACCACCTCGGCCGAGCCAGGAGTTACTTCTAGTTCTTTGGGAGTGCCTTGTCTTGTCCCTGCTTTACGCAATGTGTGCCTGCCTAAGGATTTCAAGGGCCCGCGCAAGGTGCCAAATTACACTGCCGATTTGTCTCCAGAAACATGGGTGCAGAGCTATGAGATGGCCATGGAGATGCTTGACGTGGATGAGGCGGCGTGTGCAAAGTATTTTACCATGATGCTTGAAGGGACAGCTCGTATTTGGTTAAAGAGCTTACCGGCCAATTCTATCAGTTCATGGGCCCAGTTGCGAGCCCGGTTTATCCAGAATTTCAAGGATACATGTAAGCAGCCCATGTCGATAGTGGACTTAGCGGCTTGTGTCCAGGAGGAAGAGAGTCAACAACCCGCTGGGTGCACCGAGTCTCGGAAATTTTGCACTCATCAGACTGTATCAACGCCGATTCCGTGGTTATAACCTTGCAAAGCAACTGCCGGTTTAAGCCTCTGAAGTTGAAATTGGGACGGATGAAGTGCCATTGTAACGATATGGGGACCCTCATGACTGCGTTAGTGAAGTATGCTGACTCTGATAGTACCAAGGATCCCGAGTCTGATGATGACAAGACAGGGAAGGGAAAGAAGAGCAGCAACTCCAAAGGGCAGCAACAAACACAGCAGGTCATGGAAACAGAGGCAAGCATAAAGCAGATAGCAGCGTGGACTTCGTGGCTAATACTAGCGCGCAAGACAAGGGCCAGCGACAAAAGGGTAAACCGTCGAATCGTGGTGGAGCTCCAAGTCCTAACCCGGACCGCCTGTGTCACACCCTGATTTTCATGCCACAACACTTAAGTTAATAAATCATGCTAAAATGTGGTTTGACAAAAACTTTTGTGTGTTTTGGTCTTTCTTGATTTGATTTTTGTCTGATGTTGGCAGTGCTCTAAAAATAAAATAAATCCTCCAACTCTTATACTCCTTCTCCTTGATCCAAAACTTCTGCCCAATGATCATGCCATGTGTGTAGGACATAAAAATAATTTCTTGTAAAAATATTTTGGCCAAAAGGTATTTTCTAAATTTAGTTTTCCAAAAACCCCTGAATTGAGGTTTGCACTTCAAGTACTTGATTTGGGGTATGAGAAATATTTCAAAGAGTATATCTGAGACCTATTAGATAAAGGAATCCCTTAAACCACAAAAATATAATTTTAAAAGTTATTTTACTATTTTATTTAAAAGATTTTTCTTAAGGCCAGAAATGGTCTTTAATAGGTTAAAATTATTTTTATGCTTTAAAAATATTTGTGAAAATTTAGGGAAACTCAGTGGACATATATTGCCCATATATATGAGTTTCAACACATGGTAATGTCCAAAATATTGGTCAAATCCCTCAAATACCCTTTCTGGATATTTCAAGCTTTTGAAATATTTACAAAGGAAATATTCTCCAAAAATTCCAAGAAAAGTCTAGCATGTCACATATGACATGTTTGGTGATCTGGACAAGTATCATGTCATGGAGAATAGCATAACCCCATTAAACCCTCTCAAAACCACTTCTGTCCTCTTTCAGGTTTGAACAACTTTGCACTGTCAAACATGTCCAAATGTTCTCAAACCTTGTGAACATGCTCAACTGGTCTAATCATTCATCTAGACCAAATGGCACAAGTTGGAGAACAAGTTAACTTGATCAAAGAGCCCCAAAACCCTTCTGTCGTAACCAGATTTGAACAACTTTGCATTGGAAACTTTCTCCTTTTGATCTCAACTTTTGTGGTCATGTTCAGAACCTCAAATGATGACACTACACCAAGTGGTGCATCAAGGAGAATAGGTTTGCATGACTAAATCTTAGGAAGTCCATTTACTGTTGATTTCTAGGGTTCACAAAGTTGCATTGGCAACTTTGCCCAAATGGACTCAATATTGGTGGAACCTATTATTTTATCATACCATTTGACCCTGTCATGCCTCATGACCAGAGGAGTTCATCTTCTTGCCCAAACCACCATCAAACACCTTCTGGCAGAAATTTAAAATGCATGTTTTGGCCATTTCCACCAATCTCCATGAGCTAAGCTTTCTCCCACAACATCATCTGGTCTTCCTCTAACCCTGCATCTTTCCCCCCCCAGGAGACATGATTAAGGGGTAGGACCCCATTGTCCTCTCTGACAGCCCAATTCTCACTCTCTCTCAACCCCACCTCTCTCCCATTGGGTCACCAGAGCATCCAAGGCCAAGATCCTTCCTTAGCACCCCCCCAAATGCTACTAGACATACAAGGCGCCCCACAAGCATAGAAAATGGCTCGACAGCCATATGGGCGCTCTGGAGCACGCCTGATGCGCCCCCATCGTAGCGCCCCGCCAACCGCCTCCAGCCACCTCGGGTCTCCCCAGCGTGTCTCACGAGGCCGCCTCGGTGTCCATGACACGCAATGCTATCGGTCCCCTCCTCCCTTGCCCTCGTTCTCCATCCTCGAGCTCACTCGAGCGCGGCCTAGACCGCGCCCATCGTGCCTGCCAACCCTCTATATAGAGCCCCCCCTCGAGTTCTCTGGCCTCTTCCCGCTCTCCCTCTCCCCCAGAAACCTCCCGGACAAGCTCTCTCGCCCCCTCGTGCCCTCTGTTCACCTCCATGGCCGGCGGCCTCTTCCACGGCCATCCCGCTCTCCACATCTTCGGACCTCCCCGACATTCCATGGGCATCTGGACGGATGCGGCACTCCGTCCTGAGCTCTCCGGTGTGTAGAACACCGCGGGAGGTGGTCGGAATCGCCGGCACGGGCGGCGGCCAAGCCACTGCTCCGACGGTGTCTGCACACGCATGAGGAAGGCGCCGTCTTCCCCCTGCCTCCTCCTTCGGGCGCGGCCGAGCCGCACGGCTCCGCCCCCACCGCCGGCCGGCGCAGATGGGGAGAGCAGCGCCGACGGCGAGCGAGGCCGGAGCCCTCTGCCTAGCGTCGAGGGGGTGAAGACGACGCGGGGCAGGGCGAGCGACCTGCTCGCGGGACCCGCCCGTCAGCCACCGAAGCGCCACGCCCAGCTGGCGTAAGTGGAGGCGCCCACGTGAAAGACGCCTTCGACGTGGCCCTTCTCGCACGCTGCTGAGCTGCTGGGCCGGCCCACTAGCTATCTCAAGCTCAGTGCGTGTTTTAGGTATAAGCCTAAACTTTTCCTTTTTCTTTTATTTTGAATTTCTAAAATCCATGATCAATTCATTTTAACTCCAAATTTGTTGATTCAAATTTCTAGTGACTCCATAAATCACTCTCTATCACATGGTACTACTGTCACATTTTCCAAGAGATATTTGTTTCACAAATATTTATCAAATCCTATTTTTCCTATTTCTGTGATGAACTTTAGAAAATCACAGGGAGCTCAAAATTGATCCAAATGCCATGATTCAAATTGCTAGATGCTTCTAAGTTCATAACTTAGTTTATGAACATTTTTGTTAATACTTTCTGTACCACATAAAACAATGAGCCATTTCTTCATATTTGTCAACTTTGCAAATCCATAGAATATTCATTTGAACTCCAAATATAGTGAAACCAGCTCCTAGATGCTTCTAAAATCATGGTTTGTTAAATGGGTACCTTTGCTCATTTTTCAAAAACATGTTTCTGTACACTTCTTGCAAATCCATAAACCCCTTGATTCCATCATATTGAAATGTTCAGAGATATCCACTGATCCAATTCCAATGAAACCACTCTGGTTATTTTTCATATAACCAGAGATGTCCTAGAAAAGTCAAATTAATATTTTTGGAGCACTTATATTTCTTGCCTTGTTGTGTTGCTTATTGTGATTGTTTCCGGCGTTAGTTGACGAAGTAGGCGGATTACATGGAGAAGGACCGAGAAGATTTCAAGACTCGGATGAACCAGGCAAGCAGCCCTTTGACCATGTCCATGAAACCCTTTTTATGCATGTCATATATCACTTATTATTGTTGCATCGGAATCATGATGAGATGGTAAACCACGTTGGTTGGTTGCCTCTGTTACTTCCTCATTGATACTTGCATTGAGCATGACCCTACCTCCTTATGAGGGTTATGCCGGTGGGAGTAGATAGGATGCTAAAGTAGTTGCTACGCAAAAAGGGACGGGAATATGCATGGTGATGGAGGCAAGTATGTTCCCAAAGACTTTTTGAAAACCCCGTCGGGTGCCACCAATGCCCGAGGGAGATGTTGAGCTAGGTAACCACTTGACAAAGAAGTGCTGTACCGGAGAAGGATATGTGAGTGTGGTTTCAAAAACGGATTGGTTTATGTTGCGACCGTTATTCCAACCTTACATGCGCAACCACTCTACCCTTGTATGGGAAAGGGCATTATTGATTACCTAGGCCGATACTAGCTTGGATCCCGCATTACTAGTGACGGGGGAGAGTTGGTGCTCTCTCTCGGGGCGAGGTCGTGCCAGTAGGGCGACCAAGAACATTTTATGGGGCACCGGACACACCGTTGGTACCCGTGCGGTGGTATGTGATGAATGTGGGGCGAGGCTCCACAATTTTAAGTTGTGAAATGTTGGGCACGGGGTTACTACCAATCGAGTGGACTCCATGTTAGTGTCGTCTAGGGAAAGATAGTGATCGGTGCTTACCCCGGGTACTTGAGGTATCGCGGTCGTGGATGACACGGAAGTTCCTCGGATCTTGTGGGTAAAGTGTGAAACCTCTGCAGTGTAAAACTATTGAATAGCCGTGTCCACGGTCAAGGACAGTTAGGTAACCGCTCTTGGGCTCGTCCATATGTTTACGAAACCTGGTGAGCATGTATGGATGAGTGGAGAGAACTACATGGGTCAAGTCAAGGACTTGACATGATTGAGTTGGGTTGGTGCCCTCCATTTATGTTGATATCTATAACTTGTCCTCTAGGATTACATGAATCCTCTTGATGCATGCTATGCAAGTTGTTGAACATGTCATTGCACTCAAAACTAGCTTTCGCAAAAATTTACCTATATCATGCATTGTTGAATCTTGAACCAAAACATGGGTTGCTTGCGAGTACATTCAAAGTACTCATTGGCTTTCCACTTGGTTATTTTATTGGCGAGGCATGAAAGAACAGGATGTGATGAAGGACACGTTGGTGAGCGAACATGCGAGCTAGGGCGCTTTCCCGGTCGAGAATGCCCGAGGGTTAAGGCAGATGGCATGGGTCCAAGTTATCGGCGAAGATTTCCGCTGCAATGTTATACTCAAGACTTGACCATAATGGTCCTACTTGTATGTCTGGTACATATGGATGTAAGCCTCTTGTTATTCAGCTTCTTTGTGTTCAGTGAGCATTGATCTCTGGGATCACTGTACACGTGCATTCTGTGATCTCGACTTATGAGTCGGGGTCCCCACAGCCTGACCTATCTGTTAAACCATCCCTGTCCAAAGTATGGGACGAAGGAGATGCCAGCCAACCACCTTTGGAAGGATTGTTACATTATGCAGGAGTTCAAGAATTCTAATGCTTTCTGATATGATCACGGATCAGGTGGTGGCTCGGGATCCGGTTTCCATGGGCGGGTCACGGTGGAGAAATTCGGTTCGAGCTTCAATGGTAATCAAGGTGGACATAACAACCAAAATAATCAGAATAGCCAGGGTGGTTACAACCAACAGCAGAAGCAGTCGGGTTATCAGAGCAATCCAAAGCAGTTGAATAGTGGGCAATATCATGTATTCACCACTAGCTTGGATAAGAGAGACCGGAAGGTTCACAAGCGAGCGATAAATTCTGTTGAACCGGCCGTCCCTCGTTATTTACTCTGGTCTGAACAGCCAATCATATGGAGCAGAGAGGATCACCCCCCTGGGTTGACAATCCGGGTCAGGTAGCGTTGGTGGTGGCACCTCAGGTGGGAGGTTATAAATTCACCAAGGTGCTGATGGATGGAGGGAGCAGTATTAATATCCTATACTATGAGACCTTCCGCCGTATGGGGCTAACAGATAAGAATCTTAAACCGTCCAATACGGTATTCCATGGTGTGGTACCTCATAAGTCAGCATATCCTGTTGGCAAGATAGCTCTAGAAGTGGCCTTTGGAGACGATCATGATTCCAGGTCAGAGACATTGACTTTTGAGGTGATGAAAATCCGGAGCCCATATCACGCTCTATTTGGGCGGCCGGCTTACGCCAAATTTATGGCACGGCCCTGTTATATTTATTTGCAGCTCAAGATGCCAGGTCACAAGGGGAAAATAACTGATCATGGAAGTCGCAAGATTGCTCTGGAGTGTGAAGAAGGCGATGCGGCTTATGCAGAGTCGGTTTGTGCCACGGAAGAGTTGAAGTACTACAAAGATAATGTTGATCCGGCGGACATGACTCCATTGAAGAAGCCAACTACAGAGCATGATCCGGCACTAAAGTTCAAATCGGCAGCTGAGACTAAGCTTGTTGACTTCATACCTGGCGATTCGTCCAAGCAGTTCAGTATCAGCAAGGCCTGCCTTAGGGCTACGGTGACCATAAGCGTATGGTGGCTTGGGTTTGTCAAGTTTCCAACCATCCATCCCCCTCCTACGATTGCCATGGGCCTCCTTTTATAGATAAAGGGGTCACCATAGTGGCAAAACAGTCATTGCCCACTGATATGATAGCAAACAGTGCTATCATACCTAACTCTGCGGGCTGACAGGGTGCATTAAATGCGACGCTCAGTGTCACATCACTAGCTGCCCGGCAAGGCCTGCCGGGCTTATCTCGCTAGCTCCGCACCTGTTCTCTTGACACATCATTGGACGAGTGTCACCTGTGCATTTCTTCTATAGGATATGGCTGCCATGTGGAAAATGCTGCCACTTAATCACCTTGCGGCTTGAGACCGCACTGATTGACGACGTGGGTCGCACTTGCATGGTTGGCGGGGTGGTTCAGGCCCCTCAAGTCCCGGCAGGCGCTGCCGGGGAGTCTTGGTTGCTTGCTTCTGGTGGTGGCCTGGCCCCTTGCCGGGCTCGCCTGCTCAACAAGGGAGGCCCTTTTCTGGATGATATCCTGTTCCTTTGGCACGATCTCAATCTCTCCGAGCTGCATGTTGGTTCTTCAAGCCTCTTGGATCTTTAATCTCTCTCTTAAGTTGGTACTCCAATCTTGATCTTGTGCCTGTGCATAGTTGGGCAACATACCCGGGGTCTGTTGCAACGACACCGCTCGACCTATATATATATGAGATGAGGGAGAGGGGCAACACATACCCCTCTAGTTCATCCTCGGTCGTATTTTCCTAGTGCTCGGCGAAGCCCTGAGGAGATATTTTGCATCACCACCGTCACCACGCCGTCTTGCTGCCGGAACTCATCTACTACTTCGCCCGTCTTGCAGGATCAAGAAGGCGAGGGCGTCATTGAACTAAACGTGTGCTGAACACGGAGGTTCCGTGCGTTTGGTACTTGATCGGTTGGATCGTGAAGGTGTACGATTACATCAACCACATTGATAAACGCTTCCGCTAAACGATCTATGATGGTATGTAGACATACTCTTCTACCTCATACCTATGCAACTCCATGGATAGATCTTGCGTGTGCGTAGATTTTTGTTTTGTTTTCCATGCAACGTTCCCCAACATGTCCTCCACGTCTATGTTGTCTACAAGGCCAAATCAACCCGGGTTGCCGCTGCATCGACACCATCGCATCATTTTCTCCCCTTCGGCCGCCACCACCATCACCGTAGATCTACTCACCTCCGACTTAACCCCGGCCTCATCGGGCCCTCCTCGAGCTTCACTGTGAGCTCACACACTTCCCCCCTCTTCCCCTTTTTGCACGCATCCCCTAGCATCTTGCCGTCCATCCCGTGATCTGGCCGCCGCTGGTCATCATCGTCGTTCCCATCGAACCCAACCATCCTGACTCGCACCCATGCAACTGATGGATGTGGCGCAGCGTGCTCGTTCAGTAGGGCCTTGCGCCGCCCATTTTGGTCATCGGAGATGGCCGTGCAAAGAATCCTGATGACCCACAAGTACAAGGGATCGATCATAGTCCTTTTGATAAGTAAGAGTCGAACCCAATGAGGAGTAGAAGAATATGACAAGCAGCTTTTAGCAAGTTATTCTCTACAAGTGCTAAAAGCAATAGAGATAGATAGTTTTGTAGCAAGATAATTCGTAACCAGTAACAAGTAGCAATAGTAAAAAAGGTCCAGCAAGGTGGCCCTATCCTTTTTATAGCAAAGGAAAAACCTGGAAATTCTCAAAGAAAAGCATTCTTGAGGACACATGGCAATTATTATCTAGTCACTTTCATCATGTCTAATTTTTTCGTGTTCATTACTTCGATAATTTGATATGTGGGTGGACCGGTGCTTGGGTGCTATTCTTACTTGAACAACCAATCCACTCATGATTCCCCCTGTGACAAGCATCCGCAACTATGAAAGAAGAATAAAGATTAATCCAACCATAGCATGAAACATATGGATCCAAATCAGCCCCTTACGGAATGACTCATAAACTAGGGTTTAAGCTTCTGTCACTCTAGCAACCCATCATCTACTTATTGCTCCACAATACTTCCCTTAGGCCCAAATATGGTGAAGTGTCAGGCCCAAGTATGGTGAAGTGTCATGTAGTCGACGTTCACATGACACCACTAAAGGAAGCAACAACATACATATTATCCAAATATCGAAGGAATACCAACATCACAAGATTACTTATGTCAGCGTTCTGGGAAAGGGGGTCCCCAGACTTGCCTGCCTGCGGCCTGCGGCGTGGCTCAAGTAGGGGCCCAGCGCGGCCCAGCTTCATCAGCACAAGCTCAAGACCCTCGCGAGGGGCCAAGCCTCGCGGGGCAGATGACAGGAACCTTCCTCAGGAACAGCCTCGTCAGGCAGGCTCGCGAGGAGGCGGAGAGATCAAGGCAGGGTACCTCACGAGGGTGCCCCGTGACGCAAGCCATCACGATCGGGACCAGGCGGGCGCCAGGCGGGCGCCAGCCCGCGCAGTGTCCTCGTTTCCCCTTTGGTGCAAAGGAGGCAAGCACAGGCCAAGGCATCAGTCAAAGGTTACCACTTCGGTGCAACAAGACCAAGACCAGCAGAGCGGCAGGACGGAGGTCATCGTGGAGCCCAGGACGGCATCACCGTCAGAGCCTTTGGCAGCCGAAGACCAACTTTAGTCAGGATAAGTGTACCAGATGTTCCCCTTCAAAATGGCCAATTGTTGGCGCCCTTCCCGCTCATTATTTGGGAAGAGGTCCATGGCCTCCCACTATAAATAGAGCTAGCCACCACAGAGTAGAGGCATCGGAGAGGCACCAGATAGAGCCCTAGCAGAGAGAGAAGCGACTGAACTCACCCAAGCAGTTCATCGCACCAGCTCAAGAACAACCCTCGCGAGGTTGTTCTCCCTTTGTATTGTTCATCATCAGCCCCGGAGGCAATCCACCACAACACACACCGGAGTAGGGTATTACACCACAACGGTGGCCTGAACCAGTATAAAACTTGTGTCCCTTGTGTTGTTCATCGTTCCTAGTTTAGATCCCTTGCAATCCATTAACGTGTGAGCTGGTAGGGGAAAGATCTCCGCGCGCACCCCAGTGTTCGAACCTCAGGGGTCTGCCGGAACCCGAAATCCGACATTTGGCGTGCCAGGTAGGGGTGTGCTGGAATCTTTCTTCCGCTGGCCGCGTGTGATCTTCCGCCGTGTCCATGGCTGACGCTCCCCGAGCTCGTGCCGCTCGAGTTGCCCAGACGGCTCCCACCGGCGGACACCCCCGTCGTTCCCCGTCGCCTGCCGCCAACGCCGCCACCAGCCCGGCGGGGAACGAGCAGCAGGCCTCGTCCCTGCATCCATCGGTGTTGCAAGAAGGCCGCACCGCTACTCCTTCGCTCGCCCCAGCTGGTTCTTCGTCCCGCGCGCACCGCACTCCCATGGAGGCTCGAGCCGCGCTCATCGCAGCAAACGAGCTCCTGCGCTACCGCCCCGTCGACGACGTCTATGAGGAGTGGCTCGACCGCGTCGCCGAGCTTGTCCGCACCGCAGGGGGCTCCCCCGCGCCGTCCCTCTCGCTGCCTCGCCCTTCACCCCGCGCGGGAGGCAGGGAGCCGGAGGTGCCCCCGCCACCTCCTCCCCAAGAAGGCACCCTGGCTCCAAGGCTCGTGGCCCCAGGCTGAGACCCTCCGCGTCCGGCTCCCGCGCAACAAGAAAGGAGCTGCCAGAAGATCCCTCGTCCCCAAGAAGGTGCTCGCGTGCTCCCAGCACCGGAGCGCCGTGACCGCGCTCCAGCGCCACCATGTTAAGACCCCGCGCTGCTCCAGGAAGCGGTGCGCGGGATTCCACAAGAGCAAGCTCCACATCAGCAGAGAGTCCCGGTGGCCACGGCAGGCTGCCGCGCCTTCACCGCCGAGCTACGCAGCGTCGCATGGTCCGGCAAGTTCAAGCCAGACTTGCCTCCTCGCTACGACAGCACAGCCGACCCCGCGAAGTTCCTTCAGCTCTACGAGCTGGGCATCGAAGCCGCCAACGGGGACGAAAAGGTCATGGCGAATTGGTTCCCCATGGCGCTGAAGGACGGAGCCCGAACCTGGCTCCTGAACCTGGCTCCCGGCACGTTCTCCTCCAGGGACAAGATGAGCACCCGCTTCATCGCCAACTTCCAAGGAACTCGTGACCGGCCTCCGGCCGTGAGCGACATGCGCTGCATCAAGCAGCAGCCGGGAGAGACCTTGCAGAACTACATCCAGCGTTTCAACAACGCCCGCCTCAAAATCCCCAAGGTGACTGAGGAAGCCATCATCTCAGCCTTCTCCGATGGCGTGCGCGACGTCAAGATGAAGGAGGAGCTAGCAATGCATGAAGACATGTGCACATCACTGGAGTTGTTCAACTTGGCGACCAAATGCGCCAGGGCTGAGGAAGGGCGCCTCTCCCTCCTCGAGCTTCCGGCTGCCGATCCTGAAGAGAAGAAGCCCAAGGCCAAGGATGTGAAGCGCAAGGGGGCTGCCGTGCTCGCGGCAGAACCAGACACCAAGCAAGGCAGGGATCAGCCCGAGTCATCCAAGGGCAGCCGGTACTGCATGTACCACGACCTCCACACCCACAACACCAACGAACGCCAGGAGCTCAGAGCCGTGTGAGAAGGGTGTATCGGCCAACGCCCCGAGCGCAATGATCGAGGCTACGACCGAGGAGAAGGAAGAACCACAGGACGCTGGGAAGACCGTGGCCCTCGCCAGGGATGGCGTGACAAACCTCGCGAGGACCGTTGGCAGGACCAGCCTCGCGAGGGAGGTTGGAGAGACCAGCCTCGAGAGGACCGCCCTCAAGGCAACGCAGGGCTCCCACCTCTATCGCAGCCGCCAAGGAGGTACGAAGACAATCAACAGGACGAGGGGGCTGGGGGCTTCCAGGAGCCGCGCGCGATCGCTTGCATCCTGGGTGGCGCTCAGGCCCAGCCTCTCAGCGCATCTTCAAGCAGTTTGCTCGCGAGGTGAATGCAGTCCTCCCCAGGCCAGAGGCCACACGCCCTCTCAGGTGGTCGTCGTGAGCTATCATGTTCTGCTCAGCGGATCAGCTCAAGTCTTGCTGCAACGGCGGAGTCCTCCCATGCTTTGCTCACGGTCATCACAGCGTGCAAGTCACCAGGACCCTTTTCGACGGTGGAGCAGGACTCAACGTCCTATCTGTCGATACATTCAACGATCTCCAAGTGCCATACGATCAGCTTCAGCCGACCAAGCCTTTCTCAGGAGTCACCGATGGCTCCACCGTCCCGATAGGGCAAGTTCGTCTCCCCGTCACCTCCGGACAGCGCAACAACAACCACACCGAGCTCATCGACTTCGCATCGCCCGCATTCGCATGCCATACAATGACATCCTCGGGTACCCAGCTTTGGTCAAGTTCATGGAGGTGACTCACCATGGCTATAATGTCCTCAAGATGCCAGGAAGCGGAGGAGTCATCACAGTGCCTTGTGAGGAAAGGGATGCAGTGTGCTCTCTTGAGCGTGCCTTCCAAGCTGCAGCAATTGAAGACCTAGATCACAGGAGCAGGAGACTTCCCGAGGTGATCCCCAGGAAGAAGAAGGCTTCGCCTAGTCCAAGCCCTCATGGGGTAGGCACCTCCGGAGGCGTGGCAACAGGACCCGCGCCCGTTCACGGGGCGCCACCCTCTGTCGCATCGGAAGTCGCGCCCAGCGCCCTCCTCAGGCGGGGCTCGGGGGCTCTTTCATGGCGAGCCACCGACCTCGCCGGGATCACGAGGGAGGTGCTCGGGCACCACTTGGAGGCATGCTTCGAGGCACGTTTCCCTCAGGAAGGTATGAGGCAAGGAGGGTCAAACCCTGAGGAGTTCATCATGAGGAACACCCAGGAGCTACAAGAGTCAAGAGTCATGCGCGGCTGTCGCCGCTTGCCCGCCGTGGCCCTGCATCCAGGCGAGGATGCTCGGCTGCGAATCTGCATCGACATACTAGGGCTCAACCGGGCCGCGTCTCAGGAGCGCCTCTGGCCCTCACGCGTGGGACGTTGCGAGGGTCCACCTCATAGCTATGTTTGCATGCCTTTCGGCCTGCCGAGCGCGGCTGCCGCCCATCAGCGCCTGCTGAGGTGCGCTCTGGAGGCTCAGGAGGTCAAGTAGTACGCGATCCTGGCAGAGATGGAGATGGCTCTCGAGGAACTCCCCATGCCCCCGGAGCCTCCCGAGGCTCTAGGTCCGGAGAGCTCGTGAGGGCTGGCGTCCTCATCACGCGTCATCCGCTACCTCAACACCCCGCCATCTCCGACCATATCAGGTGACACCTTTCCAAGTTTTGTTTTCAGCTGGGAGCGCCCCTCGGGCTGCATCATTCCCAGGCAGCTTGGGTACGTCCCTGCGGCATGTATACATTTTGCTTATGTTCTTCACTTACCTTGTTGAGGGCGCCCCTCGGGCTGCATTATCCCCAAGATGCTCGGGGCCAGACCCAGTGGCGTGTGCTTTCTTCGCACCTATCTAGACGGATTTCCCCTCCGCGCTTAACCTGATTCGCGCAATTATTGCCTACTGTCTGTCACGGACCTCTCCGCCCTAATGCAAAGCGCTTGCACGTTAAAAGGGGGGTACCTGAGCATCGCGACTCATGGGCTCTTACTGGCTCTCCAGCCCTCACCCCCTGGCCTTGACCAACGGCATCGCGACCTGTCATACTAGCGGTGGCTGAACTCGCTCGAGGGCTTGGACCTGAGGACGTAGAGCATTTGCATTCTAACCCTGCAGGAACACACCATTGATAAAGGCCCAGAGCGAGGCGCAGCCCGCCTCGAGGTAGGGCCTCATGAGTCCCACGCTAGCTCACGGGTGCCCAGATACACCTCTCCTAGCCCGACCGTGCCGGCCATGTGTCAGGGCGGGGCTGTACACGCCCCGGGGGCTCCTCCTGGAGGGGATCCCCCTCCCACGAACCAGTGGAAGCACCATGCTCCGCGCTGGCTGACGACACTGCCGAGGAGCGGCTATGCCCGTACACATACGGAAGCGCTATGCTCCACGCTGGTGATAAACAACTGAGGGCGGCTCACAACCGTATCAACCTCAAGGAGCCCAGAGCTCAGTGTCTGGCACCATCGCAACGCCTCCCCTCGGGAGTGCCGCGCGAGGGGGCTGGACACGGGGGCTGCGCCCGGGCCATGCCCGAACGTATGCCACCCAGCCAGGTTCCTCGGACCTGGTCGTGCGCGCCTCCCCGAGCGGAGCCAAGGTATGAAAATTCGTTTGAACGTCAAGGGGGACTCCCGAGCATCGTGACTCGGGAGCCTAACTGGTCACGTAGCCCCTCACTCCTTAGTCCCATCCTTGGTCTCCGGTCGGGGCTAACGGCGGTTGAGGTATGCGCGGGGCCGGGCCCTGCCGACGTAGAAAGACCAATCCACTCCTATGCCTCCTGTCCCTACTTGCTATTCGCGCGTCAAGGGGGACTCCTGAGCATCGCGACTCAGGAGCCTAACTTGCCACGTAGCCCCTCACTCCTTGGTCCCGTCCTGGTCTCCGGTCGGGGCTAACGGCGGCTGAGGTATGCGCGGGGTCGGGCCCTGCCGACGTAGAACACACGCAAGTAGGAGGGAAGAATGCGAATTCAAAGCAAACATTACAAGCCATTAGTCGTTTCACAACGCCAAACACAAGTTTAAACGCCTCCACGAGGCATGGTGCATGTTGCAGGAATTAAAATAGAGCGGAAGCTGCAAAGGGATCACTCTCCTGTGGCGCCCCCACCTCCCGAGGCCGTGGAGCTGGCGGCACCACGCCCAGGCAAGGTGCTGAAGGTGCGGAACTTCCCAAGCAGGGCCTCGGCTCGGCCTTTCACGACCTCAGTAGCAGCGGCGGCAAGGTCGCCGCTCACAGGCTCCAGCTGGCCGTCAAGGTCGACGCCGGGGTCCTGAAGGTAGACGTGGCTGAGGACGCTCGTCAGCGCTGCAGAAGACAGGGCATGCGCCTCGGCCTCGGCCGTGGGGCCAAGGCCGTCCGTGACATCTTCAAGTGCTCGGACTAAGAAAGGAAGCAGCTCGGCGGGGCCGTCCTCTGCACCAGCCAACGGCTTCTCCAAGCCACCCTCATAGAGCGTCTTCAACGCGGCGCGAGCCTTCTCCTCCAACCTGGCGAAGGACACCCGATCCTCAGCCAGGATCTTTGCCTTCCTGTCTAGCTCGATCCTCTCTGCCTTCAGCGACTATTCCAGCGTCTCCAACCGGCCACGGCAACCATCGAGCTTGGCATCCCAGTCCCTGACGGCGGCCTCTCGAGCCTCCATCTCCTTCTCCTTCTCCTGGCGGCCGCAGACCTCCTTGGCGAGCTCGTCGCGCAGGCCTTGCAGCTCAACCTCCAGCACCTTGCAGTGGTCCCGGGCGTCCGTGTCGTCGCCCTGGGCAGCATCGCGAGCGGCCCTGGCCTGGCGGGCGGCTTGTTTCTCCCCATCGGAGGCCGACGTGGCTTGGCTCAGCGCCGCTCGAACGGAGGCAGTAGAGCGGGCCCAGCCGGAAGCCAGCTCCAGGCGCCCGGCCACCAGACGGGGATCAACATTCCGGAGATCATCTTGCTGCCGGCTTAGTTCACTGGCAGCCTGATACAGGATGGTCGAGGGATCAGAAGGGACTGGATATGGTGGAGCAGGTGTAGAAGACGGCAACGTGATCACGGCTTGGGAAGGAGGAGCCCCATGGGTCTTGGGCTCAGCGACAATGTCAGGCGCAGGCACCTCCAGAGTTAGCGGGGCCACGGGGGCTGACTCATCATCAGAGTGCCCCTGCTGGGCTTGCGAGGATGACTGGGCAGGAGAGGCGCGAGCTTGGCTGCCTCCTTTCCCCGCAGACGGAGCCGTAGTCCCGTCAGGCGAACCCGCCTCAAGTAGGGCCGCAGAAGCCCCCTTCGGACTTTTTGCTGCAGGTGCCGACCTGGCCAAGAGAATACAGACGTCAAGCCTCGGCGACAGAAGCAAAGCAAAACACGGATCGAACACTTACTGGTCGTCGTCCCCGGACTCAAGCAGCCTCGGGCAGAACTTGAAACCTGAAAGCCTGTGGCTAGGGTCAGCCTTGGGAGGCCCGGAAGCAGTAGGCGCGTTGGGAAGGCCAGAGCTGGCCTCAGACCGCCCCGGAGTCAGAACGGACCCTGGGAGAACCAGCCCCGACATGCCCTTCCTCGGAACCAGGGGAGAATCCTCCCCTCCTCGCCTGGCACCGACCTCATCGTCGTCCGGCAGCCGCCTCGAAGTCAGACTCTTCTTCCTCCACCTCCTCTTCTTCCTCCTCACTCCCGCTGGAGTTGCTGGAGGAAACGTTCACCGTCGCCAACATCGTCAGATCCTCGGGAGCCCCGGCGGGCGCCAGCCCCTCACCATTGAAGGTGGGTATGTTGTTCACCACTTGCTCCCAGTCGTCGCGAAGGAACAGGGGGACGGGAGCGCCCTCGGGCCTCGCCACGTCTCCCCCGACCAAGGAGTGAAGAGTCGCGACCAGATCTTTGTCAGAGAGGGCCTCGGAGCTCAGGAGAAGGGCGTCTCCTACTACCCCAAGCCTCCACAGCGGGAGCGAATGCTCCCGGAGCGGAGCCACCCGGTGTTCCAGGAACTCCCTCAAGAGCATGGCCCCTGTCAGCTTCGCCGCCCCCAAGTTGCCTGGCCTCAGGTCCGCGTCTATCCTCTTCAGCACCATCTTCGCACGAGAGTCGACGAGCTCCGCGCGAGACCACGCATCAACGGTCTTGGGCTGCCACGACGGCAGCGCCATTCGGGGGTGGATGCGCCCGACATCCACCATGACCCACTTGCTCCTGAAGCCTTCAATCCTCTTCCTGGGCTTGGAGATGGAGTTGGAGCTGGAGTATGCGACAAAGCTCGCGCATGCAGTAATAGAGCCACGAGAGACCCGGAGATAAAAGTAATGGCACAAAAAAGCCACCGAGGGCTTTATCCCAACGTGAGCCTCACAATATTAGGCGAAAATTGCCAGGAGAAGAACAGAGTTGGGGTGGAGATGCGGAGCTTGCAAGTTGTATTGGCGTAGAACAGCAAAGAAGAACTCGGAAAAAGGAGGGACCAGACCGGCGATAATGGCGCTCACAAAGAACGGGTAGAAGGTTCTCCCCTTGCCTTCAGGATGATCAGAGCCGGCCTTGAGCACAGTCGCCCCCTCGTTGCCCTGCGCCACCATCCTCCAATGCACAAGGACGAGATTCGTCGCCGACACGGTCGGAGGATCCAGAGCCGGGAGGTACCAGGCCTCAGTCAGGGTCTTGCGAGGCGCCATGGCTTGCAGGATGGGAAGGATTGAGGTAGATCTGGAGGATTTCGGGAGCAAGGAGGAGAAGGGCGAGATGGGGGGTCTGGAGCAAGGCGAGCAAGACCAAGCACCAAGTCTGGCCCGGGCTTCCTTTTTGTCAGAAGGCCGGTTGCCGAGGCGTCGTGGGGAAGCGGAGACGCCCACGACCAATCAGTAGCCACGCGGCGCCCAAGGCCGCATGCTGTTGGGGCCCACGGCGCTTCGCGCTTGCCCCTTCGCTTCTCTGCTAAGCCCAGTCCGGGCGCGCCTTGGGCCCGGGGGCTACTGTCCGTGTTCTGGGAACGTGGGTCCCAAGACTTGCCTGCCTGCGGCCTGCGGCATGGCTCAAGTGGGGGCCCAACGCGACCCAGCTTCATTAGCTCAAGCTCAAGACCCTCGCGAGGGGCCAAACCTCGCGGGGCGGACGACAGGAACCTTCCTCAGGAACAGCCTCGTTAGGCAGGCTCGCGAGGAGGCGGAGAGATCAAGGCAGGGTACCTCACGAGGGTGCCCCGTGATGCAAGCCATGACGACCGGGACCAGGCGGGCGCTAGCCCGCGCAGTGTCCTCATTTCCCCTTTGGTGCAAAGGAGGCAAGCACAGGCCAAGGCATCAGGCAAAGGTTACCTCTTCGGTGCAACAAGACCAAGACCAGCAGAGCGGCAGGACGGAGGTCATCGTGGAGCCCAGGACGGCGTCACCGTCAGAGCCTTTGGCAGCCGAAGACCAACTTTTGTCAGGATAAGTGTACCAGATGTTCCCCTTCAAAATGGCCAATTGTTGGCGCCCTTCCCGCTCATTATTTGGGAAGAGGTCCAGGGCCTCCCACTATAAATAGAGCTAGCCACCACAGATTAGAGGCATCAGAGAGAGGCACCAGATAGAGCCCTAGCAGAGAGAGAGAGAAGCGACTGAACTCACCCAAGCAGTTCATCGCACCAGCTCAAGAACAGCCCTCGCGAGGCTGTTCTCCCTTTGTATTGTTCATCATCAGCCCCGGAGGCAATCCACCACACCACACACTGGAGTAGGGTGATCGTGTAGCGATTGACAACCCCTTACCGCGTTGGTTGCGAGGATTTATTTGTTTGTGTAGGTGCGAGGGACTCGCACGTAGCCTTCTACTGGATTGATACCTTGGTTCTCAAAAACTGAGGGAAATACTTATGCTACTTTGCTGCATCACCCTTTCCTCTTCAAGGGAAAACCAACGCAGTGCTAAAGAGGTAGCAAGAAGGATTTCTTGCGCCGTTGCCGGGGAGGTCTACGCAAAAGTCAACATACCAAGTACCCATCACAAACCCTTATCTCCTGCATTACATTATTTTCCATTTGCCTCTTGTTTTCCTCTCCCCCACTTCACCCTTGCCGTTTTATTCGCCCTCTCTTTTCCGTTCGCCTTCTTTCCTTTTTGCCCCTCGCTCTTTCTGTCGTTATGTCTGAAACTGGGGAAATTATTGTCGATATGGACAATAATAATATCATGGAAAATTCTGATTCTCCTGCTGAAGAACCGCCTACCTTGCATACAAAAAGATTTCGAATTGGTAGTGGTAATATTATTGGAAAAGGAGTTATTCAAGATTTCTTTACTTGTGTCGGTGCTTTGCCTTGTACAGGCAGTTCCATTCTTCATAGAACTAGTAGTTTTGCTGACGCTATTGCCATGATTATAGTTGAACTTGAAAGGTAATTTATGCACTTGCACCCTTGCATACAAAGGATTTTCCTAGAATTTTCTAATATAGAGCATTCTTCTGTTAAGCGTGCCGCTACTATCTTTATGGCTCATGAGTTCAGATTTATAATAAAAGAGGCCAAGGAAATCTTTGCGCATTATAGGGTGGATGCTGGCCGTCCTCCCATAGAGTCTACCCTCTTTGATCAAGAAGAAATAATGCGTTTTCAATCTCTAGACTATGTTGCTTTCAATGAAAACCTTAGAAAAAAGGTCCCTACCAATGTGCTAGTTGATAGAATTTCTGAACTTAATGATGATTTGGCTATTCGAAATAACGAGCTAGGATATTGTCTCGAGTATAGGCTCACAAAGTTTTGTCAAAAGAATGCTTATAATGATGAATTGGTTGTACAATATGAAGGGCCGAAGGAGGAACCTATAACTCCTAAAATTGATCTTGGGTACTTTTGTCCCATTAAATTTAGCCTGTTTGATTACTTTTGTTTGCCTCAAAGGAAACTTGCTGCTGAAAGTAGAGAATACGAAATGAGTTTTAATGATCTATCCTATTACTATGGCACTACCTAGATCTATCCTTGCTTTTATGCCTAGCTAGGGGCGTTAAACGATAGCGCTTGTTGGGAGGCAACCCAATTTTATTTTTACTTTTTTGCTTTTTTCTTCTGTTTAGGAATAAATATTTCATCTATACTCTGGTTAGATGTGTTTTTATGTTTTAATTAGTGTTTGTACCAAGTTAAACCTATATGATCTTCTTGGATGATAGTAATTTGATCTTGCAGAAAATTCCATAAACTTTCTGTTCACGAAAATAATTGTTAAAAATCACCAGAACGTGATAAAATATTGATTCCAATTTCTGCTGATCAATCAACAAATTGTCTAGGTCTTACTATTTTGGCTTATTTTTTGGAGTTCCAGAAGTTTGCATTAGTTACAGATTACTACAAACTGTTCTGTTTTTGACAGATTCTGTTTTTCGTGTGTTGTTTGCTTATTTTGATGAATCTATGGCTAGTAAAAGAGTTTATAAACCATAGAGAAGTTGGAATACAGTAGGTGTAATACCAATATAAATAAATAATGAGTTCATTACAGTACCTTGAAGTAGTCTTTTGTTTCTTTCGCTAACGGAGCTCACGAGATTTTCTGCTGAGTTTTTTGTTGTGAAGTTTTCAAGTTTTGGGTGAAAGATTTGATGGATTATGGAACAAGGAGTGGCAAGAGCCTAAGCTTGGGGATGCCCATGGCACCCCCAAGATAATCTAAGGACACAAAAAAGCCAAAGCTTGTGGATTCCCCGGAAGGCATCCCCTCTTTCGTCTACTTCCATCGGTAACTTTACTTGGAGCTATATTTTATTCACCACATGATATGTGTTTTGCTTGGAGCGTCTTGTATGATTTGAGTCTTTGTTTTTAGTTTACCACAATCATCCTTGCTGTACACACCTTTTTAGAGAGACACCCATGATTTGGAAATTATTAGAATACTCTATGTGCTTCACTTATATCTTTTGAGTTATATAGTTATGCTCTAGTACTTCACTTATATCTTTTAGAGCACGGTGGTGGATTTGTTTTATAGAAACTATTGATCTATTATGCTTCACTTAGATTATTTTGATAGTCTTAAATAGCATGGTAATTTTCTTAAATAATCCTAATATGCTAGGTATTCAAGATTAGTAAAAACTTTCTTATGAGTGTGTTGAATACTAAGAGAAGTTTGATGCTTGATGATTGTTTTGAGACATGGAGGTAGTGATATCAAAGTCATGCCAGTTGAGTAGTTGTGAATTTGAGAAATACTTGTGTTGAAGTTTGCAAGTCCCGTAGCATGCACGTATGGTAAACGTTATGTAACAAATTTGAAACATGAGGTGTTTTTTGATTATCCTCCTTATGAGTGGCGGCCGGGGACGAGCGATGGTCTTTTCCTATCAATCTATCCCCCTAGGAGCATGCGCGCAGTGCTTGGTTTTTGATGACTTGTAGATTTTTGCAATAAGTATGCGAGTTCTTTATGACTAATGTTGAGTCCATGGATTATACACACTCTCACCTTTCCATCATTGCTAGCCTCTTGATGCACTGCATTGCCCTTTCTCACATTGAGAGTTGGTGCAAACTTCACCGGTGCATCCAAACCCCATGATATGATACGCTCTTTCACACATAAACCTCCTTATATCTTCCTCAAAACAGCCACCATACCTACCTATTATGGCATTTCCATAGCCATTCCGAGATATATTGCCATGCAACTTTCCACCATTCCGTTTATCATGACACATTCATCATTGTCATATTTCTTTGCATGATCATGTAGTTGACATAGTATTTGTGGCAAACCACTGTTCATAATTCTTTCATACATGTAACTCTTGGTTCATTGCATATCTCGGTACACCGCCGGAGGCATTCATATAGAGTCATACTTTGTTCTAGTACCGATTTGTAATCGTTGAGTTGTAAATAAATAGAAGTGTGATGATCATCATTCTCTAGAGCATTGTCCCAAGTGAGGAATAAAAAAAGAGAGAAAGGCCATAAAAAAGAGAAGGCCCAAAAAAATGAGAGAAAAAGAGAGAAGGGACAATGTTACTATCCTTTACCACACTTGTGCTTCAAAGTAGCACCATAATCTTCATGATAGAGAGTCTCTTGTTTTGTCACTTTCATATACTAGTGGGAATTTTTCATTATAGAACTTGGCTTGTATATTCCAACAATGGGCCTCCTCAAGTGCCCTAGGTCTTCGTGAGAAAGCAAGTTGGATGCACACCCACTTAGTTTCTTTTGTTGAGCTTTCATATATTTATAGCCCTAGTGCATCCGTTGCATGGCAATCCCTACTCCTTGCATTAACATCAATCGATGGGCATCTTCATACCTCATTGATTAGCCTCGTTGATGTGAGACTTTCTCCTTTTTTGTCTTCTCCACATAACCCCCATCATCATATTCTATTCCACCCATAGTGCTATATCCATGGCTCACGCTCATGTATTGCGTGAAGGTTGAAAAAGTTTGAGATTACTAAAGTATGAAACAATTGCTTGGCTTGTCATCGGGGTTGTGCATGATGAGAGCATTCATGTGTGACGGAGATGGAGCATGACTAAACTATATGATTTTGTAGGGATGAACTTTATTTGGCCATGTTATTTTGAGAGGACATAATTGCTTAGTTATTATGCTTGAAGTATTATTATTTTTATGCCAATATTGAACTTTTAACTTGAATCTTTCGGATCTGAATATTCATACCACAATTAAGAAGAATTACATTGAAATTATGTGAAGTAGCATTCCACATCAAAAATTCTGTTTTTATCATTTACCTACTCGAGGACGAGCAGGAATTAAGCTTGGGGATGCTTGATATGTCTCCAATGTGTCTATAATTTTTGATTGCTCCATGCTATATTATCTTCTGTTTTGGACATCATTGGGCTTTATTATTCACTTTTATATTATTTTTGGGACTAACCTATTAACCGGAGGCCCGGCCCAGAATTGCTGTTTTTTGCCTATTTCAAAGTTTCGCAGAAAAAGAATATCAAACGGAGTCCAAACAGAATGCAACCTTCGGGAACGTGATTTTTTGAATGAACATGATCCAGGAGACTTGGACCCTAAGTCAAGGAAGCTTCCAGGAGGCCACGAGGTAGGGGCGCGCCTACCCTCCAGGCGCGCCCTCCACCCTCGTGGGCCCCATGTTACTCCACCAACATACTCCTTCCTCCTATATATACCTACGTACCCCCAAACGATCAGATACGGAGCCAAAAACCTAATTCCACTGCCGCAACCTTCAGTACCACGAGATCCCATCTTGGGGCCTATTCCGGAGCTCAGCCGGAGGGGGCATCAATCAAAGAGGGCTTCTACATCAACACCATAGCCTCTTCGATGAAGTGTTAGTAGTTTACCTCAGACCTTTGGGTCCATAGTTAGTTGCTAGATTGCTTCCTCTCTCTTTTTGGATCTCAATACAATGTTCTCCCCCTCTCTCGTGGAGATCTATTCGATGTAATCTTCTGTTGCGGTGTGTTTGTTGAGACTGATGAATTGTGGGTTTATGATCAAGTTTATCTATGAACAATATTTGTATCTTCTGAATTCTTTTATGTATGATTGGTTATCTTTGCAAGTCTCTTCGAATTATCAGTTTGGTTTGGCCTACTAGATTGATCTTTCTTGCAATGCGAGAAGTGCTTAGCTTTGGGTTCAATCTTGCGGTGTCCTTTCCCAAAGGATGAGGGGCAGCAAGGCACGTATTGTATTGTTGCCATCGAGGATAACAAGATGGGGTTTTTATCATATTGCATGAATTTATCCCTCTACATCATGTCATCTTGCTTAAGGCGTTACTCTGTTCTTATGAACTTAGTAATCTAGATGCATGCTGGATAGCGGTCGATGTGTGGAGTACTAGTAGTAGATGCAGGCAGGAGTCGGTCTACTTGTCTCGGACATGATCCCTATATACATGATCATACCTAGATATTCTCATAACAATGCTCAATTCTGTCAATTGCTCAACAGTAATTTGTTCACCCACCGTAAAATACTTGTGCTCTTGAGAGAAGCCACTAGTGAAACCTATGGCCCCCGGGTCTATCTTCATCATATTAATCTTCCAATACTTAGTTATTTCCGTTGCTTTTTTACTTTGCTTTTATTTTACTTTGCATCTTTATCATAAAAATACCAAAAATACTATCCTATCATATCTATCAGATCTCACTCTCGTAAGTGACCGTGTAGGGATTGACAACCCCTTATCACGTTGGTTGCAAGGATTTATTTGTTTGTGTAGGTGCGAGGGACTCGCATGTAGGCTCCTACTGGATTGATACCTTGGTTCTCAAAAACTGAGGGAAATACTTACGCTACTTTGCTGCATCACCCTTTCCTCTTCAAGGGAAAACCAACGCAGTGCTCAAGATTAGCACTAATAGGGATTAGCTCCTAATCTCAACAGGGGGCCGGCCCAGGTCGTAGTGGCCTAGGCGGCCACACACACGAACACACACAACACACACCTACAACATAGGCACTCGGCCATGGCCATGGCCACGGCCGAGACAAGCGCGAGACAGCATCGGCGAGTGCTGGTGTGCACCAGCGGCAGTGGGCGCTAGTAGGAAGCGGCAGCAGCAGGTAGCAATAGCAGCAGCATAGCAGTGATTGCACAAGCAGCAGGGCAGTAGTAGAAAAGGGCAGAAGGGCGAGCAGCGAGGACGCAACAGCAACAAAGCATCAACAGCAGCCAAGCAAGTGCAAGCGCATCATGGCGCCAACATGGCCGAGCTCGGGGACAGCCGCGCCAGGCAGCAGCGGGCATGGATGGTGTCAGGCATAGCAGGGCGCACACGCGGATGGGGACGGCTCCGGCCAGGGCGGGCGACCGCCGGCGAGCGGGTAGCGCAGGCGCGGCCAGCAAGCAGGGGCCAACATGGCGCACGGCGGGGGCTTCCATGGCAACAGAAGGTAGCAACGAGTGGGAGCGCTGCATCTAGCGGTGAAATACGGCCTAAATCAGAGGAAGAATCAAAGGGGGGTCGAAGGGAATCGGATGAGGTGGCCTCATCGGGCCCTGTAGTTGTGCAAAGGCCAGCTCGGGGAGGCGCCGGAGCCGTGGGGGTGACGGATTCGGTCGGTGTCGGGGAAGAAGAGGATGGGTCGGGCACCGCGGGGATCTCCAGCTCGAACATCTCCTCCAAGATGATGTAGCGGAGCTCGGCGTAGCTCCTAGGCACGACGACGGAGCACGGGGCGGTCGGTGGCCACGGTGGCGTGTGGCGGCTGTGCTCGTGGAGGCGGATCTGGAGGAGGAAGGGAGGCTGAGAGGGTGAGTGGGGAAGTGGAGGGAAGCGAGGGGGAGCCCGAGGCGTCGCAGGGTGGGGCGTGGTCTTATCCCCTCTGGCGGGGGTGGCGAGGCGGTCAGGTGGCGACGAGCTGGAGCCCCATCTCCCGGTCAGTTGAATAGGGGAGGAGGGAGACGACCCGTGGAGGGATTGGGGTCAGTCGGTCCAGTTGGGCTACCTTGGCCCATTGAGCCAGGTAGCCCAGGGGCAAGGGGCCTTTTCTCGTTCTTGTAATTTTAGCTTTCGTTTTTCTTTTAAAAACTTTTCTGTCTCTAATTCTCTTAAAACAAAATAGCTTTATAAACAAAATTTGAACCTAAATTATTAATATAATTTAGGCTACTGCCAAAACTAGTTTAGCAACTAAATGATTTAGTTTAGCATTTTTATAAATTAAAAAGGCATTAAAATATTTTCTTTAACTGCTTATTTAATTAGCTTAGGGCATTAAACACTTTACAAAAATGTTGGTTCACCACCATAATTTGTTATGGATTATTTGCCACAAGATGAACAATTTAGATTTCATGTCTGACAAATATGAATTTTTTACTTGAGATTGGATTTGAATTTGAATTATGATTTGGATCAAGTGAAGATTAGCAACAGTAACATGATGACATGGAACCATTAACAGGGGATTACTGTAGCATGACACTGGGGGTGTTACATATAAGGTCTGAATTTATCACATGCAAACACAACTGATAACAATTCTTTCTTAGTAGTAGCATAATTTCTTTGAACATTGTCTAGAGTTTCACGCATAATGAATAACATTCAATTTCTTATCAACTCTTTGTCCTAGGACATCACAAATAGCATAATCACTAGCATCACACGTAATTTCAAAAGGCAAGTTCCAGTCTGGTGCTTGAACAATAGGTGCAGAAATTAAGGTTTTCTTAAGTAATTCAAAGGCTTCTACACAATCCTCATCAAGAACAAAAGGAACATATTTTTGAAGGAGATTAGTTAGTGGCCTAGAAATTTTAGAGAAATATTTGATGAACCTTCTATAGAAACCAACATGACCAAGGGAACTTCTTATACCTTTAATATATTTAGGGCATGCACTACAAAAAAACACTTCCATGATGATACATCTTTGTCACAGTAGGTCACGTTTTTTGTCATGCATGTATATCCATGACGATTTTATGACAGAATATAGATAGTCATAATTGTGCTTCGTAGAAGTGTTCCATGAAAGTATTGAAATTGTCGTCATGGAAGTGCCACTTCCATGACGATAAATGCCGCGTCATGGAAGTGTTTTCATCAAGGGTAATCGACACATGTCATCCACTGTAACGGGTCACCGTTAAGCAATCGGGTGCAATTTTGGATCCAAGAACCCGCTAACAACCCGGACCAATGGCAATTTTCCATGTGTAAATTTGTCATTCGCTAGAGAATCCACATGTCAGCTCAACATTGGGACAGATGTCATCCATATAATGGACCAAACGCGCCTATGATACGTCGGCACGTGGCACGGCCCAACAGTAGCCCATTTAAGGTAAAAAGGCTGGCTAGCCAAAGGCCCACAAGATTTTTTCATACACTACTAGGCCGGCCCATTAACAACCTGCCACGATTTGGGCCAAACTATGGCCCACATCAGATCCGACCCGTTAGATGTCTGCCACGTTTTGGGCCAAATGACAGCCCATATCAGATCCGACCCGTTGACAGTATTTCCTAGTTTGGGCCAAATGATGGCCTATATCAGATCCGACCCGTTAACTGTCTGACATATTTTGTGCCAAATTACGACGCATATAAGATTTGGCCAGTTAACAGGCATTGTGCTTTTGGCCCCATTGGGGGCCCATTTGAAATATGACCTCTTAAAGGCCCATGTAATAGTTCGGACCGATATTACTTTCGGCCTATTAGTGGCCTTTGGTACACATGTCCCATTTTCAGCATGGTTTTACTTTCAGCCATTTAAGGACCCGTCCTGCATGTGGGCCTATTTCTGGTCCGAAGTGACTTTTGGCGTCTTAATGGCCCGTAGTCTTCGTGGATGCATTTTAGCCGAACCTGACTATTGGCCTATTAAAGGCCCGTGATATAACTGGGCCTAATTATGGCCCGCTTTGCATCGGGCCCGCTTACGACCCATCATGTTATTGGGCCAACTGTGGCCCAACACTTTTTTTTTGATGCTAACAGCCCATCTTGTGGTTGGGCCAATCATGGGCCGGTGTCACAATTCAGGCCCAACCTACTTTTCAGACTATTAAAAGCCCATTTTATTTTCCGGCCCAACTTAGGCAACTGGTTTACTCGGCCCTTTAAAGGCTCAAAACTAATAGTTGGTGAGTTTACGTCTACGCCTGCTATGGTTGTAGGCCCACATTTTGGCCCATTTATAGCGACTGGCGGGCCGACCAATTTTAGTACCGTAATTTCTTTATATAAACTGAACATTCAGGCCCATTGCGCTTTCTCAGTTTTTATGGCTTTTCGAGAGCGACTACAACATATACAAGAAAAATTACAGCATCACGGCGAAGAATAAATCTAGACTATACAACAAAGTAACTACTACATATTACATGCACTGGGCATAAAAGTTCACCACCAGTGATAATAAAGCGTAACCAGACAACATATTACAAACACCAGGAATCAAAGGTTACACTAATGAAAATAAACACACCATGAAAATTAATATACAGAACCGACAACACTTCGACACAGTTCATGAAAGGTTAGCCCTGCCTGGGAGCTGCAATGCAAGCAGCTGAGCAAGCTAATGAGACTGCGCTTCACTACAAAAAAATACACTTCCATGATGATACGTGTTTGTCACAGTAGGTCGCGTTTTCTGTCATGCATGTACATCCATGACAAATTTATGACAGAATCAAGATAGTCATACCTGTGCTGCCGTAGAAGTGTTCCATGACATTGCCAAAATTATCATCACGGAATTGTCCACTTCCATGACGATAAATCGCGCGTCACAGAAGTGCTTTCGTCAAGGGTGACCGACACGTGGCATCCACCGTAACGGAACACCGTTAAGCTATCGGGTCGGATTTTGGATCCGATAACCCGTTAACAGGCACGACCAATGCCGATTTTCCACGTGTAAAATTCTCATTGGCTGACGGATCCACGCGACAGCTCTGCGTTGGCACAGGTGTCATTCATCCAACGGACGAGATGGGCCTATGATATGTTGACACATGGACCGGCTGAAAAATGGCCCACAAAGTTTAAATGGGACAGCCCAACCGAAGACCCATAAGATTTAGCGGACCATAATGGGCCGGCCCAGCTAAAGGCCGACACGATTTAGCAGACCATAATGGGCCGTCCCAGCTAAAGGCCCACAAGATTTTGCGGACCACAATGGGCCGGCCCAGTTAAAGTCCCACAAGATTCTGCAGAACAAAATGGGTCGGCCCAGCTAAAGGCCCAACATTCTCTGTCAAATCGGCCCGTCAACGGCCTATCCTGAACTTGTCATCAACGCGGCCCATGGTCACTTCTGGCCCGTTAACAGTCCGCTAAAAAATTGGGCCGAATTACGGCCCGGTGTATTTCCGGTCTGTTAAAGGTCCGGCTTCATTTGGGCCCATTTACAGGCCATCAAAACTTTCGGCCCATAAACGACAGTGAAGGATTTGGGTCATATTCGGCCATGTCTGACATTTGGCCTGTTAGAGGCCCACTATAGCTTTGGGCCACTTTCGGCCTGTTGTAATTTTCAGCCTGTTAACGCCGGACGTAAACCATGGGCCATATGTGGCCCAACGTCATATCGGGCCCATTAACGGCCCATATAAAAATGACGATAATCTAGCCTGACCGAATTTCCGGCCTGTTAAAGGCTCGTGTATTAGGTCGGCGCATTTGCAGCCCGTCCGAATTTCGGCCTGTCAAAGATCCGCATCGTAAATGGGCCACCATTTCAGCCTGCTAAGTCCAGTGGGTTATTTGGCACAATCAGGGCCCAATCTCACTTTCGGTCTATTAAAGGCCCATCTTTTTTATGGGCTCGAGATATTTACACCTGTAAACAGCCTATTTTTACTGAGGACCCAAATTATGTTTAGGCCTGTTAAAGGCCCACTATGGGCACAGTCCTACCAGAAAAATATGAAAGCTTATGCTGATTTAGGCCTAGATATTTTTAGTGGGCTACATGCCAATTTCGGCCCTTAATCGTTTTTAGCCCAATTGGAATGGGCCCGACGAATGTTGGCATGTTGGGCTCCTACGAAGCTTTCGGCCGAATACATTACTAAGATAAACCTACACTACACAAAAATAGCGTCGTAATTACTGCAGCCTGAGGTAGCATCATAAATGTTGTATCACAACAAAATAAATTCCAACCATACAGCAAAAGGCCTATTGGCATAAAGTTTACAGTCCTTCCAGATAAAAGCACCATCAGATGTATAGAAGCACAGATCATTTGACCCGAGTGCTAATGTTGCAGGCTGTAGAATCTGATGGAGTAGCAAGATCTCCACCTTTTTTCCGCCATTGCTCTTGAACAACGAAGCGAATGTCTGATAGTCTGGTTTCAAAACCATTCATATCTTGACGACATTTCTCAACCACTATTCTTGTTTCCAAAATAACGTCCATTAGGGATTGGACTTGTGTCTGGAGCACAGATATATCACTCTGTCTAGCAGGAAGATCTTGTTCAGTAGGCGATTTGGACGAGGTTACCTTGACAACCAACCCGAATTACGCAGAAGGTGCTTTTTGCAATCGTTAGTGGAGAGATACCGCCGACCGCAGCAAGAGGTGACATTGTGCTTGTAGTAGCCTCGTCACCTTCAGGTGGTTGTGGCTGTTAAATCATTTGTTCCATAGCTTCCTGAAAGTTTGAACATATAGATTAGTGTACTAGATAAGTTACTAATGAGACCAAAACAAACAAAGTAGGTTAAACGTTTATACATAACTTATTTTGGTGAACTACTGTAATACATTAGCATGTATTGTAGTGCCAACTACATAATAAAATCACTTTGGAACATATGTCCATGTAGCATGCCTCTCAGATTGTCTATTTCCTCACATTCGTTGACATCTAAGGATAAAGAGACATGGTTTAAAGTAGGATGAACATAGTATGACATCATTCATATCATGGGCAAACAGATATAAAACAAACAGGCTATTTTATCATTGTGTGCACACGTGAACATAACAACTAGATTACAGATCAAGACCAAAAGAATACCCCTCATCTCTTTTAAACCATGTAAGGTGAAATGATACGTTAAGACAACTGTGAATAAGAGTGAACAGAGTAACTGACATTGGCTGCAAACCAAGTAGTCAAATGAACACATCACATTACCAATCAGTTCAAGGCAGGAGGAGTAAGGACTTACAACAGCGGCTTGAACTGGTGTGCTCATGCCCTTCATCTTGCTGGTGTGGCAATCCTTGAAGATTTGCACTGCATTCGGTTCAGGTTCTTTTTGGTCCGCACGGGATTTCCTCTGTATTTGGAACAAGTCAATATAGATACGATAATATGGCACAAAAAAAAGAAGGAAGTAGTAGCTATTTACATGAGCCTCGCAGTGTGCAATATAGCTACGAGATCCTGTTGTCTATTGGAATTTCACTTTAGAACGGTTGGTTTTGTTCTTCAAACAGTTAGCCTAGAAGAAGATACACTTGTAAGGCACATACATAAATACAAGTTCAATATGTGGTCTGATCAAATACATAACGAGGGCTGCCCAGTCTTCATCTGTAATATATTCCACTGGAGATGTTTGGGCGATTTCATTGTTAGCCTTGCCTTCAAAGTGAGATTTTCTAAGGTGGTACCGATCTCGTCGCAGAAAGCGGTGAAAAACATGAGTGCATGCTTGTTTAGTTGCATCATCTTTCGGATCCAACTTGAAACTCATCTGTTGAAAAAAGAATGTGAGTCTTATTTGGAGGAAGCTAGAAAGTATGGGATAGAGCAAGACAATATTACTAATTGCGATGAATAACATTACTTACGGATAAATGGTAAAGGAAGGTGTTAAACTGGGTATTGTCTTTCTCATTCCTGTACTGGATCCACGTTGGGAGGATACATGCATGACACCTAACGACAACGATCGCCTCGATACTAACTTGGCTGACTCAGAGCATCACGTGGCCTTTTTAAACCTGCCTCAAAATGGATCTCCATTCTTCCTCCTTTAGATTTTGTTAATCACCAAGCATTATCCCCGATGTCTGCTTCCGCTTGCACCGTGGTGCTAGTTCAACAACGAATATGGAAAGTGTTAGTGTACATCAAACTATGAGAGTACATATAAAGGAGCATGCAAGCGCAACTTGACTCGGTCAGTACCGCCTTGGTGTTGATGCTCATGAGGTTCATCTGATCTTTCCAAGTCTGTTGTGTCGTCGGTGCTTCAAGTAGTGTTAGGTGTGAAGGCAGCTTGGGAACCGCCGGTTTGAGCAAACGAACGAGTAACTGGTTGAGATGTTTGTACAGTTGAAGCGGATGCTGCAGCTGGTGGAGCAGTGATCTTGTGTTTGTAGATTTAGCGGTTGACTTGGACCTTCTCTCGCACTATAAGTACCAGCAGAATCTCGATGGCGAACCTTTTCCGTTTCAACCGACGAGTAACAACACTCCCTACTATATTATTTTCCTTGCTCTTTTTACTTTGCCATGTCAAGCTGTACCCACAACATAAAAGAATAAAATCACTCTTCGTAACTCATTGATGCATGATCTGCATAAGCAATACTTTGATGTAAGACAACCGTATGAGGATGGAATATGTAAGAAAAACAGACGGCATGACATATTCACAGCTATGATGTGCAAACTAAGCAGAAGGATTTTCAAGAAAATAGAAGTGATGCAAGCTAGACACCATATGAAAGATGCAACCAATATTACTCTGCCAAGTTAAAAGTGTCTTGTCATAAGTGGCAATTCGAAAAATTAGAAGCAGTACAACGTAGAAATCAATGCAAGATGCAACCACTATCAAACTGCCATGTTAAAAGCGTCCAATCATGAGTGACTGATGCGGGATACACAATAGCAGTACTTTGATGTAAGAACATGGTATGATAGATAGATGTAGTGTATTCTAGACACATAAAGCCATGTCATATGCACATGTATAACGTATAAACTCAGCGGGTGCAATTTAATAAAAAAAAGAAGAAATACAGGCTAGACAACATATGCAACATGAAACCAATTATCACACTGTCAACTTAGAGCAACACCTGCGATGGTGGAGTACGGGAGATGAACTCATCATGTAGACTTGGGACTTCAACTTCATTAGCAGTAGCAGTGGAAAATCTAGAGAGTCTCTGTTTGCGTCGGTGCGGAGGACCACCAACATCCCCTAACTTACTCTTTTCCTTCCTATTTTCAGATATTGCCTTATGAAGTCAAAACCACAAGAAGATGAATAAAATTAGCTCTGCATAACTGGTTGATGCATGATACAGACAAACACTACTTTGATGTAAGGCAAGCGCAGGATAGGAGGATGGAATATATACAAAAAAAGACCGCATTTCATATTCACACGTACGATAGGAGGATGGAATATGTATGAAAAAACAATAAGCGGAAGGCATTTCAACAAAATTAGAAGAAATGAAAGCTAGGCACCATATGAACATGCAACCAACATCACTCTATCAGGTAAAAAGTGTCTCGTCGTAAGTGCCATTTCAAGAAATTAGAAGCAGTACAAGCTAGAAGACAATGCAAGATGCAACCTACATCACAGTCCCAAGTTAAATGTGACTTATGGGTAAGTGATCGTTGCAGGTATAAGTTGTAAGCTACGCAGATGCAATTCAACATAATCAGAAGCAATACAAACTAGACATCATGCGGAAAACGCAACCACGTATAACAGTTCCAAGTAAGAGCAAGCACCTGTGATGGTGGAGTAGGGGAGATGTGCTCATCATGTACACGTATGTTCTAGAAACAGGAACACGTGTCATACTCACAGGCATCATGTGTAAAGTAAGAAGATGCAATTCAAGTTAGAAGCAATACAAGCTAGACATCATACGCAACATGCAACCACATATAATAGTGTCAAGTTAGAGCAAGCACTGTGATGGTGGAGTAGGGAGATGTGCTCATCATCTACACAGCTCGTTGACTGTCCAGCCTTGTGTTGTCTTGCGAATCTTGTTGGGAGGATGGCGGAGTAGAATCTGTAGAGACCCCTGCTTGAGTTGTTCAAGGACCACCATCATCCACTGCCGGACTAATTTCCTTCAGCTGTAATGATTTTGCATTGTGAAGTCAAACCGATAAGAAAAAGGAATAAAATTCGCTCTTCAGAACTCATTCATGCATGATACTGACGAACACTACTCGGATGAAAGGCAAACACATGATGCGAGGATGGAATATGTATGAAAAACAGGATGGTGTGACATATTCACACCTATGATGTGGTAACTAAGCAGAAGGCATTTCAAAAAATTAGAAGCACTTCAAGCTAGACACCATATGAAAGATGCAACCAATATCACTCTGCCAAGTTCAAACTGTATGGCGTTTCAACAAATTAGAAGCAGTATATGCTAGAAATCATATGCAAGACACGACCAATATCATAGTGGCGACTTAAAGGTGCCTTATCATAAGATATAGTATGTACCAAAAACAGGAAAGTGTGTCATATTCACATGTATCATGTGTAAGCTAAGCAGATTTAGTTTACACTAATTAGGAGCAATACGAGCTAGACACCATATGCAACATGCAACCAGATAACACACTGCCAAGTTAGAGCAAGAACCTTGGATGGTGGAGTAGGGGAGCGGAGACTTGGACCTTGTAATGCACTATCGGTACAAGGAGAATCGGTACAGATGCTCTGTTTACTTTGCTGCAGAGGACCACCATCATCGCCTTCCTTACTCTTTTCCTTCCTATTTCTTGATTTTTCCTTGTCAAGTCAAACCCACTAGAAAAAGGAATAAAATTTGCTCTTCAGAACTCATTGATGCATGATACTGACGAACACTACTTTCATGTAAGGCAGCCGCATGATAGGAGGATGGAATATGTATGAAAAACAGGACGGCGTGACGTATTGACATGTATGATGTATAAAGTGTAAACTAAGCACAAGGTGCTTGAACTTGTTAGAATCTATGCAAGCTAGAAACCATATGAAATATGAAACCAATATCACTCTGCCAAATTAAAAGGGTGCCCTAACAAATGTATTTGACCAAATTAGAAGCAATACATGGCAACAGGCTAGAAATAATATGCAATATTCAACGAATAAAGGTGACTCATCGTAACTGATTGATGCAGGATACAGAAGAGAGGTAGTTTAATGTAAGAACAAGGTTAACACATAGATGTAGTGTGTACCAAAAATAGGAAGGTATGTCATATTCACAGGTATAGTGTGTAAACTAAGCAGATGCAATTTACCCTAATTAGAAGCATTACAAGCTAGACACCGTATGCAACATGCAACCACATATCACACCACGAAGTTAGAGCAAGCACCTGTCATGGTGGTGTAGGGGAAGTGCAGTCTTCAGGTATAGAGCTACGTTCAATATCTTCATTTAGGCTTGCTGTTTCTTGAGAATCATGTGGAGAGGATGAAATTGCATTCTTTATAAGAGTATTGCGTTTCATATTAACCAATGCGCGTGATTGTCTCATCATAAGCGATAGACGCAGGATACACAAGAACAGTAGTTTGATGTAAGAACATGGTGTGATAGGCAGATGTAGTATGTACCAAAAACAGGAAGGCGTGTCATATTCACATGTATAATATGTAAGCTAAGGAGATACAATTTAACAAATTAGGAGCATTGATGAGGGATACACAAGAAAAGTAGTTTGATGTAAGAACATGGTTAATAGAAAGACGTAGTATGTACCCAAAACAGGAAGGCATGTCATATTCACAGGTATAATGTGTTAACTAAGCAGATGCAATTTACCCTAATTAGAAGCATTACAAGGTAGACACCATATGCAACATGCAACCACATATCACACTTCCAAGTAAGAGCAAGCACCTGTGATGGTGGTGTGGGGGAATTGCGGTGATCAACTAGAGAGCTACATTGACTATCTTCATTTAGCCTTGCTGTTTCTTGAGAATCATGTGGGGAGGATGACACTACACTCTTTAAACGAGTATGGCGTCTCACAGTAACCCACCCGGGTGACTGTCTCATCATAAGTGATTGACGAGGGATACAAAAGAGCATTAGTTTGATGTACGAACATGGTTAATAGACATATGTAGTATGTATCAAAAACAGGAAGGCATGTCATTATCAAAGGTATAATGTGTAAAGTAAGCAGATGCAATTTAACCAAATTGGAAGCTATACAAGCTAGACACCATATGCAACATGCAACCACATTTGACAGCTGAAGTTAAAGCAAGCACACAGGATGGTTGTGTGTGGAAATTGAGATCATCAACTGCAGAGCTACGCCATCGTCTCCAATCACGACATCGCACTGTTAGAGCGCTGGAACACTTAGTGCTTATCTTTGAATTACACTGGAGCGACTGCTGTCTTTTCTTTTCTGCATTCATCAACACTGCGTCACAGTCTAAAATACCCATGCATAAGAAAACAATAGTGTGAGTATGGGTGAAGTGTGTGCACAATTAGTACAGTGTAAAGGTAGCAGATAGCAGGTCGGTGAGAAATAAATCACGGGAGACATATGATAGCTCTACAACATGCATGGCACACTAAATTACTACAGGATTCTATGAAAATAATAGTCGATTGAAAGCAAATAGGTCAGTCCATTTTTTCTGCACCGTCCGATGTACAAAGAACGGGCAGATCGCCTTCATCTACCTCCAGCCAGTCGGTGTTGACGATCTTCCTCAAACGCCAATGACCATCGCCCAAGATTCTCCCCGCCTACACCTCCCTCGACCTCACCGCACCGCCGTGCTTGGCACCCCCCGGCCATCAATTCAAGCCCCGCCGACCTCCAGATCGGGCGCAAGCAGCTCCTGCGCCCCACACCCCTATGATAGACACCGATGCGCCGATTCCCCGGGGAACAGGCGGACTAGGTGCTCCGCGCGCCTAAGCGGGTGCTGCTTCTTTTAATTGCGTTTGACTTACCCTGAATTGAAATCCAGGCGGGCTATTGACCTCTAGCAAAGGTGAAATAGTAAAAGGGAGGAAACCTTGTGCATTTAGTATCACGAAGAAGATACAGTAAGAAGTGCACAACTAGTTTGTTTCGTAGGATCAGTACGGTGTGAGCTGAGACGTAAGATTTGCACGAATAAGGGAAGAAGAGTACCACTTTCTATTGGCAATGATGTGTACTCCTTCTATTTTCCGACGATCTTCTTGTTCGCCGGAAACCAGAAGTTGTGGAGGATGGTGCAGCCTTGGACGAACCCATGGCCAAGTTGTTGGGTGTGGTGCGGTGGCCGTCTGTCGGCGGCGGGGAAGCAGATCCGAGGCGGCGTACGACGGTGTAGCAGACAGCTCCGGTGCGGTGTACGGTTGCGACAGTGGAGCCGCAGCAGTGAGGCGCAGGACGGCGTGGTCGGAGTGGTTCTGGTACGGCGCACATCGGCGTCGGCGTTGTGGAGGCAGCTCTGCCTCGGCTTCAACTGCTAAGTCCTTGAGGGTGCTGCGGTTGGGGTTGCGTTGGACGACGACGTCGGGGTACCGGCTCCGGCGTGATGGAGGAGGGCGGCGGATTGACCGCTATGGGGTGGAGGACGGAGGAGGCTGGGGTTTCACGGCTGGTGGAGAGGGCGTTTTCGCGCCCACGGAGTATGAATGGGGAAACGGATGGAGGCGGGGAACTAAGGGGGAACAATGTTTCGGTTTGAGATGCGCATGTTTGAAATTTGGGGAAGTTACAAACTTTGCCCCCATCTAAAATTTCGGACATATTGCAGGTTGGGGATAGGATAGTCATGTCAGGTGTCCCAAATGTGGGCGGGATAGATTTCGGTCGAGCGCATGGGTAGGTGCCCACGGCGTGTGAATGCTTCTCTGGCGTCTTGGTGAAGTTACAAACCTACCCCGGTTTAGACCTTTGGACATCGGGCCGATAGGCTACACGAGGCAGAGTCAGGACAGTAATTTCCTACCACCAAAACATTAGTCTCAAGGCGGTTTGGGTGACCAGAGGCCTATTTGGCGCTTGCTCAATATTTGGGAGCGAAGCATTAACGTTTTCGGTTCTCTTGAATTGAACTTTCAGGATTTGTCAAACTTCACAAATCTTTACTCTTGAAAATCCTAAAGCTACGATTATTCTAGAATGGAGGGGGTACATTTGAATATACATTGTACACGAGTATATACTAAAAAATATGCAACTTACCTTAGTTCATGCATGGTTCCAGATATAATCTCCTTGGTTGCAAAAAAAAGTTAGATATGTGTATGAATATATATAGCATGTTCAAACTCACAACAAAGATTGATGCCCCCTTTTACATCTGATTTACAAATGCCATTATCTCGGGTTCAAATAGATGAATGCACTTCCTATGAATTCGAATCTTCGAAACCCCCTTTATGTTGAATTCGACATGTATTCTATTTCATAGCTAGCAATTTGGAATGTATCCATGCAAGCGACAAATGTATAAAGTGCTTCACACTAACAACATGAAGTGCACTAATTAATGTTTATATATGAATTGCAAAAGCATCCATTGCCTGTATTTCAATCCGCTCTCACTCTATGGATCAATAATATGAAATAAACACATGCACATGCTAGAATTCAATTGCAGTTGAAGAAAGAGCCTACTCCTGGTACTTTATATTAGTGATAGGGGTGTGTACAAAGTACACGTGAATACTAGGCATTGTGCGTGTGTGTATACTATCGATGAACTAGCCCCCAAGCTTGTATAACATACTAAGGGCCTAGGGTTACAAATCATATATAGTCGGCTTATCACCAGTGGGGATAGAGTCCTCCGCGACTCTGGTAGCTTCGTGTTGTACGTCGATTCCTCCACATGGGTCTTCGTATAACACGTCTCGGTCCAACCTATATGTGGTGCAGGATCGAACCGACCCATGAGTCTTCATGTTGACCCACCACAACTAGAAATGATGTGCCCGCCACACCACACACGCAATCGGCCACTAAGAAAATAAGCATATACAATAGTCCAACGGCATCTATCTCACGATACGTCTCCATATTTTGTTGATGACACTGACGGACTTCGCATTTGATGCGTGCTCCGTATCTTGTTGACGACACTTATGATCATTGTGTTTGAAGAGAAAGCACGATATGGTCACTGGACTTCAAAATAAGCTCATCACGGTCATCACATATATTTTGTCGTGCTAACCAACATGTGGTTGGATGGTTAGAGGACAATGGTTTGTCAAGCCCACCAAGGTTAAAGTCCCGGTGCTCGCATTTATCTTGTGTTAATTTCAGTATTTTCCGGCGATGTACGTTCAGTGGGAGGAGACGTTCCACTCGACTACGAGGCACCTATGATGACTTTGTAAAATCTCAAGATCATATATGTGGCCCACTCTCTCGAAGGTGCTCATAGGGGTAGGGTTCACGTGTGTGCGCTTATAGCTGTGAGTGCTTGCGCATATATATGAGCCCTTGCGTCTATACTGTGTTAAACAAATACATATCATGATTATACGGTCACTGGCTCACCCGTACAACTCCGTATTTTGTTGATGACACAATCAATTGACCAGTCAAACGTTCCACGCGGCGCAACTAGTGTTGCACCATCGGGGCGCGTAACCGTGGGGCCCACCTGTCAGCCCGTATATGAAAGAAAGAAATGGTAGTTTGAGTCTGTACTATGTTAATAAAAGAGGAGTACATTTTAGGGTGATCATACGGTCACTGGCTCACCATACAGCTCCGTAATTTGTTGATAACACGATCAATTGACCAGTCAAATGGTCCACATTCAGCAGCGTACATTACCATAGGGCCAACCCGTCAGCGCGTATATGAAGGACATAAATGGTAATAAATTAGTGGTCGGTGGGTATTCGAAGTCGTGGGACCTCTGGTTGGCAGTCACCGGCGGTTGGGAGGGGCGTTCATTGGGCGGTGGGGTGGGGATCCCCAGAGAAAAAGCTCGACAGGGGGGGGGGGCTAGAGGGATGGTCGGTGCGGCGGCGGACCGGCGGTGTGGAGTGGTTTTGGGGAGGGCGGGCCGGCCGCGGGCACGGGGGCTGGCGGTTCGGCCGGTGGTGGCTGGCGGCTCAGGGGGGGTGGAGGTTGATGATAAACTGGAGGCCCTTGATTTCGTATGCAACGGCTGGAAAATCTAATGACCAGAGATGAAAAGTCGGTCGACCGACGTAGCCTCACCCAAAGACGCACACATGCACGCATGTAGGCGTGCAACATCGACACGTATAGACGCACGCATGCCGGGCGTGCAACAACGACACGCATACATGCACTCACGAACACACGCGCGTCGACGCACCCATGCATGCAACGCTGAAACGCACTTTGCACGCACGCAACACTCGCACGCCGCATGCACACGAACACGACGCAAGACACACGCCAACCTATATGTGCATGCACCCTTTGTTAAGGACATGGATTGTTACGGTATTAATCAATCTTATCTGTGATAAGCGAACATTGATGTTTGCAGCGGTCTTTATGAATCGAATGTATCGAACAGGCTATCAACATAGTAGGCTTATCTACATGAAAATATGACGCCACACTCAATGAACAATCATCGGTTTATGAAATGCCCGCTTCGACCGCCTGGCCCACCAAAGGTTCCTCTGCTGTGCGCTGCCTGCATTGGGTCACTGACATGCAGGCCATGCACCCAAAGAGCCCACACGTCAGTGGAAGAACGGCGCGGTGTCCTAGGTCAGAGTCGAGGGTGCCACTTGCGGCACGCCCGGCTGAACACGCCTCCGTGCCGCATTCAAACGCCTCCATGAAACCCGCCCGTGTGGAAGCCGAGAAACCCACTCTAGACACACGTCCGTTCATGACCGGGCCGACGTTAAACGCAACGCCGGCCGAGCTTCTCCCGTCCGCCGTCTATTTAATCTCCTATTTAAACGAGGCCAAACGCCGCCCAAGAATCGCACACCTCTGCCGCTCCCCTATCCCCTCCACCATTTTGTCCACTCTTACAATGGCTTACGAAGAGTAGTTATTCCGCATCCAAGCCGACTGGGTAACCCGCCGGATACGAGCTATGCAGCTCGCTGATCCACCTCCCTCCCCTCGCCCGATGGAGCCAGTTGCCGCCCCAAGCCGGCGCGCGGTTCAGCAACTCGCCGCTCCATGCCAGCTCGACGAGGAGCGGCGCACGGGGGTCGTTGCTGCCGTCCACGCCGCCGCCTCGTACCGCGTCTCCCGTTTCTATGGCCGAGACTCCCATGCCGGCGGCCCGCGCCATGCAAGCAGCGACAGAAGCCGGGTGCGCGGAGAGCGACGAGTCGGTGGCCAGCACCTCCGCGTCCGCCGCCATCATCGAGGAGAAGTAGAACACGGGAGGTCGCCGCCGCTTGGGTCCCATGAAGGCCACCGCGGAGGCGACGCCGACGTACACATCAGGTGCCTTGCCGGATCCTTTTGTTGCGAGGACCTTCGTCGACCCTGCATGGGCTCCATGGAAGAGGGGAATGTTAGGATGAACTCGAGCCGGTGCCGGCCATGGCGAAGTAGTGGCCGGTGATGAACTCAAACCGGTGCTGGCCACCATCATCTTCGCAACCAGCCAATGATATCATTTGGGCAGTGGGGAAGCGAGCCGTCCTTTGCGCTGAAGCATATACCTCCGGGGCTCCCGGCAGTCCGGTGATCGTGCTGCCGGACATGAGGAACACAAATCTATTGGCGGGCGACCATTTAGGCCAGGTATTATATACTTGTGCTGTCCAGAACTAGCACCGCGTAGTTCATTTGAATGTAATGAAATCAGTCATGTTTGTATGAAAATCCGGTATTTTATATGATTTCCGTCGTTGTTTATATGAAATATCAGTTTGTCTACGTGTTTGCGTGAATTTCGTCTGGTTGGTTGAGTTGTTGTCATAATGTGTGCGGCTACGGTTGGATGGCGTAATTTGCGGTCGCCGTCGACCTGCGGGCGGCTCGGGCGGCGTTAGGGGACAAAAACATAGCTCATGCGAGCTCGCTCCAACGTCTTGCTACTGGAGGATGCATGACAGCATGAGCACCCGAGCCATTCCTCGTTCATCGGTGGCAAAGGCACCGGTGGACAAAAGGGTCGCCAATATTTTGGCTACCCCGGGCAAGATCCAAACAACCTCTCCCAATAGATTCATATCCCTCGTTCACCGTGGAATTTTGCCATGTGTTGTTTTATGGACTAGCAAGATGCCCGTGCATTGCACGGAACATCAAGATGCATTTTTTTACAAACTCCCGCATGCATGCAAGGGATAATTAATGTCCTCCTTTGCTAGTACCACGAGGCAAACACCATTAATATTGCATCGATTAGTGTTAGTGGCCTTGTATATTTGCAAATTGTAATTTTGATAGTGGCCCCTTGTATATAAAAATGGAGGGAGAAAGATGATAGATAAGGTGAGGAGGAGTGGGGCGTGGTGGTGACTGGTGGTCGGACTGGGCAGAGGCATGGGGATGGACGGCGCATTATGTCTAGGTTTGTATCTCTCTCACACACACATCCACGTAGGTGGGGGACGTGCACGAAGAGAAGAGGTGCACGCACGGCGCACGTACTCCCGTCTCTTTCCCAACCACACCCGCGCGGGTACATGGTGGAGCTCATTTCTGTATGAAAAAGGCAGCCCATGTGGTAATTTGGCATGTGTACTGGTTGTCCACTTGGTGGAGGGAGGATCGTCTACCACGGGTGAACAAACAAATTGCGACTTGACACGCTATGTTAAATTAAAAAAAGAGGCAAACCATGTGGGGCCTACCTTAGTGGCAAGGCTCTATACACTGGAGTACTTTGGATGTGTCCTGTCAACTCGCAGAACAAGGAGAAGCTTGCTTAGTACGCCGTCTCCCCCGCCCACGGGCGCGGTGGCTCGCAGGATGAGGTGAAGCTTGCTTACAAGTAGTAGTAGTACTACTACTACTACTACTGTACGCCTTTACGCCCGCTCCCTCGCCCACGCGCGTGGTGGCTCGCAGCACGAGGAGAAAATTTTACTACTCCCTCCGTTTACTCCTCGTCCCTACTACGTACTTTTGTTAGTACTCCCCCCATTTACTTATACAAGGCCACTATAAAATATACATTTTGCATCTATACAAGGCCACACATAGTAATCGAGACAAAAGTTACTACTCCCTCCTTTCCAGTTTATGGCTCAATTTCAAAATCTCTCCAACCAAGGTAGACGGTGAGTGGTCGAAATAATTTTGTAGTTTCACAAGTAATTAGTACGCTCGTTTTTCTCAAGAAGTTATGTTTACCGAGGCATTAATTAGAACGAATGCACGAATGACCACTAAATTTCCATGAACTTGTACATGCATTGGTTAGTTTCCTCTTGACACTGTTTGCGTCGGGTGATCTAACGCACCCCGAAATCCAAAATGTAATGGTACTACTACTAGTATAGTAGAACTGAGACTTATCAAACGGAAAACGAATGTTTTTAGATGAGCCCTATAAACCCTAGTGGGTACGTACTCCGTAAAACAGATTTTTCCAAAACTAAGTCGCCCCTTTCATGAATTCTGTAGTATACTCCTCCGTCGACGCTCCCTTTCATGAATTCTGTACTTCCTGTCACGACATGTGGGACATATAGCAACCAGGTAGACGTGTCAAGCACCAAATAACAAGGCGAGAACAGCGGGGGCGCACCCCACTCGCATCGCCCAAGAGTAGTAATGAGCAATGAGATGTCAAATCACAATGCCGCACCTTCCCAGACGGACGAAGCAACCATTATTTCACACTTCGGTTCACCATCATCTCAAACCATGTACTAGTATTGCTTCTGCCTCAAGAGGGACACGCGCATCGCCTTGGTACATCATGACACGTGGGACTGCATGACAGGCCATGCTCCCCCGCCGATCGCTCGGTAAAATCACCTCATTTTACTATACTTCCTCTGTATCGGTTTACTACATGGCATGCACATCGTTCTAGGTTGAGAATTTAACTGGCTATATATGTGATGAACAGTACTCTAGCCTTTAAAAAAATGTATACTTATGTACGGTAGTACTATCAATGGATTGCGCCATGGAGCAAAAATTGAAATTAAAAAAAAGTGGTACATGTAGAGAGCGCTCGTCGCCAAATTATGCATATAGTACTATTAAAAAAGCTAGTACGTGCTTAATTGGGGTGCTAAATTCTATTAAAGAAATACTAGTAGTATGTACATACTGAAGAGTTAAAGTAACGAGAAGAAACATAACATAGTTCTGCTGGGGCTCAGCACAACACACCCCTCAAATTAAACTAAGCACACCTGAAATTAAACTATGCAACTAATCCGGTAGACACTGCATTAGAAGTTTAGAACCACCATGAGCAATGACACTGCCACCTTACTCGGAGTCCTCGTCCACGTCCTCGACTTCCTCCTTGTCCCTCTTCCTCTTGGCCGATACTTCTTTGCTTGAACCGCACACTTGGCTGTTGCTCTTCATCCAACCCTTGTAGATATTGAAAAAAAGGTAGCCATCCATTGCAGCGTCGTGGATGTGGTCTATATCTAGTACATCCGCTGCCATGCATGACGATGAAATGTGTAATGAGGTTTCTCCAGTTTACGGTACGAAGGATGAACCATGGCTCCTGCCAGGGTCAGCATTGAAGGCTGACGAGAGGGCACCAGCCGATTCTTCTGGAGGTCGAAGGGGTTGCCTACAACGAGGCCGATCCGACCCAGGACTTCTTCGTCGTTCTTAAAGTCTACAGTAACGAATTTCACTGTTTTGTCCTTGAGGAAGTTCTTAAAATCCTGGCGCTCAACATCGGCATGGCATATATGGTAGACCAAGCGAACATTATGTTCGCAAACCTGGATCACGGCGGGCTTCTTCCTCTCTTCGTCCTTTAGATCCCAGGACTGTGGTGTACTCAACATCTAGTCCAGCGACCCACTCATCATCTGAGTTTTCGAACATGCGTCTGAAGCGAGAAAGGCATCCTTTCACCATCGCGGAAGAACGGGTGTAGATGACGTCGAACTCATCGCCGGTGATGGTTCTAACCTTGTACTCACCGCCGATCATGGAGATTTGGGACGCCATGGATTTGGGAGGAGGGTTAGGACAAGTGGAACTGCCGTAATGTGAATGGACGGTGAGGGAGTCCCGGATTAGGGGGTGTCCGGATAGCCGAACTATCACCGTTGGCCGGACTCCTAGACTATGAAGATACAAGATTGAAGACTTCGTCCCGTGTACGGATGGGACTTTCCTTGGCGTGGAAGGCAAGCTTGGCGATACGGATATGTAGATCTCCTACCATTGTAATCGACTCTGTGTAACCCTAACCTATCCGGTGTCTATATAAACCGGAGGGTTTTTGTAACGCCCCCGATGTGGCTATATCTCCCACGTGTCGAGGCACGACTTAGAGGCATAACCGCATTGAAAGCAATGTCGCAAGTGAGGTAATCTTCACACAACCCATGTAATAAATAAGGGAAAGAGATACATAGTTGGCTTACAGTCGCCACTTCACACAATACATAAATAAACATCCATCATTCAAAGTACACTCAAGGTCCGACTACGGAACCAAAATAAAAGAAGATACCCCAAATGCTACACAGATCCCTGAATCGTCCCAACTGGGCACCACTACTGATCATCAGGAAAAGACACATAGTAACGACCACGTTCCTCGTCGAACTCCCACTTGAGCTCGGTTGAGTCACCTGCACTGGCATCGTCGGAACCTGCAACTGTTTTGGAAGTATCTGTGAGTCACGGGGACTCAGCAATCTCACACCCGCGAGATCAAGACTATTTAAGCTTATAGGAAGGACAGAGTAGTAAAGTAGAGCTGCAGCAAGCGACTAGCATATATGGTGGCTACATCGCAAAAGAGAGCGAGAAGAGGAGCAAAGCACGGTCGTGAAGCTAGTAGCGATCAAGAAGTGATCCTGAACTACTTACGTCAGACATAACTCCAACACCGTGTTCACTTCCCGGACTCCGCCGAGAAGAGACCATCACGGTTACACACGCGGTTGATGTGTATTTTATTTAAGGTCAACTTCGGGTTTTCTACAACCGGACATTAACAAATTCCCATCTGCCTCATAACCGCGGGCACGGCTTTCGAAAGATATTACCCTGCAGGGGTGTCCCAACTTAGCCCATTATAAGCTCTCACGGTCAACGAAGGATGTTCCTTCTACCGGGAAAACCCGATCAATCTCGGAATCCCGGACTACAAGACATTTCGACAGCAATAAAACAAGACCAGCAAAACCACCCGACTGTGCCGACAAATCCCGATAGGAGCTGCACATATCTCGTTCTCAGGGCACACCGGATAGGTCAGCCTACGAGTAAAACCAGCCCTCGAGTTGCCCCGTGGTGGCCCATGAGCTGCCGGTTCGGGCCAACACTCGAAGGAGCACCGGTCCGGGGTTAAATTAAAGATGACCCTCGGGCTCGCGAAACCCGGGGAAAAAGGCTTAGGTGGCAAATGGTAAAACCAATGTTGGGCCTTCTGGGCGAGTCTTATTCAAAGCGAACTGTCAAGGGGTCCCATAAATCACCCAACCGTGTAAGAACGCGAAATCAAGGAACATAACACCGGTATGACAGAAACTAGGGTGGCAAGAGTGGAACAAAACACCAGGCATAAGGCCGAGCCTTCCACCCTTTACCAAATATATAGATGTATTAATTAGAGCAGATATATATATTGTGATATCCCCAACAAGTAAACATGTTCCAACAAGGAACAACATCTCCATGTTCCAACAAGGAACAAACTTCAGCTTCACCTGCAACTAGCAACGCTATAAGAGGGGCTGAGCAAAGCGGTAACATAGCCAATCAACGGTTTGCTAGGAAAGGACGGTTAGGGGCTGACATGGAAATATGGGTGGCATGATATAGCAAGTGGTAGGCATCGCAGCATAGGCATAGCAAAAGAGCGAGCAACTAGCATAGCAAAGATAGAAGTGATTTCGAGGGTATGGTCATCTTGCCTGCAATGTTATCAGAGTTGTCGAAAGCTTGATCCTCGTAAGCGTTCTCAACAGGTTCCTCGTTCACGTACCCGTCTCCCGGCTCTACCCAAAGCAACAACACAAACAAAGGAACCGCAATAAATCACGGTGCAATGCACAAGCAACAAGATGCAAAACATGGCATGATATGCGAGATGCAATATGCAATGCGTATGTGCGCTCCGGAAGGTAAATGATGAACCAGGCATCAACTTGGCAAACCAAGTATGCCACTGGAAAGATGAGATGATTTCGGTTGAAATCGATATAAAGATCACCGGAAACGGATGCACGGTTTGGAAATGACAAGAAAAACAAGAATGGCGCAAATCTGCCATTAACAGCATGATGCCACTTAGCAAGCAACAATTAATTAAGCTACTGCACCCAAACGTATCAACAAAGCACATGGCAGTGATCTACACAAGATGCTCGACAAAAGATGAGCACTGAGCTACGGCTAGTTCACATCATAACAGGTTCAAACAAGCATGGCAAAAGTGCACAAAATATCAGGCTGGACATGGCAAAAACAACATCAGGTTGCAATGTTCAGAGCAACAAAACTACATGCTACAGGAACTTAAAATAGCAAAACATGGCATGGCATGAATCTACTCAAAGCATAGATCAAAAATCCCTTACTGACCATAAGCCAAAAAGGATTAGAAAATATAGTGACACCCATGTCAATATTGAAAGTTTCGTTAACAGATTCAGCAACATGGCATGTCAAAAACTGATAACAAGTAGACATGTTTACAAGCTCAATGCACTCACTACAGAGCCTTATATGAAAAACTAAGCATACATACATCAAGAAGACATGACATAGAAGACATACATGGCAAGAACAATAACATAGCATACATGGGTCAACCACAACAACCTAGGCAAAATTGAATAACATGTATACAATCTGCCAGGAAACATTTGATAGCAAAAGTAGAGCTCGATTGACTCAAGCTATGGCACTCCATAATTGCAAACAAAGGCATGGATGGATAAAGAAAGACATGTTTTACAAAACATCCTTACTGAAGTAGCTCAAAATATGCATAGATCTCTCGGTATCATCAAGTTAACATGGCATCAAAATCAGCTAAAACAGGGCTGAAATCAGCAACATCAGGACACCTACTTTGCATGCTTGTGCTAGTCACCACATAGATCACTAAAATACATGGCATACACCCCTGGAAAGATGGCATTGCATATTTCAAAACACATGTAGGACTCAAATTCATAGGGTGCACCCATTAATCATGGCAAAAAATAACAAAAGTGCAAGTTCTGTTGAGAAACAGAAACTATCATCACATAGCACTCTTCCAACAGCATTTCGGGCATCAAGATGAGCTCAAATGAAAATGATGCAATGAGATGAAATGATCTACTCTTCGAGGCAAACATTTTGACATATTATACGCGCAAAATGGGGCTACGATGACAAAGATATACCACTTTGAAAATGCAACAAAATCAATGATAAACAAGACTTAGAGAAAAATGAGGGGGAGAGAGTCAACGGCGGCGCGAACCGAGGTCGGATCTGGCCGGCCGGATCGGTCGAGGGCGGAGGCGACTGGGCTCGCCGAGCCCGCGGGCGAGGAGGAGGAGGGCGGCCGGGTTCGCCGGCCGGGAGGAGGAGAGGTCGCCGGCGGCGCGAAGCGGTGGCCGGAGCGGGCGCGGGCGAGGCCGGCCGTGGCGGCGTGTGCCGGCGGGCGGGCCGGGCGGACGAGGTGGCGGCGGAGGGCGGCCGTGGCGGCGGGGCCGGGCGGCGGGCCGAGCGGCGGGCGGGCGGGCGCTTCAGGCGCTGGCGGCGTCTGGGCCCGGAGGGCCGGCGCTGGCCCCAGGCGGGCAGCGCTGGGTGCGCGGCGTCCGGCAAGGTGGACGCGTCCGGTGCGGCGCGGAGGGGAAAAACTAGTGTTTCGGGGAGGAAGACCCGAATTTGGACGGGGGAGATGTTTAAATAGGCATAGCGGGAGCTAGGAGAGTCCAAATGAGGTGTAGTTTTCGCCCACACGATCGTGATCGAACGACGGAGAGCATGGAAGTGACTTAGATGGGTTATTGGGCTGTTTTGAAGGGGTCTTGGGCTGCAACTTAAAAGAGGCCTTTGCGAGAGTGCGGTTAACCGTTGGAGTACCAAACGAGCTCCAAATGACCCGAAACTTGACCGGTGGTCTACGGGTGGTATACCAAGGCCACTAGACAAACCTCGGTCCATTTAGAGAAGGTTTAGTACCCGCACACGGAAAAACGTAAAAGGGGCCGCCGAGGGAGATAGGAGTGCCGGATTGCAAAACGGACAACGGGAAAAATGCTCGGAATCATGAGACGAACACGTATGCAAATGCGATGCACATGATGGCATGATATAAAATGCATGACATGGACAAAATGCAAAAAGAAGAAAAACCCAACCACGGAGGGAATATCATATCACAATGCCGAAAATGGCAAGAGTTGGAGTTACAAATATGGAAAGTTACTTCCGGGGTGTTACAACACTCCACCACTACAAGAGGATCTCGCCCCAGATCTAGGACTGAAAGAACTCCGGATATTCGAACGGAGGTGATCCTCGCGCCCCGTGTAGCTTCTCGGTCGGAATGGTGTGACCACTTCACTTTGAGGAATTTGATTGACTTGTTGCGAGTCTTGCGCTCGGTTTCTTCAAGAATAGCAACGGGGTGCTCATGATAAGAGAGATCTTCTTGAAGGTCAATCTCTTGAAGTTGATAGTGCGTTCAGGAGTCTTGAAGCACTTGCGAAGCTGTGACACGTGAAACACATCGTGCACGCTTGCAAAGTTGGATGGAAGCTCAAGTTGATAGGCGAGATCACCTCTTTTGCCAATGATCTTGAAAGGACCCACGATCTAGGGGCAAGCTTCCCTTTGATACCGGGTTTACGAGTGCCTTTCATTGAGAGACGCGAGGTAGACATGGTCTCCGATTTCAAAAGCCACATCACGGTGCTTATCATCATAATAGCTCTTCTGGCGCGATTGCGCGGCTTTGAGATTCTCACGAATGACTTGGCACATTTCTTCTGCTTCTGTGATCAAGTCATTGCCAAGAAGTTGGCGCTCACCGTCTCGCACCAATTGAGAGGAGTACGGCACTTTCGCCATAGAGAATTTCGAATGGGGCCTTGCCGAACTCGCTTGGAAGCTGTTGTTGTAGGAGAACTCGGCATATGGAAGACAATCTTCCCACTTCATACCGAAGGAAATGACACAAGCCCTGAGCATATCTTCAAGGATTTGATTTACTCGCTCAACTTGGCCACTTGTTTGAGGATGGAAAGCTGTCTTTGAAACGAATGTTGGTGCCCATGGCCTTCAAAAGAATCCCAAAACTTGGAGGTAAAGATTCTGCCACGGTGCGAAGAGATCACTTGTGGAATGCCGTGCAAGGAGACAATCTCGAGGTGTATAGCTCGCCAACCGAGCTGCTGTGATGGATTCTTTGATAGGAAGAAAATGAGCCACTTTAGTAAGCTTGTCAATGACAACGAAGATAGCATCATTTCCACGCTTGGACTTTGGAAAGCCGATCCACGAAGTCCATTTCAATATGATGAAACTTCCATTCGGAATAGAAAGAGTTTGGAGGAGACCAGCTGGTCTTTGGTGTACTGCTTTCACTCTTCTGCAGACATCACACTCATTCACGAATTGAGCAATTTCTCGCTTCATTCGAGTCCACCAATATGACTGCTTGAGGTCATGGTACATCTTCGTACTTCCAGGTTGAATGGATAGAAGCGAATTGTGAGCCTCGTTCATAATGACTTTTCGCAGATCACCCTTAGGAACCACAATCCGGTCCTCAAAGAACAGAGTGTCTTTGTCATCAATGTGGAAGCACTTATACTTGGAAATGCCCTTGTCGATACCACGTTTCACCTTCAAGTAGCAACGCTATAAGAGGGGCTGAGCAAAGCGGTAACATAGCCAATCAACGGTTTGCTAGGAAAGGATGGTTAGGGGCTGACATGGCAATATGGGTGGCATGATATAGCAAGTGGTAGGCATCGCAGCATAGGCATAGCAAAAGAGCGAGCAACTAGCATAGCAAAGATAGAAGTGATTTCGAGGGTATGGTCATCTTGCTCGCAATGTTCTCGAGTTGTCGAAAGCTTGATCCTCGTGAAGCGTTCTCAACAGGTTCCTCGCTCACGTACTCGCCTCCGGCTCTACCCAAAGCAACAACACAAACAAAGGAACCACAATAAATCACGGTGCAATGCACAAGCAACAAGATGCAAAACATGGCATGATATGCGAGATGCAATATGCAATGCGTATAAAGGCCCGGAAGGTAAATGATGAACCAGGCATCAACTTGGCAAACCAAGTATGCCACTGGAAAGATGAGATGATTTCGGTTGAAATCGATATAAAGATCACCGGAAACGGATGCACGGTTTGGAAATGACAAGTAAAACAAGAATGGCGCAAATCTGCCATTAACAGCATGATGCCATTTAGCAAGCAACAATTAATTAAGCTACTGCACCCAAACGTATCAACAAAGCACATGGAAGTGATCTACACAAGATGCTCGACGAAAGATGAGCACTGAGCTACGGCTAGTTCACATCATAACAGGTTTAAACAAGCATGGCAAAAGTGCACAAAATATCAGGCTGGACATGGCAAAAACAGCATCAGGTTGCAATGTTCAGAGCAACAAAACTACATGCTACAGGAACTTAAAATAGCAAAACATGGCATGGCATGAATCTACTCAAAGCATAGATCAAAAATCCCTTACTGACCATAAGCCAAAAAGGATTAGAAAATATAGTAACACCCATGTCAATATTGAAAGTTTCGTTAACAGATTCAGCAACATGGCATGTCAAAAACTGATAACAAGTAGACATGTTTACAAGCTCAATGCACTCACTACAGAGCCTTATATGAAAAACTAAGCATACATACATCAAGAAGATATGACATAGAAGACATACATGGCAAGAACAATAACATAGCATACATGGGTCAACCACAACAACCTAGGCAAAATTGAATAACATGTATACAATCTGCCAGGAAACATTTGATAGCAAAAGTAGAGCTCGATTGACTCAAGCTATGGCACTCCATAATTGCAAAAAAAGGCATGGATGGATAGAGAAAGACATGTTTTACAAAACATCCTTACTGAAGTAGCTCAAAATATGCATAGATCTCTCGGTATCATCAAGTTAACATGGCATCAAAATCAACTAAAACAGGGCTGAAATCAGCAACATCAGGACACCTACTTTGCATGCTTGTGCTAGTCACCACATAGATCACTAAAATACATGGCATACACCCCTGGAAAGATGGCATGGCATATTTAAAAACACATGTAGGACTCAAATTCATAGGGTGCACCCATTAATCATGGCAAAAAATAACAAAAGTGCAAGTTCTGTTGAGAAACAGAAACTATCATCACATAGCACTCTTCCAACAGCATTTCGGGCATCAAGATGAGCTCAAATGAAAATGATGCAATGAGATGAAATGATCTACTCTTCGAGGCGAACATTTTGACATATTATAAGCGCAAAATGGGGCTACGATGACAAAGATATACCACTTTGAAAATGCAACAAAAATCAATGATAAACAAGACTTAGAGAAAAATGAGGGGGAGAGAGAGTCAACGGCGGCGCGCGAACCGAGGTCGGATCTGGCCGGCCGGATCGGTCGAGGGCGGAGGCGACTCGGGCTCGCCGGAGCCCGCGGCGAGGAGGAGGAGGGCGGCCGGGGTTCGGCCGGCCGGGAGGAGGAGAGGTCGCCGGCGGCGAAGGGTGGCCGGAGCGGCGCGGCGAGGCCGGGCCGGTGGCGCGCTGACGGCGGGCCGGCCGGGCGACGAGGTGGCGGCGGAGGGCGGCCGCAAGGGCGGGGCCGGGCGGCGGGCCGAGCGGCGGCGTCTGGTCCCGGAGGGCTCGGCGCTGGCCCCAGCGGGCCGGCGCTGGGTGCGCGCGGTGTCCGGCGCGATGGACGCGTCCGGCGCGCGCGGAGGGGAAAAACTAGGGTTTCGGGGAGGAAGACCCGGATTTGGACGGGGGAGATGTTTAAATAGGCATAGCGGGAGCTAGGAGAGTCCAAATGAGGTGTAGTTTTCGCCCACACGATCGTGATCGAACGACGGAGAGCATGGAAGTGACTTAGATGGGTTATTGGGCTGTTTTGAAGGGGTGTTGGGCTGCAACTTAAAAGAGGCCTTTATGGAGTCGCGGTTAACCGTTGGAGTACCAAACGAGCTCCAAATGACCAAACTTGACCGGTGGTCTACGGTGGTATACCAAGGCCACTAGACAAACCTCGGTCCATTTCGAGAAGGTTTAGTACCGCACACGGAAAAACGTAAAAGGGCCGCCGAGGGAGATAGGAGTGCCGGATTGCAAAACGGACAACGGGAAAAATGCTCGGAATCATGAGACGAACACGTATGCAAATGCGATGCACATGATGGCATGATATAAAATGCATGACATGGACAAAATGCAAAAAGAAGAAAAAACCCAACCACGGAGGGAATATCATATCACAATGCCGAAAATGGCAAGAGTTGGAGTTACAAATATGGAAAGTTACTTCCGGGGTGTTACAACACTCCACCACTACAAGAGGATCTCGTCCCGAGATCTAGGACTGAAAGAACTCCGGATATTCGGAACGGAGGTGATCCTCACGCTCCCAGGTAGCTTCTCGGTCGGAATGGTGTGACCACTTCACTTTGAGGAATTTGATTGACTTGTTGCGAGTCTTGCGCTCGGTTTCTTCAAGAATAGCAACGGGGTGCTCATGATAAGAGAGATCTTCTTGAAGGTCAATCTCTTCGAAGTTGATAGTGCGTTCAGGAGTCTTGAAGCACTTGCGAAGTTGTGACACGTGAAACACATCGTGCACGCTTTGCAAAGTTGGATGGAAGCTCGTTGATAGGCGAGATCGCCTCTTTGCCAATGATCTTGAAAGGACCCACGTATCTAGGGGCAAGCTTCCCTTTGATACCGGCGACGAGTGCCTTTCATTGAAGAGACGCGGAGGTAGACATGGTCTCCGATTTCAAAAGCCACATCACGGTGCTTATCATCATAATAGCTCTTCGCGCGATTGCGCGGCTTTGAGATTCTCACGAATGACTTGGCACATTTCTTCCGCTACGTGATCAAGTCATTGCCAAGAAGTTGGCGCTCACCTGTCTCGCACCAATTGAGAGGAGTACGGCACTTTCGCCATAGAGAATTTCGAATGGGGCCTTGCCCGAACTCGCTGGAAGCTGTTGTTGTAGGAGAACTCGGCATATGGAAGACAATCTTCCCACTTCATACCGAAGGAAATGACACAAGCCCTGAGCATATCTTCAAGGATTTGATTTACTCGCTCAACTTGGCCACTTGTTTGAGGATGGAAAGTTGTGCTGAAACGAATGTTGGTGCCCATGGCCTTCTGAAAAGAATCCCAAAACTTGGAGGTAAAGATGCTGCCACGGTCTCAAGAGATCACTTGTGGAATGCCGTGCAAGGAGACAATCTCGAGGTGTATAGCTCGCCAACTGAGCTGCTGTGATGGATTCTTTGATAGGAAGAAAATGAGCCACTTTAGTAAGCTTGTCAATGACAACGAAGATAGCATCATTTCCACGCTTGGACTTTGGAAAGCCAGTCACGAAGTCCATTTCAATATGATGAAACTTCCATTCTGGAATAGAAAGAGGTTGGAGGAGACCAGCTGGTCTTTGGTGTACTGCTTTCACTCTTCTGCAGACATCACACTCATTCACGAATTGAGCAATTTCTCGCTTCATTCGAGTCCACCAATATGACTGCTTGAGGTCATGGTACATCTTCGTACTTCCAGGATGAATGGATAGAAGCGAATTGTGAGCCTCGTTCATAATGACTTTTCGCAGATCACCCTTAGGAACCACAATCCGGTCCTCAAAGAACAGAGTGTCTTTGTCATCAATGTGTAAGCACTTATACTTGGAAATGCCCTTGTCGATACCACGTTTCACCTTCAACTAGCAACGCTATAAGAGGGGCTGAGCAAAGCGGTAACATAGCCAATCAACGGTTTGCTAGGAAAGGATGGTTAGGGGCTGACATGGCAATATGGGTGGCATGATATAGCAAGTGGTAGGCATCGCAGCATAGGCATAGCAAAAGAGCGAGCAACTAGCATAGCAAAGATAGAAGTGATTTCGAGGGTATGGTCATCTTGCTCGCAATGTTCTCGAGTTGTCGAAAGCTTGATCCTCGTAAGCGTTCTCAACAGGTTCCTCGCTCACGTACTCGCCTCCGGCTCTACCCAAAGCAACAACACAAACAAAGGAACCACAATAAATCACGGTGCAATGCACAAGCAACAAGATGCAAAACATGGCATGATATGCGAGATGCAATATGCAATGCGTATGTGCGCTCCGGAAGGTAAATGATGAACCAGGCATCAACTTGGCAAACCAAGTATGCCACTGGAAAGATGAGATGATTTCGGTTGAAATCGATATAAAGATCACCGGAAACGGATGCACGGTTTGGAAATGACAAGCAAAACAAGAATGGCGCAAATCTGCCATTAACAGCATGATGCCAATTAGCAAGCAACAATTAATTAAGCTACTGCACCCAAACGTATCAACAAAGCACATGGCAGTGATCTACACAAGATGCTCGACAAAATATGAGCACTGAGCTACGGCTAGTTCACATCATAACAGGTTCAAACAAGCATGGCAAAAGTGCACAAAATATCAGGCTGGACATGGCAAAAACAGCATCAGGTTGCAATGTTCAGAGCAACAAAACTACATGCTACAGGAACTTAAAATAGCAAAACATGGCATGGCATAAATCTACTCAAAGCATAGATCAAAAATCCCTTACTGACCATAAGCCAAAAAGGATTAGAAAATATAGTAACACCCATGTCAATATTGAAAGTTTCGTTAACAGATTCAGCAACATGGCATGTCAAAAACTGATAACAAGTAGACATGTTTACAAGCTCAATGCACTCACTACAGAGCCTTATATGAAAAACTAAGCATACATACATCAAGAAGACATGACATAGAAGACATACATGGTAAGAACAATAACATAGCATACATGGGTCAACCACAACAACCTAGGCAAAATTGAATAACATGTATACAATCTGCCAGGAAACATTTGATAGCAAAAGTAGAGCTCGATTGACTCAAGCTATGGCACTCCATAATTGCAAACAAAGGCATGGATGGATAGAGCAAGACATGTTTTACAAAACATCCTTACTGAAGTATCTCAAAATATGCATAGATCTCTCGGTATCATCAAGTTAACATGGCATCAAAATCAGCTAAAACAGGGCTGAAATCAGCAACATCAGGACACCTACTTTGCATGCTTGTGCTAGTCACCACATAGATCAGTAAAATACATGGCATACACCCCTGGAAAGATGGCATGGCATATTTCAAAACACATGTAGGACTCAAATTAATAGGGTGCACCCATTAATCATGGCAAAAAATAACAAAAGTGCAAGTTCTGTTAAGAAACAGAAACTATCATCACATAGCACTCTTCCAACAGCATTTCGGGCATGAAGATGAGCTCAAATGAAAATGATGCAATGAGATGAAATGATCTACTCTTCGAGACGAACATTTTGACATATTATACGCGCAAAATGGGGCTACGATGACAAAGATATACCACTTTGAAAATGCAACAAAATCAATGATAAACAAGACTTAGAGAAAATGAGGGGAGAGAGAGTCAACGGCGGCGCGAACCGAGGTCGGATCTGGCCGGCGGATCGGTCGAGGGCGGAGGCGACTCAGGCTCGCCGGAGCCCGCGGCGAGGAGGAGGAGGGCGGCCGGGAGGAGGAGAGGTCGCTGGCGGCGGCGAAGCGGGTGGCTGGAGCGGGCGCGGCGAGGCCGGCCGGGCCGGTGGCGACGATGGGCAGCCGGCCGGGCGGACGAGGTGGCGGCGGAGGCGGCGGCCGCATGGGCGGGGGGCAGGGGCGGGCGGCGCTTCAGGCGCTGCGGGCTGGGCGGGCGGCGTCTGGCCCGAGGGCATGGCGCTGGCCTCAAGGGCCGGGCGCGCGTGAAGTGTCCGTGGCGCGGGGGAAAAACTAGGGTTTCGGGAGGAAGACCCGGATCCGGACGGGGAGATGTTTAAATAGGCATAGAGGGAGCTAGGAGAGTCCAAATGAGGTGTAGTTTTCGCCACACGATCGTGATCGAACGACGGAGAGCATGGAAGTGACTTAGATGGGTTATTGGGCTGTTTTGAAGGGTGTTGGGCTGCAACTTAAAAGAGGCCTTTGCGAGAGTGCGGTTAACCGTTGGAGTACCAAACGAGCTCCAAATGACCCGAAACTTGACCGGTGGTCTACGGGTGGTATACCAAGGCCACTAGACAAACCTCGGTCCATTTCGAGAAGGTTTAGTACCCGCACACGGAAAAACGTAAAAGGGGCCGCCGAGGGAGATAGGAGTGCCGGATTGCAAAACGGACAACGGGAAAAATGCTCGGAATCATGAGACGAACACGTATGCAAATGCGATGCACATGATGGCATGATATAAAATGCATGACATGGACAAAATGCAAAAAGAAGAAAAAACCCAACCACGGAGGGAATATCATATCACAATGCCGAAAATGGCAAGAGTTGGAGTTACAAATATGGAAAGTTACTTCCGGGGTGTTACAGTTTTAGTCTGTAGGACGAACAACAATCATACCATAGGCTAGCTTCTAGGGTTTAGCCTCCTTGATCTCGTGGTACCTCATTGTACTACCCATATCATCAATATTAATCAAGCAGGAGTAGGTTATTACCTCCATCGAGAGGGCCCGAACCTGGGTAAAAACATCGTGTCCCTTGTCTCCTGTTACCATCCGCCTAGACGCACAGTTCGGGACCCCCTACCCGAGATCCGCCGGTTTTGACACCGACATTGGTGCTTTCATTGAGAGTTCCTCTGTGCCGTCGCCGTCAGGTAGGATGCCTCATCCCGTCTTTAAAGACGATACTATCGCCAAAGGAGCCTTGGCCGCTGGTCAGACTCTTCGGCTAGGTGGTTTTCTTATGATCGCCAGTTCGGCCACCGCGCCGACGATGACCTCTCGAGTCATCGAAACCAATCTCCATGTTGATTCGGAACTTGCCGAACAGTTAGATCCGATCGAGCTCTCCTCCGTAAACGAGCTCTTGGATCGCATCGCCGCCCTGGGAGTCGCCACAGACTACGACCGGATCGGGCCTAAAACCGATCTGAGAGAGATCAACTCTCCCCAGGCTACCCATCATGTTGCTGTGATAGAGGAGCAATGCGGCGATTCTTCTTCTATCTTAAGGACTAGCTACGTCCGGATTCCCGATCCCTCCATGCTGGATTCCCATAGAGGGACGGATGTCGATCAAGCCCTGAACTTAAAGTCAGGCAGCGGGTGGGACTCATTGGATAACACTCAAAAATCCAAACTTCTGAGTTCGGAAACTTCTCGGCCCCTGATTCCTAAATTGGATGGGGTTCCGCATCTAGTTCCACCCGCCCACCCAAACATTAGCGATCTCTCTCGAATTCGGCAAGAGCCCGCTGAAACAGTACATCATTACTGGGCCAGATTCCTCCTGGTTATGAACAGGATAAACGACTGCCGAGAGGAGGACACAATCCCAATTTTTTGCAATAATTGCACGGACAAGGGAATCCTAAAGGCCATAAGTCGTCATAAATTACACGCTTTGTTGACTTGGTGACCATAGTACAAAAGTATTGTGCGATGGAGAGCGCTGGAAAACCGAAAGTTAATTTTGGGATAATCCAGCCCCGAATACATCCCTAGTCCGAAATAAAAGGGTGCATCATTATCAAGCACCTGGGTTAAATACCAAAAAACCAAAACCCCCTAAAGGGTACGGAACTGTATTCGAGGGTTGGCTAAGCGGACCTGCAAAATTCATAGCACGAGGGCGCCACTCCAACTCATAGCCTTCGAGCATGTTGGATACTACGGCAGGTGGCCAAAAGTGGCGAAGAGCTTCTTGCTTCAGAATCCCAGCCCAGCAACACCAGTACGGTGTTAACAGTCTTCAGACTTTCGCATCAAATAACATGCGAAAACGAACACTCCGCAACCTTGCCGAAGTCTACCAAGTAGCAACAATAAATCAATGAAGTGACACGGCTATTACCTTTAACGCCAGTGACGAACCTAAATTCTGAACATCCCGAGCACCAGCCGCATTGGTCCTCAGTACGATAGTGGACGGCTTTCGCCTTATTAGGTACTCATGGATGGCGGCAGCAGACTAAACCTCATCTATGAGGAAACTCTCCAAAAAATGGAAATAGACTGGAACCGCATTGAGCGAAGCAGCACAACCTTTAGAGGAATAATCCCTAGCCGGGAAGCATGCTGCACAGGAAAAATCACATCGACGTAGTGTTCGCTCGCCCGCACAATTACAGGTCCGAGGAGGTCACATTTCAAGTGGCCCTGCTCAACAGCGGATATCATGCTTTGTTAGGACGAGAGGCATTCACAATTTTTCAAGCTATACCCCATTATGGGTACATGAAGCTTAAAATGCCCGGACCTAACAGAATCATCACTCGCTAGTGATCCGAACATAGCACTCGCTACCGAAAACAAGAAAGCCGCACTAGCCCTCGAGGCACTATCCAAGCCCTAGCGGCCGAAGAACTCACCGCGATGCGCTCCATGGTGAACAGGGACGATGTGATACTTGATAAAAGATCCAAGTCCACCTCTTTTAAACAAGCAGATGAAATAGTCAAATTCCAAGTCCACCCAACGGACCCTGCAAAGACGACCTCCATTAGGGTACAATTAAACCCTGATGTAGATGCCGCCCTACGAGAATTTCTCACGAGAAAATCGGGACATCTTTGCTGGCACCCTTCGACATGCCAGAATCCCACGTCGGCTGGCGAGCACAGCCTAAATATCCTAAAAGGATTCAAGCCACCAAACAGGCTCTTGGCGCTTTTCCGAACCCAAGAGACAGGCCATGGGAGAGGAGCTAGCCAAACTTTTGGAAGCCGGATTCATCAGAGATATAAAACATCCGGACTGTCTAGCAAACCTGGTGTTGGTACCAAAGAAGGATAAATCCTGGCGCCTATGTGTTGATTTTAAAGACCTTAATAAGGCTTGCCCAAAGGATCCCTTCCCCCTCCCTCGAATTGATCAAATTATTGACGCTACAGCAGGACCACGACTCATTGTGCTTCCTCGACGCGTGCTTTCGCTACCACCAAATCAAGATGGCGGAGCTGACCAAGCTGCAACAGATTCATCACTCCATACGGCCCGCTCGCTTCAACACAATGCCCTTTGGGCTCAAAAACACCGGCGCAACATATCAGCGCTTGATTCAGACATGTCTGGCAAACCAGATCGGCAAAACAGTGGAGGCATATGTAGATGACGTGGTCGTCAAAACCAAGCACGTCGAAACTCTAGTAGACGACTTGAGGCTCACATTCGACAATCTTCGAAAATATGACATCAAGCTCAATCCGGAAAAATGCGTCTTCGGCGTTCCAGCCGGAAAGCTCCTGGGCTTCATTGTGTCCGGTAAAGGAATTGAAGCAAACCCAACCAAGATCCGAGCTCTGTCACAATTGGATATTCCAAAAGACCTCAAACAAATACAAAAATTGACGGGATGCGTAGCGGCTCTAAGCCGCTTTATTTCCCGTTTGGGAGAAAAGGCGTTACCCCTTTACCGCCTCCTCCGTCGCACCGAACACTTCGAGTGGACGGATGCCGCCACGGTTGGACTCGAAGAAATAAAGGCCATTTTGGCAACAAATCCGGTCCTGGCCGCACCCAACATGGGCGAACCAATGCTATTATATATCGCCGCAACACATCAAGTTGTTAGCGTGGTGCTCGTTGTCGAACGAGAAACGGACGGACACCGGTTCCCTCTTCAAAAACCGGTTTACTATGTGTCCACTGCCCTAACTCCATGCAAGTCCCGGTACCCACACTATCAAAAGATAGCATACGCGGTGTTCATGGCATCCCGGAAGCTGCGACACTACTTTCAAGAGTGTTCGATAATGGTAGCCTCTGAAGTACCTCTTAACGACATTATAAACAACCGCGACGCGACGGGCCGGATTGCTAAATGGGCCATAGAGCTCCTTCCATTCGGCATAACTTATAAGCCACGACGAGCTATTAAGTCGCAGGTTTTGGCCGACTTCGTGGCTGAATGGACTGAAGCCGAACTCCCTAAAGAGTACGGCGCATACTCCAATTGGATCATGCACTTTGACGGCTCCAAAATGTTGGTCGGCCTGGGGGCTGGCGTCGTCCTGACATCCCCAACCGGGGACACAGTCCAATACGTCCTTCAGATAATGTATACGGACTCCAACAACGCAGCCGAATACGAGGCCTGAGGGAGTCCCGGACTAGGGGGTGTCCGGATAGCTGGACTATCGTCATCGGCCGGACTCCAAGACTATGAAGATACAAGATTGAAGACTTCGTCCCGTGTCCGGATGGGACTTTCCTTGGCGTGGAAGGCAAGCTTGGCGTCTGGATATGTAGATCTCCTACCATTGTAACCGACTCTGTGTAACCCTAACCTATCCGGTGTCTATATAAACCGAGGGTTTTAGTCCGTGGGGCGAACAACAATCATACCATAGGCTAGCTTCTAGGGTTTAGCCTCTTTGATCTCGTGGTAGATCCACTCTTGTAACACACATCATCAATATTAATCAAGCAGGGGCGTAGGGTTTTACCTCCATCAAGAGGGCCCAACCTGGTAAAACATCGTGTCCCTTGTCTCCTGTTACCATCCGCCTAGATGCACAGTTCGGGACCCCCTACCCGAGATCCGCCAGTTTTGACACCGACATTGGTGCTTTCATTGAGAGTTCCTCTCTGTCGTCACCAACATGCCCGATGGCTCCTTTGATCATCAACAACGACGCGGTCCAGGGTGAGACTTTTCTCCCCGGACCAATCTTCGTGTTCGGCGGCTTTGCATTGCGGGCCAATTCGCTTGGCCATCTGGAGCAGATTGAAAGCTACGCCCCTGGCCGTCAGGTCAGATTTGGATGTTTAAACTATACGGCCGATATTCGCGGACACTTGATCTTCGACGGATTCGAAGGCAGTAAGCGCCGCTGCTGTCTCGATGGGCATGATCTAGCTCTACAGCGAACAATTGCCACGAGGCCGCACGAATCCGCCCGACCCTTAATCCGGGCCGGATTCCCGATCGAGGACGAGTGGTTGGACACCGCCTCGGGGCTTTAATCCCACGGTGATTGAGCGAACTCTATCCCTGTCGCTGCGAAGACCTCGACTCCGGGTGCGGACTCCTCTCGGACTCGAACCCCGCACCTGGCCAATCGAATCCGATTGGGCGCCCGTCATGGAGTTCACTGCCGTGGACATCTTTCAGCGCTCGCCCTTTGGCGACATCCTGAATTCACTAAAGTCTCTCTCTTTATCCGGAGAGCCCTGGCCGGATTACGGTCAGGAAGGTTGGGATGCGGACGACGAAGAAACTCAATGCTCACCCACCACCCACTTCATAGCCACTGTCGAAAGCTTACACGACGTGCTCGATTTCGACTCTGAAGACATCGACGGTATGGACGACGATGTAGGAGACAACAATGAACCAGCACCTATAGGATGCTGGACAACCTCATCCCATGATGTATACATGGTGGATACACCTAAAGGAAATGAAGACGAGGAACAATGGGATGCCATGAAGGATAAATCCCTCGAAAAGCAGTCAAAACGGCAACGTAAACGCCGAACAAAGTACCGCCTCAACAAAGACCTAGCCATAGAGCAGGGCGAACCGGTGGACAACGAACAAGCTATCGAGCAATCGTCCGAACAAGACAACTTGGATAAACAATCTGTCCTCGGCGAAGACAATAGTCCGGACGATCTCACGCCGGACAAACCATTGGAACAAAATGACCTCCAGAAAAGGCTCGTCGCCACTGCGCGTAGCCTGAAAAAGCAGAAGCGGAAGCTCAAAACAGCGGAAGATGCACTCAGGATTAGATGGAGCAAAGTATTCAGCATCGCAGATAAATGCAATGACGATCGCCGAACAAAGAGCTACCCGAAAAGAAAGCTACTGCCCGAATTCGACGAGGAGGCCTTAGAGCCCCCACAATTAAAAAGCAAGAAGACCACCCGGTCGGATGGACAACCTCACGGCAAAAAGAGAGCAGCGAATGGTGCCGCACACAAGCCAATATGCGATCCGCTTAAGGATTCACATCAAAAGGATGGCCCAGTTAGGTCCATCTATGGGCCAAGAAAGCACGCTCGTCAAAGCAATGCTATACGCCAAAATTCCAAAGATCACGGCACACCCAAATATAGGGGCGCCGCACACCCCCTATGTTTCACCGATAAGGTGCTGGATCATGAATTTCCAGCGGGATTCAAACCCATAAACATAGAGGCATACGACGGAACAAGAGACCCTGGAGTCTGGATTGAGGATTACATCCTCCACATACACATGGCTAGAGGAGATGATCTCCACGCCATAAAATACTTACCCCTTAAACTCAAAGGGCCAGCTCGGCATTGGCTTAAGAGCCTCCCCGAAAATACCATTGGAAGCTAGGAAGAGCTCGAGGATGCATTTCGGGAAAATTTTCAGGGGACCTACGTCCGCCCTCCGGACGCAGACGGCCTAAGTCACATAACTCAACAGCCCGAAGAGTCAGCCCGGAAATTCTGGAACAGGTTCCTCACTAAAAAGAACCAAATGGTCGCATGTCCGGACGCCGAAGCCTTAGCAGCTTTCAAACACAACGTCCGAGACGAATGGCTCGCCAGACACCTCGGCCAAGAAAAGCCAAGAACAATGGCCGCATTAACAAGCCTCATGACCCGCTTTTGCGCAGGGGAAGACAGTTGGCTGGCTAGATGCAGCACCAGCGACCCGAGTACATCCGATATCAGGGATGGAAATGTGAAATCACGACGCAGAAAAGATCAGCGCCAGAATAAGGAAAATGGCCCAAATAGTACGGCGGTCAATGCCGGATTCAAAAGCTCTCGGCCGAACAAAAAAACACTGCCCCTAAACAACGCCGGATTCCGGATAGACTGTGTCAAATACATGGTACCTCCGGGAAGCCTGCAAACCATACCCACATAGACTGTTGGGTCTTCAAGCAGTCCGGCCGACTTAACGCCGAACACAAGGGGCTCGGCACACCAAGTGAAAGTGACAAGCACCACAAGCAGAGCCCCGAAAAACAAAAAAATTTCCCACAGGAGGTTAAAACAGTAAACTCACTTCACGTGATCAAAGGGAAAAAGCAGGCGGCGCCCACTAAAAGCGCGCCGCTGCTGCGGGTTGTCAAAACCAATCACCTTCGACCATCAGGACTATTCTGAAAATATCAAGAACGCAGGATGGACTGCCTTGATATTGGATCCTATAATCGACGGATTCCAATTTACACAAGTCCTCATGGATGGCGGCAGTGACATCAACCTGATATATCAGGACACAATCCGCAGGATGGGGATAAACCCAACCAAAATTCGCCGTAGCGACACCTCCTTTAAAGGAGTAATGCCAGGCCCATATGCCCATTGTACGGGCTCCATACTGCTAGAAGTTGTGTTTGGTTCATCCAACAACTTCCGTCGCGAAAGGTTACTCTTCCATGTCGCCCCGTTTAAAAGTAGCCATCAAGCACTATTGGGACGCAAAGCTTTCGCCTGTTTCAACGCAATACCGCATTATGCATCTCTAACACTTAAAATGCCCGGTCCACGCGGCATCATCTCGTTAAAAGGAAGTATTAAGTGTTACTCGAGCACGGAAGAATGGGAGACTGCCTTGACAGCCCCCCAGCTATCCGGCTCTGCTAGGAAAAGAACCTGAATTGGTCATTCAAACCCCGGACACGGCTAGACGAGTCCGGCGCCTACTAGCGGCATACCCCCATTCGAGGGGCCGCATACATGAATAACAAGAGACAATAAAGCTCAATTTTATTTAATTCTTCGAACCGTACTCTGTTTATTTAATATTAAGTACACCTTTTGCACGACCCTTTTTCTTTCAAACTAAGTTCCTCTCTTTTACAGATGAACAACGTGCTACACCCGTCCAGGATACGGCACAACGGAGACACAAGCGCAGACGTGCAGTAGGGACCCGTTGCAAGGATTCTTTTCATATTAAGACCCTGCGTAAACCTTTTTTCACTGTCTCTTGTTGATATACATCCCCCCGGTTCCTTAATATAACCGAGGAGGAGGCTGGTGCTTTGGCATTGGCCGCACCAGAATTTTTGCGCGTACCTAGACACCAGGGGCTTAGGGCATTATTCTGCCCATTTTTATAAAGGCCGAATACCTTAGGGAGTATTCGGCGTCTCGAGTTAGGCCTTATATGCATCAGCTCCGAATCATGTCTTTGGTCAAATGTTGGGTTGCCCGGCTCCTGTGTTTTGCTGCCTTACGTTCCGTTTTCACGGCTAACGCGGCACGAGGAGAACTACTGCGATTGTGCCCCGGTTCGGCCGGGCGAGCACCTCAGTAGAGAAAGCCGAAAACTGACTGTCATGATATAGCGAGGGACTGGTCAACCACTCGATGACTCACATGAATGTTTAGAATTCCTCTGCATTAACGAAGGACCGGTTTTCGGTCAGGCACATACGCACCCCGAATTCGGGAGAGTGCGGTGCCCCCAGGGGCTATATAGTAGCCCCACCCTCGAACTCCTATGGCTAAGTGAAAGTGATAAAGCATTATAGTCTGGTTGCCTGGTTTGCTACGCTATCACCTCCTTAACAGGACCAAGACGTTGGATTAAGTGTGAAAAGCGCCTTTTTTTTGCAAACACCCCGCACTATGTGCGTGGGGGCTGAAACCAAGGACTGCCATCTTTCGTGTTATATACACATATACATAAACGGCCGCACAGGGAGTAGTTTACTACTTGAACGCACAAGTATAAAAAGCACTTATATTACATTGAAACATTGTTTTCACAAATCATACATGTCATTTAAACATAATATCCTTGAGCACTGCGCCTCTATTAAACGAGCGCCCGCAGACTTCTTCAAAGTAGTGCTCGGCGGTACTCGACCTCTATCTCAATCACGGGATGCAATGTCAGTGGCCTTCATCTCTGCCCAGTATGTCTTGACACGGGCAAGAGCCATCCGCGCTCCCTCAATACACGTCGATCGCTTCATTGCGTCGATACGCGGCACCGCACCAAGAAACTGCTACACTGAACCAAAATAGCTCTTTGGCTCGGGTCCGTCCGGCCACAAGTGAGTCAAGACATGCTTCATGGCGAATCCGGACAATCGATTCAGCTCGGCCCATTCGGCCAACCGATCGGTCAGCGGTAGAGGACGCTCCGGACTATGGAATTGCGACCAATATAGCTCTTCCCTTCTGTGCCCCTTCAGGCCCCGGAAGTGCTCAACCGCGTCCACATCGCTCGCCGCCAAGTCCAGATAAGCATCCTCTGAACTCCACAATTTATCCAACTGAGCATTCTTTGGATCTGTATATTTCCTCCGCAGCAGAAACGGTTTTCCAGCCGCAATTGCCCCGGCCTGACTCAGCTCCTCCTTGGCAGCTCTCAAAGCCGATTGGGCATTCTTGGATTCGGCGGCGGCCTTCTTTAGGCCCTCTTGTTCCGCTTGACGTTCCTTTTCAAGAACTGCGCAGCGATCGGTAGTATTCCTTAACTTTTTGGCCATATCAGCCATCTCCTCTTTGCTTCGGCAGTGAGCAGCCCGTTCAGCTTCTAGCTCTTCGGCCGCCTTCTGACGACGCATTACTAATTCTGGCTTTCTCTTTCGCTCGGGCGAGTTCTGCCCGCAGCTCCTCCACGGCAGCGGCACCATCTGCATTAAGCATACAAACAGTAAGACATGGGCGTCAAGCTCCCTTACAAGGTGTCCGCATAGAGGTCGCATACCTTGTGACTCGTCAAACCGTTTATTGACCAGCGCGATGTCCGCATCCGCCTCGTCAAGTTGCCGCTTTAGTTCGGCATATTCAGTAGTCCGGTGAGCGACGATATGTTATAACTGAGAATTTGATCCTCGGCACATTGTCAATTTTGACAACATACCAAGTCTCAGGGGCTACTATCTATACAGGGCGCATTTTATATGCATAACTGTCAGAAGGTACATCATTTTTGCGTACCTCAAACTCCGTCAGTAAGCTTCTGACGGCTTCATGCAATCCGCTCTCCGCGGATGCAATTCTTTCAATCACCATACCCATTAGAGCAAGGTGATCCTCTGAAATAGCCGCTCGCCCGAGCAGATCCTTTAGCTCCTCCGACCGCACGCCACTTGGCGCCGGACCTTCCGGCCCCGCCGGACTGGGGGGAACCCTCCGCGACGACACCTCCGGGTCTTCCGCTTCACATGAGGGTGCGACAGGTGGAGGCGTTCGCTCTCCATCATCTCCGAAGAAGATCCCCAAGACGAAGCTCACGAGAAGGGCTGAGGTCCGAACTACAAGGTACAATTTCAGTTATCTTCATAAATAAATACATGGATGTTCTTTATTTACAAGACCCCTTCTTTTTACTTACGGCTTGCTGGAGGGCTGATCCCCTTGGGGAAATAGTGCGGCTGGGTTACTTCCCGGCGCGGACTCTCCGACGACGATTCCTTCCCTCTTTGAGGCCTTGACCTCCGGATCTTTCAAGCAGTCCTCTTCCCTACTCGAAGACGGACTTTTAATCCTCCTTCCTTGATAGCCTCCTTCGTGGGGGCGTCGCTTCCCGCCCCCCTTCGCCTTCTTCAAAGGGCGCGACCTTCAACATCTTGGTCAAGATGGGATCCGGCGTGGTCTCCGGAGGGGCCGGACACCTTATTAACTTTGCCTTGGCTATCCACTCCTGTTCAAGAAACGGCTCCTTTAAAGGGCATATATATAAAATAAATGAATGAACAGCTTGTCCGGTTACAGGGCTACTTACTTGAGTATCTGGGCGATTGCAGCTTAGTCCTGCGTCCTCGGTCAAGTCCGGACACTTCTCTTGTGATCCGAAGAACAATTTATACATCTCCACGGGCGTCGTGCCCATAAAATTTTGGAGAGCTCGTGGTCCCTCCGGATTGAAATCCCACAGGCGGAGGGGGCGACGTTTGTAGGGCTGAAGGCGCCAGATCACCATAACCTGTGCCACGACAACCAGATTGATCCCTCTTTCTTGGAGATCTCGAATACGGCCCTGCAGCAGGGGAACGTCATTGGACGGCCCCCAGTCGAGCCCCTTGTTGACCCATGATGCCAGCCGCTGTGGTGGACCTGGCAGAAGGCGGGGCGCCACCCATTTGGTGCCCCTTGGAGCGGTGATATAAAACCACTCCCGTTGCCAACCAAGCTCCTCTTGAAAAGAGCCCTCGGCCACGGAGCATCAGCACATTTGCTTATGACCGCCCCTCCGCACTCCGCTTGCTGCCCCTTGATCATCTTTGGCTCCACCTTGAAGGTCTTGAGCCACAATCCAAAGTGGGGGGTAATATGGAGGAAGGCCTCACATACGACAATAAATGACGAGATATGGAGGATGGACTCAGTTCAAGTCATGGAAATCAAGCCCATAATAAAACATGAGCCCCGCACAAAGGGGTCCGTCGAGAAGCCTAAACCCGAAGGAAGTGGGACACGAACACCACGCTCTCGCCGGGCTCGGGAGTGGGAATGACCTACCACGGAGCAGCAGCTCAGGCGAGATCTCGCCGGTTAGATACCTGGCGTCTCGCAGCCATAGCACATCTTCTTCTGTGACGGAGGAAGACATCCATCGGCCGTGCTGGTCGGAGCCGGACATCGTTGAAAGTCCGAAGCACCTGAATCTGAAGCTTTGGTTGTTGGAACTCGAGGCGCGAGGCGAACTCGATGGAGGGTGTAAAGAAGAAGAGGGCCTTGGTCTCATATAAAGAGCTTGAATACCAAGAGCCCACCCCGTGGTCGATTAGGACTCGCCTTCGATAGAGAAGGCAGGCCAACGGGCATGGTTGGGTTACCCACGTCCGTATTGATGAGAATCCCGGAATAAGGGGGCACGATCTACGCTTTGATAAGACGTGCCAAGGAAACCGCCTCGCTAAACACGTTGAGGTGTAACAATAAAAACCGATTCATATAAAGGCCTGGCCGTGGTGTGATGTCACGCCGTGGAATACGTCAGCAGATCTGTGCAAAAATTATTCTCTCTACGGTGTTATGTTGAACTTGTTTTGCAGAGCCGGACACTATCCTTGTGTTCAAAACCTTCTATGAAGTATTCGGAGGAGGAACCAGCCTCGCAATGCCGAAGACAATCAACGCGCCGGACTCATCGTCATTGAAGCCTGGTTCAGGGGCTACTGAGGGAGTCTCGGACTAGGGGGTGTCCGGATAGCTGGACTATCGTCATCGGCCGGACTCCAAGACTATGAAGATACAAGATTGAAGACTTCGTCCCGTGTCCGGATGGGACTTTCCTTGGCGTGGAAGGCAAGCTTGGCGATACAGATATGTAGATCTCCTACCATTGTAACCGACTCTGTGTAACCCTAACCTATCCGGTGTAACCGGAGGGTTTTAGTCCGTAGGACGAACAACAATCATACCATAGGCTAGCTTCTAGGGTTTAGCCTCTTTGATCTCGTGGTAGATCCACTCTTGTAACACACATCATCAATATTAATCAAGCAGGACATAGGGTTTTACCTCCATCAAGAGGGCCGAACCTGGGTAAAACATCGTGTCCCTTGTCTCCTGTTACCATCCGCCTAGACGCACAGTTCGGGACCCCCTACCCGAGATCCGCCGGTTTTGACACCGACAAGACCCTTCTGCACGGCCTCCGGATGGCAGTCTCCATGGGCATTCAACGCCTAGAGGTGTGCGGGGATTCGAACCTTGCAATATCTCAAATAAACGGGGACTTTGATGCCAAAGATCTGAAAATGGCAGCATACCGCAATGCGGTCCTAAAAATGTCAACACGGTTCGAAGGGCTCGAATTTCATCATATAGCCCGAGATAACAACCAGGCGGCGGATATATTGGCACGCATCAGTGCAAAACGCGATGCCGTCCCACCCAATATCTTTCTAGAACGGCTGTTCAAGCCATCCGTACTATGGGAAGGGGAGTCCGGCAAAAACAATCCAGACCCAACCGCACTGCCTGACGCTGAACTCTCTAACACAACCGGAGGCTCTACCCCCGAGATAACACCCTCCGCTCACGAAATAATGGCGGTTGTCGCCCCGTGGACGGAGCCATTCCTAGCCTACCTAACTAGGCGGGAACTCCCCGAAGACCAAAATGAGGCTCGCTGCATAGTACGGCGATCTAAAGCCTATAAAGTCCATGAGGGAGAGCTTTATAAGAAAAGCACTACCGGAGTCCTTCAAAGGTGTATCTTCGAAGAGGAAGGGCGAAACCTCCTGGCTGAAATTCATGCCGGATTGGGTGGGCACCACGCTGCAGCCCGGGCCCTTGTAGTCAAGGCCTTCCGTAAAGGATTTTATTAGCCGACGGCCCGGGAAGATGCGCAGGACTTAGTCCGACAATGCGTCGGTTGCCACCTTTTTGCTAACCAAAGCCACATGCCACCCACCGCCCTTAAAACTATACCCATCACCTGGCCGTTCGCGTTCTGGGGGCTTGACATGGTTGGACCCCTTAAGGGAGGAACCCACAAGCAAAAATACCTATCGGTCATGGTGGATAAATTCACCAAATGGATAGAGGCCAAGCCTGTTAAAACGGCCGAATCCAAACCGGTGATAGACTTCATATCAGGGGTAGTGCACCGTTACGGTGTCCCCCACAGTATCATCACTGATAACGGCACCAACTTCACGGCCGATGAGGTCAAATTATGGTGCAAAAACATGGGCATCAAGCTCGATTACGCCTCAATCTATCACCCTCAAACCAACGGCCAAGTCAAGCGAGCAAACGGTCTAATCATGAGCGGCATTAAACCCAGACTAGTGCGGTCCCTCAAGGAATCTAACACGCACTGGGTTGAGGAGCTCGACCAGACTGGGGCTGCGGACCACGCCGAATCGTACTACCGGATTCACACCATTCTTTATGGTGTACGGCGCAAAGGCAGTCCTGCCCTGCGACATAATACATGACTCACCTTGTGTGCGCATGTATGAAGAAAGAGAAGCCGAGCTCGATCGGCAGGACAGTTTGGACGCATTGGAGGAGGAGCGCGACGTGGAAAAAGCTCGTTCCGCATTCTATCAACAGCAGGCTCGAAGATATCAAAGCAGGGAAGTACAGGACAAGGCTTATAACGTTTGCGAACTAGTTCTACGCCTGCCGGACAAGAAAAAGGACAAACTCAAGCCCAAATGGGAAGGTCCCTTCATCATCGAACAGGTCCTGACCGGCGGAGCATAGCGTCTACGGAACGCATCGGATAACCGACTCGAGCCGAACCCATGGAACGCAGCCCGTCTACGAAGATTCTACGCCTAAGCGCCAGACTCCAAGTTCGTCTCCTTCCTCCGTCCACATTTGCTATTTTTGTTGTCTTTTATTTCTCTCCTTCCTCCTCCTTCTTCTTGAAGCCTCTAGAGGCTCGTTTGCGCTTTTTTCGCACATACTTTGACGCGCTGTCCGCGCCATTATACTCGGGGCTTCTTTAATGAAGCTTATTTATACGGGCTTCATGCCCAACACATGTGTTAAACTTCCGCATGTAACTTTTATTCACCATTATATGCATCGATATGACTTAAGTTTTGGCCAAGCTGGGTTGCTCGGCTCTGTGCTTACCCCTCGCTCCCGATTGTTCGGCTAGGTGGTAAAGGAGCACCTCTGCGATTGTTACGCGGGTCAGCCGGATGTGTACCTCGAGACCGGGTGAAGCCGAAAGCTAGCGTTCTTAAGGGAATATTCGGTCGGTGAACTGAAAGATGATTTTTAATTATTTACCCATCTGCCCCTAGATGATTTTCTGCTTTCATAGCAGCTTTGACATGCACTTTAGGGCATGCATCCCAGCGAAAGGAACCCTTAACGGAACTATTCTCCCTGGAAGATGTTTCTTACTACCCATGTAATATAACATAACTAGTTGGGCACTTGTCTGATACAGCAACAATGACCCCTATGCCTTGTCTCCATGCATACCCCGGTTCTTATATAACCACGAAGGTATTCGGACACACTCCGGACTATTGGGTCCAGAGGTCGAAGCGAAAAGGTCCGCTATGACAAACGATCTACAATCCGGCTAGAAGACATTTTTTCTTCATGTCATATTTTTACATAGTCAACTCGACTCATTGTATTCCTCCTCGATGCCATCTAATAGGCTATCTAATTTACAATCTTGCTGGGAATACTTGGCGGCCAATTCTACTTGGCCGTACACTAAGCTTACAGGGATCTCCATCCCATCAGGCCCCATAGGTCCGACCTCGGCCATGTGGTTTGGGTCAGCCTTCGTGTACCGCGTCTTTACCATGGCCCAGGCCTCCCTGGCGCCTTGACGGCAGGCCAGTATCTTCCATAGCCGGAAGCGCTGCCGTGCTCCTTGAAGCAGCTCTGCCAGCTCCCCAATGCCTTCGGGAGGGAGATAGATGGCCACAAGGCCTGGCCGATGCCTTTCATCACCTGCTGGACTCGTTCATGCAGCTGACGCAATTCTGGAAGAAGATCACCCGAAGAACTGGGCATCTCCTCCTTAGGACGACCTGTGAGCAAACCTACATACATGTTTATGTTAGTCGCCTTCCTCGCCAAACTCTTTCAAAGTTCGATCAAGCACTTACTGAAAATGCCGCGACGAAGCCGCCGATTCTCCTTTACGGAGTCAGACAACTGGGCACGAACATCCTTTAGTTCCTCACCCAGCTTGGTGTTGGCATCTTGGAGGTTATTTTTCTCCTTCCGCACCCTTGTAAGAACGCTCTCGCCGGCCTTTAGCTGGCGCAAGAGCTGTTGCTTGTCCGGATCTAGTCTGGCGCCATCTGCAATGTTTTTGTCAGATTTACACACCCGCCGCACTTCATAAACTATTTATATTTTGAAGCGTATATTACCGGAGGGGTCTCTGTGGCTCCCCAGAGGCGGCTAGTGCGGCCTCAAGTTGGGCCTTGCACTCTTCAAGCTCTGGGACAGTCGGGTATTCTTTTTGTAAGACCTCAGATAACAAATGATCCTTAAATCAGTTATTCTAACTATTTTAAGTCTCGGGGCTCTTGGCATATATAATCGTCAAATTTCCTTACCCAGTATGTCCTTTACATATTGCTCCGTGGCTCGCTAGACCATCTTGAGCGGCACGGAGGTGCGATCTCCAATTGAAGGCATTCAAGGCCTCTTGGGAGAAACATGCGCCACGAAGAACTGTCCGGCGGCGCTTTGTGATTCAAGGCGCTCTCCACCTCGGAGTTGGTGGCGGACAATCTGTCGGCATCCTCTTCGGAGGAGCGTCCGACGACGCCTCGTGTTCGCCTCCGCTTGGACCCGACTTTGGAGCCCGGCTGGCGGAGGTTCGATTATAACCTCTCGGACTCGATCCGCGAGCTTTTTCCTAAAAGAGCGTCAGCGTTAGTACGCCTTCAAGAATCAATCCTAGGAACATGGTGACACGCCATACCGCTGCGGCGGAGTTTCGATCCGACCGCACTTTTTTTAGCCTGCGGGGCTGTATCGCCTTTGTTGGCTAGTCACGCAGCTCGGCTTCCTGCCTCAAGGTACCCCTCACGAACCACCATTGGTATACGGTGATCAAGAAATAAGCACGGATGGGTCATTATCGAATATTGGGACTTTGGTCTCGCACTGTGAGGTCGGAAGTATTCCGGTAATCGGCCGTGATGGCAACCAAAGCATTGTCGATGCTAAGTTGGTGGAATACCCGTCGATCAACTCCACCTTTATATCCGGATCCTCCTGAGGTCGGATCGAGGACCGCCTCGGATCCTCGGGTTGTGGGGCGGGCTGTATCTTCTCCACAGTCCGGCGTAGTTCCTGCGCAAAAACCACGAAATGAGATATTTAACAATGGGAAAATGGATCGGACAGGTCACAAAGATGTTTGCTTACCCAGCTTCGAGGATTATTCGAAGAAAACTCCTTCAGTGGATTGACATGGAGAAAATCCTCCTCCTCCCCTTTATACATGGCAGACAAGATCTTCACCAGTTCGGTGACCGATCCCGGTCCTTTGCGGCCATGGCGGGTGGCATCGTCTTCCCCGTTGAAATCCCACATGGGGTGGCCCCTATATTGGAGCGGCTGCACTCCCCTCATAATGCAGATTGCCATGACTCCAATCATGGTCAATCCGACATGAGCCAGTAACCTTATTCGGCTAATCGGATAGAGGACATCCCGGTCATTTTCCCTCCGGGGGCTCCGAGGGCGCCAGCTTAGGCGCTTCTTCAGAGGAGCATTGTTGAACTCTGGAAGGCCGATCCGAACAGGATCCGGCAGCGGGACGTCCTCCATGTAAAACCATTTCGAAGGCCAGTCTTCAGAGGCCTTCTTCGGGGTTCCGGATAGGTATCCGGTCCCGGCGATGCGCCATAGATCGGCTCCGCCCACTTGATATATTGACCCCTCATGAGAACGGGGTACTAGGCAGAATAATCTCTTCCACAGCCCGAAATGAGCCTCGACACCCAAGAACAGTTCGCAAAGGGCCACGAAACCCGCGATGTGCAAGATGGAGGCAGGAGTAAGGTGGTGCAACTTGAGGCCGTAGAACTCCAAGAGCCCCCGGAGAAACGGATGGATTGGAAATTCGAGTCCTCTTACTAGATAAGAGATGAAGCATACTCGCTCTCCTTTGGAGGGATCGGGATACTCTCCGCTTGCTTTCCGCCCTTGTAGGTGGCAAGTCCGGCTCGAACTGGGACCATGAAGGCCGGGGGAAGAAATCCCTTGGCTTGGAGTATAACTAGCTCTCTATGCGGGACTGAGCATCTCTCCCAATTTCCAGGCTGAGGGCTGGGAGCGCGAGAGGAGGAGCCACGTCGATTGTCCATGATGGGATGGGCTTTGGTCAGAGGCGCTCCGATGAAAGCTCGCGAAAGGGGGTTGGTGTGACTCAGATCTAGATCCTCGCCCCTTCTATAGGCACCTCATTTGCGCAGCTAGGGGAGTAAGTGTAAAAATACCCTGGCTCTTCGCATTCATTCAAACACGTGGAAGATGGCCATTATTGGGCGTAGAAGCCAAGGAGCGCAGCATTTATCAGAAGCCGGACACTATTCGACAAGTATATGGAATTTGGAGAAGAACCCGCCTCACAATGCCGAAGACAATCAACGCGCCGGACTCATCGTCATTGGAGCCTGGTTCGGGGGCTACTGAGGGAGTCCCGCATTAGGGGGTGTCCGGATAGCCGAACTATCACCATTGGCCGGACTCCTAGACTATGAAGATACAAGATTGAAGACTTCGTCCCGTGTTCGGATGGGACTTTCCTTGGCGTGGAAGGCAAGCTTGGCGATACGGATATGTAGATCTCCTACCATTGTAACCGACTCTATGTAACCCTAACCTATCCGGTGTCTATATAAACCGGAGGGTTTTAGTCCGTAGGACGAACAACAATCATACCATAGGCTAGCTTCTAGGGTTTAGCCTCCTTGATCTCGTGGTAGATCTACTCTTGTACTACCCATATCATCAATATTAATCAAGCAAGAGTAGGGTATTACCTCCATCGAGAGGGCCCGAACATGGGTAAAAACATCGTGTCCCTTGTCTCCTGTTACCATCCGCCTAGACGCACAGTTCGGGACCCCCTACCAGAGATCCGCCGGTTTTGACACCGACAGACGTGACGACTAGGAGTGATCCGCCGTAGTATTGAAGGACGTGCGGGGACGAGTAGGAGCGAACTGCCAGCGTGCGAACGACAGGGTAGTGGCTTTCTATTCTCCCATGATACGGGCTTCCGAGAGCCATTGGATCTGGGATCTAATGGTTGCATGGCGTGATTCTAGACCTATGGGTGAATATCCTATCCTGGAGGGTTATTCTGCCAATTTTCAGCAACTTAGAATGTGACCGTTTGATCTCATATCCAAGGGCTGCCAGCAGCCCGTATCGTGGTCGGGCCTACCATGACCGTCGCGTCGCTCGTGCGGTCGCGCCCTTGGAGATTTAACATGGTGCGTTAGGCTATCTGATGTTGGCATGGCATACATAGTCATCACTTAGTCACTCATGCTACAACAAGGTTTTGGCTATAAGGTTGGCTATAAGTTTATTTATTTATTTTACTTCTCTCTATCTCTTTATTCGTACTCCCTCCGTCCCATAATATAAGAACGTTTTTTACACTAGTGTAGTGCCCAAAACGTTCTTATATTATGGGACACAGGGAGTACTAGTATTTATTGCATTTGCCAAGGAGTGACGTCTTCCAATGAAATTGTGTTGCTAAGTTTGCTTCATTTAATTAGCTATAGACTCAAAATTGTCTTTTCACCTAGGTACACGCGCTTAGCACCGTTTCTTCCTTGGGTCACCAAACTAGTCTCTCTCTTCTTGATTAACTTGCCACATCAGAATTTATGCCTATGTGGCAAGCTTAAGCACCTGTAGGAGCAAGTAAAAGTAAGTAAAATAGTGCGCTTTACATGGCATTTTTGCATATGTGGAGGAAAGAGAGGCAAGGAAAAGGTGGAGAAGTGGGCTCTCATGCAAGAGCCAGCCTCTACTACGTGGTGGAGCATTGGGTGAGGCACCTGTATGGAGGTGGTCAGGAATCTGGGAGACTCACGCCGGTCGTAGCGCCGTAGTTAAAATGATAATGGCAAGTCAAATCACGGGGCCCCACCTGTCCAGCTGTAACTCGCTGTCAAATCACACAGCCCTACGTTTGCAGCAGCCTACTCCCTCGTCTTCTCGCGTCTCTATCGAACCGACTAGGCGGAACTGCCCCGCCTACCACGCAGGAAAAGCCCCGCCCTTGACTTTTGAATACAACTACATCCGCTTAAGAATCCAATGATATACTTTTTGTGACATAGTAACTCATATTTAGTTAGTCAAATGGATGACCTAGAACTACGTGCAGTCCCTATAAACCGAGACGCCTAAAAATAAAAAAACCGAGATGGAGAGGGTAGTTCAGCACGTATCTTTTTAGATCAATATAGTCGGGATTAACCAAGGAGCAAAACCAAGTGGTAGGTTGCTCCTGTCGTGTTGGCATAGCAACTCAAGCGGGTCATCCGCTTTGCGAAATGGCGACACACTTAACAGACCCTTTGGCCGACATGTGGCTCATCCATCGTCTTGTTCCGCGTGCGATGCACCAAATTACAGTTCAGAGCAGCGGTTGGAATTGGAGGCACCCCGGTCGTAGCGCCGCAGTAGTAGAAAATAAGCGATGAGGGGTCAAATCAGAAAGCCCCACATATCCCGCATTAAGCTGGACGGACGAAGCAACCATCATTTCACTCTAGGGCGCAAGAGCATAAATAAAAGAGAAAACAATGATGCGTGCAGCAGCTACCTAGGGCACCCTAGGGTAGGGGTCTGCACTACATATCCTTTATTTTAAAGCGCCTCCACTACAAATCTTCTTCTCCCTCGTCCTCTTGAAGAAAACCAATGATGAGTGCGGCGGTAGGGTTTGTAGGAGTACTATGGTGTGCGGGGCCACGTCGTAGTAAACGGGTTCGAGTCGACGCCTTAAATATGTGTGGGCCGCTTGGATTTAGGGGAACGAGGCAGCATTTTGGGTTCGAGGACCAGTGGAGATATAGTACGTAGAAAAAATTGTGGACGTAGGTTCGACCGAAAGGCAATGATGCATGGGCCCTGCATTTTGATATACCCGGGGCCGCGTGAAATTTGCTACTCTACTCAAAACTAGTAAGGTACACATGTATTGAACGCATGAGATTTCGAAACCAAATTATGAATAAATACACACTATAGCATGTAAAGCTTTGAGTCATATATGCATGATGTAGATGTTCGTTTAGTTCTTATAGCTCATCTCATTCAAAATCAATTAGTTTTATAAAAATGTTAAGATTCATGGGGTTGTGCATTGTATATCATAAAGTAAAAAACAAATAATGGCAATTCATTTAGAAAAAATAATCAATTATGATACGTAAGATTCTAGAACAAAGGAGAAGTGCTTGTGTTTCGAGGTTTGTGCATTATGCTTAAGTTCAACCATGGAGTCTTCTAAATTGTACATGTGGCGATCTGGTGGAATGTTGATGATATCCAACGGCCAAGAATGCTCGGATTTCCTATCTCTCGCACTATCGGGTTAGCTTCATCCAGCGACCATCTTTCAAAGTTATTGGCACACTATATAGTTCTTGTGCCATAGTTGCATGTTTTGGAAAAAATCTACTAGTGGGTTGTACTATCTATTTAGGAATAGAAGATGTATACATGGAAGTTGTAGGGAAAGAGATGACATGGAGCATCTCAATTCCTATGAGTAGGGATTGGAAAAGAGATGTCATTTGGTTCACATCATAGGAACTTTTCTATTGAATCTAGAGATGACATGTATGTCAATTCCTATGAGGAGGGATTAGAAAAGAGATGTAATTTGGTTCATATTATAGGAAATTTTCTATTCAATATACGCTAATGTTTATTTCCCTTTGAAATTAACGGAGTATAGGAATCCATTCGTATGAACCAAGTGGCTCTAAAGCTATAGAAATGATATCATGTTTATTTCCTTTGAAATGTGGAGTATATGAATCTATTCCTATGAACCAATTGGCTCTAAAGGAAAAAATCCTATAAAAATCATATCATATAGAGTTCCTATGATATTCCTCAACACTAAAGGATGCTTCAAATTGCTGCGGATGATACGATGGTCTTTCTTTGTAATCTCCTCACCCATCTTTATAGTTACCTCTCGAAGATGAATGAAATGATATATATACATGGTATTCGACATGTGCAATTTGGTACACGAAAACTCGGTAAAAGTTTGCAAGGTTCGAATTTTCAATAAAGCTATATGCACTACATTTCGGAACGGTGGGAGCATACGACAGTTGCTAACACTCACGTGGAAGATTTGTGTGTAGGAGGAGTGGTTGTTCTGTTAAATGACATGGCAAACCGACATCGCTTGATGCCGATCTAACGGTTCTTCGGGCGCTCATCGTGAAAAGGCTTGTGGCGAACGTTTGTCGGATAATGATTTACGGACACATGCATTGCATTGATACGTGCCCCCCTCTCTCTCACGCACATGCACCCTCACGAGTCATGACTCTCCCGAGTCCTCTCGCAGACTCAAGACGCCGCACCCACCGCCTATCTCAGAGGTAGACGTCACACACATATGTGCTCTTCACACCCTACCCTCAGAACTTCTAAAAAACAAAAGACGGCGCGCACATTTTATTTTAGCTCACACGTCACACAGTTATACTATTTCTCTTGCTGCGAACGTTCTTTGGGCATAGTATATTGTACTCTCCGAAGAGAAGCGGTGCACGCACACATTAGTTCTCTCACACACACTCGCGGGTACACGTAGGGGCGCATTTTTTTGAAGCTGGTACAAAAAAATCACTCCACTATATATAAAAGCAGGAGCCTTAGCGCTTGCTTTACTAGGGTTCCTCTCGTTCACTCTCTCATGCTCTCCAGATCTAAGCAACACATAGGTGGCCACACTCTCTCTCAGCTCACGGCTGGTCACAAATCCGCGGACAACCTCGACCGGGCAGGGGTGTAGGTGCATCGCTCATGCTTTGTCGTCGGTAGCGAGTTAGGAGACCAACGGCTGCCAGCAGCGTCTCGATCGGGCGGCCGTGCTGCTCTTCTCTCGAGAGCGCCCGGCTCGGGAGGGCCTCCGACCCCTTCTTCCTCCTGCATGGTATGTGGCCAAGATGTGGTCTCCCGACGCCGTCTTTGCCACATGCCGATGACCCTCAAGTATATATTCCTTCGAAACCTGCCTTGCTCTACTACCTCAGCTCCCTTTGTGTGGATCCTTTTCTACTTCCGTCCGCAGTTCCAAAGCCACCTAGACTTCTACTATTATTATAAGTAAAGCTAGTTCATACAGTCGACTCAAAGCGTTGGTTCAAATAGGGAAGAAAGTGGGAAAGCTGTAGCATGAATCTAGGACTTGGTTCTAAGAGGAAACGGGGGAAAGTAGTAATATCTGTCACTGTTTAAATAACCGTATTTCGTATTTGCACAAACAGGGATGTTTGTCTCCATATCATTTCGGGATGTCTGTCTCCGTATCGTTTCTATCCGCGCAATCAAAAGCACACACCTTAGTTTTAGTACAACTGCGCAAAATGAGATGGCTATCCCTCGTTGTCATCGTCTAACCTCCCGTCTTCAAGGTATCCCTACATTGGTAGTAACTAAGGTAGAATGAACAATGCAATCTAAAAGGAGCTGATTCGTATGTTTTACTTCCTGATTGCAGTGCAGGGACGAGCGAAAACAACTGCATCCTAGTCCGGAATGCACTTTCTACCAGTTCATCCATAGACCGAGGACTAGCTGGCACGGCTGCATGGCGGTTTTTTGGACAGGTGCGCGGACAAGAGGCATTGTGGTCTGCTTATTTCTGCAAATAGCGATGCTTAAATTTAGTGGAATGCACAAGCATTTCAGTTGGTCAGTACACTGCATGGTTCAGTTCAGCATTCCAGCTGAGACCACAATTATATTGGTTATTCTGGAATGAGAGAACCTAACCCTGAATGGTGGCAACAAGAAAAAACAAGAGTGAACTCCAGGAAATTTAAGTTTGCCGGGAGGCCCTTTGCTCAGAGAAGCCTTGCTTGTTTTTTTCCTGATTTGTAAACCTTCTGACAACTTTGTCTTTTGCTGTGAACTAGTATATGTTTGTTATGTTCTATGAATCATTGAGATGTATAAAATGATTAACTTATGCCTTTCAAGTTTTTTATGAAGACGAGTTTAATGTGAGTGTTCCACATGAGCGCTGGACTAGCGTGTGAACGTTTGGAACTTATTACATTGTGGCCTCAATTAACTGCATGAACCACTATAAAAAGATACATAGTTGCTTATATGTCAGATAACAGATTGTTGATTGTTAGCTGGTCGATAGCCTAGTGTTGAAGCGAGCTGAGCCAATGTGTCGTGTTTTGCACAACTGCTTACAAGTGGGGTAGCACCAACAATGTTTACAAGTACTTATGTATACGTCGGTGCACGGTTCTCGAACGAGTGCTCTATTTCATCAAAACACACACTGCTCGTATGATAAACCGTGACAACTTATGTCTTACCATGCCATATTCATGAAAATTAGTGAGGATGCATCTATTTCGGCAACAATTACGATGGTTCTCACATGATTCACGGGCACACAAAAGTAGCAGCAGTTCCCATAGACGGATTCAAACAGAGTACTAGCCCCAGAGGGGTCGATAACAGGCAAGGTTCAGATAATTAGACACAAGACGGACCTTGCCATGAACATCATTGAGGACGTCCCGCAGCAGCTCAATCCTGTGCACCTTCATGCAGACAACCTTGCGGCCTTGCCACTAATAAACTTGTTTGTGGAAGCATGCCACGTCATCTTCCTGCGTAAGCTTGACAAGAACAGTATTCTTCACAAACGAAGGAGTAGCTTTGAACTTCTTGTGCTTCAGTACACCCTGGACAACACGCCTGACAACAGTGAGGCTGGAATACAACTCTTCATTGGTATAACCGCAAATGGCTTCCAGGATCCAACACCTAAGAACTCTGTTTTCCCAAAGGCGTATATTCAGGTCGTCCGCCTCATAGCGAGTGACATGTACAACCACACAATCCTTGTCTCGCATCGGGGCTCTAGCTGAAACGAAACAAATTCTGAATTACTTTTCAAAGATAAGAAACACAAGTTATTTAAACCACTATGTATAGCATGGCATCGAAGCTAATAAAATTTTGCATTATTAATCACCACATACTTAGATGAAAAACCAAAATCGTGATCGGCAAAGAAGGAAATCACCTTGGGCAGCTCAGCGGGGGACACATCCTCGTAGGGGGAAAACTGCTCCTGCAGTGCCACGGGGGTTGTAACCTCAAACGAGGCGTTGACCATCTCAGTATCTGGGGTCGCCTCGGTGGTTGCCTCCATCTTCTTGGAGCTCTCTGTCTCGTGGGGATCAGCCTCCCGCGTCTGCTCCAATATCGGAAGATCTTTGCATGGTTCTCCTTGGTCCATCATGAAACTGACAAATACTAGGAGACCACTGAAGGGAAAACAAAATCACAATGACAATGAAACAAAAAAGAGAGTGAGGATCGATTACTGCTTTGCAAAAGTTCTTTTTTTCTCTGAACGAAAATATACCAACATCACGGATCCGCTTACCTTCCCTTCGTTCGGAGAGAAGAACAGTGGCAGATGCGAGTGTTGCCTTTCTTGAAGATGGTGAGGGAGAAGAGGATTCAGCGAAGATTGAAATGATGGTTGCTTCGTCCGTCAAACTTAGACTCATGGGAGGTGGGGTTTTGTGATCTGACGGCTCGTTCGCCGCCCTACGACCGGGGTGACTCTCCTCCTGCATACTGCCTTCTAATTTGGTGGATGGCATTTGGGCCCGCGCGCTGCATGGCCCTTATGTCGGTGAACAAAAGTATAACGACATTCGGTAGAGGGAGACGTTTCAATGACCTAGGAGGAGCCAGAAGCGGTAGAGTGTCTCCACTGTACTAGTAGTAATTGTTTTTCTGGGTAGCTGTAGAGTGTCTCCACTGTACTAGTAGTAATTGTTTCTCTGGACCCAAGACAAAACAGCCCATCCACACTAGTAAATAGTAAAATCAATTCAAAATCCCATATATTTACTGAATGAGAGGTGCTACCCACACCTAGCACACCCCCCCCCCCCCCAAAAAAACCTGGGTGCTCTTCTTCCTCCTCGCTCCCACCCACCTCACGTCAGCTCGCTCCACTCGTACCCCCAAATTCCTCACCTCACTCCTCAGAAAACCCCAGCTCCCTTCTTCCTCACTCCTACAGAAAACCCCATCTCCCTTCTTCTTCGCTCTCATTACAACTAGGCTCGTCATTCACATACTCTGCTCAAATCCGTGGCCTGACGCGACGCCTCGAGGAAAATGGAGTCGGCTGACCCCAGCGCCAAGAAGATGAGGCTCCCCAACAAGCGGCCGCTGTGTAGATCCCGCACCCGGCAGCGCAGGAGAAGCGGCGACCCGCCCCACCGGATCCCAGAACCCATAGAATCTCGGTGGACCGCATCAGCGATCTCCTGGACGCCGTCCTTCGGTAGATCATCTCGCTTCTCCCCACCAAGGATTGCTGCCGCACCCAAATCCTCTCAATTCGGTGGCGCCCTCTATGGCGCGCCGTGCCCCTTAATCTCGACTTTCGTCAGCTATCTCTCTTCAATGATTTTGAAATCCCCAGAGCCATCATCTCCTCCCAGCAGGGCTCCGTTCAAATCCTCTGCATCCCGTCATGCTACCTGAGCAAGCATACCATGCCCTGCATGGTGGACTCCTGGCTAAAATCCCCTGAATTCACAGAACTACAGTTGCTTGAGTTCTACTATTCCCCTGGAAATCACATACCACATACCGGACGCCATGAACTTGTGCCCTCACCACCGATGTCCATCTCGCGGTTTTCGTCCTCTCTCCACACCGCCACCTTTGCACAGTGCTACCTACCATACAATCTGGTACTAAACCTTCAACTCCCATTTCTCAAGAAACTTTCACTTGTGCGGGTTTGTATATCGGAGGCCTCATTGCACCACATCATACACTCCAGTTGCCCTGCGCTGGAGTGCTTGGTGCTTGTTTTCACAGTAAGAATTGGTTGTCTCCAAATAAAGTCGCCCAACCTTGTAAGAATTGAAATTTCTTTTGACGGAAGGCAGCTCATCATCCAAGATGTCCCTTCACTTCAAAGGTTGATCCTTGATTCTAGTTATTCGCCGTTGCAAATAACCGTCCTCTCTACTCCTAAACTGGAGACCTTGGGTGTAATACATGATCTCTGTGCTCATTTCAATATGGTGTTTGGCTCCATAGTTCTTCAGGTACTTTATATTATCATCTACACTTGTAACCATAAGCTGCATTTTAAATTTCTGCGCATAATTTATATATCATCTTGGAGTACACATTTTGTACTAATAATATGTTCTATGCTCAATGAAGAGTTTCTCCATGGATGGCCTATCAATGGTGCTGGATTCTGTCAAGATCTTATATCTCCAAATGAATAGTTTTGATCTGAACAAGATTATTGGCTTGCTGCAATGCTTTCCATGTCTGGAGAAGTTGTATATAAAGGTGATAACTTCACGCACATTGGAAGCCCGCATATAGTGTACTAGAATTAACCTTTCAGCTGTTGCTCTTTCGACACTCTTCTTTTAGGCCTTAATTGTTTTCAATCTTCATGTGTATTTAGGCAACATGACGGGGTAAGAAAGTTATAACCAATCGGTGGATTCGTAAGCATCGGGATTTTCTCACTTCTCACGAGATTCGATTAAAGACAATAACACAAGAACGATATGTAGCCAACCGTGCAAACACAAGATTTGTCACATTCTTCCTGCTGAATGCGAGGTTACTATTGTCCATCAGGCTTAAGTTTATCAGCAGCATGGTTTTGACAGATGGGTATGTCGAAGAGCAAAAAAAGGGGTTTCAGGTGGGCAAAAGAGCTTCCGAACGTGCCGGCCTTCTATTTACAACATATTGTGGTCATAATCCAGTAAATTTTACGACTCAGGATGTTCATTCTATGGACCTGACCGATCCATTTGGCTGTGACTGCCGAAAACAGTGCTGGAGTTAGATGTTGTTGCCCTTTTCAATCTGTTTTTTTGTAAACCTGATGAACAATTAACCCTCGTGCTTTTGTACAGTTTGTAAGCTGGAGTTAGATGTTCCTGCCCTTTTCAACTCGGTTGTCACTGTCATATTTTCTTTGAAACAAGGCTAATGGCTTGCCATTCGTTTAATTTAGAGTGAAATATTGTAACAAATCCCAACCAAGGGAAATAACATCACTCTCGCTGGCTGCTTGAGCTCACTGTGCATTACAGAAGCCAAGTGATTAGCCCCCCCCCCAGCACCCACAAACTTATTTTGAACTAGCACATCAAATGGGCTGTAAATTTTCATAGGAAAGGCTGCATGACCGTGACAGATTTGGATTCTGACATTTGGGACCCGCGAGGAAATAGCATATCCAAGGTGGTGTCGACTTACTAGGCAGTCAACAAACGATTCTCCCTACCAGCCGTTGGATTGACATCCAACATCTGTCGTGTATCTTCTATCTCTTGTCTTCTTCTTCCTCTAGCCGCCCAAACCAAACCACCCCGTCAGCTCCTCCTGCTCCCGCCTCCCATGGCTGGCTACGCCTCCGCCGCCCTACCGTACGTACCCTCCAACGTTGGCCAGTCCCTCCCTCTATACCCCCACACGTCTTGTTATTCTCCGGCGACGTCATCCCCGATACGCACCCGCGCCCGAACCAGTCAACCTCGTACTCCCCTCCGCCTGCGACTGGACGGCGCATCTTCAACGGCTCCTATTCGTTCCGTCCGAGGCCTCACCGTCGTCCTCCGCCTTGCGGACTGGATCGCTCGCCGTGCGTGGTGTGCCGCCCTCTTGCGTTGTCAACATCGTCAACAACCGAGAGGAACAAGGAGATGACTGTACGTGGAGAGGATGATAGTAGGGACCCACCAGCGTCATGGCAGTACGCAAGCAAGTGCCTCTATAGTACAAGCCCAAAAATATGGTTCCTCCTAATGGGTGGACATCTGGGGCTCACGCCATTGTCAACGTAGTCAATAAACGAGAGAATTACACTACGAGCGGCCGACACGTGGACCCACAAAGTCGCGCTGCTTTATTTTAGGAACAAGAAGTTGTTATTTATACTAGTTTTAGCGACGGATCGGGTAACAACGGGGCTGTCTTGGGGTGTGGCCCGCCTAGCCAGGGTTTTATTTATGTTTACCACATCATGAGCCCAGTTGTGTTTTTTTCTTGCTGAAAATGGCTACCCCAGTTCTATTTTTTTAAAGAAATACCCAAACAAGGCCTACTTGCTTTATCGGCCCTGCTGGGCTACAAATCTTTCAAGACGAGGAGAGTTTCATTCGGTTTGCCCAAAAATGGGCTGTACATTTTTAAAACAAATCAAACCGGGAATTAGTTTCAATTTTTTTTCATTACAAGATCTTAAATTCCATTGATTTTTATGCGTGGAAAATTATTTGGATTTTATATTTATATAAATTATTTTTCAAAATAGTTTGAATGTGAATCGATATTTCTGGATTAAAAACAGTTGACCGCACCAAAATATGCAAAATTTGTATACTTTTTAACCGTGGCCACAATATGGGGTGTAATGTTAACAAAAAGAAGATGGGCTCCAAAAAAATTCTTAAGAATTAGCAAATGGGCTGTACATTATTAGAAATAATGGCAGATGGGTTGTGTGCTGTTTACCACAGATTTGAGGCTGACTTGTGCGCCTACTACAGGTTGACGTGTATGCTTTCATAAAAAAAAGGTTGACACACACGCAACGCCCTGTCATCTTAGTCAACACACGAGAGCAGTGACTATTGGATGTCCATCCAACGACTGTAGTGCTTCTTCAATCTCTTCTCTTCATGCTCCAGCCACTCAAACAAACGCCGGTGGGACTGCCTGCTCCCTCCTCCAGCGGCCGGCTATGCTGCCGTACAGGCCTCACGGCCCCACCGTACTCCCATCGCTGGCCTAGCCATCCCTATACTCACCCACACATGCTGTTATTCTCCGGCGACGGCAGACGAACCAGTAAACCCTCGTACTCCTCCGCGTGGGAGAAAACTGCCAAGTATTCCCTGGCTCCGTGTCGTTCCCTTCCTAGGCCTCGCCGTCGTCCACCGCCCTGGTGCTCTCGGCGCGGCCTGGTCAACGTGGTCAATGAACGACATCCATCAGAAGTGGCATGTACGTGGAGAGGCTGACAGCTGGGTCTACGGCCGCACGCAAGGAAATGCCTCCTTATTACGCGCAAAATAATGATTCCTCCACCTGACAGCTAGGACCCACAGGAAGGGCCTCTGTATTTCACGAAAAAAGTTCTCCCGCTGACAGGTCGGACCCACCAGCTATATCTTCGCACGCAAGGAAGTTTCCTACTTATTACGCCCAAAAAAATGAATACCCCCGTGCTAGCTGGGACCCACCATATTGTTGGGCTGACTTGTGGGCCTACTAAGTTGACGGGGACGGAGGGCTATGTCAACTTAGTCAATACTCCAGTGACCGTATGATGTCCAGCCAACGGCCATAGTGCTTCTTCAACCTCTGTTCTTCTTGCTCCAGCCACCCAAAGCAGCGCCGGTCGTGTCGCCTGCTCCTGCCTCCCGTGGCCGGCTGTGCTACCGCGGAGGCCTTATCGCCCCCATACTACTCCCACCACTGGCCAGGCCATCCCTCCACTCACCCACGCCCCCTGTTATTCTGCGGCGAGGGCAGCCTCACACCGCAGCCGAACCAGTGAACGCTCGTACTCCTCTCCGCGTGGGCATCCACTGCCGCGTCTTGCCCGGCACCGCGTCGTCCCCTTCCTAGGCCTCTCCATCGTCCACCGCCATGGTGCTCTCGGCACGGCATGGTCAATGTGGTCAACAACCGACTTCCATCGAAAGAGTACTGTACATGGAGAGGCTGACAGCTGGGTCCACGGCAGCCGCAAGGAAGTGCCTCCTTATTACGCGAAAAATAATTATTCCTCCACCTGACAGCGGGGACCCACCGGACGGGCCACCAATATTTTGTGAAAAAAATCATTTCCCCCTGACTGCTGGGACGCACCGGACGGGCCACCATATTTTGCGAAAAAACGTTCCCCCCGCTGTCAGCTCGGACCCACCGGAAGTGCCTCCTTATTATGCACAAAAAAATGAATACTCCCCCGGCTAGTTGGGACCCACCTTGGTGGGAGGCTGACTTAGGGCCTACTAAGTTGACGGGACGAAGGGCTTTGTCAACTTAGTCAATATGAACGATTCTAGCTCCAAAGGATCTGACGATGTCCATCCAATGGTCAGAGTGCTTCTTCAACCTCTGGTCTTCTTGCTCCAGCCGCCCAAAGCAGCGCCGGTCGTGCCGCATGCTCCTGCCTCCCGTGGCCGGCTGTGCTGCCGCAAAGGCCTCACCGCCCCCTTCTATTCCCACTGCTGGCCAGGCCCTGCGGCGACGGCAGCCTCACACCGCAGCCGAACCAGTGAACCCTCGTACTCCTCTCCGTGCGGGCTTCCACTGCCGCGTCTTCCCCAGCTCCGCGTCGTCCCCTTCCTAGGCCTCGCCATCATCCACCGCCGTGGTGCTCTCCGTGCGGCGTGGTCAACGTGGTCAAGGAACGACTTCCATCGGAAGAGTACTGTACGTGGAGAGGCTGACAGCTGGGTCCACGGCCACAGCCTAGTTTTTGTGTGATTTGCCAAGTAAGTCGCTATGTCAGGCCTGTTGGGCTGCAAATCTTTCAAGACGAGGAGAGCTTTCATTCGGCTAGCCGAGAAAATGGCCCATCAGTAATGAGAAATGGGTTGTACATTTTTAAAACACATCAAACCAGCAATTAGTTTTTAAGATTTCAAGATTTTAAATTACATTAATTTTTATGCATGGAGAATTTGTTGGATTCTATATTGATATACATTTATTTTTAAAATCAGTTTGAATGTGAGTCGAAATTTTGGGATTAAAAACAGTTCGGACCGCATCGAAATATGCAAATTTTCGTATAATTTTTTAACCGTGGCCACAATATGGGCTGTAATGCTAACAAAAATAATATGGGCTCCAAAAAAAACCTTAAGTATTAGCAAATGGGCTGTAAATTATTAGAAATAATGGCAGATGGGTTGTATGCTGTTTTCCACAGATTTGAGGCTTTCCTAAAAAAAGGTTGACGCACAAGCACTGACTGTTGGATGTCCATCTAACGGCCGTCGTGCTTCTTCAATCTCTGCTCTTCCTGCTCCACCGCCAAACAAGCGCCCGGCGGGACTGCTCTCCCTCCTCCTCACAAGGCCGGCTGTGCTGCCACAGCAGCCTCACCGCCCCACCGCATTCCCATCGCTGGCCTAGCCATCCCTCCACTCACCCACACCTGCTATTATTCTCTCGGCGACGGCAGACTAACCAAGAACCCTCAGACAACAGATTCTCCGCGGGGAAACAACTAATGAGTCTTCCCGCCTCTCGTGTCGCCCCTTCCTAGGCCTTGCCGCCGCCCACCGCCCTAGTGCTCTCGGCGCCAAGCGTGGTCAATGTGGTCAACGACCGACTTCCATCGGAAGAGTACTGCGTGCGTGGAGACGCCGACAAGCTGGTCCACGGCCGTAGCAAGGAAGTGCCTCCTTACTACGCCAAAAATAATTATTCCTCCACCGACAGCGGGACCCACCGGACGGGCCACCGTATTTCGCGAAAAAAATGTTTCCCCCCTGACTGCTGGGACCCACCAGCTACACCTTCGCACGCAAGGAAGTGCATCCGGGCCAAAAAAAACAAAACGATTCGCCCCCTGACTGTTGGGACCGACCAGCTACATCTTGACACGCAAGGAAGTGCCTGACAGTTGGGACCCACCTGGTCGAAGCGTACATAGCCTTGTCATTCTGGCCGCGAACATGTACGTACATATATACTGGTGGATGTAGAGGCGCGAACGTGTCGTAGTAGAGGCGCGCACGTGTCTTAGTAGAGGCACGCACGTAACATGTACACGTACGTACAGCGGCCTGGGTGCAAGAAAGAAAATACGGCCACGTATGTGTACATATGGGCGGGGTCTCGAACGCCTACTCGCGCATATGTACGGCTAGGGCTCGTGAACATGGCTGGGTCGGAACGGAGAAACAGCGTCGTCTTCGTGTTTGTGTGGAGGCAACAGAATGCGTCGTGTTCATGGGGAGGCAACGGAATGCGTCATGTTCATGGGGAGGCAACGGAATGCGTCGTGTTCATCGGGAGGCAACGGAACGTGTGGGAGCCAACCGGCTGGGTTGGAACGGAATGCGTGGTCGTGTTCATCGGGAGGGCTTGGACGGAACAGGCGATGGAAACGAGGACTGGCGTATCGCAGAACGGAGGAAACGGACCTCCTACGGTCGAAACGGGGGTCCCGTTGATCGGGAGGGTGTGGCGCATCGCAAAACGGAGGAAACGGACCTCCCACGCTCAAACGGGGTCCTGTTGATCGGGAGGGGTGTGGCGTACCGCAAAACGGACGAAACGGACCTACGATTGAAACGGGGGTCCTGTTGATCGGGAGGGGTGTGGCGTACCGCAAAACGGACGAAACAGACTCGTGTTGGAGCGCTACGGTCGAAACGGGGGTCCTGTTCATCGGGAGGGGTGTGGCGTACCGCAAAACGAAACTCCACGGCATACTGTTCATCTCCACCATCGACCTCCTCCAGCCTCCACGGACTCCTGTTCATCCAGCTTCCATGGGCTCCTATTCATCCAGCCTCCACCGCGCGCTACTCCACCGGCTACTGTTCAACCACCCCTCCACCTTCTACTGTTCATCCAGCCCTCCACACCACGGGGTCCTGTTCAACCACCCCTCCATGGGCACCCCTCCACCGTCTACAGTTCATCCAGCCCTCCACACCACAGGGTCCTTTTGAACCACCCTCCACGGGCACCCTCCACCGCTTCACTGCTCATCCAGCCCTCCACCACACCACGGGTCCTGTTCATCCAGAGGCAATGCCACAGCTCACTGCTCATCCAACCCCCCCATAGCGGTCACTGCTCATCCAAGAGGCAGCATCGATCGGCTTCAGCTTAGCGGCAGAGCGGCGAATCGCCGATCAGGTTCATTTTACAGCCATCGATCGATCGCCGGGTTCAATGAACGCGGGCTGCAGCAAGGTAATCGCCGGGTACAGTTAGAGCCCAACGCCTCGCTCGGGTTCAGTTAGAGCCAACGCCTCGCACACACGCACGTACGTGTCCGAGAGAAACCCGCATCGCTCGGCCCCCGACCTCCCACCGTAACCAGGAACTCCCCGAAATTTTCCTCCCCCTCTCTTCTACCATGGTTTTTTCCGTCATGTACGGCCCAAAGAATGTCATGCAGCTGCGTCTCCATCGGAAGAGTACTGTGCATGGAGACGCTGACAACTGGGTCCACGGCCGTAGCAAGGAAGTGCCTCCTTACTACGCGCAAAATAATTATTCCTCCACCTGACAGCGGGGACCCACCGGACGGGCCACCGTATTTCGCGAAAAAACGTTTCCCCCCTGACTGCTGGGACCCACTAGCTACACCTTCGCACGCAAGGAAGTGCATCCGGGCCAAGAAAACAAAACGATTCGCCCCCCTGACTGCTGGGACCCACCATCTACATCTTGACACGCAAGGAAGTGCCTGACAGTTGGGACCCACCTGGTCGAAGCGTACATAGCGTTGTCATTCTGGCCGCGAACATGTACGTACATATATACTGGTGGATGTAGAGGCGCGAACGTGTCGTAGTAGAGGCGCGCACGTGTCTTAGTAGAGGCACGCACGTAACATGTACACGTACGTACAGCGGCCTGGGTACAAGAAAGAAAATACGACCACGTATGTGTACATATGGGCGGGGTCTCGAACGCCTACTCGCGCATATGTACGGCTAGGGCTCGTGAACATGGCTGGGTCGGAACGGAGAAACAGCGTCGTCTTCGTGTTCGTGGGGAGGCAACGGAATGCGTCGTGTTCATGGGGAGGCAACGGAATGCGTCATGTTCATGGGGAGGCAACAGAATGCGTCGTGTTCATCGGGAGGCAACGGAACGTGTGGGAGCCAACCGGCTGGGTTGGAACGGAATGTGTGGTCGTGTTCATCGGGAGGGCTTGGATGGAACACGCGATGGAAACGAGGACTAGCGTACCGCAGAACGGAGGAAACAGACCTCCTACGGTCGAAACGGGGGTCCTGTTGATCGGGAGGGGTGTGGCGTACCGCAAAACGGAGGAAACAGACCTCCTACGGTCGAAACGGGGGTCCTGTTAATCGGGAGGGGTGTGGCGTACCGCAAAACGGACGAAACGGACCTACGGTTGAAATGGGGGTCCTGTTGATCCAGAGGGGTGTGGCGTACCGCAAAACGGACGAAACGGACTTGTGTTGGAGCGCTACGGTCGAAACGGGGGTCCTGTTCATCGGGAGGGGTGTGGCGTACCGCAAAATGAGACTCCACGGGATACTCTTCATCTCCACCATCGACCTCCTCCAGCCTCCACGAGCTCCTGTTCATCCAGCCTCCATGGGCTCCTATTCATCCAGCCTCCACCGCGCGCTACTCCACAGGCTACTGTTCAACCACCGCTCCACCTTCTACTATTCATCCAGCCCTCCACACCACGGGGTCCTGTTCAACCACCCCTCCACGGGCACCCCTCCACCGTCTACAGTTCATCTAGCCCTCCACACCACGGGGTCCCGTTGAACCACCCTCCACGGGCACCCTCCACCGCTCACTGCTCATCCAGCCTCCACCACACCACGGGTCCTGTTCATCCAGAGGCAACGCCACCGCCACTGCTCATCCACCCCCGCAATGCGACTGCTCATCCCAGAGGCAGCATCGATCGGCTTCATTAGCAGCAGAGCGGCGAATCGCCGATCGGGTTCGCCAACAGCCATCAATCGATCGCCGGGTTCAAGAACGCGTAGCCCGCAGCAGTAATCGCCGGGTACGGTTAGAGCCCAACGCCTCGCTTCGGGTTCGCGAGCCAACGCCGCACACACGCACGCACGCTTCCGAGAGAAACCCAGATCGCCGCCCCGACCTCCCACCGTGAACTGGAACTCCCGAAATTTTCCTCCCTCGCTTCTACCACGGTTTTTTCTGTCATGTACGGCCCAAAGAATGTCATGCAGCTGCGTCTCCGCCCCACCAAGGACGAAAAGCCCATTTTCTGTCATGATTTTTTGTCATATAAGTAGGAGCCCACCACATCTATGATGATACCAGGTTTTGTCACAACTATTGTCATAGAAGTGTCATATGTATGACAGAAAATTTTTCGTTCGGCCCAAAATGTCACGGATGTGTCTTTTTTTGTAGTGCTTGTTTGATGCTTATATCCAACTATAGCTGCATAGTATCAATAGACGTCCTATAATTCTGGTTACTTCTTCCATGGAGATTGGAGTTCCAATAGGAGTCTAGCTAAAGCATGTCATTCTGCTTGATTCTGAGACTGAAGAAGTCGAACCGATTCAGGTGGCATCTTTGTCAAGCTTGTGTCACTGCTATTAGTGAGTACCTTCGACACTACATCAAGACATGACTTTGGAATTGTATAGCTATCCCCAAGATGTGTTGCCTTCTTCCCTGCAATATATGTTAGAGGGACAAGCAATGGGCTCATCTCAGTATCATTGTGGTAGTTCCTCTTGGCGTCAGTGATATCACCCTGAAAGGGAAGAAAGCAGACTGGTAACAGGCTTTGCACGTATAAGCATTAGTGTTGTCGATTCATCCCATTTCTTGATGGCAAATAAAGAGATCTAGTTTCAAATAGCATTAACATTGTTCATAGTTAAGACATGGAAGGAAATGGCATTGTGCAGGAGTGGCCAGATTCACCATACCACTAGATTACAGATCAAGAACACAAGCATGCATGCAGTGCTAAAGAATGTAAAAGTACAGTGATAAAGGACAACCGTTACTTACAAGGACAATGTAGAGCTAAACTTCTTCATAAGCATTGGGTTTATTCTACATTAATGTAAGCATTAATATAGATATGATAGTTAGGAGAGAACAGTGGATGCAGGTTATCATGCACACTAATGTCACATAATCAACCAGGTATGAATGTAAGTACAGTGATACAAGACAACATGTACTAACAAGAGCAAAGCAGCGAGCATCATAGTTGTGACATCCTAGGTTTTGTGGCACTGGTTCTATCGCCAATATAAGTGTGGTCCTATCTGATTTCTCTGGTACCACCACCTTTGTCGGTGCAACAAATATGTGTAATTATTGACCAGACTTATACACAGGCATGCTGGCATTGCATGTCCATCACAAGCATATGAAGCAAGGCCAAGCTAGAGAAACCACTCTTCATGAGATCAAGGAGCGAATCAAGAAGACCAAGTTAACAAGCAAGACAGCAAGGTATCACCCTGGGAAGGCCTCCCTTGCCGGGTAGGTGAGCCCGGCCAGGTCAAGGCCACCCCGAGGACAAGTCCAAGATTGCCCTGGCAAGCTTGCCGGGATCGACAAAAGCAGGAAATCCCACCAAGGCAGCACCGCTCCAGCACCCGACGCCGCAGGTCACTTATCAATGCGGTGTCGAGCCTCCAAGATGATCAAGTGGCTTCCACTAAGACATGGCGGTCCGTTGGAAGACAGATTATCCTCAAATGACACCCGTCCAACGGGCGTGTCGAACAGATAAGCAGAAGATGACTAAACAACACGGTAGGCTTGCTGGGCTTCACCTTCAGCATGACACCTAGCAGTGCATTTAATGCACTTTGTCCTAACTGCCAGAGTTAGGTATGATAGCACGATTAGCTATCTAATCACCAGATAATGATTGTTTTGCCACTGTGGTTACCCCTTGAGCTACAAAAGGAGGTCCAAGGCAACATAGAAAGGGATTCGGACCCCCTCGCAATTGTACGCGCGAAGTTGCTTCCCCACGAGGCTACCTTGCCGGGCTCAAGCGCTGCATGCTGTTGTGTTACACCATCCAATCCACCAAACGCAGGAGTAGGGTTTTACTCCTCATGGCAGCCCGAACCTAGGTAAAAACCTCTAGTGTCATCGCTATCGCGCTGCCCCCATGGCTTCCGCTCCTTGTGCAAAATGATCTCCACCTTGCCGAACCACAAGGGGCCCGTGGCCCCATACACTAGTACGCGTCGGTGCTATACAAACGATTTTAACCCCTTTCCGCGACGGCATTTGGGACCGTCGCCAAGTGTGTGTGATAGGGTGTCCTTCCCACACGACCCAGAAACCGTCGGGGATATGGAGAAGTGATCCAGAGGCTTTCCAAAATGTAACTGTATGCGATGCCGAACACACTAAATTCTTTCGTGCATGTGGTATTGGTGATTAAACGTTTCTAATGATGCAGTGAAACCAAACGGTCTATCGTAATGAAGCGTTTGGGAAATAGTATGAAAGGCACATGGGCCAACATATGAACTGTGTGTGAAGTGTGCCCCATCGCACATGAGTTTTCTGTGTAACCTGTCTGCCATGCTAGACTCCATCAAACACATTAGCCAACAATTACCGTCTGCGATAATGTTCTATCACAAATGGTTCAGGAGCCCCTTGGCACACATACAAGTGCTGCAGACCATTTGTTATTTTTGGGTATCACCGACGGTTGCCGCAAGAGTGACGTGTGCTTTTCGTTTGGGATCCCTCACGTTTCCTGAAAAAATACGACTAGGATTGTATTTTACATTGGGCACGGTTTACTCCCAGTTCTCGTGTGTGATAACGCGATATCCCTAATGGTTCTGGAGACCCTATGCACATGTAGTAGCGCTGCAAATCGTTTGCGATCTACTGTGTATCACCGACGGTTCCACTATGATTGACGTATGCTTTCCGATGTGGATCGCACACACTCATTTAGTTGAACCGTGTGCGGACCAATTGCCAGGTTAAAACAAAAATATCCCATTTTGAATCGGCATGCAAAAAGCAAATTCGCCACAATATTCAATTGAACAAATAAACAAAAATATCCCATTTTAAATCGGCACGCAAAAAGCAAATTCGCCACAATATTCAATTGAACTAGTAGTGTCCACAGGAAGAACATTCATCAGATTTCGCAAAAATTGCAATTGAACATACGGTAGCTAAATTCCAATGATTTGTCCACACATATATGCATTACATAATCAAACATAGTGTACGAAATACGAAGACCTCATCAGATGGAAAACAATGGATCCATGCGTTATATGTTTAGCAGCTAACTCTTACTCAATGTTTCAGGACAAGGCATGCTGAAATTGTTGGGGAAACGTAGTATTTCAAAATTTTCCTACGATCACGCGAGATCTATCTAGGAGAAGCATAGCAACGAGTAGGGAGACTGTGTCCACATACCCTCGTAGACCGAAAGCGGAAGCGTTAAGTAACGCGGTTGATGTAGTCGAACGTCTTCGTGATCCAACCGATCCAAGTACCGAACGCATTGCACCTCCGCGATCTTCACACGTTCAGCTCGGTGACGTCCCTCGAATTTCTAGATCCAGCTGAGGTCATTGGAGAGTTTCTTCAGCACGATGGCGTGTTGACGGTGATGATGAAGTTACTGACGCAGAGCTTCGCCTAAGCTCTACGATAATATGACCGAGGTGGAAATCTATGGAGGGGGCACCACACACGGCTAAGATCAACTTGTGTGTCTATGGGGTGCCGCCCTCCCCCATATATAAAGGAGTGGAGGACGGGGGCGGCCGGCCTCATAGGGCACGCCCCAAGGGGGGGAATCCTGCTCCTACTAGGAGTAGGTTCCCCCCTTTCCTAGTCCAACTAGGAGGGGGAAGGAAGGGGAAGAGGGAGAGAAGGAAAGCCCCCCACCCCCCCAATTCGGATTGGGCATGGGGCGTGCGCCTCCCACTTGGCCGCCTCCTCCTCTCTTCCACTAAAGCCCATGTAGGCCCAATAACCCCCCGGGGGGTTCCGGTAACACCCCGGTACTCCGGAAGAGGCCCGAACCTGTCCGAAACCTTTCCGGTGTCCAAACATAACCTTCCAATATATGAATCTTCATGTCTCGACCATTTCGAGACTCACCATCATGTCCGTGATCACATCCGAGACTCTAAACAACCTTCGGTACATCAAAACACATAAACTCATAATACCGATCGTCATCGAATGTTAAGCGTGCGGACCCTACGGGTTCGAGAACTATGTTGACATGACCGAGACTCATCTCTGGTCAATAACCAATAGCAGAACCTGGATGCTCATATTGGTTCCTACATATTCTACAAAGATCTTTACCGGTCGAACCGCATAACAACATACGTTTGTTCCCTTTGTCATCGGTATGTTACTTGCCCGAGATTCGATCGTTGGTATCATCATACCTAGTTCAATCTCGTTACCGAAAAGTCTCTTTACTCGTTCTGTAATGCATCATCTCGTAACTAACTCATTATTCACATTGCTTGCAAGGCTTATAGTGATGTGCATTACCGGGAGGGCCCAGAGACACCTCTCCGACAATCGGAGTGACAAATTCTAATCTCGATCTATGCCAACACAACGAACACCATCGCAGACACCTGTAGAGCATCTTTATAATCACCCAGTTATGTTGTGACGTTTGATAGCACACTAAGTGTTCCTCCGGTATTCCTCAGTTGCATAATCTCATAGTCATAGGAACAAGTATAAGTCATGAAGAAAGCAATAGCAATAAACTGAACGATCATAGTGCTAAGCTAACGAATGGGTCAAGTCAATCACATCATTATCTAATGATTTGATCCCGTTCATCAAATGACAACTCATGTCTATGGCTAGGAAACTTAACCATCTTTGATAAATGAGCTAGTCAAGTAGAGGCATACTAGTGACACTCTATTTGTCTATGTATTCACACATGTACTAAGTTTCCGGTTAATACAATTCTAGCATGAATAATAAACATTTATCATGATATAAGGAAATATAAATAACAACTTTATTATTGCCTCTAGGGCATATTTCCTTCAGTCTCCCACTTACACTAGGGTTAATAATCTAGATTAGATAGTAATGATTCTAACACCCATGGAGTCTTGGTGATGATCATGTTTTACTCGTGAGAGAGGCTTAGTCAACTGGTCTGCAACATTCAGATCTGTATGTATCTTGCAAATCTATATGTCTCCCTCCTTGACTTGATCGTGGATGGAATTAAAGCGTCTCTTGATGTGCTTGGTTCTCTTGTGAAATCTGGATTCCTTTGCCAGGGCAATTGCACCATTATTGTCAGAAACGATTTTCATTAGACCCGATGCATTTGGTATGACACCTAGATCGGATATGAACTCCTTCATCCAGACTCCTTCATTTGCTGCTTACGAAGCAGCTATATACTCCGCTTCACATGTAGATCCCGCCACGACGCTCTGCTTGGAACTGCACCAACTTACATCTCCTCCATTTAATATAAATACGTATCTGGTTTGTGACTTAGAGTCATCCGGATCAGTTTCAAAGCTTGCATCGACGTAACCATTTAAGACGAGCTCTTTGTCGCCTCCATAAACGAGAAACACATCCTTAGTCCTTTTCAGGTATTTCAGGATATTCTTGACCGCTGTCTAGTGATCCACTCCTGGATTACTTTGGAACCTCCTAGCTAAACTGATAGCAAGGCACACATTAGGTCTGGTACACAACATTGCATACATGATAGAACCTATGGCTGAAGCATAGGGAATGACTTTTATTTTCTCTCTATCTCCTGCAGTGGTCGGGCATTGTGTTTGACTTAACTTCACACCTTGTAACACAGGCAAGAACCCTTTCTTTCCTTGATCCATTTTGGACTTCTTCAAAATTTATCAAGGTATGTGCTTTGTGAAAGTCCAATTAAGCATCTTGATCTATCTCTATAGATCTTGATGCCCAATATATAAGGAGCTTCACCGAGGTCTTTCCTTGAAAAATTCTTATTCAAGTATCCTTTTATGCTATTCAGAAATTCAATATCATTTCCGATCAACAATATGTCATCTACATATAATATCAGAAATGCTACAGAGCTCCCACTAACTTTCTTGTAAATACAGGCTTCTCCAAAATTCCGTATAAAACCATATGCTTTGATCACACTATCAAAGTGTATATTCCAACTCCGAGAGGCTTGCACCAGTCCATAAATGCATCACTGGAGCTTGCACACTTTGTTAGCATCTTTTGGATTGACAAAACCTTCTGGTTGCATCATATACAACTCTTCTTTAAGATATCCATTAAGGAATGCAGTTTTGACATCCATTTGCCAAATTTCATAATCATAAAATGTGGCAATTACTGACAGGATTCGGTCGGATTTAAGCATCGCTACAGGTGAGAAGGTCTCATCGTAGTCAACTATCGGGGAAACGACACCTACGGGATCACTGGAATCCCTTATACGGTTGGTAGGCACGGGGTTCTGAGAAGAGTAGGTCTGACAGGAAGCACATAGATCGTTTACCCAGGTTCGGGCCGCGAAGATGCGTAATACCCTAGTCCTGCTTTGGTGGATATATTAAGCCTTCTTGTGTTCTTGAGCTAGCTACGGGGTGTAACTTGCCCAAAAGAGCTGAATCCCTCTCCTGGTCGCTTCGGGCCTCCTTTTATAGGCGAAAGGGGTCGCCACAGTGGCACACAGGAGGTGGAAAGGTCTACAGTGCGTGAGTTTATCGCCCGGCGTTACAGGACAAAGCGCATTAGATGCACTACTTAGGTATCCATTAGCTTTATCGGGGGAAGGAACGAGGCCCGTCCCGTCCGTCGCCGCCCCACCTCCCAGCGACATGTGCCCGGGCCAGCGAAGGGTGTGGTGCCATGTAGGCAGGCAGGCTGCTGATGTGGCGCGGTGGTGGAGCCTTCATGAAGATCTGCATGCCACCACGCAGGTGCTTGCTGAGTCGGTTTAGAGGCCGCTTGTTGCCACGCAGGTGCCTGCCCAGCTGGTTGAGCTAGCAGCTACTTGGGAATGGTGGTGGAGTCTTCGCTGGTGCGGGCCTGGTTGTGGCCCTGCTGATGCCCTCGGCAAGGGTCTTGCCGGGGGGGCCGGCAAGGGTCTTGCCGTGGCGTTGTGGTCGTCCCCGGCAAGGCGCTTGCCGGGGGTCTCGTGGGTTTCCTCGGCTAGAATCCCGCCGAGGATCGTCGTCTTCTGGTCCTCATCTGATCTCATGTATCTATGATCTTGACAAAGATCTGCATGCCACCACAGAGGTGCCTCCCGAGCCCTGGGTCCAATGTAGTTGTTGGTGATGTTTGGAACACTTGGGCTCAAGGGTGGCTCGCTCTGCCGGTGTCGGGCAATTTGCCCCAGCAAGCGCCTTGCTGGGGCCGCAGAGGCTGCCCTGACAAGGGTCTTGCCGGGGGAGTCCACCTCGCCCCCTTTCTCTTTTATGCTTCTGGTTTTGGCGTTGCCCCCAGGGTCTTGCGCTTTGGTTTCCCTCTGGCTTCCCTCCTCTGCCCCACTATGTGTGGCCGCGGCGCGTGGCTCTTACTGCCCATGCACAAGTAAAGGGGTCAAAAGGAGAGCCACTACTTTTGTACACCGACAGGAGCCCCCGGGCCTGGGCCACACATAAGCGCTACACGTTGTTGGGCCAGGCCCAGAACGGTGCGCGGGCAGTTGGGGTGGGATTTTTACTGCAATAACTTTTCATCCGCCGTGCTTCCCCACGACCCGCATTGAACGCGCGACGTGGAGGGTCGTGTGTGATGTGGGGCTCATGCGTGGGACGGATTCCGCACGCATGCGTCACATCATGGTAAAGAGGCGGCTCGCTCCTTCCCCAAAAAGAAGGAGGCGCAGAGGTGCGGCTCATTTATTCCGGTGGACTCGGGTCGTGGCCTTCAAGGCTTCCGTGCCCCATGATCACGGGGTGGGGAGCGGTCGCCTCATCCGTTCCCTCAATTCTCCTCGCTCGCCACGTGTCCCCCATGCAGGTGGCATGAGGTGGAGGCACGAAACCGGTCCATCGCTGCTTGGGGCAGCGGGTCGGTCTCGATTCCTTGTGCCCCCGATGGCCGGATTGGCCGAGCGGGGCGGCCGAGCCCCGGCTCCTCCCCTTTATAAGAAGGGGGGAGGGGGACGGCATCCCACATTCTCCCAGCATCCATCTTCTTCCACTTCTGCTCCTTCCTTCCACCCGTCATGGCGAGAGGGGCGCATGCCCTTTAATGGTGGGGGCGAGGGTCGCCGCTCGACAGCGCGTTCCTCCTTCCCACGAGCTCACGGCGGCGGAGCCGGCCGCGAGAGGAAGGGCGAGGGGCGAGGCCGAGGTCGCCGCAGCGGACAAGGTAGAGTCGGACGGGGCGGCGCGATGGCTGTGCTTCTGCCGGCAATGCCACCCATGATGGAGGGCCATGTCGGGGACCAGCCCCGGGAGTTCTTCATCAGGCTGCGCCGGCCACCGCGTCGTCGTCTCCGTCTCCCTACTCCATTTTCTCAGGAAATGGAGCTCGGTCTACCCCAGACCCTCAGATTGCACATGAAGTGCTGCGGGAACGGCGGCACGTGGGTCGATGTCGACTTCCCCGCTCCTTTTGTTATGTACCTCCGTTGCGGATGGAAGACATTTGCTTGCATCCATAGCCTGACGGCGGGGCTCGTCCTCTACTTCAAGTTAATGGAGGGTGGCCTGCTCTCCGTCAAGGTCTTCGGAGATCTTGGAACTCGCCTGAAGTGCTGCATGGAGAGCTCCTCCGACGATGAAGATTCCTCCTCAAGTGGGAGAGATGAGGAGGACAACGACAACGGCGATGAGGGAGTCGAGCGGCAGGGCGCCGACTCCGACTCCGACTGACCGCGTCGCCCTTCCCTCGGCCACGCGCCCTGCCGAGGGCCTTCCTCGTCCAGCTCTCCATCAGGCGCTCCATGTCGTCTCCTTGGGCGGCTGGCGTAGGAGGGTCGGAGAAGGCAAAGAAGGCGGGTGGCGGCCATCAAGTCGGAGTACGCGGGCACCGATGCCTTCGTCGCGTATTGTCGGCCCGCTGCCTCGTCTTCCAGCTCCTTTCCCGGCACCAAGACGTTCTCTTGGTGCCTTCTACTCCTCGCACCTCGCCTAGGGGCCCCTTTTGCCCTCCTGCTGTCTAGTTACACGTTCTGAGGACAAGAAAGGGATTACGGGCACCTGATCTCTTTTTAGTTTGTAAGCCTGCGAGCACTTGTTAATTTTAAGACTTGTAATGCCCTTGCTCATGTTTTTAATTCTGTATGAACTGTACCTGTATGGGATGTTTTTAATGAAAAAGGGTGCTTGCTGGGTTTCTTTGTGCATGAGCGAGGCCCATGCCAAGGGACGAACCCTTGTTATTTTTAAGATAAACATTGTCGCCCGGCAAAAGGCCTTGCTGTCGCCCCACTTCAGTCGACCATTCTCACGCTTTTGGCGGAGGTAGGGGTGAAGTAGAGTTGGGCCCCTCGTTCATTTTCTTGCCACCGTGACTACGACCAAGTTCTGACCCAGGGGATAACTCTTGGGTACAGGAAAAGGGCAGCACGGTGGTTTAAGAATATAAATGTGGTTTCATATGTCCCAGTTCCATACGGAAATGCATAACAGGGATGAAAGACTTATTTGAATCAGCAGCCCCCGACAACCTTGGCTTGCCGTGGTTGGATCCTTGTGTCTTCAGCCCCCGGCAGTCTTGTCTTGCTGGGCCGGAGCACCGGCTCGTCCCCTTTCTCTCAAGCGGCTCAGCAGAAGCGTCCATGTGTAATGCGAACCAAAGAGGGCATAAAAGACGCAAACTCAACCTCTAGGCTAGGGGTTAGTTGCCGCTAAGCACTATCAACCCTAGCCGAGGGAGGGACTTAACCAAGCATGCATGCTATAACTTAGGGCGCCAGCACTTCATTTATTTATGCTCAGGGTCTGCGCCTGGCTTTGTACAAAGGGTTACATGCCTTGTCGGCAAGGCTTGTACAAAAGGGTGGCTTGCCGGGGGGCCCGGCAACCGCACCTTATGGGTAAAACTTGCGAAGATGTTCGATGTTCTAGGAGTTGCTCACTAGAATACCATCTTCGGTCTCCAAGCGGACTGCACCAGGCCTGGTGACTCGTATTACCCGATAAGGGACTTCCCACTTCAGCGTCAACTTGTTGGAATTCTTGGCCGACTGAACGCACCGAAGAACAAGGTCGCCTTCTTCAAAGCTTCGGGCAAGAACCTTGCGACTATGTTACGACGCAAGGCTTTCTGGTAGCGTGCTGCTCTCACAACCGCCCGAAGACAATCTTCCTCAAGGAGCGTTGCGTCATCTTGCTGCAATTGCTCTTGCTCAAGCTCGTCGTAAGCGAGCACTCGAGGTGACCCATATACGAGTTCCGTGGGGAGAACTGACTCTGCCCCGTATACCAGGGCAAAGCGTTTCTGGCCGGTGGCTCGATTTGGCGTCGTCATGATCGACCAAAGAACCACCGGCAACTCATCAATCCAGCGCCTTCCGCTCTTGTGCAGCCTGTCGAAAGTCTTTGTCCTCAGGCCTCGCAATACTTCAGCATTTGCCCTCTCTGCCTTGCTATTGCTTCGTGGGTGTGCCCAAGCGAAACAAACCTTGCTGCCGAGGTCTTGGATGTATTGCATGAAGTTGTGGCTCGTGAACTGCGTGCCGTTGTCAGTGATGACTCTTCTTGGCACACTAAAACGGCACACTAGCCCCATGAAGAACTTGAAGGCTGACTGTGCTATCACCTTCCTCACTGCTTCCACCTCCGGCCACTTTGTGAACTTGTACAAGTACTCAAAGCCCCCGACAGCAAGGGGGAAAGGGCCCGGTATGTCGAGCCCCCAGACTGAGAATGGCCAGGAGAGAGGAATTGTCTGGAGGGCTTGAGCTGGTTGATGAAGCTTCTTCGAATGGAAGTGACATGCTTCGCACTTGGTTACTAGTGTCGTTGCATCCTGGAGAGCAGTGGGACAAAAGAAACCCTGCCGGAACGCCTTGCCGGCAAGGGCCCTCGACCCTATGTGGGAGCCACATATGCCTCCGTGTATCTCCGCCAACAGCTCCTGTCCTTCCTCCTGGGGAATGCACTTCAATTTCACATCGTTCGTTCTCCTCCTGTACATGACGTCATCAACGAACTGATACATAGTAGACCGACGGGATACTTTCTCCGCTTCTTCCTGCTCCTCAGGAAGCTCCCCTGTTTGGAGGAATCGGACGGTATGTTGTGCCCATGCCGGAGCCCGGGGCTCGACGGCAAGGACCAAAGGCATTTCTTCCACCATGGGGGCGGTCGTCACTACGACCAGGGCTTGACGGCCTGCCGGAGTCGGTCGCTCGTTGGCAGGCTCAGAGTCCACGACAACACCCTTGCCGGTGGCCCCTGGGGGCTCAGCGGGAAAGTACTTGCCGGGTCCTGATTTAGTCCGCTTGTTGTACTCCGTTGATGGTTCGATAGATGGTTGAGTTAACCGAAGGAAAAAGGTACCTGGTTCCACAGGTAGCTTGAATGTAGCGCGCTTTGACAGGTAATCGGCGATGTTGTTCTCTGCTAGGGGAACGTGCTCCGCTTGTATACCGTCAAAGAGCTCCTCGAGCTTCCTCACCTCATCTACGTAGGCCTCCATCAACGGGCTCTGATAACCTTTGTTGACTTTTCTGACGACAAGCTGCGAATCACCCTTGATGATGAGCTTTTTAACTCCGAGATCTGCCGCGATCCTGAGACTGGCAAGCAACCCCTCATACTCAGCAGTGTTGTTGGTGGACATCTCCCTGGGAAAGTGCATCTGGATTACATAATTGAGGTGCTCTCCGGTGGGTGCGACGAGCAGCACACCAGCATCGGCGCCTTGCAGCGAGAAAGCCCCGTCAAAGTACATAATCCAGTCGTGAGTTGTTTCCTTGCCGGAGAGAGTGGTCTCCTGGATCTCTTCATCAGGCATTGAGGTCCATTCTCCAATGAACTCCACCAGGACTCTACTCTGGATTGTGGAAGTACTTTCAAACTTCAACCCAAAGTTTGATAGCTCCAAGGCCCACTCCACAATCCTTCCGATTACGTCTGGGTTGTGCAGTATCCGTTGCAACGGGAGGCAGGTGACGACAGTGATCTCGTGAGCCTGGAAGTAATGACGCAGCTTCCTCGAGGCCATAAGAAGGCCGAAGAGCAATTTCTGCACCCCGGAGTACCTTGACCTAGCCCCCTGCAAGAGGGAGCTGACAAAGTAAACCGGGTGCTGCATCATCTTCTTCTTCTGCACCGCTTCATTGGGCTGCACGGGCCCTGTCCTGACGGCGTCAGACTCCGTTAGGGGCCTTGCCTTGCCGGCACCAGGCCCTTGATGCGGTGGATCTTGCGGTATTGCTTGTCGGAGCCCCCTGGCTTGTCGGCAGCCGCCAAGGGCCGGTAGGCGGCGCATCCGGCCATTTCCTTGCTAGGGCCTTCTTCCTTGGCCTTCTTGGCAGCGCCGGCATCCTCGGATCCTTCGACGGCAAGCACGGTCTTATCCTTGCGTTTCCTGTTGCGGCGCTGGCCCTTCTTTGTCGGGGCGGCGGTGTCTTCGTCCGTAGAGTCGGTTTCCGCGCCGGCGTCCTCGCCGGGGTACTTCCTTCCCTCTTCAGCCCGGGCACATCCATCGGCTAGAACATAAAGTTCGGCCACATCCTTGACCTTGTTCATCGCCAGCTCTTCACGCATCTTGCAGTTGCGCACATTCTCATGGAACGCGCTCATCATGGCGGCAGGATGAACATCTGGGATGTTGTATTGCACCCGGCTGAACCTTCGTATGTACTTGTGTAGGTTTTCACCTTCCTTCTGGGAATGATATGCAAATAACTCGCCTCGCCATGAGCTTGGTGGCCTCCGGTGAAGGCACCAACGAACTCATGACACAGATCCGACCAAGAAGAAATGGGATCCGCCGGCAAGTGCATCAACCAAGACATGACATTGGGTTTCAGGGCCAACGGGAAGTAATTGGCAAGCACCTTGTCGTCGCGAGCCCCTGCGGCTTGCATTGCGATGGTGTAGATGTTGAGGAACTCCGACGGGTGGGTCTTGTCGTTGTACTTCTCACTGACGTCGGGCTTGAACATACGGTGGGACGGCCACTGGAACTGCCGTAGCTCACGGGTAAAGGTCGGGCAACCCACCTCGTAAGGTAGGCCGCCGGATTCTCCCGGTGCTCGGTGGTCCATAGCGGGCCCCGCTTGCCTATCTCACTGGTGGCGTCTATCGGCCGGCGCTTGATGGTGGTTCGATCATCTTCATGGGCTCGCTCCCGAAGGACTTGGCGCTGGTCGCGGTGGGTCCGTGGGTCGGACGACCCTATAGAGATATTATCACAAGCGTCGTCACGATGGACCGATACCCACAGTGGCTGGCGAGGAGGAGGAGAGTGCACCATGGCCGCAGCACCTCCGGCCCTTCCACCGCTGGCATGCGGTTGTTTGACGGAGCGCCGGCCTCAGGGCCCCGCTGGCCGTGGCTCGTCTTGGTTGGCGACACTGACAAGGCTCAGGATGGCGGCCCTCCACTCATCAAGCTCTTCCGCAGCAGGAGGGAAGTCGAGGAGTAGCTGTGCGCGCGCCAAAGCTTCTGCTGGCGTGGGTGGCGGCGAGAGCTGCGTGGACCGTGGCACGCTTCGACTTCTAACCATGTTAGAAGGAGCTCTATCACGGTCCAGCGGCTGCATGCCATTTTCACCAGCACTTCGGCGGGCATACTGGCCTCCTTCGTCCCGTAGATGATGCACATGACTCTTCCCACGGCGGCGGGGGGGTCTCCAGCGTGGTGGCATTGCTTGTCACGTGCACCCTGGGAAGAGCGTGTTGTGGGCGCCGGCATGGGCGTCCTAGAGGTTGCTGCACCGCCTGCAAGGGGCACAGTGACACACCTGGAGGCCCCCGCGCCGCCTGCGGGGGGCCCAGCCCCATCTTTGGATTTGGCGATGCACAGCCCATCGTCTAGCACACGAACGACGCCGCTCGCCAGACTCTGACTGCCAAAGCGGTGCTGGTGCTCGCGGGCCACGACACAGGTTCTGTCCGCGACCAGCCCGCTGCTCGTCCGACGAGCCGATCACCGTGATCGTCTTCTTATTGGGAGCCATGGCGATGAAGAACCGCCAGGCTAACTGCTAGATCAGATTCTCATGACTGCGCCCCCTCCCTGGCGCGCCAAAGATGTCGGGGAAACGACACCTATGGGATCACTGGAATCCCTTCTACGGTTGGCGGGCGCGGGTTGTGAAAAGAGAAGGTCTGACAGGAAGCACACAGATCGTTTACCCAGGTTCGGGCCGCGAAGATGCTAATACCCTAGTCCTGCTGTGGTGGATGTATTGAGCGTTGTTGTGTTCTTGAGCTAGCTACGGGGTGTAACTTGCCCAAAAGAGCTGAATCCCTCTCCTGGTCGCCTCGGGCCTCCTTTTATAGGCAAAAGGGGTCGCCACAGTGGCACACATGAGGTGGAAAGGTCTATAGTGCGCGAGCTTATCGCCTGGCGTTACAGGACAAAGCGCATTAAATACCTACTTAGGTGTCCATTAGATTTATCGGGGGCGGGAACGAGGCCCGTCCCATCCATCACCGCCCCGCCTCACATCGACACATGCCCGGGCCAGCGAAGCGTGCGGTGCCATGTAGGCAGGCAGGCTGCTGAGGTGGCGCGGTGGTGGAGCCTTCACGAAGATCAGCATGCCACCGCGCAGGTGATTGCTAAGTTGGTGTAGAGGCCGCCCGTTGCCACGCAGGTTCCTGCCCAGCTGGTTAAGCTAGCAGCTTCTTGGGAACGGCGGTGGAGTCTTGGCTGGTGCGGGCCTGGATGTGGGCCTACTGATGCCCTCGGCAAGGGTCTTGCCGGGGGGCCCGACAAGGGTCTTGCCGGGGGTCTCGTGGGTTTCCTCGGCTAGAATCCTTCCGAGGATCGTCATCTTCTGGTCCTCATCTGATCTCATGTATCTATGTTATTACAAAGATCTGCATGCCACCACAGAGGTGCCTCCCGAGCCCTGGGTCCAATGTAGTTGTTGGTGATGTTTGGAACCCTTGGGCTCAAGGGTGGCTCGCTCTGCCGGTGCCGAGCAATTTGCCCCGGCGAGCGCCTTGCCGGGGCCGCGGAGGCCGCCCTGGCAAGGGTCTTTCCGGGGGAGTCCACCTCGCCTCCTTGCTCTTTTATGCTTCTAGTCTTGGCGTTGCTTTGTTTGTCTTGCGCTTTGGTTTCCCTCGGGCTTCCCTCATCTGCCCCACTATGTGCGACCGCGGTGCGCGGCTCTGACTGCCTGTGCACAAGTAAAGGGTCAAAAGGAGAGCCCCTACTTTTGTACACCGACATCAACTCCTTGAACTTTTCGAAAACCTTTCGCAACAAGTCGAGCTTTGTAGACAGTAATATTACCACCAGCATCAGTCTTCTTCTTTAAGATCCATTTATTCTCTATGGCTTGCCGATCACCGTGCAAGTCAACCAAAGTCCACACTTTGTTCTCATACATGGATCCCATCTCAGATTTCATGGCCTCAAGCCATTTCGCGGAATCTGGGCTCTTCATCACTTCCTCATAGTACGTAGTTTCATCATGGTCAAGTAACATGACTTCCAGAACAGGATTTCCGTACCACTCTGGTGCAGATCTTACTCTAGTTGACCTAAGAGGTTTGGTAGTAAACTGATCAGAAGTTTCATGATCATCATCATTACCTTCCTCACTAATTGGTGTAGGAATCACTGGAATTGATTTCTGTGATGAACTACTTTCCAATAAGGGAGAAGGTACAATTACCTCATCAAGTTCTACTTTCCTCCACTCACTACTTTCGAGAGAAACTCTTTCTCTAGAAAGGATCCATTCTTAGCAACAAATATCTTACCTTCAGATCTGTGATAGAAGGTGTACCCAACACTCTCCTTTGGGTATCATATGAAGACACATTTCCCCGATTTGGGTTCGAGTTTATCAGGTTGAAGCTTTTTCACATATGCATCGCAGCCCCAAACTTTAAGAAACGACAACTTGTGTTTCTTGGCAAACCACAGTTCATATGGTGTCGTCTCAACGGATTTAGATGGTTCCCTATTTAACCTGAATGCAGCCATCTCTAAACCATAACCCCAAATTTATAGCGGTAAATCAGTAAGAGACATCATAGATCTCACCATATCTAATAAAGTACGATTACGACGTTCAGACACACCATTACGCTGTGGTGTTCCGGGTGGTGTGAGTGGCGAAACTATTCCACATTGTTTCAAATGAAGACCAAACTCGTAACTCAAATATTCTCCTCCATGATCAGATCGTAGAAACTTTATTTTCTTGTTACGATGATTTTCCACTTCACTCTAAAATTCATTGAACTTTTCAAATGCTTCAGACTTATGTTTCATCAAGTAGATATACCCAGATCTGCTCAAATCATCTGTGAAGGTCAGAAAATAACGATACCCTCCACGAGCATCAACACTCATCGGACCGCATACATCAGTATGTATTATTTCCAACAAGTCTGTTGCTCACTCCATTGTTCCGGAGAACGGAGTCATAGTCATCTTGCCCATGAGGCATGGTTCACAAGCATCAAGTGATTCATAATCAAGTGATTCCAAAAGCCCATCAGCATGGAGTTTCTTCATGCGCTTTACACCAATATGACCTAAACGGCAATGCCACAAATAAGTTGCACTATCATTATTAAACTTGTATCTTTTGGCATCAATACTATGAATATGTGTATCACCACTATCAAGATTTAGTAAAAATAGACCACTCATCAAGGGTGCATGACCATAAAAGATATTACTCATATAAATAGAACAACCATTATTCTATGATTTAAATGAATAACCATCTCGCATCAAACAAGATCCAGATATAATGTTCATGCTTAACGCTGGCACCAAATAACAATTTTTCAGGTCTAAAACTAATCCCGAAGGTAGATGTAGAGGTAGCATGCCGACGGTGATCACATCGACTTTGTAACCATTTCCCACGCGCATCGTCACCTCGTCCTTAGCCAATCTTCGCTTAATCCGTAGCCCCTGTTTCGAGTTGCAAATATTAGCAATGTAACCAGATCAAATACCCAGCGCTATCATGCGAGCATTAGTTAGGTACACATCAGTAACATGTATATCAAATATACCTTTCACTTTGCCATCCTTCTTTTCCGCGAAATACTTGGGGCAGTTCAACTTCCAGTGACCAGTCCCTTTGCAGTAGAAGCACTCAGTCTCAGGCTTAGGTCCAGAATTGGGCTTCTTCACTTGAGCACCAACTTGCCTGCTGTTCTTCTTGAAGTTCCCCTTCTTCCCTTTGCCCTTCTTCTTGAAACTGGTGGTCTTGTTGACTGAGGGAGTCCTGGATTAGGGGGTATCCGGACAGCCGGACTGTATACATTGGCCGGAATGTTGGACTACGAAGATACGAGATTGAAGACTTCATCTCGTGTTCGGATGGGACTCTCCTTGGCGTGGATGGCAAGCTTGGCGATACGGATATGTAGATCTCCTCCCATTGTAATTGTAACCGACTCTGTGTAACCCTAGCCCCCTCCGGTGTCTATGTAAACTGGAGGGTTTAGTCCATAAGACAACAACAATCATACCATAGGCTAGCTTCTAGGGTTTAGCCTCTATGATCTCGTGGTATATTAACTCTTGTACTACTCATATCATCAAGATCAATCAAGCAGGAAGTAGGGTATTACCTCCATAGAGAGGGCCCGAACCTGGGTAAACGTCGTGTCCCCTGCCTCCTGTTACCATCCGCCTTGGACGCACAGTTCGGGACCCCCTACCCGAGATCCGCCGGTTTTGACACCGACCTTGGTGCTTTCATTGAGAGTTCCACTGTGTCATCACCATAAGGCATGATGGCTACTTCGATCATCGGCAGCGATGCGGTCCAGGGTGAGGTTTTCCTCCCCGGACAGATCTTCGTATTCGGCGGCTTCCCACTACGGGCCAACTCGCTTGGCCATCTAGATCAGATCAAGAGCTACCCCCCTGGCCGTCAGGTCAGGTTCGGAAACTTGAACTACATGGCCGACATCCGGGGAGACTTGATCTTCGACGGATTCGAGCCCATGCCAGGTGCACCGCACGATCACGACGAGCACGATTTAGCTCTGCCGTTGGACGGCGTTCAGGAGATCGCACCAGCAACAACTCCAGCCTTCAATCCGGAGCAGATTGCGACATCCGAGGATGGGCGGATAGACCCCGCCACGGAGGCCGCACTCTCAGCAGCGATAGAGCCGGATATTGACCCTACACGTCAAAGAGCGGTGATGCCAAACCTATAGACTCGTCTTCGGCCACAGACTCTGAACCGCCTGCGCCCATGGAGTTCACCTTCGCAGATATCTTTCATCACTCGCCCTTTGGCGATGTACTAAACTCGTTAAAGTCTCTCTCTTTGTCAGGAGAACCTTGGCCGAACTATGTCCGGCTAGAATGGGATGCGGATGACGAAGAAATTCACGCCCCACCCGCCACGCACTTAGTAGCCACTATCGATGATTTAACCGACATGCTCGACTTCGACTCCGAAGACATCGATGGTATGGACAACGATGAAGGAGACGAACAGAACCATCGCCATTGTGGCACCGGATCGCCACCTCGCCATATGACATATATATGGTGGACACACCCAAAGAAGGCAATGGCGACAAGACAGCGGAGGATGACCCTCCAAGAAGCAACCTGTTACCGACATCAGCGGCGCCGCTTAAGTCTCGCCACAAAGAAAAGCGTGATACCGACACAGAGATAACAGACTCGACACGCCAAGACGATCCCTCCAAAGCAGGATCTAGAGCCAGAGGATGAACAAGCCAGCCCTCCGGAGCGAGCGGCAGAGGGAGAGGAAGACAATTACATGCCCCCCTCCGAAGACGAAGTGAGCCTCGGCGATGAAGAATTTGTCGTACCTGATGATCCCGTCGAACAGGAGCGCATTAAGCGCCGGCTTATAGCCACAGCAAATAGCCTGAAGAAAAAACAGCAACAGCTTCGAGCTGATCAGGACTTGCTATCAGATAGATGGACCGAAGTCCTTACGGCCGAGGAATACGAACTCGAACGCCCCTCCAAGGGTCACCCAAAGCGCGGGTTGGTACCCCGACTTGAGGAGGAAGCATTAAAACCTACATCACCAGTGTACGACGCGGCTGATCGGCCACCTCGTGGCCAAGACAGAGAGGCATTTCAGCTAGAAGTTCAGCCCGAACCCCGCCCCCACTCAAACAAAAATACCAAGGCACCGGGAAACACGCGAGACCTGCGAGATGTATTGGAAGACAGGGCAAAACACGCAAGATCGATCTACGGATCACGAGGGCGCACCCCTATGCAGGACGGTGACCGTCACACCGGATACAGTAAAAGTAAATCCGGCCGGGCCGAATACAGCAGGCAAGACTCATATGAGCTGCTTCGTGATATAGCCCATCACAGAGGCGCCACACACCCCCTATGCTTCACTGACAAAGTAATGGACCATGAATTCCCAGAGGGTTTTAAACCCGTAAACATCGAATCATATGATGGTACAACAGATCCCTCGGTATGGATCGAGCACTTCCTCCTCCACATCCACATGGCTCGAGGCGATGATCTACATGCCATGAAGTACCTCCCTCTAAAGCTTAAAGGACCAGCTCGGCATTGGCTGAATAGGTTGCCAGCAGAATCCGTTGGCTGTTGGGAGGATCTGGAAGACGCATTCCTCGAAAACTTCCAGGGCACTTATGTGCGACCACCAGATGACGATGACTTGAGCCACATAATTCAGCAGCCAGGGGAATCGGCAAGGCAATTCTGGACACGGTTCCTAACCAAGAAGAATAAAATTGTCGACTATCCGGACGCAAAGGCCTTAGCGGCATTTAAGCAAAACATCCGTGACGAGTGGCTCGCCCCGCACCTCGGCCAGGAAAAGACAAAATCCATGGTGGCACTCACGACACTCATGACCCGCTTTTGCGCGGGAGAGGATAGCTGGCTGGCTCGCAGCAATAACATATCAAGGAACCTTGGCACTTCGGATACCAAGGATAGTAACGGCAGGCCACGTCGTAGCAAACATAAGCGCCGCAATAACGACGATAACGCCAAGGATACTGCAGTCAATGCCGGATTCAGAGGCTCTAAACCCGGTCAGCGGAAAAAGCCATTCAAAAGAAGCACTCCGGGCCCGTCTAGTCTGGACCGCATACTCGATCGCTCGTGCCAAATACACGGCACCCCCGATAAACCAGCCAATCACACCAATAGAGAATGCTGTATGTTCAAGCAGGCCGGTAAGTTAAACGCCAAAAACAAGGACAGGGTGCTACACAGCGATGACGAGGAGGAGCCCCGACTGCCGAACACGGAAGGACAGAAGAGGTTCCCCACACAAGCAAGGACGATGAACATGATATACGCAACCCACATCCCCAAGAGGAAAAGAAATCGTGCACTAAGGGACGTATATGCGATGGAGCCCGTCGCCCCAAAGTTCAACCCATGGTCCTCTTGTCCGATCACCTTTGATCGCAGGGACCACCCCACTAGTATCCATCATGGCGGATCTTCCGCATTGGTCTTAGACCCAATCATTGATGGATTTCACCTCACTCGAGTCCTTATGGACGGTGGTAGCAGCGTGAACCTGCTTTATCAGGATACAGTGCGCAAAATGGGTATAGACCCCTCGAGGATCAAACCCACCAAAACGACCTTTAAAGGCGTCATCCCAGGTGTAGAGGCCCATTGTACGGGCTCAGTCACACTGGAAGTGGTCTTCGGATCTCCGGACAACTTCCGAAGCGAGGAGTTAATCTTTGATATCGTCCTGTTCCGCAGCGGCTATCATGCACTGCTCGGGCGCACCGCATTTGCAAGATTCAATGCGGCACCGCATTACGCATACCTCAAGCTCAAGATGCCAGGACCTAGGGGGGTCATCATAGTCAATGGAAACACAGAGCGCTCGCTCCGTACGGAGGAGCACACTGCGGCCCTCGCAGCAGAAGCACAAAGCAGCCTTTTAAGGCAATCCACGAGTTCGGCGATCAAGCCCCCGGACACCGCTGCTGCGCGTCCGAGTAACTCTGCAACAGATCGCCTGCACGCTCGAGCTCGCCTAGCAATTCGGCCCCCGCCCTAGTCTCAGTACAACGGCAAAATCCGTCCCGCGCGTACATAATTACGGATTCAAAATACCATGGGGGTCGGCGGGGGCATGATCACGACACATCCCACAATGCGGTTCAACCGCACTAGGGGCTTACTACATGTATCATCCTCTCTCTTTCAGGACTTTAGTCTCTGGAAGCCCTATCCGGCAGTACGATAGCCGGACACATGATACAACACCCAAGGAGGCAGGAAGCTACGTCGTGCAATGGAATCCCCAGGTGGTCTCTGATAACGAGTGAAATACCTGTTTTAAATACCAGCTCGGAGCTTTCCCTTGGACGAGACATGTCAAATATTCCCATTTTTTGCTTATCGCACTGCTTGTATCAGCATGCATCAACGCATTTCTTAAATAAACAATGCATAGCACTAGTCTCTTATTTGCATTCTATATTATTTTATATATATGTTCATCTATGACAATCAACACCCGTACACTCTGGTACAGCCAATACGCCAGGGGCTTCCATATACCCCATAATTCGGCGTGAGAAGTCCGAACACTTTCGACAGTGCGGCACCCCGAACTTATAGCATTATATGCATCAGCTCCGAATCATGTCTTGGGTCAATAGTTGGGTTTTCCCGGCTCCCATGTTTTGGTACCTTACGCCCGCTATATCAGCTAAGGTAGCACTGGAGAACTACGTGATTGTGCCCGGTTCTTCCGGCCGAGCACCTCAAGAGACAAAGCTAAACTGATTGTCATGATGAGGCGAGAGCTGGTCGCTGTTCGAGAGGTCTCAAGTCCCTAAAGACTTTTTCCGCTTTGGTCGAGGAGTCGGCCTTGTCTGGCTTAGGCGTGTATAGCGCCCCAACTTCGGCTTTCCGAATACTAGGGGCTTCGCCAAAAATTAAAGTTGTAGACTTCTATGGCTAAGTGAGAGTGATAAAGCATTATAGTCAGATTGCCTGGTTCGCCGTGCTGAGCACCTCCCTCGAAGGACCCATAAATGGGAAAAAGAGTGCCCAGATTTATCCCAAACACCCCAGCACTAGTTGCATGGGGGCTGAAGCCGACGACTAGCAACTCTCAGATTTTATAAACGGCCGCACAGAAGTTAATATTTTAAATTCGAAAGCGTTGCATAGCGCAAATGAACTAGTTCTCATAAATACAGGATCACATGAGCAAGTTCTTTCAAAGATTACATCTTTGGTACACTCGTCCTCCATGAGACGGGCACCCTTCAGGACACCTTCATAATACATTTCGGGATGGCGATGCTCCTTGCCCTGCAGCGGCCCCTCCTTCACCAGCTTCTTGGCGTCCATCTTCGCCCAGTGCACCTTCGCACGTGCAAAAGCCCTGCGTGCACCTTCGATGCAGACGGACCGCTTGATGACTTCCAGCCGTGGGTAGGCATCAACAAGCCGCCTCACCAGGCCGAAGTAGCTGTTGGGAAGGGAATCTCCAGGCCACATCCGGACTATAAGACCCCTCATGGCCTGTTCGGACACCTTGTGGAGCTCAACCAATTGCTTCAGCTGGTCGCTCACGGGCATCGGGTGTTCGATCCCAGTATACTGAGACCAGAACAACTTCTCCGTCGAGCTTCCCTCCTCGGCTCGGTAGAACTCAGCGGCATCGGACACACTGCGGGGCAGATTTGCGAATGCTCCTAGAGAGCTCCGAACTCGGGTAAGTAAAAGAAAATTTTCTTTCGCGTGCTTACTTTTCATAATGAATGCCTTACCCGCCGCTATCTTCTTCACCGCCTCAATTTCCTGGAGGGCCTTTTGGGCTTCGGCTTTGGCATGTTTCACGCTTTCGAGGGCCTTGGCAAGCTCGGACTCTCGCGTGTTCGAGTCAAGCTCCAAGGACTCATGCTTCTTCACAAGCGCCAGGAGCTCTTGCTGCACCTCGCCTACTCGCGCTTCGTGTCTTGCTCTATGCGCTCCTTGGCCGCTTTTTTTTCGGCCTCGGACATCGCCTGCTTCAGGGTCGCCACTTTGGTCGTGGTCCCTGATACATTCATGATGATCCTATTATCTTGCAACCACAATTTTTTTTTATATATATAAATAGGGTATTTCTTACCTTTGTTCTCCTCGAGCTACCTCTTGGCAAGGCCGAGCTCTTCCTCGGACCGCTCGAGGTCCTGCTTCAGCACGGCGACCTCCGCAGTACGTGCGGCAGCGGCCAGCAGTGAAGCCCGTATACGCATATTGACATATTTGGATTAGACTCTTGCAGTTGTTATTTGATCCTCTATCCGGCTTTTCTTTGCGAACGCCGAACAGAGCATCAGGGGCTACTGTCTATGCGGTAATATTTTTATCATCCGATTACTTACCTCAAAGCCTGTTAGGAGGCTGGCACAAGCTTCGGTTAGTCCGCTTTTGGCGGACCGAACCTTCTCGATCACCGCATAATAGTGTGGTGTTCCTCGTCGATGGAAGCACTGCGAAGCACTTCCAGCAAGTTATCCGGTGCCTCCGGATGGACGGAGGTCACCGGCACGGGTGGCTTGCCCCTCTTAGCAGGAGGCCGCCTGCCAAAGTCTGGGACCACTGGTGGTTCCGGTGCGGTGTTCGGCTTAGGGCCGAACTTGGAGCCCGTGGGGGTCTTGCTCCCTTTGCACCCAGGGTCCGGAATGTCGCCTTTGGGCGCCTCTAGGACTACCTCCCCTCGACTTGGTGCCCTTTGAGACAACACCTCGACGTTGTTGGTAGGGCGAGGGGTGGAGGCGGTCGGAAGCGAACCGCTACTCATAGCCGATGGGTCCAAAGAACCGTCCGACAAGGATACGTCGATGCGGGCTTGAGGCGGACTGCACAATAATATTCGACATAAGGAGAAGCAGTGCAGTAAAACGCATACCATGAATAACTCTGGTATCCGAATACTTACGACTTCGCCAGGGGCTTGTCCTTGGTCAACCACTCATCGTCGCTGTGAGTGGCGGTCGTGGAGCAGTCTGGAAGGAGAGTCCTTGTAACACCCCGGTTTCGATGCGCCAGGTGTCTGCCAGTTATTCGCCGTCGTTGCCATGTCATCTGCCTGCGTGTTGCACTTTGCCATGTCATCATCTGCATTTCATATCATGTCATCATGTGCCTTTCATTTTGCATACGCGTTCGTCTCATGCATCCGAGCATTTTCCCCGTTGTCCGTTTTCCAATCCGGCACTCCTATGCTCCCCGGCGCTCCCTTTTACCTCTTTTCGTGTGCGGGTATTAAACGGTCTCGGAATGGACCGAGGTTTGTCAAGCGGCCTTGGTATAGCACCGTAGACCGCCTGTCAAGTTTCGATCATTTGAGGTCGTTTATACTCCAACGGTTAACCGGTAACCGCAGGCTTCTTTTGTTTGTAGCCCAACACCCCTTTCAAAGTGGCCCAAACCCCAGCAAACTCCCCTCCATGCTCTCGGTCGTTCGATCACGATCGCGTGGCCGAAAACCGCACCTCATTTGGACTCTCCTAGCTCCCTCTACCTATATATATCCCCATCCCCCCGAAATTCGCGGTCAAAATCCCCCGCGTAACCCTAGCCTTTTCCTCCGCGCCGCCGGACATGTCCGCCGACGGCCGGACACGTCCAGCCGCCACGTCGCCCGGCCAATGGGCGCGGACACGCCACCTCCGCCGCCCTCATCCAACCCGCAGCCGCCACGTGGCCTCCCCACGCCTCACTGCCGCCGCCCCTGGGACCGGATCGGCCCGCGAGTCTGTCTCCGCCGACGCCGGCTCGAAGCGAAGGCCATTCAAGGCGCCCTTCGCCCGCCTCGGCCGGCGAAGCTCGCTGAGCCAGCCAGCGCCGCCGCCGCCGGCCTTCACTCCACGGTGCGCCAGATGCGCCCGCCGACGCCGGCGCCCGCGCTTCAGGCGCGCCTTTGGCTCCGCCGACCCGGCAGCCACGCTTATCCCGCCGCCGCTTCCCGCTGCTGGAGCCGCCCGCGCCGCCGCCGGTACCTCGCCGCCCGCCCGCTCCGCCTCCCTCGCCCGTCGCCTCCCGTCGCGCCGCGCCGCCGAGCCATGCCACGGTGCCGCGCCTGCCCCACCGCTTAGCCGCCGCCGCCACCTCATCGTCGCCGGCCATCGCTGAATCCTCGCCGGCGCCGCCTCCTCGCCGGATCGGGTCGGGGTGGATGAGATCCACCCGTCCCCGATCCAAACGGCCGAGCCCCGTCCCGGATCTCGTCATCCCGCTCCGACCGATCCCGTTGACTTTCTCGGAGGGTAAAATCCACTAAGTCCCGAAATCGGCAGTAATTTTGTTCCATTTTCATTGCATCATATCTCTGTCATCATAGCTCCGTTTTGAGCGTGTAATATGTCAAAATGTTCGCCTCGAAGAGTAGATCATTTCATCTCATTGCATAATTTTCATTTGAGCTCATCTTGATGCCCGAAATGCTGTTGCAAGAGTGCTATGTGATGTTAGTTTCTGATTTTTATCAGAACTTGCACTTTTGTCATTTTTGCCATGATTGATGTGTGCATCCTATGGACTTGAGCCCTACATGTGTTTTGTAATATGCCATGTCTTCTTTCCAGTGGTGCTTGCTATGTATTTTTGTGATCTATGTGGTGACTAGCACAAGCATGCAAACTAGGTGTCTTGTTGTTGCTGATTTCAGCCCTGTTCTGCTGTTATTTTGATGCCATGTTCACTTGATGCTACAGAGAGATCCATGCATATTTTGAGACACTTCAGTAAGGATGTTTTGTAAAGCATGTCTTCCTCTATCCATCCATGCCCTTGTTTTCAATTATGGAGTGCCATAGCTTGAGTCAATCGAGCTCTACTTTTGCTATCAAATGTTTCCTGACAGATTGTTTACATGTTATTCGATTTTGCCAAGGTTGTTGTGGTTGATCCGTATATGCTATGTTATTGTTCTTGCCATGTATGTCTTCTAGGCCATGTCTTCTTGATGTATGTATGCTTAGTTTATCATATAAGGCTCTGTAGTGAGTGCATTGAGCTTGTAAACATGCCTACTTGTTATCAGTTTTTGACATGCCATGTTGCTGAATCTGTTAACGAAACTTTCGATATTGACATGGGTGTTACTATATTTTCTGATCCTTTTTGGCTTATGGTCACTAAAGGACTTTTGTTCTATGCAATTAGTAGACTTATGCCATGCCTTTGTTTGCCATGATAAGTTCCTGTAACATGTTGTTTCATAGCTCTAAACATTGCAACCTGATGTTATTTCTGCTAATGCCTGAAGCTGTTATTAGTTGCAATCTTGCCATGTGTTTTTGAGCATGTTCTAGTCATTTCTGGAGATAGCTCAGTGTTCATGTTTTGTAATGCTTTACCTGTAGATCATGCCCATGCCTTTTGTTATTATGTTGAGGTCCTGTAGCATGTTGTTTTGATGCTTGCAATATGCCCAGTTGCTGTTTTGGACAGATTGTTGCTATAACTTGTATAGGGTGTATGTGTTGATCCGCTGTTCGCTTTTGAGTGTGCTCTATATGTAACTTGCTTGATTTTTCATGTAGTTTCATATTATCATGTTGGATCCTTGTTTTGAGGTGTTTGCTTGATGTTTGTATGCATTTTGCACCAATGCCATGCTTATCTTGTTTTGCTCATATCTTCTAGACCGTAGCTCCGAATCTAATGAACTTTATATGTAACTTGACTAGAATTTCGTGTAGATCATCGTGGTGCATTTTAACTTGCTGTTTAACAACTTCAACATAAGGCTTATTCAGATCTGGACCATTTTCGAAATTTGCATATGAGGACTTACCGAATTGTTCTATGTTGTTTCCGCCTCATTTAAACTTGCCTTGGTGTGTTGCTCTTGTTTGCATCATCTCTTGCCATGAGTAGCCTCATCTAGATTGGTCATGCATCATGCTTGTTGTGTATCATGTCTTGTTCATGTGTGGTGTGTTTACTTTGTTGTGTGCTTCTTCTTGTTAGTTCCTATTTCGCTATGCGATCGTGAGGATTCGTTCGCTCACGCTTGGTTCGCTTCATCCGCTCGTCTTCTTCATGGACTCGTTCTTCTTCCTTGCGGATTTCAGGCAAGATGACCGCTACCCTGGATCTCACTACTATCATTGCTATGCTAGATGCTTCGTTCTACCGCTATGCTGCGCTACCTATTACCTGTTTATCAAGCCATGTCAGCCTCTAACCTTTTGCACCTTTCCTAGCAAACCGTTGTTTGGCTATGTTACCGCTTTGCTCAGCCCCTCTTATAGCGTTGTTAGTTGCAAGTGAAGATGAAGTTTGTTCCTTGTTGGAACATGAAGATGTTGTTCCTTGTTGGAACATGTTTACTTGTTGGGATATCACAATATATATATCTTATTTAATTAATGCATCTATATACTTGGTAAGGGTGGAAGGCTCGGCCTTATGCCTGGTGTTTTGTTCCACTCTTGCCGCCCTAGTTTCCGTCATATCGGTATTATGTTCCCGGATTTTTTTGCGTCCCTAACGCGGTCGGGTGATTTATGGGACCCCCTTGACAGTTCGCTTTGAATAAGACTTTTCCAGCAAGGCCCAACCTTGGTTTTACATTTGCCTCACCTAGCCCTTTTTTCCCTTGGGCGTCGCGCTCTCGAGGGTCATCTTATTTTACCCCCGGCCGCTGCTCGTCAGTGAGTGCTGGTCCAAACCGTCGACCGCCGGTGGCCACCAGGGGCAACTCGGTTCGCCACCGAAGTTTGGACAATCCGTGTGCCACGAGAACGAGATATGTGCAGCTCCTATCGGATTTGTCGGCACATTCGGGCGGCTTTGCTGGACTTGTTTTATTGCTGTGAATGTCTTGTAGCCGGGATTCCGAGACTGATCGGGCTTCCCGGGGAGAAGGTCTATTCCTTCGTTGATCGCGAGAGCTTATCATGGGCTAAGTTGGGACACCCCGCAGGGTTTGAACTTTTGAAAGCCGTGCCATGGTTATGTGGCAGATGGGAATTTGTTAATGTCCGTTGTAGAAAACCCGGTTGATCTTAATTAAAATACACCAACCGTAGCGTAACCGTGAGTGTCTCTTTTCGGGTTGATCGAGAGGAGAACACGGTTTCTTGGGTTATGTCTCGACGTAAGTAGGAGTTCAGGATCACTTCTTGATCATTACTAGTTGACGACTGCCTTTGTCTCTCTTCTCGCCTCATTTATGTATGTTAGCCACCATATCATGCTTAGCCGCTGCTGCAACCTCACCACTTTATCCCTTCCTTTCCCATTAAGCTTTGCTAGTCTTGATACCCATGGTAATGGGATTGCTGAGTCCTCGTGACTCACAGATTACTACACCACCAGTTGCAGGTACAGGTTTGCGATGATCATGACGTGAGAGCGATGTTTGCTTGTATTGGAGTTCTTCTTCTGCTTCTTCTCCGATCAGGGGATAGGTTCCAGGTCGGCAGCCTGGGCTAGCAGGGTGGATGTCGTTTGAGCTTCTGTTTATGTTTCATCCGTAGTCAGATGTTGATCTCTTGTATTTGATGGTGATGTATCCCTGTTGGCATTTGTGCCTTATGTATGTACCCCACTATTATGTAATGTTGATGTAATGATATCCACCTTGCAAAAGCGTTTCAATATGCGGGTCTATCCTTGGTGGGACCGTCGAGATCCCTTTTGGATAGGGTTGCATATTGGGCGTGACAAGTTGGTAATCAGAGCCTCGACTGACCCTAGGAGCCCCCTTGATTGATCGTGTAGTTTGGTCGTTGTCGAGTCTAGAAGAAAACTATTTTCAGAGTCTAGTTATACCGGAGAGTAGGAATTCTTTTTACTCCTCTGCCCCTTCGTCGCTCTGGTAAGGAATCTTGACGTAGGTGTTTTGAATTACTCCTCTTCCCCTTCAAATTTTTCTTTAGGTTCACGCAGTTGGGTTTCCGGTAGTTGTTCTTCAGCTCTTTTTATCCGGTGCTTTTCTCGCCAAGTCGACTCGACCTTCTTCATCTTTGGGTTCAATCCTCAGTTCTTCCTCCGACGTCGTTGTTTTTCCTTGTCCGAAGTTGTCCTTGTTTTTCCCACCCGCCCACCCTTCTTCTTCTCGGAACCGAGTCCGTGAATCGAGTATCCATCCTACTGTATAAGTCTTTGCTTTCTTTCCTCTTTGATTTCAACCGTGTTTTCTCTTCAAGTTATTCGTCGGTTTCCCCTTCCAAGTTGTCTTTGTTTTTCCCGCCTCCCACCCTCTTTCTTCCCGGAGTTCGAGTTTCTTCCGACCATCTATTTCATTTGTGCGGAGCCTCTTCAGTCCTCCATCAATTATTTCAGCCGGTGAATTCTCGTCTTGTTCGTCATTCTGCATCTCTTTCTTTTCCGGCGGATTCAATTCAAGTTTTTCGGTGTTGATCATATTCTTTCTCTCGGCTCAAGTGTTTTTCCCCTGCTCGTTCGTCTCTCGCCAGTTTATCCTTCCGGAGTTCGGAAGATATCTCAGGGGATTCGTCTGTGTTCCAATTAATTCGAGGTTGTCACCTCAGTCAAATATTTCAACTGTTCCGGTGCATCACCTATCTATTCAATATCCCTTTCCAACGGTGTTTTCTTTTCAGTGGGCCCTAACCCACAGGTCTTTTCCCAGGATCTCACCTGACTCTTCTAATTATTCCGGAGTTATTCTCAAGTTCTTTTTGAAGTTTGACGTAAGTATGAATTTCATCAGTCACTTGCCTTTTCCAAGATCGATTTCAAATCATTTCATTGTTGGCTCAACCTATTTTTTGCTTTTCATTCTTCCGGAGTACCTCAACAATTTTGGGGGTGTTTTCTCGTCGACATTTGAAGACCGTCGTAGTTTTTTTTTCTCTTAAATCTTGTCCGTTCTCCCGGAGGTTCATGGTGCTAGCTCGATGTTATCCTATCTATTTGTTTCCAGTTGTGCAATTCTTTTCATCCATCCGGAGTATTCCAAGAGTTGTTTTTTCTGTTCCGATTATGCGGAGGCCTCCATTTTAGAAGATTTCCTCGTCCCAAGTTTTCAAATTTGTTCTCCAATTATTCCATATTCGTGCCCCTTCGTTCGTCTCAATATTCCTCCGGTGCTGCGTTCAAGCATTCGTTAATCAGTGTGCGATCTCTTCGATCTCTTTTCTCTAAATTCCCTCAAGTATCTCCGTGCTTCTCTAATTCTTCCCGGTGATTATTTCTTTTTCATCAGTCATTTCTGAATTCTTACGGTGGTTCATTCAAGATTCTTTCTTCTTGATTATCATTTTAATTCATTCGTTCCTTCCAATCCTATCGGTGGTTCATGAAGACTTTCTCAAGTTCTGTGCTATCCCTTCTCAATCCTTTTTCTAGAAGAATAAGTAGTATGCCAGATCCATTGTTGGTCATCAATTTAATTTGATGAAGGATAAGCATACAATAAATCTTATTCTTATTTCATCCAAGTGATTAACCACTTCCTTCGGAGTTTGTTCGTAATGAATAAATTCTAGTTCCAAGAGTTTTCATCTTTTCTTTTCCGGAGTTCAATTTTTTTTCGGCTATCTCGTCAGAACCTCCGTCTAAATCATCGCAGGCTTTAGTCTTATTCTTTCGTCCTTCATTCTATCTCATCATCCTTTTGTTACCGGAGTTCTTCATGGTGGTTCTTCATGATTTAATTCATTCTTCAAGAGTTCATCAAGATTTTGTTGGAGGAGTTCAAGTATCTTTTCTTCTCGTATCTCGAAGTGCAATTAATTCTCCGTATGCTTTTGAAGTGGAGTTTTGCATTTCTTCGCTCTTCTCAGCTATTTAATCTTTTTCGCTTGTGGTCGGCGATCACCTCATAATTTTGAGAGGTTATCCATAAGTCCACAACAATATTATTCTTTCGTTGTTGATTTTCTCAACAATTCCAGTCAATCCTTCCTTCTAAGTTCTTTTCGTTCAAATTCTTTCAATTCTTCCGGAGGCATTGCGTTGTTTATCTCGTCAAGTTTCATCCCATCTTGTGAAGTTCGTGTTCTATTCCTCCATATTTGAAACAGAGTGCTTTCATAGTCTATCTGATTCCGTGAGCTTTTGATTCTCGTCATTCTCGTCGTTCCTCTTTTATTCTCGAGTGCTCTCGATTCTTTGCTTCTTCTCTTTAGTTCTTGTTTTCTCCTCATCCCTTTTCCCTTCTGTCTCGGTCCTAAGATCTCGGGACGAGATCTCTTGTTAGTGGAGGAGTGTTGTAACACCCCGGTTTCGATGCGCCAGGTGTCTGCCAGTTATTCGCCGTCGTTGCCATGTCATCTGCCTGCGTGTTGCACTTTGCCATGTCATCATCTGCATTTCATATCATGTCATCATGTGCCTTTCATTTTGCATACGCGTTCGTCTCATGCATCCGAGCATTTTCCCCGTTGTCCGTTTTCCAATCCGGCACTCCTATGCTCCCCGGCGCTCCCTTTTACCTCTTTTCGTGTGCGGGTATTAAACGGTCTCGGAATGGACCGAGGTTTGTCAAGCGGCCTTGGTATAGCACCGGTAGACCGCCTGTCAAGTTTCGGATCATTTGGAGGTCGTTTGGTACTCCAACGGTTAACCGGGTAACCACAGAAGCCTCTTTTGTTTGTAGCCCAACACCCCTTTCAAAGTGGCCCAAACCCCAGCAAACTCCCCTCCATGCTCTCGGTCGTTCGATCACGATCGCGTGGCCGAAAACCGCACCTCATTTGGACTCTCCTAGCTCCCTCTACCTATATATATCCCCATCCCCCCGAAATTCGCGGTCAAAATCCCCCCCGTAACCCTAGCCTTTTCCTCCGCGCCGCCGGACATGTCCGCCGACGGCCGGACACGTCCAGCCGCCACGTCGCCCGGCCAATGGGCGCGTGACACGTCACCTCCGCCGCCGCCCTCATCCAACCCGCAGCCGCCACGTGGCCTCCCCACGCCTCCACTGCCCCGCCCGCTGGACCGGATCGGGCCATGCGAGCCGGTCTCCGCCGACGCTGGCCGAAGCGAAGCCGCCACCGCCCTTCGGCCCGCCTCGGCCGGCGAGCTCGCTGAGCCAGCCAGCGCCCGCCGCCGGCCGTGCTCCTCCGCCCGCCACGGTGCGCCCGCCGCACCGCCATTGCCGACGCTTCGGCGCGCCGCTTGGCCCCGCCGACCCGGCAGCCACGCTATCCCGCCGCCGCTTCCTTCGCCGGAGCCGCCACGCCCGCCGCCGGTACCTGCCGCGCCGCCGCTCCGCCTCCCTCGCCTGTCGCCTCCCGTCGCTGCCAGCCGCCGGAGCCGCAGCCACCACGGTGCGCGCGCCGCCCCACCGCTGCCGCCGCTCCGCCACTCATCGTCGCCCGGCCATCGCCGAATCTCGCCGGCGCCGCCTCCTCGCCGGATCGGGTCGGGTGGATGAGATCCACCCGTCCCCGATCCAAACGGCCGAGCCCCGTCCCGGATCTCGTCATCCCGCTCCGTCCGATCCCGTTGACTTTCTCGGAGGGTAAAATCCACTAAGTCCCGAAATCGGCAGTAATTTTGTTCCATTTTCATTGCATCATATCTCTGTCATCGTAGCTCCATTTTGAGCGTGTAATATGTCAAAATGTTCGCCTCGAAGAGTAGATCATTTCATCTCATTGCATAATTTTCATTTGAGCTCATCTTGATGCCCGAAATGCTGTTGCAAGAGTGCTATGTGATGTTAGTTTCTGATTTTTATCAGAACTTGCACTTTTGTCATTTTTGCCATGATTGATGTGTGCATCCTATGGACTTGAGCCCTACATGTGTTTTGTAATATGCCATGTCTTCTTTCCAGTGGTGCTTGCTATGTATTTTTGTGATCTATGTGGTGACTAGCACAAGCATGCAAACTAGGTGTCTTGTTGTTGCTGATTTCAGCCCTGTTCTGCTGTTATTTTGATGCCATGTTCACTTGATGCTACAGAGATCCATGCATATTTTGAGACACTTCAGTAAGGATGTTTTGTAAAGCATGTCTTCCTCTATCCATCCATGCCCTTGTTTTCAATTATGGAGTGCCATAGCTTGAGTCAATCGAGCTCTACTTTTGCTATCAAATGTTTCCTGACAGATTGTTTACATGTTATTCGATTTTGCCAAGGTTGTTGTGGTTGATCCGTATATGCTATGTTATTGTTCTTGCCATGTATGTCTTCTAGGCCATGTCTTCTTGATGTATGTATGCTTAGTTTATCATATAAGGCTCTGTAGTGAGTGCATTGAGCTTGTAAACATGCCTACTTGTTATCAGTTTTTGACATGCCATGTTGCTGAATCTGTTAACGAAACTTTCGATATTGACATGGGTGTTACTATATTTTCTGATCCTTTTTGGCTTATGGTCACTAAAGGACTTTTGTTCTATGCAATTAGTAGACTTATGCCATGCCTTTGTTTGCCATGATAAGTTCCTGTAACATGTTGTTTCATAGCTCTAAACATTGCAACCTGATGTTATTTCTGCTAATGCCTGAAGCTGTTATTAGTTGCAATCTTGCCATGTGTTTTTGAGCATGTTCTAGTCATTTCTGGAGATAGCTCAGTGTTCATGTTTTGTAATGCTTTACCTGTAGATCATGCCCATGCCTTTTGTTATTATGTTGAGGTCCTGTAGCATGTTGTTTTGATGCTTGCAATATGCCCAGTTGCTGTTTTGGACAGATTGTTGCTATAACTTGTATAGGGTGTATGTGTTGATCCGTTGCTCCGTTTTGAGTGTGCTCTATATGTAACTTGCTTGATTTTTCATGTAGTTTCATATTATCATGTTGGATCCTTGTTTTGAGGTGTTTGCTTGATGTTTGTATGCATTTTGCACCAATGCCATGCTTATCTTGTTTTGCTCATATCTTCTAGACCGTAGCTCCGAATCTAATGAACTTTATATGTAACTTGACTAGAATTTCGTGTAGATCATCGTGGTGCATTTTAACTTGCTGTTTAACAACTTCAACATAAGGCTTATTCAGATCTGGACCATTTTCGAAATTTGCATATGAGGACTTACCGGAATTGTTCTATGTTGTTTCCGGCCTCATTTAAACTTGCCTTGGTGTGTTGCTCTTGTTTGCATCATCTCTTGCCATGAGTAGCCTCATCTAGATTGGTCATGCATCATGCTTGTTGTGTATCATGTCTTGTTCATGTGTGGTGTGTTTACTTTGTTGTGTGCTTCTTCTTGTTAGTTCCTATTTCGTTGCGATCGTGAGGATTCGTTCGTCTACGCTTGGTTCGGCTTCATCCGTTCGTCTTCTTCATGGACTCGTTCTTCTTCCTTGCGGGATTTCAGGCAAGATGACCGCTACCCTGGATCTCACTACTATCATTGCTATGCTAGATGCTTCGTTCTACCGCTATGCTGCGCTACCTATTACCTGTTTATCAAGCCATCCCAAATTGCCATGTCAGCCTCTAACCTTTTGCACCTTTCCTAGCAAACCGTTGTTCGGCTATGTTACCGCTTTGCTCAGCCCCTCTTATAGCGTTGTTAGTTGCAGGTGAAGATGAAGTTTGTTCCTTGTTGGAACATGAAGATGTTGTTCCTTGTTGGAACATGTTTACTTGTTGGGATATCACAATATATATATCTTATTTAATTAATGCATCTATATACTTGGTAAAGGGTGGAAGGCTCGGCCTTATGCCTGGTGTTTTGTTCCACTCTTGCCGCCCTAGTTTCCGTCATATCGGTATTATGTTCCCGGATTTTTTTGCGTCCCTAACGCGGTCGGGTGATTTATGGGACCCCCTTGACAGTTCGCTTTGAATAAGACTTTTCCAGCAAGGCCCAACCTTGGTTTTACATTTGCCTCACCTAGCCCTTTTTCCCTTGGGAGTCGCGCTCTCGAGGGTCATCTTATTTTACCCCCCCGGGCCAGTGCTCGTCGTGAGTGCTGGTCCAAACCGTCAGCCGCCGGTGGCCACCAGGGGCAACTCTGGGTTCGCCTACCGGAAGTTTGGACAATCCGGTGTGCCCTGAGAACGAGATATGTGCAGCTCCTATCAGGATTTGTCGGCACATTCGGGGGGCTTTGCTGGACTTGTTTTATTGCTGTGAAATGTCTTGTAGTCGGGATTCCGAGACTGATCGGGCTTCCCGGGGAGAAGGTCTATTCCTTCGTTGATCGCGAGAGCTTATCATGGGTTGTTGGGACACCCCGCAGGGTTTGAACTTTCAAAGCCGTGCCCGCGGTTATGTGGCAGATGGGAATTTGTTATTGTCCGGTTGTAGAAAACCCGAAGTTGATCTTAATTAAAATACACCAACCGTGTGCGTAACCGTGAGTGTCTCTTTTCGGGGTTGATCGAGAGGAGAACACGGTTTCTTGGGTTATGTCTGACGTAAGTAGGAGTTCAGGATCACTTCTTGATCATTACTAGTTGACGACCGTTCCTTTGTCTCTCTTCTCGCTCTCATTTGCGTATGTTAGCCACCATATCATGCTTAGCCGCTGCTGCAACCTCACCACTTTATCCCTTCCTTTCCCGTTAAGCTTTGCTAGTCTTGATACCCATGGTAATGGGATTGCTGAGTCCTCGTGACTCACAGATTACTACACCACCAGTTGCAGGTACAGGTTTGCGATGATCATGACGTGAGAGCGATGTTTGCTTGTATTGGAGTTCTTCTTCTGCTTCTTCTCCGATCAGGGGATAGGTTCCAGGTCGGCAGCCTGGGCTAGCAGGGTGGATGTCGTTTGAGCTTCTGTTTATGTTTCATCCGTAGTCGGATGTTGATCTCTTGTATTTGATGGTGATGTATCCCTGTTGGCATTTGTGCCTTATGTATGTACCCCACTATTATGTAATGTTGATGTAATGATATCCACCTTGCAAAAGCGTTTCAATATGCGGGTCTATCCTTGGTGGGACCGTCGAGATCCCTTTTGGATAGGGTTGCATATTGGGCGTGACAGTCCTTCCCTTCTTGGACCCTCCGGCCTCCCCGGTTGCGGCGGCCTTCCTCTTCTTGTCTCCCCCGACTGGAGGGGGAGAATCTTCATCTTCCTCCTCCTCGTATTTACGAGAGGAGTGCGTCTCGGAGTGATCGGATGATGATTCCGATATCACCTGACGGCGGGAGCTCTTTCGAGTACCCACGGCCTTCTTCTTGGCCTTCTTCTCCGGTACTTCATAAGGTGCCGAAGTCAGCATCTTTGTAAGAAGAGCGTCGGCTGGATCTTCGGGCAGGGGCGCCGGGCAGTCAATTTTCTCCGCTCTCTCCTCCCAGTCCTGTCAAAGGCATGGGAGCTCAGATCCCGCACATGATCAAGTCGGAGAAAGTAAAAACCTTATAAGGTGTAAAAAACTTACTAGATTCGCAGGGCGCTTTGCGCTAAGTCCGCGGTCCTCGGTAAGGGAAGGGGGGGACCTCGGCGCCTTTGAACAGCACCCTCCAGACGTCCTTGTGCGTCGTGTCAAAAAGCTCGTGCAGGGTCTGGTGCTGGGCCGGGTCGAACTCCCATAAATTGAACGCCCGTTGTTGACACGGGAGGATCCGGCGGAAGAGCATCACCTGGACCACGTTGACAAGCTTAAGTTTCTTGCTTATCATGTTTCGGATACATTTCTGGAGTCCGGCCAGCTCTACCGGTGAGCCCCAGGACAGACCCTTCTCTTTCGAGGAGGTGAGTCGCATGGGGATTCCGGATCGAAACTTGGGGGCCGCCACCCAGTTGGTGTCGCGCGGCTCGGTGATGTAGAACCACCCTGACTGCCACCCCTTTATGGTATCCACATAGGAGCCCTCGAGCCACGAAATGTTGTGCATTTTGCCCACCATGGCAGCTCCGCATTCCGCTTGCTGGTCGCCTACAACCTTTGGCTTAACATTGAAGGTCTTCAGCCACAGGCCGAAGTGGGGTTGAACGCGGACGAAGACCTCGCACATGACGATAAACGCCGAGATGTTGAGGATGAAGTTCGGGGCCAGATCGTGGAAGTCCAGCCCATAGTAGAACATGAGGCCGCGGACAAACGGGTGGAGGGGGAACCCCAGTCCACGGACGAAGTGGGTGAGAAATACAAACCTCTCATAAGGTTCCGGGGTAGCGACAATCTGCCCCTCGTCGGACAGCCGGTGCGCGATGTTTGCGGCCAAGTATCCGGCCCCCCGCAGCTTTTCGATGTCCTCCTCCGTGACGGAGGATTTCATCCACTTTCCTCCCGCTCCGGACATGGTCGGGGCGGTATGTAGAGAAAGGTGTGAACTTGGGCGTTGGAGCTCGAGTGCGCGAGAATGGATAGGCAAGGAGGAAGAAGGCGTGGGTGAAAAAAGGTGAACCCTTATCCCTTTATAAAGGCGGACGAAACTATACGCCCCCACTAGCCTGGTAAACTCGCTTATTCCCCAAGCGCCGCGATTGATGGCGCAGTTGGGTTACCCACGCACATATTGATCAGAATCCCGTGATAAGGGGACACGATCTCTGCTTCGATAAGACGTGCCAAGGAAACCGCCTCGCGATATGCGCCAAGGCTGGTTGAGAAAAACGGCTCGATAATAACCGGGCCATGGTATGATGTCATGGTATCAAATATGTCAGCAGGTCGGATTTGTGGAAATATTATTCTCTCTACGGTGGAATGTGGAACTTGTTTTGCAGATCCGAACACTATCCTTGTGTTCAAGATCTTCTATGGAGTATTCGGAGGAGGAACCCGCCTTGCAATGCCGAAGACAATTTGCGCGCCGGACTCATCGTCATTGAAGCATGGTTCAGGGGCTACTGAGGGAGTCCTGGATTAGGGGGTATCCGGACAGCCGGACTATATCCATTGGCCGTACTGTTGGACTATGAAGATACAAGATTGAAGACTTCGTCTCGTGTCCAGATGGGACTCTCCTTGGTGTGGAAGGCAAGCTTGGCAATACGGATATGTAGATCTCCTCCCATTGTAACCGACTCTGTGTAACCCTAGCCCCCTCCAGTGTCTATATAAACCGGAGGGTTTAGTCCGTAGGACAACAACAATCATACCATAGGCTAGTTCTAGGGTTTAGCCTCTATGATCTCGTAGTAGATCAACTCTTATACTACTCATATCATCAAGATCAATCAAGCAGGAAGTAGGGTATTACCTCCATGCAGAGGGCCCGAACCTGGGTAAACATCGTGTCCCCTGCCTCCTGTTACCATCCGCCTTAGATGCACAGTTCCAGACCCCCTACCCGAGATCCGCTGGTTTTGACACCGACAAAGGGTCCAGACTTGGGCTTCTTCACTTGAGCAGCAACTTGCCTGCCGTTCTTCTTGAAGTTCCCCTTCTTCCCTTTGCCCTTCTTCTTGAAACTGGTGGTCTTGTTGACCATCAACACTTGATGCTCCTTCTTGATTTCTACCTCCGCAGCCTTTAGCATCGCAAAGAGCTTGGGAATTGTCTTATCCATCCATTGCATATTATAGTTCATCACGAAGCTTTTGTAGCTTGGTGGCAGTGCTTGAAGAACTCTGTCAATGACACTATCAACTGGAAGATTAACTCCCAGCTGAGTCAAGTGATTGTGGTACCCAGACATTCTGAGTATGTGCTCATTGACAGAACTATTCTCCTCCACTTTGCAGTTGTAGAACTTATTGGGGACTTCATATCTCTCAATCCGGGCATTTGCTTGAAATATTAACTTCAACTCCTGGAACATCTCATATGCTCCGTGACATTCAAAACGTCGTTGACGTCCCGGTTCTAAGCCGTAAAGCATGGCACACTAAACTATCGAGTAGTCATCACTTTGCTCGCCAGTGTTCATAACATCCGAGTTGCTCTCAGCGGGTTTGGCAGCTAGCGGTGCTTCCAGGACGTAATTCTTCTGTGCAGCAATGAGGATAATCCTCAAGTTATGGACCCAGTCCGTGTAGTTGCTACCGTCATCTTTCAACTTAGCTTTCTCTAGGAACACATTAAAATTCAACGAAACAATAGCATGAGCCATTTATCTACAACAACATACATGCAAAATACTATCAGGTACTTAGTTCATGATAAATTAAAGTTTAATTAATCATATTACTTAAGAACTCTTACTTAGATAGACATCCCTCTAATCATTTAAGTGATCACGTGATCCATATCAACTAAACCATGTCCGATCATCACGTGAGATGGAGTAGTTTTCAATGGTGAACATCACTATGTTGATCATATCTACTAGATGATTTACGCTTGACCTTTCGGTCTCAGTGTTCCAAGGCCATATCTGCATATGCTAGGCTCGTCAAGTTTAACCCGAGTATTCTGCATGTGCAAAACTGGTTTGCACCCGTTGTATGTGAATGTAGAGCTTATCACACTCGATCATCACGTGGTGTCTCGGCACGACAAACTGTAGCAACGGTAGATACTCAGGAAGAACACTTGTACCTCGAAATTTAGTGAGAGATCATCTTATAATGCTACCATCATACTAAGCAAAATAAGATGCATAAAGCATAAACATCACATGCAATCAATATAAGTGATATGATATGGCCATCATCATCTTGTGCCTTTGATCTCCATCTCCAAAGCACCGTCATGATCACCATCGTCACCGGCTTGACACCTTGATCTCCATCGAAGCATCATTGTCGTCTCGCCAACTATTGCTTCTACGACTATCGCTACCGCTTAGTGATAAAGTAAAGCAATTACGTGGCGTTTGCATTTCATACAATAGCGACAACCATATGGCTCCTGCCAGTTGCCGATAACTGTTACAAAACATGATCATCTCATCCAACAATTTACATATCATCACGTCTTGACCATATCACATCACAGGAAGCCCTGCAAAAACAAGTTAGACGTCTTCTACTTTGTTGTTGCAAATTTTAAGTGGCTGCTACGGGCTTTAGCAAGAACCGTTCTTACCTACGCATCAAAACAACAATGATTTTTCGTCAAGTGTGCTATTTTAACCTTCAACGAGGACCGGGCGTAGTCACACTCGATTCAACTAAAGTTGGACAAACAGACACCCACTAGCCACCTGTGTGCAAAGCACGGCAGTAGAACCAGTCTCATGAACGCGGTCATGTAATGTTGACCTGGGCCGCTTCATCCAACAATACCACCGAATCAAAGTATGACATGCTGGTAAGTAGTATGACTATTATCGCCCACAACTCTTTGTGTTCTACTCGTGCATACAACATCTACGAATAAACCTGGCTCTGATACCACTGTTGGGGAATGTAGTTCTTCAAAATTTTCCTATGATCATGCATGATCTATCTAGGAGAAGCATAGCAATGAGCGGGGAGAGTGTGTCCACGTACCCTCGTGGACCGAAAGCGGAAGCGTTAAGTAACATGGTTGATGTAGTCGAACGTCTTCATGATCCAACCGATCAAGTACTGAACGCACGACACCTTCACGATCTGCACACGTTCAGCTCGGTGACGTACCTCGAACATCTAGATCCAGCTGAGGTCGAGGAAGAGTTTCGTCAGCACGACGGCATTTTGGCGGTGATGATGAAGTTACTTACATAGGGCTTCACCTAAGCACTACGATAATATGACCGAGGTGGAAATCTGTGGAGGGGGGCACCGCACACGGCTAAGATCAAATTGTGTGTCTATGTGGTACCCCCCCTCCCCCGTATATAAAGGAGTGGAGGAGGGGGCCGGCCGGCCTCATAGGGCGTGCCCCAAGGGGGGAATCCTACTCCTACTAGGAGTAGGTTCCCCCTTTCCTAGTCCAACTAGTACGGGGAAGGAAGGGGAAGAGGGAGAGAAGGAAAGGGGGGCCGCCCCCCACCCCCCCAATTCGGATAGGGCTTGGGGGGCGCACGCCTCCCACTTGGCCACCTCCTCTTGTCTTCCGCTAAAGCCCATGTAGGCCCAATAACCCCCCGGGGGTTCCGGTAACACCCCGGTACTATAGAAAATGCTTGAACCTATCCGAAACCTTTCCGGTGTCCAAACATAACCTTCCAATATATCAATCTTCATGTCTTGACCATTTCGAGACTCCTCGTCATGTCCGTGATCACGTCCGGGACTCCGAACTACCTTCGCTACATCAAAACACATAAACTCATAATACCGAGCATCATCGAACGTTAAGCGTGCGGACCCTACGGGTTCAAGAACTATGTAGACATGACCGAGACTCATCTCTGGTCAATAACCAATAGCGGAACCTGGATGCTCATATTGGCTCCTACATATTCTACCAACATATTTATCGGTCAAACTGCATAACAACATACGTTTGTTCCATTTGTCATCGGTATGTTACTTGCCCGAGATTCGATCGTCGGTATCATCATACCTAGATCAATCTCGTTACCGGCAAGTCTCTTTACTCATTCCGTAATGCATCATATTGTAACTAACTCATTAGTCACATTGCTTTCAAGGCTTATAGTGATGTGCATTACTGAGAGGGCCCAGAGATACCTCTCCGACAATCGGAGTGACATATCCTAATCTTGATCTAGGCCAACTCAACGAACACCATCGGAGACACCTATAGAGCATCTTTATAATCACCCAGTTACGTTGTGACGTTTGATAGCACACTAAGTGTTCCTATGGTATTCGGGAGTTGCATAATCTCATAGTCATAGGAACATGTATAAATCATGAAGAAAGCAATAGAAATAAACTAAACAATCATAGTGCTAAGCTAATGAATGGGTCAAGTCAATCACATCATTCTCTAATGATGTGATCCCATTCATCAAATGACAACTCATGTCTATGGCTAGGAAACTTAACCATCTTTGATTAACGAGGTAGTCAAGTAGAGGCATACTAGTGACACTCTGTTTGTCTATGTATTCACACATGTACTAAGTTTCCGGGTTAATACAATTCTAGCATGAATAATAAACATTTATTATGATATAAGGAAATATAAATAACAACTTTATTATTGCCTCTAGGGCATATTTCCTTCAGAAATCTTCATTATCACCAGTGGGATTGATGTAGTGATCCAGGAAGAAGTCGCTGATAAATCTCCAAACCATCAGCAATTCACCAGCCAGGAGTGGTTCAGGGGTCCTCGTTTTTAAGATGAGCTACAGTATTTTTATGATCAGAATGTGCCATATGAGTGGAGTAGAAGATATTAATTAAGATAGACTTACTGGTACTAATTCGCGAGGATCGTCACAACTATCAACAGATTTGCAGATGGAGATCATGTGTCTGCAAACATATTATCCACAAAGGTTGGTCCCTGCTTCTTGCTGAGGACACTGAAATTTTTTGTATAGAATTAGTCACATATTTGTCCTGTTAGGGACAACCTAACCGGTGTTAGATGTATTATTTTTCTTTGGACAAAATAGAAATAGGTTTATTTAGAAGCTTGAAAATTTGACTAGCGTAAGGAAAGGTATTTGCAGACTGTTGGATAAATTTTCCGAAAATAACGGATTTCGGTGTGTTACCGGCGAAACGATCTCGTGCTGCAGAGGTAGTTCCGTCTTGAACAGGTTCCCTGTTTAGTTTTCCACATCAGATATGGATTAATGATGAATTTTGACAAAATCAATTATTGAACCAGATATGAATGCAAATTAGTTTCAACATCATAGAATTCAATACCTATCCATGAATTGCTGAAGATGCGTCAGATCCTAAGCGTTTGCTGACTCTCTGAGAGAATCAATGTAGTAAACCGTGTTCTGGTTTGGAATAGTGAATACCAATATCCAGTGATCGCTACATATTAAGAAAGCCATGAACTTACGAATTATGTCGAAATCTGGAAGACAATAAGTGTATGCGTGGTTGTTTACTTGACTTACCGTTCATGATATGGCCAGAGAAATGATTCTGCATGGGACGTGTTTTCGAAGAGATGGACGACCGTGTTAACGGCCCAGTCCCGTAGGTCCTTAACATGTATTGTTTTGCCATTTGCTAATTCGTGATCTATGAAATACACACCCTCTCTTTTTCTTCTTTGCGTGTTCAATCCCGTGAGAGGAATAAAATGCAGTTAGCTCTTTATCATTTACAGCCTTGTAAGGAGAAGTTGATCAGAGTTTGTTAAGTACTTACAAAATCAGGCATCTAACAAGAGTGGCATCGAGCACATTGAAGTTGAAGAAGATATGTAAGTCCTCGAAACTCACATTGACGGAACCAGCATCGTGTCGGAAATGATCTCTTCTGTAGTGGACTAGCAAACCATCAAGACCTGCCAATTTTGAGGATATCATGTATCGTTATCGTCTCGGTCAGCTAGGGATTAGAGATTAATCAGAAATCAGTCAATCAATCTATTTTATCGGTTGACTATTAATTAGATATTTTTTACAAATCTCAGGTTCCCAACACTAAAATACGCTATATTCAACACCAAAAAAATATTTGACAGAAATGTTACCTTGATTCATCGCCTTTGAATCCTCGTATAATAACAAACAAAATAGGACAACAGTACATATTGCGTAAGAAGGCTCACAAAACATAAATAAACATTGTTTTTGCAAACATGGTGCTATGAATAGATCCGATTTATTGATAGATCCCCGATAAATCACTTGTGAGAGCGATAAATCGATCCAAAAGATAAACGGTGAAGATAAGGCATAATCTTATTGTAAACCCCTGATTAGCGATAAATCGGAAGATTAATCTCTGAATCAGAAGATTTTTTGAACATTGAGTCCTGTTGACATTTGATCAATGCAATATTCATGTAACTCACGACAACTAGAGCTGCACTCATCAAAGTATTCGCCAACAAGAAATGGCTGGCCATGGACGTAATTGTGTGCTTCAAGTACGTCTACTTTACTTTTAGCAAGCAACAAACATAATTCTTCATCATCCATGGCGTCAGAAATAATATTACTCCCCGATTCGAACAAGCTGCTGTTAATTTGGTTCTAGGCGATGAGTGCTTTAAGTAAGAGGCAATCGTTCTCTTTCCTCTTCACTCTCCCGCCGTGCTTCCTCGTGGTCGTGGGTGTAGGATTTTTGGCCACTTCCTTCTTGGTACTTGAAGCATTTCTGGCAGAACGTCTGGTTGCCTGCAGGGTAGACTGCCGAGCAGATGGTGAAGCTTGGACGGACTGCTTACAGACGGTTTATCTATGCTGGTCCGCTAAGCTGTAACATCCCAAAATTCTAAATTTTGGAATGTTATAACAAATAGATAGTTTTGATTGATTGTTTGATTGATTGACTGAAAGTGAGTGAAGTTTGAAACTTTTGAAAGTTAAATGAGAGGGAATAAAAGGACTTTCCCAAACTTTCATTTTGCATTTTATGATCTCCGTGAATTCAAATTCTGTTCACCACAAAACCCTGGAGAGAAGATGACATGACTTCTTCCATTTATTTAAATGACAAGGGGTGTTGAAAATATTTGAATTTCATTTGGAAAATATTTCCAACCCAGGAACTTTATGCAACTCAATGATTTTCACGAGCGAAGATAAAATGACTTCTTCAAAACATATGAAATATGAGTTGGGAGTTTCAAAGAATTAAATTCAAAGTTCTTTTGAATTTATTTTCAATTTGGAGTTATTTGAGTTTTATTCAAATTATTTTCTCCAAAAATAAAAAATATGGAAAATAGGGTAACATGATTTCCTACATCAGAAAATTGAGAGAAATAAATTTGAATTCATTTTGGTATTTTTAAAATGATTTTATTGGATTTTATTAGAGCTGAAGCACTCTTTGCTTTATTTGAATTTGTGTGTATTTTATTTAATGCTAGAATAATGTTCATGCTGTAGAAAATCTTTTTCTGAAAATTTTGATATATAATATGCCTATATAAAGTTTTAGTTTTATTTTCGTTTTTCAGTTTATCGCTTCTGTTTAAAAGAAAACAAATAACAAACTGCACGCCATGAAACTAACTGTCGCCGATGTGCGATCATAGTACCAGCAGGCGCCCTTCTTTTCTTTTTCTATATAATATACGGGCCAGGCCCAGCGGCCATATTCATTCCTCATATTTTTTTCCATAGTTTTTCTTTTTCTTTTCTATTGCTCAAAAAAAAATTTACAGTGTACGCAGCCGGGTCGGCCGAGGCCTTTAGGCCCGCAAGAGGCCTTAGCCTTTTTCTGCTCTGTTTCGTTTAATTACGCTTCACGCTTAGTCCCACATTGCCTAGCCTTTAACCCTTAAACCTCTTTTCCACCTATAAATATAGACCCATAGAGCCTCCAAAAATCATCCGATTCGGGTTAAATCAATATTTTGGTTTGACTAGATCTTAAAGAAAAATATTTTTCTCCTCTCCGGCGCGACTTCTTCCCTCTCCGAAGTTGTCTTTTCTCTACCTTATAAAGGTATATTTCTTTGTATTTTTTTCCATAGCTTATTTTTCTTCCGTAAAATAGCTTGGCCCTGATTTTTCAAATAGCCATAACTTTTTACTCGTTCATCCAAATTAGATAAAACCAGTGCCTATAATTTCGTCTTGTTTTCACCTATCCAGTTAACCTGTCACGTCAACTTTTTGAAATTTTCAAATTTCGAAATTTGTTCAGATTCATATTCAAACTTCTTTTGTTCATAACTTGAGTTCCGTAACTCCGTTTGAGTTGATTCTTTTTGCAAAGCGAAGCTCTTGACCTAAACTTTCTGATAAGGCCAAATTCACATAATTTTGGTACTGTTAGAAATTGTTTTATGTTGCAAGAGTTATTTGCTTGTTTTTGATGTTTTTCGATTTGTTTTCTTCGTTCTCTCCGATCTTTTGAGTGATTGCTTATGTGTGGTTACTATTGTTTGCTTACGATAGATTGACCAGAGTGTGACGAGTAGACCTATCAAGTGTTTTGAGTGCGAATCATCTTCATCAACATTGCAGGCAAGTAACACTTTGATCATACTTTTCTCATACCCAGTTTTTATGCATTAGATTTATCCTCAAAAACTTGCATGATTAGGATCTAATTAAATTGTGGGTTATGGGAAGTAGTTGAGGTAGTACCTATTACCTGTTTTATTATCAAACCCTTGGGAGTTACTTCTACGTTTGCTTATATGCCATGCTATGCTCGTAGACGTGGATTGGGTTTGAGTGAATATCCATGACAGATGTGAGATTGATAATTAATGGTTTATCTAAGGTGGCAACTTAAACACACATCTGGGTGGATTGAGGCACTGGTTACCCAGACTTGCCTGCCTAGGCACACAGGGTTTCGTGACTTGCTGTATTTCTTCGGACCGCCACCTGTGCTCAAAGGGATCATGAGATTTTTCAAACTAGAAACTTCCGTGTGCAGCCACAAGTCATTATGGGCTCTGGCATAGTTGATTAAGTTGTGTGAACTCTTACAGTGGTAGACTAGCAGATGTAGGGGTTGTAGGTGGTACGGTCTACCCATCGTAAGGTGCAAACGCTTCTGAAAGACTATGTCTCGGTCATCCGTCTCTCAAACACCATGTATTGCGAGAAACCAAACGGAGGCGATCGAGTCTTGTGGGGAAAAGTGCGCAAATCTCTGCAGAGTGTATAAACTAATCATGATTAGCCGTGTCCCCGGTTATGGACATCTTGAGTATCTAGTTCTTGGATTATCCTGTTGATCTCATCATGTTACTTCTAATTAATATTGTTGGGTTTTAATGAGTACTTTTAATTGGGATTGAGGATGTTGTCAACCATTCTCAATGTTCAACAACCACCATGATAGTTAAATAAATTTATTCCTTTGTAGTAGGGAAAATTGGCTTTTCGCAAAACTCAGAATCAGAGAGCTTTCCACCAGCCATATATGCATGTAGTATAGGCTTATTCTTTCATTACTCTCTATGTGTTACATTGCCAAGATATTCCATGTGTTGACCGTTTCTTGGCTGCAACTTTTCATGTTGCGACTTTTCGATTTACAGTAAGTGATACGTTAGGGTTACGATTTCCTATACTCAACTTTGCCGTTGGTGTTGATGGGAATCCACAACCTTGTTGCTTCCGCTATATTTTGGATCGAGGTAATAGTATTTACATTACTTTATACATGTGATTTACCTCTGTTATAAATCCTTCGAGTACTGTGTGTGTCAGCATACCGATCCAGGGATGACACCTAAGCACAGAGACTTGATCCATTTGGGTCGGGTCGCTACAAGATGGTATCAGAGCACATGTTGACTGTAGGACGTGACCCTAGAAACTGACAAGCCCATAGGAAAGAATTTTTCTCTACTACTTCATTTTCAAAAAGATCTTTTACCTCTCTTCTCTTCTGAGCTTATTCAAATATTCCCTTTTAGTGAGACCATACCCCTTTTCCCTTTTGACCACTCGAAGATTCGACTGATGAGACCACTCCAAGAAGTATAAGATATCGGACAACTAAGACCATTTGGAATGAAGAGGATTTTACCGTGTAAATGGAAATTAAAACTGCTGAAGACTCCGAAGACTAGGAGAATTTTGAAGGCTCTGAAGAATCCCCAGATCTTATGACCTAGGAAGGTTACGCTTATGGAATTTGAAGGACCATGGAAGTTATCAATACCCGAGATCAAGGTGTATTGGAGTAAGACCGGAACATGGAGCATTAGAACTCAAAAAAAAATTGTCAGGAAAGCCCTAAGGCAGGAGATGTCAACTATGGAATGATAGCTCATGGAAATGACAAGAGCAGAAACACGCTATCCATGATGTTATCGCCCGCTTATGCTATTGTCACCGTATGGAGTTAAGTATGCGATACATGGAAGGATGGATGGTAGAAGGCTGATGGAGCATCCACAAGAAAAGATGCGCTTTAAATCTTAGCCGGTGTATCACCAGGATCTGGAGTGTTACATCGAAGTTAAGATGGACCTACAAGAAGCAATATTTTGACAAGAAGGCAATTGGTGAAGAACTCAGAACCGAAGCTGAAAGTAGCCAAGCCGGAGGAGCTAAAACCTCGAGATACCGGAGATTTGTCAGAACTGAAGGATGAGGGACATGGTTCATGCCAAGGATGTTGAAACCAGAAGTTTGGAATGCAACTCCGAAATATTAAAGGACGCCACAAGAGACTTCGTGTCAACAGAGATGAGTCGGCAAAAGGACTTGAGAAGGACAAGCATGATCAGAAGAAGCCATCAGAGACATGACCAAGACTTGAAGAGTGTGATGACTTTGAGATCTATTGACCTTTAGAAGACCAAACCCCTGTTACATACCTTCGTTAGATGCGACGATTGTGAGCTGTCATTTGTTTGATGTTTTTCCGACAGCCACAATAAAATCTGTCTTTTCAAAACTTTTGTTTGTATTGTGTGCATCCCTCTCTATCTATCTTATCTCACCCCAAAACCCATGGACCCAATAGAAGATGAATGGAGATGAGCTTGTATTTTCTGGACCAATGAGTCAATTGGAGACAGACCGATGGATTCAGAACATGGAGGATCACATGGAGAATAACCCTATAGCCAGAAAGGATATGGCCCAGCATGCTCTTCAATGTTTTGAAAGAGGTGCTGCTACTTGGTGGAGGATGTACCAAACCATCAATGGATGGCAAGGAGTAACCAGTTGGAAAGAATTTAACTGGACTTTGTTAAAGTCTTGGCTAGTGTCCCAGAAATTGAGGCCTTATGGAAAGGATATGAAGAAACCTTGTGCATACAAGCTTTGTGGAGAAATAGGACACAACCATAAAGGAAACAAGGATGAATACCCTCATAAGCAGAGGATTACCAAAGGAGTTAGCCGAGGATCTCAGGGAACTTTAGTTGGAGATTGTTCCCAAAGGTTTTGTTGCAGCAATGGAAGTTCAGTCTACATTGTTGGAAGAGATCAGTGAAGCTCAGAAGGATGACAAAGAGATTGCTGAGGTAAAATAGAGGATGAGCAAAGGAAAGGCCGAAGGTTTTCGTAAGGATGAGCATGACACCTTATGGTTTGAGGACAGTGTACATATACCTAATAATGCGAGGATCAGGAAGTTAATACTTCAAGAGGCTCATGACTCCCCATACTCGATTCGCACTGGAAACACCAAGAAGTATTTGGATTTGAAAGAGTGTTTCTGGTGGAATGATATGAAGAAGGATATTATGGAGTATGTAGTCGTGGGTAATATATGCCAGAGAACAAAAGCAGAACATCAGAAGCCAGCAGGATTACTACAGCCTATGCCGATACCCGAATGGTTGGGATAAGCTTGGCATGGATTTCATTACCGGATTTCCCAGAACCCGATTGGGATATGATTCTATCTAGGTAGTAGTTGATTCGCTTGACCAAAGTGCCTCACTTTATCCCAGTGAAAACCACCTATATAAGTGCGAAGTTGGCCAAGATATATTTGACCAGGATCGTATGTTTGCATGGAGTTCCGAGGACCATTGATAGAGGAACACAGTTTACCTCAAAGTTTTGGAACCAGCTGCACCAGACTTTGGGTACTAGGCTAGAGTTCAGTACAGCCTTTCATCCGCAGACAGATGGATAAATCAAGAGAGTCAATCAGATTTTGGAGGACATGTTGAGAGCGTGTGCGCTAGATTATGGATCTAGTAGTGGTGATATTCTACCGTACCCGGAGTTCTTATACAACAACAGTTACCAAGCCAGTTTGAAGATGGCCCCTTTTGAAGCTTTGTATGGGAGAAGGAGCCAGACACCGTTGATGTGGGATGAAGTTGGAGACCGTCAGTTGTTTGGACAAAATATGATAAAGGATGTCAGAAGAGAATGTTAAGTTGATTCGAGATAGACTGAAGGTATCTCAGTCTAGGTAGAAGAGTTATGCAGACTCAAAAACACAAGGAGGTAGTCTATGAAATTGGAGACAGAGAATGTCTTCGTGTGTCCCCTCTGCGAGGATTTAAACGATTTGGAGTTAAGGTAAAGTTAGCCCCGAGATTTGTAGGACCATACCGAGTTTTGGAGCGTATGGGAGAAGTGGCCAACAAGTTGGAGTCACCCAAAGGACCGTCAGGAGTTCATAATGTGTTTCACGTTTCCCAGTTGAAGAAATGCAATGCAGAGATGGCCAATATTCCCATGTAAGGACGCTTGACCCTGGAAAGGATAATGATGTTCCACGAAGTGGAGTATGGACTTCTTAAGTATAAGTTTTTATCTCGGTATGTGGGACATCCCACGAGGATGAAGAGATAAATTACTATTGGACATAAAGTAGGTATGATGTTGGAAATATGGATCAATGGAAATTCCATGATGAGTCTGAGTAATCATGTCCTAGTTTGGTGCCAATAGAAGGAAGGAAGACAGTACAATTGGATGGATTTAAGAATACTAGGAAGTTGGAAGTTGGAATAAGGATCAGTTGCCCTGATGAGGTGTTCAAGGATTACAAGTGATGAGATGGGCCATAACCCACGTGCCCTGTGACCTGCCAAGAAGCAAGCACATTCTTGTCAAGGAAAACCCGGAGGAAGAAGTTACGATTTTATCAACCAACGATTTTATAGGAGTTTACGCAAAACCCGAGAGTGTTAAGGAACGATAGATGTTTGTTTGGCTTGCGTAAACAATGGATTTTCCGAACTTGGTTCGTCGACAAGAGAAATTCTGCAATGCTTGTGAGGATGACCGAGTGTTAGAATGCTAGATTCGCTAAACCATGTACAAGGTAATGATTTGGGTGGGGATGGATTGATCACCATACCGACTTACTCTTATTATTCGCTTTGCTATATGGGATGGTAAATCTGAGTGACTTACCTATAGTAGAGAGACGATGATCAAAACCTTGTTTGAACCTTAGAATGGTATAAGCATTTTTTCCCTTGTACAAGGCAGTTGTTGCCAACCGAGGAAATACGGTGAGGTTCAACCTGACCCGCTTTTCTGCAGGAGAAACCATAAATTGTTGACCACCATGAGATATCGATAGCTGATTAGTATTGGCGCCTGACCGTCGACTATGAAGACCCATTCTCGGGATAACCTTACCAAGATGAAAGGACAATAGAATTGAGGAAAAGGTTATGCCACTACCGAAAGAGCCCCGAGAAGGAATTATCCTTACGATCTGAGAAGACCGACACTGTCAACGATGGATGGAGTATATGAGTTTTGATGGAACCTTAACAATGCTTCTAAGGGTGGTAGCACCCGAGACCCCGGAGACGATCGATGGATTTTTGAGAAGACCCCCAAACCCTAACCTATTTCTTTCTAGCCTCTCCGAATCTCGAGGACGAGATTCCTTTTAAGGGTGGTAGGTTTGTAACATCCCAAAATTCTAAATTTTGGAATGTTATAACAAATAGATTGTTTTGATTGATTGTTTGATTGATTGACTGAAAGTGAGTGAAGTTTGAAACTTTTGAAAGTTAAATGAGAGGGAATAAAAGGACTTTCCCAAACTTTCATTTTGCATTTTATGATCTCCGTGAATTCAAATTCTTTTCACCACAAAACCGTGGAGAGAAGATGACATGACTTCTTCCATTTATTTAAATGACAAGGGGTGTTGAAAATATTTGAATTTCATTTGGAAAATATTTCCAACCCAGGAACTTTATGCAACTCAATGATTTTCACGAGCAAAGATAAAATGACTTCTTCAAAACATATGAAATACGAGTTGGGAGTTTCAAAGAATTAAATTCAAAGTTCTTTTGAATTTATTTTCAATTTGGAGTTATTTGAGTTTTATTCAAATTATTTTTCTCCAAAAATAAAAAATATGGAAAATAGGGTAACATGATTCCCTACATCAGAAAATTGGAGAGAAATAAATTTGAATTCATTTTGGTATTTTTAAAATGATTTTTATTGATTTTATAAGAGCTGAAGCACTCTTTGCTTTATTTGAATTTGTGTGTATTTTATTTAATGCTAGAATAATGTTCATGATGTAGAAAATCTTTTTCTGAAAATTTTGATATATAATATGCCTATATAAAGTTTTAGTTTTATTTTCGTTTTTCAGTTTATCGCTTTCTCTTAAAAGAAAACAAATAACAAACTGCACGCGCCTAAAACTAACTGTCACCGATAAAGCATCATAGTACCAGCAGGCGCCTTCTTTTTTTTTTCTATATAATATACGGGCCAGGCCCAGCGGGCCATATTCATTCCTCGTATTTTTTTCCATAGTTTTTCTTTTTCTTTTCCATTGCTCAAAAAAAAAATTACAGTGTACGCGCGCGGCCGGCCGAGGCCTTCAGGCCCGTGCGAGGCCTTAGCCTTTTTCTGCTCTATTTCGTTTAATTACGTCTACGTTTAGTCCCACATTGCCTAGCCTTTAATCCTTAAACCTATTTTCCACCTATAAATATAGACCCATAGAGCCTCCAAAAATCATCCGATTCGGGTTAAATCAATATTTTGGTTTGACTAGATTCCTTAAAGAAAAATATTTTTCTCCTCTCCGGCGCGACTTCTTCCCTCTCCGAAGTTGTCTTTTCTCTACCTTATAAAGGTATATTTCTTTGTATTTTTTTCCATAGCTTATTTTTCTTCCGTAAAATAGCTTGGCCCTGATTTTTCAAATAGCCATAACTTTTTACTCGTTCATCCAAATTAGATAAAACCAGCGCCTATAGTTTCGTCTTGTTTTCACCTATCCAGTTAACCTGTCACGTCAACTTTTTGAAATTTTCAAATTTCGAAATTTGTTCAGATTCATATTCAAACTTCTTTTGTTCATAACTTGAGTTCCGTAACTCCGTTTGAGTTGATTCTTTTTGCAAAGCGAAGCTCTTGACCTAAACTTTCTGATAAGGCCAAATTCACATAATTTTGGTACTGTTAGAAATTGTTTTATGTTGCAAGAGTTATTTGCTTGTTTTTGATGTTTTTCGATTTGTTTTCTTCGTTCTCTCCGATCTTTTGAGTGATTGCTTATGTGTGGTTACTATTGTTTGCTTACGATAGATTGACCGGAGTGTGACGAGTAGACCTATCAAGAGTTTTGAGTGCGAATCATCTTCATCAACATTGCAGGCAAGTAACACTTTGATCATACTTTTCTCATACCCAGTTTTTATGCATTAGATCTATCCTCAAACACTTGCATGATTAGGATCTAATTAAATTGTGGGTTATGGGAAGTAGTTGAGGTAGTACCTATTACCTGTTTTATTATCAAACCCTTGGGAGTTACTTCTATGTTTGCTTATATGCCATGCTATGCTCGTAGACGTGGATTGGGTTTGAGTGAATATCCATGACAGATGTGAGATTGATAATTAATGGTTTATCTAAGGTGGCAACTTAAACACACATTTGGGTGGATTGAGGCACCTGGTTACTCTAGGACTTGCCTGTCTAGGCACCTGGGTTTCCAGGACTTGCCTGTATTTCTTCGGACCGCCACCCAGGCTCAAAGGGATCATGAGATTTTTCAAACTAGAGACTTCCGTGTGCAGCCACAAGCCATTATGGGCTCTGGCATAGTTGATTAAGTTGTGTGAACTCTTAAAGTGGTAGACTAGCAGATGTAGGGGTTGTAGGTGGTACGGTCTACCCATCGTAAGGTGCAAACGCTTCTGAAAGACTATGTCTCGGTCATCCGTCTCTCAAACACCATGTAGTGCAAGAAACCAAACGGAGGCGATCGAGTCTTGTGGGGAAAAGTGCAAAACCTCTGCGAGTGTATAAACTAATCATGATTAGTCGTGTCCCCGGTTATGGACATCTTGAGTATCTAGTTCTTGGATTATCCTGTTGATCTCATCATGTTACTTCTAATTAATATTGTTGGGTTTTAATGAGTACTTTTAATTGGGATTGAGGATGCTGTCAACCATTCTCAATGTTCAACAACCACCATGATAGTTAAATAAATTTATTCCTTTGTAGTAGGGAAAATTGGCTTTTCGCAAAAAACTCAGAATCAGAGAGCTTTCCACCAGCCATATATGCATGTAGTATAGGCTTATTCTTTCATTACTCTCTATGTGTTACATTGCCAAGATATTCCATGTGTCACCCGTTTTCGGCTGCAACTTTTCATGTTGCGCATTTTCGCACGATTTAGTAAGTGATACGTTAGGGTTACGATTTCTATACTCAACTTTGCCGTTGGTGTTGATGGGAATCCACAACCTTGTTGAAAATTTAAAAAAAAAACCCCAAACCGGAAAAAAAAACCCCCCAAAAAGGGGGGAAAAAAAAAAAAAAAAAAAAGGGTAAAAGGCAATTTTTTTTTAAAAAAAAAAAAAAAAAAAAAAAATAAAATTTTGGGGGCCTTTAAAAAACCCCCAAAATTAAATTTTTTCCCCCCCCTTTTTTTAAAAGGAACCAAAAAAAAAAAATTTCCCTTTAAAAAAGAAAAAAAACCCAAAGGGAAAGGGGGTTTGGGGGGAAAAAATAAAAAAAAAAAAAAAGGGGGAAGGGGGTTTTTCCCCATTTAAAAAGGGAAGGGGGGTTAAAAAAAAGGGGGGGGAAAAAACCCCCAAAAGGAAAAAATTGGTGGGGCCCCTTAAAAAAAAAAAGGGGAAAAAAAAAAAAAAACCCCAAAAAAAAAAAAAAAAACCCCCCCCAAATTTTTAAAAGGGGCCCTTGGGAAAAAAAAGGGAAAAAACCCCCAAAAGGGGGGGGGCCCCAAAAACCGGGCCCCCAAAAAAAAAACCGGGGGGGAAAAAAAAAAAAGGGGCCCCGGGGGTTTGGGTCCCCCCCCCAAAAGGGGGAAAAAAAAAAACGGAAAAACCCCCCCCCCCTTTTAAAAATTTTCCCCCCGGAACCCCCCCTTTTCCGGCGGGGGGCCCTCCGGGAAAAAAAGGGGAAAAAAAGGGGGGGGTTTTTGGGGGGGGGGGGGGGCCGGGGGGGGGGGGGGAAAGAACCCGGGGGCCTTCCCCGGGGCCCCCCGGCCCCCCGGGGGGGGCCCCGGGCCCCCAAAAAGGGGGGGGGGGGAAAGGGGGGGGGGCCCCCCCTTTTTCCCCCCCGGGGGGGGGGCCCCCCCGGGGGGAAAAGGGGGGGGGGGGAAAGGGGGAAAAAAGGGGAAAAGGGCGGGGGGGGGTTTTCGGGCTGGGCCCCCGGGGGGGAAAGGGAAAAAAGGGGCGGGGGGGGGGGGCCCCCTTGGGGGGGCCGGCGGCCCGGGGGGCCCCCCGGGGGGGGGGGGGGAACCCTGGGGGCCCCCCGGGGGGGGGGGGGCGGGGGGGCCCCCCCGGGGGGGCCTTGGGGGGGGGGCGGGGGGGGGGGGGCCCCGGGTGGCCCCAAAGGGGGGGCCCCCTTTCCCCTTTTAAAAAAGGGGAAAAAATTGGGGAAAAAAAAAAAGGGGGGGGAAAGGGAAAAACCCCCCCCCCCCCCTTTTTTGGGGAAAAAGGGGGGGGGGAAAAATTTGGTTTTTTTTTTTTTTAAAAAAAAGGGAAAAAAAAAAAAAAGGAAAAAGGGGGGAAAAAAAAAATTTTTTTAAAAAAAAAAAAATTAAAAAAAAAAATTTTTTTGGTTTTTAAAAAAAATAAAAAAAAAAAAGGGGGGGTTTCCAAACCCCAAAAAAAAAAAAAAAAAAAAAAGAAAAAAAAAAAAAAAGGGGAAAAAAAAGGGGAAAAAAAGGAAACCCCCAAAGGAAAAAAAAAAAAAAAAAAAAACCCAAAAAAAAAAAAAAGGAAAAAAAAAAAAAAAACCCCCAAAAAAAACCCAAAAAGGGAAACAAAAGGGGAAATCCAAAATTTAAAAAAAACCCCCCGGGAAACCCCCAAAAAATCCTTCCCCGGGGGGAAGGGTTCCCCCAAGGGTTCCTCCGGGGGGTTTTTTGGGGAATTTACCCCTTTTTTTCGGTTTTTCCTTTTTCCTTTTTTTAAAAAAAAGGGGAAGCATGAGTGTTGTTGCTGCTACTCGGCATCTACAGAGAACACGTGCGAAAATTAGGAAAGTAGGATAAGCATAAAACTAACAACTTGGCATCAAGCTTTCTAAACATGCCATGCAATAATTTAGAAAATGTACGGCTCTTTGTTAAGTTTCTGTGACTCCGGCGCCCGCGATCTGTAAATAGGAAGTAACTTATTGGAACAAATACAACTTACATGTAGTAAGGAAGGTAGATAATGAACATATATACACTCTTCGTTATTTTATAGCCAATTTGAGAACATCTGAATGAAATTGGAAGAGGATTCTTGAGGAAATAATCCTCACCGTGATGGAAAGCGATAACTAACGAGCTTCTTAGTAATGCAAACCGGCGGACCACATGAGAGGCGAGATTACTGCATCGATATGCCGAGGTGGATGGCGAGCAAGCGAAGGCAGGCGAGGCATGGGCCGCAGCGTGTTGAAAGCAGCAGGTGGAGGTAGGCTTGATTCGAAGAAAGCACCGCACGACCGTGGTGAGCACAGCAGCTGACGCTGGAGAGGATTCTGCTGCGGATCAGGGAGGGAGGCGAGGCGAAGGAGATTGGGTGGACTAGTTGAGTGAAAGCAGCGCGCGAGGCCCAGTGGGGGAGTTGGGGACTCCGGGTATTAGCGGCCTAGGTAAAAAGGGTAAAAATATCTCCGGTCGCCTTACTGTGCAAGGTCGATGCAAGCAGTTGCCTACTAAGCGCTTCGTGTGCACAAGCAGAATAATTTTGTTTGAAATGAAGACCTACTAATTTTGAAATGAAGACGTGAGTTCATCGTTTCACCTCTAAATTTTTCCCACGTAAAGCAATCACAATTATACCACGTGTTTGATTTTGCTGGTGCATTTCAGGTCTCGTGTGCTATATGTAAGAGAATTTTTGTCATTTACTGTGCATTTTGGCATATAAATCAATTCCTAGCCGGACTGCATATTCTATCGAAAGGGATGGGGATTGCAGTCTAGGTAGAACTGCATATCCTAGCCGGACTGCATATCCTAGCCGGACTGCATATCCTAGCCGGACTGCATATTCCTAGCCGGTGCAGACGTATGATCCGTGGGGTTTGGGTTCTGGTCAATTAGAACGCACGACTCAGATCGCGCGTGCAGCAAAGGGGGGTGGCATCAGCCACGGTTTGGTAGGCACACGGCTTTCGTGTTTGAACCGTGTGCTATTTGAAAACAGTTTTTTGGGAGGGGCTATTTGAAAACATTTACATCTGCTGTCGAAAGGGATGAAGATCGTCGTTCGATCAAGGAGAATCCAATGCTGCAGATGTACGATCCATGGGGTTTGGGTTCTGGCCCATCAGAACGCGCGACTCAGATCGTGCACGTGGCAGAGGGGGAGGGGCATCGGCCACGGTTTAGTGGACACACGACTTTCGTGAGTGAAGTGTGTGCTCTTTGAAAACATTTACATTACCTAACATCATAGTTTTGTTCGTGTCGGATTGCGGGTTCCGGCAAAACACTTAAGGTTCGGACTCTGGGGTGCGCACGAAGATCTCTCCCTCACTCACTACGATCTCAAAGCTCAGCTCATCACTCACCAGGCTGCTAGAGGAGCCACGTCATGGGCCACATGCTCTTTGAAAACATTTACATTACCTAACATCATATAACCTGAAAGATGGCAGTCTTGACTTGGCCCCGCACATAGTGCGTGCTTGAGTGTTCTACAAAAAAAGCGCATTCGCTTTTCCTAATCCAACGTCTTGGTCACTGTAAAGGAGGTGATAAGCGTAGCAAACTAGGCAACGGACTATAATGCTTTATCACTTTCACTTAGCCATAGGAGTTCGATGGTGGGGCTACTATATAGCCCCTAGGGGCACCAGCGCTCTCCCGGTCAGGCGTGTGTGCTGACTTAGAAAGCAGGTCGCCGTTAATCTGGTGGAATTCTAAACATTCGGTGGGTCATCAGTGTTTGACCGGTCTCACGCTATATCATGACAGTCGGTTTTAGCTTTCTCCTAGGGTGCTCAACCCAGCTCAGCCAAGAACTGTCGCGAGTGGTTCTCCAGGCGCTACCATAGCGATATCTTTGGAGCGTAAGGTACCAAAACATAGGGCAGGCAGAGCAGCAACATAACGATCAAAGACATGATTCGAGAGCTGATGCATATAAGGCCCTAACTCGGGCGCAGAACACTCCCTAAAGGTATTGGTCTTTATGAAAGCAGGAAGAATAATTCCCTAAGCTACAGTTGTCCAGTGCGGCATAAAAATTCTGGTGCGGACCGCGATGCCAAGCGCCAGCCTCCTCCTCGGTTATAGCAGAAGCCGAGGATGTGTATCAACAAGAGGCGATAAAAAAAGGTTCTGCTGAGGTCTGTCCCTGAAAAGAATCCTTACATGGGTCCCTACTGCGCGTCTGCGCCTCTGTCTCCGTTGTGCACGTATCCTAGGCGGGTGTAGCACGGTGTTCATCTGTAAAGAAAGAACTTAGTTGAAAAGAAAAATATCGTGCAAAATGTACTTTATATTAAATAAGCGAGTGCAGTTCGAAAAGTGAATAAAATTAGGCTTTATAGTCTCTTGTTGTACATGCGTGCAGCCCTTATGCGAGAGGTATGCCGCTAGTAGAGTCTTTATATATTTACGCCAGACTCGTCTAGCCATGTCGGAGTTGAATGACCTATTCAGGTGCTTTGATTAAGCGGGCGGATTAGTGTGGGGCTGTCAAGGCAGTCCCACGTTCTTCAATCTTTCGAGTAACACTTGGTACTCCCTTTTAATGAGATGATGCCGCGTGGACCAGGCATTTTAAGTGTAAGAGATGCATAATGCGATATGTGCGTTAAAAGGGTAAGCTTCACGTCCTAGTAGTGCTTGATAGCTACTTTGAGATGGGCGATGTGGAAGGTTAACTTTCACGGTGGAAGTTGTTGGATGACCGGACACAACTTCTAGCCGTGAGAGCCCGTACAATGGGCATATAGGCACAGCATTACCCCTTTGAAGGAGGTGTTGCTATGGCGAATTTTGGTTAGGTCTATCCCCATTTTGCAGATTATGTCGATATAGCGAGGTTTAGATCGCTACCTCAGTCCATTAGGACATGTGTAAATTAGGTCCAAATCGATTATGGGATCTAATATCAAAGGCAATCCATCTGTGTTCGGATACTTCGGAATAGTCACGATGATTCGAAGGTTATTGGTTTGGACAACCATCATTGGGACTCTGCTTGGGATAGGCCGTGCGGTAGCGTGTTTCTATAGGCGCCGCTCTATTTTCCCTTTGTCACTTGAAGTGAGTTCTTTGTTTTAACTTTTGTAGGGAATTCTTTTGTTTTAGATTGCTTTCTGCTTGTGGGGTTTCGTCATCGTCCTCGCTTGGTGTATCGAGCCCTTGTGTTGACATTGAGTTTGCGGACTGCTTGAAAGACAACAATCTCACTGTGGGTATGGTTTGCAGCTTCCAGGTCTTGTGGATTTGGCATATTTGTCCAAAGATTTTGTTTAGGTTGGATAGCTTGGCATTGTTGTCCTTTAGGGGTAGTTTTTGGATGATTCTGTAGGGCTTACGAATCCGGTGTTGATTACCGTGCTCTTGGGTTGTTTCCCTTTGTCCGGCGATCGTCCTTGCTAGCGTCGTGGTTTCCATTTCCATCCCTGACTTGGATGTACTTAGTGCTTGATACTGCATCTTGCCAGCCAACTATCCTCTCCGTGCAAAAGTAGGTCATGAGGCTTATTAATGCAGCCGGTGTTCTCGGCTTCTCTGGCGAGTGTCTGGCGAGCCATTAAATCTCAGAACGTTGTGTTTGAAAGCTGCTAAGGCTTGGCGTCCGGACGATCGACTATTTAGTTCTTTTGATGAGAACCTGTTCGAGAATTTGGAGTTGACTCTCCGGGTTGTTGAGTTATGTGACTTAAATAAATACGCATCTGGAGGATGGACATAAGTCCCTTGAAAATTGCGAAAAGCATCTTGAGCTCTTCCCAACTTCCAATGGTATTTTCGAGGAGCTTTTGAGCCAATGCAGGGCTGGCCCTTTGAGCTTGAGGGTAAAGTATTTTATGGCGTGGAGATCATCTCCTCTAGCCTTGTGTATGTGGAGATGTAATCCTCAATCGAGACTCGAGTGCTGTTGTTCCGTCGTATGCCTCTATGTTTCTGGGTTGAATCTGTTGGGTATTCGTGATCCAGCATCTCGCCAGTGAAACACGGGGTGTGCGGCACCCATATATTTGGGTGTGCCGTGATGTTCGGATATTTGGCGTGTTGCATTGCTTAGAATACCTTGCTTTCTCGGCCCATAGATGGACTGGCCCAGGCCATCCTTTTAATCACGAATCCTTATGCGGATCATGTGCTTGTCTTGTGTCTGGCGCGCGCTTGCCGCTCCACATTTGCCATGTGGTGCGTCTATCCGACAGGCGACCTCTTTGTTCTTTTATTGCAGGGGCTCTATAGCCTCCTCATCGAATCGGGCAGTAATTTGCACTTGGGTAGCTCTTTGTTTGGCGGCGTATGCGTGTATTTCTCTCACCGGTGTTGAGTACTGCTCCATCTGATTACGAGTGCATCTTCAGCTGTTTTGAGCTTCCATACCTTTGGAAGGCTATCGCGTGAGTGGCGGAAACCTTTGTGGAGTTTATTCTGCTCCAACGTTGTTTCCGGTGAGATCGTCCGGATTTGTTATCTTCGCTGAGGACGGATTGTTTATCCAAGTTGTCCTGTTGAGATGGTTGCTCGATAGCACTGTTAAATAGATCCACGGTTTACCACTGCTCTATGGCTGGGTCGATGTAGCTGCCGTCTTTATCGGCGGGACTTGGTGCGGCGTTTACGTTGCCGTTTATGGCCTTTTGAGGATTTATCCTTCGTAGTGTCCCGTTGTTCCTTGTAGTCACTTCCTTCCGAATTGTATCCACCATGTGTAAATCATGGGATGAGGTGGCTATCCGATTATCCTATAGATGTTGGTTCATGGTTGTCGCCTACATCATCGTCCATACCGTCGATGTCTTGGTCGAAATCGAGCAGGTCGTTTAAGCTTTTGGCGGTGTGGCTACAAAGTTAGGCGGTGGGTGGGCGTTGAATTTCATAATCGTCGCATCCCCAACCTGCTGACCGTAGTCCGGCCAGGAGCTCTCTGATAAAGAGAGAGACTTTAGTGAATTCAGGATGTCGCCAAAAGCGAGTCTTTGAAAAGATGTCATTGATAGTGAACTCCGCAACGGCGCCCAATTGGATTCGATTGGCGAGGCGTGAGTGGGTTGGAGTCGAAGAGAAGTCCGGCACCACTGGAGTCCTGCAGTCGCCATAAGACGAGGATGGAGTTCGGCTCAATACGCCATAGAGATCGTCGCGCCAGGCGTTGTCCAACCACTAGGTCCTCGATCGGCGAAGTCGGCTCGAGCTAGGAGTGGAGCTGAGGCTAATGCTTGACCTCGGGGCACTGTTGTTGGCGGCAGAGCTAGATCGTGCCCATCGAGGAGCCAGTCTGCGTAGCAGCTTGGCTGTGGCTCGAATCCGTCCGAAGATCAAGTCTCCAGCGGATGTCGGCCGATGTAGTTCAAACTCCCAAATCTGACACTGATGGCCGAGGCGTAGCTTCGATCTGCTCCGGATGGCCAAGTGAATTGGACTATAATGCTTGAACACTCTCCTTAGCCATAGAATTCTATAATTTTAAATTTCGTGAAGCCTAGCATTCGAACCCGAGGTTTGAGGCGCTATCACGCCTAGGCGGACAAGGCTGACTCCTCGGTTCTAGCGGCATAAGTCTTTAGGGACTCGAAAACCTCTCGAGCAGCGACCAGCTCTCGCCCTATCATGATCGATCAGTTTTAGCTTTCTCCCACGGGTGCCAGCCCAGCTCAGCGGGGGCTGTCATGGTGGTTCTCCAGTGCTACCTTAGCCGATATAGCGGGCGTAAGGTACCAAAACATGGGAGCAGGCAAACCCAACTATTGACCCAAGACATGATTCAGACCGATGCATATAATGCTATAAGTTGAGTGCTTTGCACTCATGAGAGTGTTGGACTTCTCACACCATATTACTGCAGAGTGCGTAAGCCCCACAGGTGTGGCCGTACCAAAGTGTCTGGTTGCATAATGTCATAACAGAACATATTTTTATAAAAAAAAAGGAATCAATAATATACAAAAGCTATGTATTGTTTATTGAAAAGTCTGCGGTAAAAGCGAGCGATACAAATAGTCACGATAAGCCAAAGATGGGACTATTTGACATGTCCCCCTCGAGCGAGCTACGAGGATGATATGTGAAACAAGTGAGACCACCTGCACACTCGGCGTAACTTCTACGCACTCCTGGTACATTGCATCGTGTGTTCGTGATTGTCTTGCGGACAGGGCCTTCCGTAAAGTGGAGTCTGAAAGTGAAGAAAAGACAAACCGTCGGGAGCCCCTAGTGCGGTTGAGTCGCATTTTGGGCATGCTGGGTGATCGTGCCCCTCCCCTATGCCCATGGTATTTCAGGGCGTGGTTATGTACACGTAGTACTTGGTTTACTTAGATTTCGCGAGGGCTGAAGTTCGGGCGACATTACTCTGGCGTGCTCGAAAGCGTTGGCGAGCGGTCTTGTTGTGGAGTTACTCAGGGCGGCGCTTAGCGGTGTCGGGGCGTTTATCTTGAACTGGAGAATTGCGCTTGAGAGGCTGCTTTGTACTTACGCGGGCGCGCCGTATGCTCCTCCGTTCGGAAGAGCGTTCGGTGTTTCCATTGACGTAATGACTCCTCGAGGGCCGGCATCTTGAGCTTGAGGTATGCGTGATCGCGGCGCCGCGTGAACTTTACCAAATGCGGTTCGTCCGAGCGATCGCGTGATAACCGCTGCGGAGCGAGACTATGTCGAAGATTAACTCTCCTTGGAACTTATCAGGGATCGAAGACCACCTCAAGTGTAACTGCGAGCACTGTCTGATTAGCCTCTACACCTGGTATGGCGCTTTAAAGAGTGGTCTTTGTGAGGTTTAATCCTTGGGGATCTATGCCCATTTTAGCCGTATTATCTGATAAAGCGAGGTTCGGGCTACCGCCGCCCATAATCCATAAGGACTCTCTTGAGGTGAAATCCGTCAATGATTGGGTCTAGAACCAATGCGGCAAATCCGCCATGGCGGATGCTAGTGGGAGTGGTCCCTTGATCAAAAGTGATCAGACACGAGGACCATGGGTTGAACTTTAGAGGCGTGGCTCCAACACATATCGATCCACGAGTGCATGCTTCCGCTCCCTTTTGGGTATGTGGGTTGCGTATATCATGTTCACCGTCCGCACTTGTGGGGAAGCCGTCCCCTATTGTTCGTGACCGGGGCTCCTCCTCGTCATCGCTATGCAGCCCCTTGTCATTGTTTTGGCGTTTAACGCACCTTGCTTGAAGAACACAACAATCCCTGTTGGTGTGGTTGGCGCAGGTTTTCGAAGTGCCATGTATCGCTGCAGCGATCAATTCGGTCAAAGTTGGGCCGGGCGGATATTTCTTTTGAATGGCTTTTCGCTGACCGGGTTTAGAGCCATTGAATCCGGCGTCTTAACGATGTATCCTCGGCATTGTCGCGCCGTTAATGCAGCGCTTTTACTTATCGCGATCGCGACACGCCATTGTTTTCCTTGGTATCCGAATTACGGGGCTCTTGGTCATATTATTACTCACGAGCTAGCCAGCTGTCTTCTCCAGCATAAAAGCGGGTCATGAAGTGTTGTGAGGGCTGCCATGGATTTGACTTTTCTGTCCTAGGTGCTAAGACTGAGCACACTAAATCCACCGGATGTTATGCTTGAAGGCTGAAAGAGGCCTACGCGTCGAGACAGTCCACTATTTGATTTTTCTTGGTTTAGGAACCGTGTCCAAACTTGTCAGCGATTCCTCTGACTGCTGAATTATGTGCTTAGGTCATCGTGATACGGTGGTGCTACATAGGTGCCACAGAAGTTGAATAGAGTCTGGCTTGTCGGGATCACGGATTCCAGGTAGACCCTTAAGGTTCGAACTACTGAGAGTGCGGCGGAGATCCAACCCTCCACCGTCTCGTACCTCGCCCGAATTGAGGGGACCTAAACTACTAACAAGAACAACACAAAGAGACACAAGATTTATACTAGATTAAGACCCACCGTTGTGGTGTAATACCCTACTCTAGTTTGTGGTGTGTGGATTGCCTGCAGGCGGCGCGAAGAACAGTGCTGGGGAAGAACAGCCTCGCGAGTCTGTTCTTGGTGGGTGTGATGAACTGCTAAGTGGTATCCCATTGCTCTAACTTTGAGGCGGGTTTCTCTCTCTCTCTGGATTACGAATACTCGATCAATGGTACTCCGTCCTCCTTCGTCTCTCCCCTACTACGAGTGTGGCTACCCCTATTTATAGGCGAAGGCCTGGGCCTCTTCCCAAATATTGAAGCGGGAAGAGGCGCCAACAATTAGCCATTTGAAGGGAACAAGCGGGTACACTTATCGACTAAAGTTGGTCCTACTTGCCAAAGGCTCTGGTGATGGCCTTGCTTGCAGGCTCCACGATGACTGCATTCCAGCCGTTGGGGCTGGTCTTGAGTCTTGTTGCACCGAAGCGGATGCCTTTGCTTGATGCTCTTGCCTGCGCTTGCCCCTTTGCACCAAAGAGGAAAGGAGGGGCGCTACTGTGAGGCTGGCGCCCGGCGGCGTCCTTGGTCATCATGGCTTATGTCACGGGCACCTCGCGAGTACCCGCCTTGAGATTCTCTGCCTCCTCATGAAGCCAGCTGCGCGGCGGCCGCAGCCAGGATCTTGGTCGTCCGCCCGTGAGGAAGGCCCCTCGCGAGGTCTTGAGCTTGTGTTGATGAAGATGGGCCGTCCACAGGCCTCCTTTGAGCCACTTGCCCGCGAGGAGGCGCGAGGAGCAAGTCTGGGGACCCCGTTCCCGAGAACGCCCGACAGTAGCCCCAGGGCCATGGCAGCGGACTTAGCACGTGCGAAGGCGAAAAGGCAAGTCATGCGTTGTGAGCCCCTAACGGCCTGACCTTAGGCAGCCCGTGGCGGTTGATTGGACGTGGGCGCTTCTTCAGCCGTGCGGAGTTGATAATAGAAGCGACATCTTGCTTTCCTCCTTTACTTTCTCCGTTGCTGCTCAGATCCCCTTTCTTGCGCCTCTCCTTCACCTTCCGAGACCTTGAGATCCCTCCGCCTCCGTGCCTAGCAGTCATTGGCTCCCTCGTCAAACCAGCCCGAGCCTGGTACTCTCTGCCTTGGACCCGCCCGAATGTGTCGTGTCGAGCCTTGCCACAATCTTGGCTGGCGGAAGCTGGCGAGCGTCGAGGCAGCCCGGTGTTCAAGGCTGGCTCCTCCGCCCCACAGGGTCGGTGGAGTACCTTCTACCCGTTCTTCGTGGGCGCCATTATTGCTGTGTCTGTTCGCCTCCTTCTGAGTTCTTCTTCTCGTCCTTCACCATTACAACATTCGCTCTCTGCACCTCCATCCCAACTCCGTCCTTCTCCACGCAATCTTAGCCTACCATTGTGAGGCCCATGTTGGGGTGAAGCCCTCAGATGGCCTTGCTGCCACTACTTCTTCCTCCGATTCTCCCGTGGTCCCGTCTCGCGTGCTGTGACTTCGTCCATATCTGGTGTTGCCATTGTTCAAACTGGGAAGCGGAGTTGAGGCTTCAGAGGGCAAGTGGGTCTTAGTGGATGCAGGCGGATCCACCCTCGGCTGATCCTGCCCCAGGCCGCGAGGCTCCGGCAGACTGGTCAGGCCAGCGACTTGGGATCCTCGCAGCTAGTTCTTTGGAAGGATGGGCGCTTGAATCTCGAAGCAGAGACGATCTGTGGCGGCTGAGGTGACCGATCGTCGTTCTTGAGGAGTTCTGGGCACCAAGCTGGCTCAGCCGCGATCACTCGCTTCGATGTGGAGGCCTAACCCGAGCCAATGGCCCTGGCCAGCGAGGATCTGGTGGCAGTCCCAGTCCTTAGTAGAAGGCGATGTGGCGAGACGGGGGCGCCCTGTTTCTTAGCGAGAGTTGGGGAGCAGGTTGTGAGGGTCCATGCCCGCCTTCAATGGGGATGGGCTCGTGCATGAGGAGGCTCGGGAGGACTGGTGGACATGCCCTCTTCCGACTCCAGCGAAGAGGTGGAGAAAGGGGAGCTAGGAGGGGGTTGATTAGGGGGTGGAGTCAAGGGCTCCCTCCTGCAGGCGCTTGAGCCCGCGTTCTCCGCCTCCCGAAAGTGTGACAGCGTGAATATGAGGATGGCGGGGCAGCAAAGCCTTGATCCCGAAGGACGGACTGGGCTGGTCCCCAGCAGATCCGCCCGGCCCGGGGCGATCAGCAGACAGCGCTGCAGGTTCCTGGTCCCCTTGAAGCCAATCCCTGCAGCGGCTCTCGGGCTTCAAGTATGGCGGAGGCTGCTCGAGATCCACGAGGCGACCTGTAAGAGCCGCCTCCTGTCTCGATTATTGCTTTGTTGACAAGATCGATGTCCAGTGCTCTTGATCAGGTTTGGCGCTGGCGAAAGAAGCTGAAGAGCTCTGAGGCCCCATCAGTAGTGGTGCCTTTGCTAGAAAGGAAGATGACCCGATGCAGAGCCTCTCCTGCCCGGGCGTCCTCGCGAGGCACTGCCCAGAGCCTCTCTTGAAGCGAGCTCAGCCCCCTCTAGCGACTCCAGGCGGCCTTGCTTTGAGTGCAGCCTCCACCGTCGTCGTAGGCGCGCTGGATTCCGCCTCAGGCGCGGTGGTTCATTCTGCCGCCAACTCCTCCTACTCCTCCAACTGCTGTCTCTCCTACTCCTCCAGGTCTGGGCTGTGCTGCTCTCTGAACTGGACCCATTTGGCCCAGAGATCTTACAGGCGCCGACCCTCGCTTGAGTGGCCGGGCACTGGAGCTAGCCCTCTGGCTGGATTCGTGCCCGGCAAGCCGATTCGAGGCGGCGCTGGTCCAGCCCGGCTGTGTGAGGAGAAGCAGGCTATTCGGCGAAAGGTAGCCATGATGCTGCCACAGGGAGGCAGCCAGCTTCAGCGAGGTCGCTGGCGAGGCATTTTGGAGGATGAGCTGAAGCCTGCCAGAACCAGCTCTGCCGAGGCTCGCCTCCATAGGAGCGGGAGGAAGGCATGAAGGCTCATGACTGACCATCAAGGATCAGGAGGCCAAGCTGAAGAAAGCGCATGACCGTCTTGACTTCGTTGGGGCAGGAAGCTGAGCCGAGAAAGGTCGAGCTGGACGCCAAAAGCGCGCGGTTACGGCTGAAGACAGCGTGGCCTTCATGGATATGGAGGTGAAGGCTAGCGTCTGCTAAAGGAGCTTTATGGCAGCTGACTGGAGAGCCTTGGCGGCGTGGAGGGCAGCCCGCAAAGTTGCTTCCCTTCACGATCCAGCTCTTGAAGATGTCTCCCTTGGTCTTGGCCCCACAGTGAGGCCAAGCGCTTGAATCTTGTCTTGCGTGAGCAGCGGATCCTCACCCACATCTATCTTCGGACGACAGCGTCGACATGGACAACTTCTTTGGAGCCCGTGGCTGAGAAACACTTGCCTGCTACCGCTGCAGCTGAGCTGTGAAGGTCATGTGAATGAGCTCTGTTAAGGAAGTTCGAGACCTTGAGCGCCAAGCGAAGCGAGCCGCCGCGCGACCTGCTGCCTTCACGGCGAGCCCTCCAGCTGCTCCACTTGCCGACAAGTGACTCCAGCATGGCTCTGTCTTGCTTTTAATTCCTGCACATGTATCATGCGGGGGAGGCGTTTAAACTGCGTTTAGTGCTGCGATAACAGTGTGGACTATGTGTTGCTTTTGAATTCCTTGAAATTTGTGCTTCCCTACTTGCTTATGTTCTCTGGCCGTGAGCCGGCCCTTGCGCTCACCTCGGCCGCCGTTAGCCCAGGCACGGAAGTAGGGGCCGGGACCAAGGGTGAGGGGCTCACGTGACCAGTTTGGCTCTGAGTCGCGATGCTCGGGGAGTCCCCTTGGCGCCTGAACAGCAAGTAGGGAGGAGGTGGCGTGGCGGATCCACCGTTCTCGTCTGCAGAGGCCCGACCCCGCATACTAACGCATACCCAGCCTTTCGGAGACTAAGGGGTGAGGGGCTCGTGACCAATTAGGCTCTGAGTGAGCGATGCTCAGGAGTCCCCTTGGCAGCTCAATCGGCATGCGTACCTTGGCTCCTTTCGGGGAGTGGCATGCGACAGAACCAGGCCGAGGACTGAGCTGGAGTGGCGATGCATCTGGGGCGTGACCAGGCGCAGCCCGTGCCCAACCCCTCGCGGCGCTCCGAGAGGAAGCGTTGCTTGATGGGGCGGTTTCTTGAGCTCTGGGCTCCCACTGAGTTGTGTAGCCCAGCGACAGGCCACCCTCGATTATTTCTCCTGGCTGTGAACATGGCGCCACATGCATGCAGGTCTGGTGCCGCTCCTCGGCAGTGTCGTCAGCCCAGCTGGGCATGGTGCTTCAACGCTGAGGCGTGGAGGGGCTCCCCTCCGGGAGGGCTTCCAGAAGTATCATTGCCACCATGACCGCCGTGGGCCAGCGCGGTAGCGGCTGAGTGAGCGAAGTGTATCTCAGGCACCCGTGAGCCAGCGTGAGGACTCCACGAGCCCTACCTCAAGGCGGGTTCGCCTGGCTTTGAGCCTTATCTTGAGTGCGTTCTGCAAAAGGCTAGATGCGATGCTCTCGTCTTGGTCCGGCTCTCGGGCTGGTCTCTGTAAATCGCTTGGCAAGCCAGGTCGCGATGCCATGGACAAGACGGAGGGGGTGAGGGCGGAGCCGGTAGGAGCCTGAGTCGCGATCTCAGGCACCCCCCTTTGCTTGGCATAAGCTGGATTAGATGGCGCAACTCTCGTCCTCGGGTCACGGCTCTCGGGCTGGTCTCTACATGCTGCCCCGATCTGCGGCTATATCTCCCGTGTCGAGCCGCGACTTAGAGCATAACCGCATTGAAAGCAATGTATAAGTGAGGTAATCTTCACACAACCCATGTAATAATCAAGGGAAGATACATAGTTGGCTTACAATCGCCACGTCACAGGTACATAATTAAACATACATCATTGAGTACACTCAAGGTCGACTACTGGAACCAAAATAAAAGATACCCCAGCTGCTAACACAGGATCCCGAATCGTCCCAGCTGAGCACCCACTCTTGATCATCTGGAAGCGACACATAGTAACGACCACGTTCCTCGTCGAACTCCCATTGAGCTCGGTGGAATCATCTGCCTTCAGCCTCAGCCGGAACACGCTGGCATTTGGAAGTGTCATGAGTCACGAGGAACAAGCAATCTCACACCAGCGAGATCAAGACTATTTAAGCTTTAGGAAGGACATAGTAGTAAAGTGGAGCTGCAGCAGCGACTAGCATATATGGTGGCTACATACGCAAAGAGGCGAGAAGAGAAGCAAAACGCGATTAGTGAAACTAGTAGTGATCAAGAAGTGATCCTGAACTACTTCGTCGGACATAACTCCAACACCGTGTTCACTTCCGGACTCCATGAGAAGAGACCATCCAGGTTACACCACCTGCAGTTGAGGTGTATTTTAATGAGGTCAACTTTAGGTTATCTGGCAGGACATTAACAAATTCCCATCGCCTCATAACCCATGACGCGACTTTGAAAGATATTACCTGCGAAGTGTCCCAACAACCCATTATAAGCTCTCACGGTCAGCGAAGGATTATTCCTTCTACGGGAAGACCCGATCAATCTCGGAATCCGGACTACAAGACATTTCGTGAGACAATAAAACAAGACCGGCAAAGACCACCCGATTGTGCCGACAAATCCCGATAGGAGCTGCACATATCTCGTTCTCAGGGCACATCGGATAAGCTAAGCGTCTGAGGAACGGCGTAATCCATGTTGCCAAGAATGGTCCGCATACGGTGCTCTAGTTTGGACCAACACTCGGAGGAGCATTGGCGGGGTTTAAAATAAGATGACCCTCGGGCTCATGAAAACCAGGGGAAAAAGGCTTAGGTGGCAAATGGTAAAACCAATGTTGGGCCTTCTTTGGAGAGTCTTATTCAAAGCGAACTGTCAAGGGTCCCATAAATCACTTAGCCGTGTATGAGAGCATAAAATCAAGGAACATAACACCGGTATAGCGGAAACTAGGGTGGCAAGAGTGGAACAAAACACGGGCATAAGGCCGAGCCTTCCACCCTTTACCAAGTATATAGATGTTTAAACATAGCAGATATATTTATATATTGTGATATCCCCAACAAGTAAACATGTTCCAAAGAACAACATCTCCATGTTCAACAAGGAACAAACTTCAGCCTTCACTGCCTAACTAGCAGCTATAAGAGGGCTGGCGAAAGCGTGTAACATAGCCAATCAGCGGTTTGCTAGGAAAGGATGGTTAGAGGCTGACATGGCAATATGGGTGGCATGATATAGCAAGTGGTAGGCATCGCAGCATAGGCATAGCAAAAGGCGAGCAACTAGCATAGCAAAGATAGAAGTGATTTGAGGTATGGTCATCTTGCCTGCAATGTTCTCGAGGTAGTCGAAAGCTTGATCCTCGGCGTTCTCAACAGGTTCCTCGTTCACGTACTCGTCTCCGGCTCTACCAAAGCAACAACAAAACAAGGAACCACAATAAATCACGGTGCAATGCACAATCAACATGATGCAAAACATGACATGATATGCATGATGGGATATGCAATGTATATGTGCGCTCCGGAAGGTAAATGAAAACTAGGCATCATCTTGGCAAACCAAGCATGCCATCGGAAAGATGAGATGATTTCGTTAGAAATCGATATAGAATCACGGAAAGCGGATGCACGGGTTGGATATGACGGGCAAAACAAGAATGGTGAGAAAACCTACGATAACAACATGATGAACAAAACCATGCATGTGTGCAAAACTACAACATAGCATGAAGCAAATAAATATGCCCAAGAAAAACAACACCTAAACATGATGCAATAAGACATGAACATAAACTTGCCCAAATGCAAAACTAATGCCACCACTGAGTTGGTGGGATTTTTCTACCCAAAACATATATAATATGTTAGGGTTGCGAGTAGAAAATCATCACAAAATCATAAAGTTAAAACCTGCCTAATATGGAAGTTGACAGAATTGGCAATTTCCAGATTGGAAATGTCGAATTTGGACTTGCCTAAAACAGAAAGGAAATCAAACCAGATATGGAAACGTGGGGGTAAAGAATAAAATAAAAAAAGGAGGAGAGTCTGCTGAGAGGATGGCAGGCTGGCCCCCATTTGTCATAGAGGCAGGCGAATTGGCTTAAAGGGAAAGAAACAGCCCGGGGGATTGAACCGGGTCTCCAGTGGAAACCTGCCCTGCTACCCTTGAGGCTGGTGCGGCGGCGTCTGACAGAGGAAGGGCCTCGGCCCTCTAATACTCTTGCTGAGTAAGCATGCCGGAGGAAACGCGAGCGAGAGATAAAAAAGGGGGGTGGCGCGCTGAGGTTCGAACCAGTCGCCCTTGTGTGAAAGCGCGGTCAACCAGCTCGGCTAGGGAAGAATTCGGTAGAAAGCGGGGATGCTGCCCACTTGACTAACTACAGGCCCGATCCAGCGAACGAAGCGGGACGCCCGGCGAACACGGCGAGAGCGACTGCAGCAGCGCTGACTCGAGGTGCTCTGCGCCCTCGGACCGCAGCAGGCACACTGCGAGGGCACCACAGGACAAGAAGAACAAGCCCGGTAGCTAAGCGGCAACTGCACGCGGTGACTACTACTGAAACTCAAAAAGTACCACACAGCCGGAGCACGCCCGGCCTTGCAGCACGAACAGGGACGGACCCTACGCTATGGAATCTATGCAGCGGAAAAAAGCGAGGAAAGGGGTATACCTCCTTACCCTAGGACACGAGAGCGGCGGAGGCGAGGTGCGGCGGCGAGATCGAGCCTGAACTCGCCGGGAATCGTGACGAGAGAAAGACGAACGAGCGTCGGCGAACTTGGCGCTCGGGCCCCCGTAGTCGGCGTCGTGGGCGTAATCGGCAACGAGGAAAAGTCGGACACAGACGCGCCAGAATCGTGGTGGCGGAGAAGCGCGCCCGGCGACAGGCCACGCCTCAGATCGCTTCCGGGACGGCAGAAGCGGCGATCTTGGTGGTTTCTACTGGCGGCGGCGAGAGGAGGGAACCCTAGGGTTGCGGTCTGTAGGCGAGGATAAGTAAGGCTAGAGGCGCAGGCAGGCTCGTGCTCTCTCGTGCTCAGGGTCCCCATGGCGATGGCGAGAAGAGGAGAGAAAGCGGGTGAGGAGCACAGATCACACTGGCTGCCAGCAGGCGGCGACTGCCACGTGGACCGGACTCAGCGAGGTAAGAGTGGGCTGAATCTGGTGCGCCAAAGAGCAGGGGAGGAGAGGCGAAGCGGGCTGGCGCGCTTGCCTCCACAGGGTGAGAGGCTGCGTGGCTGGGCGGCGGAGTGGCAGGGGCCCAGTGGGAGGAGGCGGCTGGGCTGCCACTGCAGCTGCTGCCTCCTTTTCTCTTTTCCTTTTAAAAATAAAAGGAAGAGAAGAAATGCTTGAAAAGAAAGAAAAGATTTAGAGTGAAAGGAAAATATCCCCCACACTCGGAATTCTCCACTATTTAAATAAATTGTAATGGACATTTTAAGAGGTAGAAAAATAATGCAAGTTTGAAATATTTCAAACTTGTGCCATTTTGAACCTGACCATAACAACTTCAAATGAGGAGATATTAGAGGCAGGAGGTTTTTTGAGCAACAAGCAAGATTTTAGGGAGAAGATGAACATTAATTTAGAAAGGAAAATATATGGCATTTGAAAAAGGAAAGAAGTAGAGGAAGGAGGAGATGGTAATGCAAATAGGACATGGCAAACCACATGACATGCAAGGGAAAACCACAACCACATGACATGCAAGAGAACACCACAATCACATGACAAGAAGGAAATGCAAGATGACAAGAGGCACAAATGCAATATGGCAAAGAAGAGCAAAACAAGAAAAGAAAAACCCAACATAACCAAACAACAAGAGGCCAAGCATGACAAGAACCCACAAGAATTGGATGAGGTCAAATTGATATATTGCCCAAAAAGGGGAAGTTTACATCCAGGGTGTTACAACACTCCACCACTACAAGAGGATCTCGTCCGAGATCTAGGACTGAAAGAACTCGGATACTCGAGCGGAGGTGATCCTCGCGCTCCCAGGTAGCTTCTCGGTTGGAATGGTGTGACCACTTCACTTTCAGGAATTTGATTGACTTGTTGCGAGTCTTGCGCTTCGGTTTCTTCAAGAATAACAGCAGGGTGCTCATGATAAGAGAGATCTTCTTGAAGGAATTTTAATTTTTTGGGTTTAAATTAAAAAAAAAAAAAGGGGGGGGGGGTTGGGGGCCCCTTTTTAAATTTTAAAAACCCCCCCCCTTTTTTCCCCGGGGGGTTTTTTGGGGGGGGGGGGCCCTTTAAAAGTCACATCACGGTGCTTATCATCATAATAGCTCTTACCGGCGATTTGGGCTTTGAGATTCTCACGAATGACCTTGCACATTTCTTACATACGTGATCAAGTCATTGCCAAATTGGGTTTTCTCGGCCAATTTTTCCCCAAAAAAATTTTGGGGGCCCCCCGGGGGTTTTTTTTAAAAAAAAAAGGAAACCCCCCTTTAAAAAAAAAAAACCCAAAATTTTCCAAAATTTTTTTCCCCTTCCCCCTTTTTTTGGGGGAAAGGGGGGGGGGGCCCGGGAAAAACCCCCAAAAAGGGGGGAAAGGAAAAAGGGGGGGAAAAAAAGGGTTAACCTCTTAGGGGGGGTTTTTTTTAAAAAAAAAAAAAATTTTTTTTGCAAAAAAAATTTCCCCCGTTTTTGGGGTTTCCCGGAAGCCTTTTTTATTAAACCCCAAAAGGAATTTGGGGGGGGCCCCCTTTTTGGGGAAATTTAACCCTTTGGGAAAAAAATTTTTTTTTAAATTTCCCCAAAAAATTTTTGGGAGGGTTGGGAAACTTGGGGGGTTTTTGGAAAATTTGGTTTCCCTTTTTTTTTTTGGAAAAACCCCCAAAAAAATTTTTTAAAAAGGGTTGGGAAAAAAACCCCAAAAGTTTCATTTTAAAAAAGTTGGGAAAGGGTTTTTGGGGAAACTTTTGGGTTTTGGGGGGAAAATTTGGATTTTAAAATTTGGGGCCGGGGGGCCCCTTTTTCCCCCTTTTTTTGGGGGGGTTTAAATTTGGGGTTTTTAAAAACCCCCCCCAAAGGGGGTTTTTTAAAGGAAAACCCCAAAATTTTTGGTGGGGTTCCCTTTTTCCCCAAAGGGGGGAAAAACCAAACCCCTTTGGCCCCAAAAAGGGTTGGGGAAAAATTTTTTTTGGGGGGGGGGCCCCCCCTTTTTGGGGGTTTTTGGGGAAAAGGGAAAACCCCTTTGGGGGAAAAACCCCGGGAAAGGGGGGGGTTTCCTTTTGGGGAATTTTTCCCCAAAAAGGGAAACCCAAAAAGGGGGTTGGAAAAGGGGGCCCCAAAAATTTAACCCTTTAAATAAAGCAAACCGGAAAAAACCGAAAAAATTTCCCCAAAAAAAAACCCCCTTGGGAAAAATTGGTCTTTGGGGTTTTAAAAAAAAAAATTTTTTTTTCCTTTTTTAAAAAAAAAAAACCCGGTTTTGGGAAAAAATTTTGGGGAAAAAAAGGGGAAGGAAAATTTAAAAAAGGACCCCAAAAAAAAAAGGGAATTGGTTTTTTGGGGGGGGGAAAAAATTCCCCGGAAAAGGGTTAAAAAACCCCCGGGGGAAAAATTTTTTAAGGGGGAAAAAAATTTTCAAAAGGGGGGAAACCAAAACCCTTTGGTTCCCCCCAAAAAAAAAAAACCCCTTTTTTCCATTAAAAGGGGTTTGGAAAAACGGGCCCAACCCTTGGCCAAAAGCCAAAAAGGGGGGTTGAAAAAACCCCCTTTGTTAATAAAAAACCCACCCCCAAAAGGGAAAATTTTCCGGGGTTAATAGGGGAAATTAAAGCCCTTTTGGGAAAAAAAAAATTTCTTAAAGAATTTGGTTCACAAATTTAAAAGAGGAAAATTTTCCCCCCCAAAAAAAAATTTTTTTCCCCCGGGGAAAAAAAATTCATTAAAAAAAAAAAAAAAACCCAACGGTTTTTTAAAACCTTTTGGAAAAGAAATTTAAAAACCCCAAAAATTTTTTTTAAAAAAAAAATTTTTAAAAAAATCAAGAAAAATTTTTGGAATTTAAAAAACCTTTCCAAGGTTTTCAAAAAATTAAAAAAAAAATTTGGAAAAAAATTTTTTCCCAAAAGACTTTTGGGGTTTTAAAAAAAATTTCCCGGGGGAAGGAACCCGGGGGCCCCTGGTTAACAATTTTCCTTTAACCCTTTTTGGGAACCTTTTTGGGATTTCCGGGGGGGGGGGGGGCCCCTTGGGGAAAATTAACCCTTTCCCTTGGGGGTGGGGGAAACCGGGGGAGCCTTTTTGGAAAAAGGGGGGGGTTTTTTGGGGGGGCCCCACCCGGAGGGCCTTTTTGGGTTGGAACCCGGGGGGCCCCTTTTTGCCCTTTTTGGGGGGGGAAAAAATTTTTTTGGCCCCCAAAAAGGGTTTTTCCCCTTTGGGGGAAAAATTATTTTCAAAGGGACAAAGGGGAAAGGGCCCTTAAACCCCGGGGAAAAACCCCGGGGTTTTGGTTGGGAAACCCCGGCTTCCCCAAAAATTTTTTGGGAAACCGGGCCTTGGGGCCCAACCCCCCCCCCCCTTTTTTTTTGGAACCCCAAAAGGGAACCCCGGGGGGAAAAAACCTTTGGGGTTTTGGCCATCCAAAGGGCCCTTTTAAAACCAACCCGGGCGGCCCCCAAAAACCAAATTTGGGCCTTTTTTTGGGGGGGCCTTTCCCCAAAGGCCCAAACCTTGGGGGGGGGGTTTTGGGGGGAAATTTTCCGGTTGGTTTTGGTTCCTTTTTCCCCCGGGGAGGTTTGGGGGGGGGAAAATTATTCCCCCTTTTGGGGCCGGGAAAAACCCCCTCCAAAGGGGGGGGGGTTTTTGGGGAAATTTGATTAAAATTTGGGGAAATTTTAAGCCTTCCAAAAAAAAATTTAAATAAAAAAAAAAACCCCAAAAAAAAAATTTAAAAAAAAAAAAAAAAAAAAAAATTTTCAAAATTTTTGGGGGGCCCCGGGAAAAGGGGAAAAAAAAAAAAAAAACATAACCAAAAAAAGGGGTTCCCCCCCAAAAGGGGAATTTTTTCCCCCCTTTCCCTACCCCAAAAAAAAAAAAAACCCCCAAAAAAAATTTTTTTTTTTTAAAAAAAATAAACCCCAAAAAATTTCCCGGGGTTAAGGGGGAAAAAAAAAAAACCCAAACCCAAAAAAACCCTTTATCCAAACCCCAAAACCCCCCCCTTTTTACCCGGGTTTTAAAAAATTTAAAAAAATTTTTCCCCCCGGGGTTTTTGGGGGTTAAATTTAAAACAAAGGGGGGGAAAAAACCCAAACCCCGGGAAAAAGGAAAACCCTCGGGCCAAAACCCCGGAACCCCCAAAACCCCTTTCCAAAAAAAAAATTTTAAAAAAAAAAATTCCCAAAAATTCCAAAAAAAGGGGAAAAGGGAAAAGAAATTTCCCCTTTTAAAACCTAAAAAAAACCCAAAAAAAACCCCCCAAAAATTAAAAAAAAAACCTTTAAAAAACCCCCGACCCAAAAAAGGGGGCCCGGGGAAAAAAAAAAGGTTTTAACCCCCCAAAAAAAAAAAATTAAAGGGTTTTCCAAGGGGCCCCCAAACAAATTTAAAAAAAAGAAAAAGGGCCCCCCAAAAAAAAATTAAACCCAAACCCGGAACCCAACCCCCGGGCCCAAAAAAAAAAAAAAGGAACCCAATTCCCCCCCCCCTTTTTAAAACCCCTGGCCCGCCCCCCTTTTTTAATTTTGGGGGGTTTTTCCAACCGCAAAAGGGAAATTTTGGGGGGGAAAAAAAAAGGGCCAACAAAATTTTAATTTAAAAAAAAAAAAAAAAAATGGAAATTGGTGGAAAAAAAAGGGGGAAAAAAAAAACCCCAAAAATTAAAAAAAACCCCGGAAAACCTCCAAATTTTTTTTGGAAAAGGTTTTAAAACAAAAATTTTTTTTAAAGGGCAAGGGTTTTAAAAAACCTTTTCCCAACCCCATTAAAGGGCCCCTTTGGAATTTACCCCGGGGGAAACCCCAATTTTCCCCTGGGAAATTTTTTAAAAAAAACCCCAAAAACCAATTTGGGACAAAAATTTCCGCAAAAAAACCCCGGAAACCCCCGGGAAGGAAAAAAGGGTTCCATTTTCCAAGGGGTTCCCCGGGGTTTTTGGGGGGGGCCGGGGAAAAAAGGGCCCTCGGGTTTGGGCCCCGGGAAAAGGGGGGGTTTAAAAAAAAACCCGGGGGGAAAAGGGGAAAAAGGGGTTTCCCCCCTTTTGGGGGTTTTAAAACAAAAAAAATTAAAACCCAAGGGGAAGGGAAAAAACAAGGGCATAACCCCAAAACCAAGGGTTTAAAAAAAAAAAAATTTTTTCCCCCAAAAAAATTTTAAAAAAAACCCTTTTTAAAAAAAAAACCCCCCAAAGGAAAAAAATTTAAAAAAAACCCCCCCAAAAAGGTTTGGGGGGCTGAAAAATAAAGGGGCCAAAAGGGGGGGGGAAAAAAGGGGGAAAAAAAGGGGGTTTAATAGCAAAAAAATTTTTAAAAAAACCCCGGTTTCCCGGGGAAAGGGTTTTCGGGGGGCCCGTTCCGGTTTTTCCCCCCCCCCAAAAAAAACCCCCCCCAAAAAACAACAAAAAAAACCCAAAAAATTTTAAAATTCCAAAAAACCCCAAATTAAATGAAAAAAACCCCTTTAAAACCGGAAGGAAAGGAAAATGGGTTTTTTAAAAAATAAATCCAAAAGGGGAAAAAAAAAAAAAAGGGGGGGCCCCAAAAAAGGGGAAAAAAAATTGGAAAAATTAAAACATGAAAAAAAACCAAAACCAAAAAAAAAGACAAAAATCCCGAAAAAACCAAAAAAACCCCAATAAGGGGGAAAATTTTTAAAAAATTAAAAATTTTTCCCCAAGGGGAAAAAAACCCAAAAATTAAAATTTTAAAGGGGGGAAAAAAAAAAATTTAAATTAAATTTTTAAAAAAAAGGGCAAAAAAGGGGGGGGAAAAAATTTAAAAAAAGGAAAAAAAAAAACCCCGGGGTAAAAAAAAAAGGGGAAGGGGAAAAAAGGGGGGTTGGCCCCTTTCCCGGGAAATGTTTAAAAAGGGGGCCCCGGGGGAAAGGGGGCCCCGGGGTTTCCCCTTTTTTGGGGGGGGGGGAAAAAAAAGGGGGGGGGTTTTTTTAAAAATTGGCGGGGAAAAACCAAGCCGGTAAAAAGGGGGGGGGGGGTTCCCCTTGGGGGGCCGGGGAAAAAAGCCGGGCCCGGGGAAATTCCGGGGGGAAAACCCCCGGGCTAAACCCCCGCCCCAAACAAGGGGGCCCCGGGGAAAAAGAAAAAACGGGCAAACCCAATTTCCGGCCCCCCCCAAAAAAGGGGGACCCGGGCCAAAAAAAAGGGGGAAAACCCCCCAAAAAAAAAAAAAAGGAACCCCCCCCAAAAAGGGGCCGGAGGGGGGCCCCCCGGAAAACTTGGGGGAAAAAAGGGGAAAGGGGGCCCCCCCGGGAAGGGGGCCCGGGCCCGGGGGGGGGGCGGGGGGGGAACGGGAAGGGGGGGGGGAAAAGGGCGGGGCCCCCCTGGGGGGGGGGGGGGGGGGGGAACGGGGCCCAAAGGGGGCCCAAGGCCCCGGGGGGCCCGGGGGTTTTTGGGGGCCGGCGGGGGGTTTTTTTTTGGGGGGCCCCGGGGGAGGGGGGGGGGGGGGGGGGAAAAGGCCGGGGGGGGCCCGGGCCGGGGGTTTTGGGGGGGCCCCGGGGGGGGGGGGGAAAAAAGGGGGGGGCCGGCCCCCCCTGGGGCGGGCGCGGGCCCGGGGGGGGCCCGGGGGGGGGGGGGGGCGGGGGGGGGGGGGGGGCCCCCCCCTTTTTGGGGGGGAAAGGGGGGGAAAGGGAAAAGGGGGGGGAAAGGGGGCCCCCCTCTTGGTTTTTTTTTTTAAAAATTTAAAAGGAAAAAAGGAAAGGAAAAAAAAAGGGAAATTTTTAAAAAAAATTTAACCCAAAACCCCAAATTTAAAAAATTGGAAGGAATTTTTAAAAAAAAATTTGGGGGAAAAATTTTAAAAAGGGAAATTTTGGTTTAAAAAAAAAAAGGGGGAAAGGGAAAAATTTTGGAAACCCCAAAAAAGGGGAAGGGAAAAAAAAAAAAAAAACCCCAAAAAAAAAAAGGGGGAAAAGGGAAAAAAAAGGAATTTAAAAAAAAAAAAAAAAAAACCCAAACCAAAAAAAGGAAAAAAAAAACAAGAAAAAAAAAAGGGAAATTGCCCAAAGGGAAAACAAAAAGGGAAAACCCCCCAAAAAAAAAAACCAAAAAAAACCCCAAAATTGGGGAAGGGGGTTTGAAAAAAGGGGGGTTTTCCCCCCTTTCCCCGAAAGGCGGGGGGGCAACCAACCCCGGGGGGGGGGGGCGGGGCCCCCGGTTGGAACCCCCCAACCGGAAAAAAGGGGGGGGGGAAACCCCGGGGGGTTGGGCCTTCCGGGGGCCCCCCCCCCCAAAAAAAAAGGGGGGGGGGGCCCGGGCCCGGGGGGGTTCCCCCCCCCCCCCGGGGGGGGGGGGGAAACCCCTTCCCGGGGGCTGGGCCCCCCCAAAAATGGGGAAGGCCAAAACCCCCCGGGGGCCCGGGGGGGGCCCCCGGCGGGCCCCCCTTTGGGAAAAGGGGGAAGGGGGGGCCCGGGGGCCCGGGCCGGGCCCAACCCAAAATTTTCCCCCAAAAACCCGGGAAAAAGGGGGGAGCCCAAAATTTTTAAGGAACCCCTTTTTGGGAAAGGGGCCCGGAAGGGGGAAAAAAAAGGGGGGGAAACCTAAGGAAAAAAAAATCAAGGGGGGGGGCCCCGGGGAAAAAACGGGGGCCCCCCCAGGGAAATAAAAAAAAAGGGATTTGGGGAGGGGGGGAAAAAAATTTGGGGGGGCCCCCCCCCAAGGTTTTGGGGGGGGGGGGGGGGGAAAACCCCTTTCCCCGGGGGGTCCCCGGCCCCTTTGGGGCCCCGGGGGCCCCGGGGGCCCCGGGGGGTTTTTGGGGAAAAGGGGGGGGGGCCCCCCCCAAGGGGGGGGGCCCGGGTTTGGGGGGGGGGTTTTTTTGGGGGGAAACCTCCCCCCCCAGGGGGGCCCTTTTGGCCCTTTCCCCTTTTAATGGGGGCCCAAACTCCGGGGTTGGGCCCCTTTTGGGCCCCCCCAAGGGTTTGAAACCCTTTTGGGGGGCCTTTGGAACCTTGGGGATTTTTTGGGGGGGGAGGCCCCCGGGCCCCCTTTTCCCCGGGGGGCCCCCCCGGGGGGGGGGGCCCCCGGGGGGGGGGGCCTTTTTCCCCGGGAAAGGGGTTTCCCCGGGTTTTCCCCCTTTTTTTTTAAAAATTTTAAATGGGGAAAACCCCCCTTTTTAAAAGGGGCCCCTTTTTTTTAAAATTTTTAAAAATTTTTTTTTTTAAAAAAAAAAAACCAAAAGGGTTAAATTTTAAAATTTTTAAAAAAATTTCAAAAGTTTTTTTGGGAAATTTTTAAAAAAAAATTTCAAATTTTCCAAAACTTTTTTTTTAAAAATTTAAAATTTGTTTGGGTTTAATGTTTTTAAAATTTAAATTTTAAATTAAAAAAAAATTTTTTGGAAAATTTAAAAAAGGGGAAACCCCTTATTTTGGAAAGGCCCCCTTTTTAAAGCCCCCAAAAAAAAAAAAGGGAAATTTTTGGGCCCGGGCCCGGGCCGGCCCCCAAAAGGGTTCCCCCAAATTTCCCCCCCCCCGCCCCCCGGGGCCCCGGGGGTTCCCCCCCCCCCCCCCCTTCCCTTTAACCCCCAAGCCCCCCCCCGGGGCCCCCCCCCCAACCCTTCCCCCCTCCCCCCCCCTCCCCTTCCCCCCCCCCCCCTTCCCCCGGGGCGGCCCCAAAGCCCCCCCCCCCCCCGGCCCGGGTCCCGTCCCCCCTCCCCGGGCCCCCCCGGGGCCCCCCCCCCCCCCCCCCCCCCCTTTTCCCCCCCTTTCCCGGGCCCGGGCCCCCCCCGAAACCCCCCCCCCCTTTTTTGCCCCCCCCCCCCAACCCGGGGTTCGGCCAAAACCCCAAACCCCCCCCGGGGCCCCCCCGGGGCCCCCCCCCGCCCCGGGGCCTCCCTCCGCGGGCCCCAAAACCCCCAACCCCCCCCCCGGGGCCCCCTTTCCACCAAGGGAAAACCGGCCGTTTCCCCCCCGGGGGCCCCCCCCCCTCCCCCCTTAACCCCGGCCCCTTTTTAAACCTGGGGGCCCCGGGGGGGGCCCCCCCCCCTTTGGGGGAAAAAAAAGGTTATTATTGAAGGTTTTGGTTTTTTTTTAATTAGGTTTTAACCTTTTAAAATTTTTCCCCAAAAAAAAGGGGGAAACCCCCTTTTTTAAAAAAGGGCCAAATTTTGGAAAAGTTTTCCCCAAAAAAATTGGAAAGGTTTTTTAAAAAATTTTTTTAAAATTTAAAACCTAAAATTTTAAATTAAAATTTAAATTGGAAAAGATTTAAAAAATTTAAAAATTTTTTAAAAAAAAATTTTAAAATTAAAAAAATTTTAAAAAAAATTAAAAAAAAAAAATTTTTTTGGGGGTTCAACCTTGTTTGAAAAACCCCCCTTTTTTTTTTGGGAATTTAAAAAAGGAATTGGGTTTCAAATTTTTGAATTTCATTTTTTTTTTTTTGGGAAGGGTTTAACCCCAAAAATGTTTATTTTTGGGGGAATTTTTTTTTTGCCGGGCGCCCCCCCGGGGGGGAAAATTCCTTCCCTTGGTTTTATTTTTTAAAAAAGCAAAATTTTTCCGGGGCCCCCTTTCCCCTTTCCCCCTTTTTTCCCTTAAAAAAAATTTTTTATTTGGGTTTTGAACCCCTTTTCCTTTTTTCCCTTTTAACCCTTTTTTTAAAAAAAGGGGGTTTTTTGAGGTTTTGGTTTTATTTAAATTTTTTTTGGTTGGGTTTTGGGAAAATTTGGGTTTGGGGGAAAAATTTTAAAAGGTTTTTTTAGCCCCGGGGAACAGGATTTGGTTTTGGGGGGAAACCTTTAAAAGGGGGGGGAAAAACCCCGGCCTTCAACCCCTTTTTTTTAATTAAAAATTTTTTTTGGGGGGGGCCCCGGGGAAACCCTAGGGGGGGGGAATTATTTGGGTTTTAGGAATTTGGTTTGGGGCCGGGGGCCCACCCGGGTTGGGGTTGGGAAACCCGGGGCCCCCGGGAATGGGGGCCGGGAAAACCCTGGACCGGGCGGGTGTTTGGAAAGGGGGGCCCCCCCGGGGGAAAAGGGGGCCGGAAGGGTTTTTTAAGGTGGGGGGGGGTTTTAACCCCTTTTTTTTAAGGGGGGGGGGGGGGTTGGAAAATTTCCCCCTTTTAAATTGGTTTTAAAACCTGGGAAAAGGGGTTTCCCTTTTTCCTTTGGGGGGGGGGAATTTTTAAATTTAAAAATTGGGCCCCCTGGGGGGGGGTTTGGGTTTTAAAAAAGGGGCCTCGGGGCCCCCCAAATTTTAAATTTTAAAGGTAATTTTCCAAAAAGGGGTTCCGGGTTTTCCCCCCCCTTTTATTTTTGGGGGGTTTTAAAATTTTTTTTGGTTTAAATTTTCCCCCAAATTTTTTTTGGGGGGGGGGTTTTTTTTTTTTTATTTTTTTGGGGGCCCCCCCTTTTTTGAAGGGGCTTTAAGGTTTTTTTAAATTTTTTAAAAGTTTCCCCCTTTGTTTAAATTTTGGGAGGTTTGGGTTTGAACCCTTTTTTTTTCCCCCCAAATGTTTAAAATTTTGGTTTGGGGGGAAAAACCATTTTTTTTAAAAAAATTTTTGGGTTTTTTTTTGGGGTGGGGAAAAAATTTTTTCCTGGAGCCCCTTTTGGGGTTTGGGGGTTTAATTTTTGGGTTTCCCCCTTTTAACCCGGGGTTTTTTTCCCCTTGGGGGAAAGGGTTTTCCCCCCCCAAAATTTTCCCGGTTGTTTTTGGGGTTCCAAACCTTCCCTTTAAGCCCTTTTCCCCAATTTCCTTGGGCCCTTTTCGGGATTTGGGCCCTTCCCCGGGTTAGCCCCCCCCCCGGTGGCCCCTTTTAAATAGGGTTTAAAAAATTTGGGAAAAAAGGGGGGCCGGGGGGCCAAAAGGGGTTGGGCCGGGTTAGGATTTTAAAAAAGGGGAAGTTTTTTGGGGGTTTTTGGGTTGGGGGTTTTGGGGGGGGTTAAACCCCCTTTTTTTTTTGGTTTTGGGTTTTTTTTGGGGAAGGGAAACCCCTCTTTTTCTTTTAACCCTGGTTTAATCCTTCCCTTTTTTTTGGGTTTTTGGTTCCAATTTTTTAGGATCTTTAAAAAATTTTTTTTTTTTTGGGGGGCCCCTTTTTTTTTAAAAAATTTTTTGACCAAATTTTTTGGGGGGGTTTAAAATTTTGGGATTTAAATTCTTTTTTTTTTTTGGGAAAAAATTTTAAAAGTTGAGGATTTTTTTTCCCCTTTTTGGTTTTTTTGGAAAAGGGTTTTGGGAATTGGGTTTGGGAAATTTTTAAATTTTTTTTTAAAGAAATTTCCAATTTTTGGGGTTTTTACCCGGGTTTTCCCGGTTATTCCTTTTTTTTCCTTTAGGGTTTTAATTTATTTTTTAAAGGTTAATTTTTTTTTTTTTTAACCCCCGGTTTGGAATTCCCCAAACCCTTAAATTTTCTTTAAAATACCCCAAAAACCCCTTTTCCCCCCTTTAAAGGGGGGTTTCCCTTTCCCTTTTTCCCCAACCTCCCCAAAAAAGGAAAATTTTTTTTTTCCTTAAATTCCCCTTCCAAATTTCAAAATTTTGGGGTTTTTTTTTAAAATTTTTTTCTTTCCTTAAAATTTTTTAAAGGGAAAAAACCTTTTTCCTTTTTCAAGGTTTTTAAAAGGGGGAAAAAAATCAAAACCCAACCATTTTTTTGGGCCAAAATTTGTTTCCCAAATTAAAACCCGGTTTACCCTTTTCCAAATTTTTTTTTCCCAAATTTTTTGGCCCCTTTTTGAAAAGGGGAAAATTTTATTTTTTTCCCCTTAAAATTTTTTGGGGAAAAAAATTTATTTTTTTTTAAAACCCTTTTTAAGGGGTTTTTAATTTTTTTTGGGTTGGTTTTAAATCCCTTTTAAGGTTTTTAAACCTTCCCTTTTCCCCTTTTTAAAAGAAGGTTTTTCAAACCTTTTTTTTTTTTCCCCCCAAAAAATTTTTGGGGGGTTTTTTTTTTTTTCCAAAATTTTCGGGTTTTTGGGCCCCTTTTTTTTTTGTTTAAAGGGGTTTTTGGAAACCCCCAAAAGGGTTGGGAAAAAATTTTTAAGTTTAAAAAAAATTTTGGGTTTTGGGGAAAAATTTTTATCCAAGGGTTTTTTGGGTTTGGGAAAAATTTTTAAATTTTTTGGGGGGGTTTTTTTAAAAAAAATTTTTTTTGGGGGTTTTCCCGGAAACAAAAAAGGTGCTCATGATAAGAGATCTTCTTGAAGGAATTTTAATTTTTTGGGTTTAAATTAAAAAAAAAAAAAGGGGGGGGGGGTTGGGGGCCCCTTTTTAAATTTTAAAAACCCCCCCCCTTTTTTCCCCGGGGGGTTTTTTGGGGGGGGGGGGCCCTTTAAAAGTCACATCACGGTGCTTATCATCATAATAGCTCTTACCGGCGATTTGGGCTTTGAGATTCTCACGAATGACCTTGCACATTTCTTACATACGTGATCAAGTCATTGCCAAATTGGGTTTTCTCGGCCAATTTTTCCCCAAAAAAATTTTGGGGGCCCCCCGGGGGTTTTTTTTGGTTGGAACATTCCAACAGCTTGCATTTCGTTCCCAGCTTGCACCGTCCTTGTGCTATTTTCACTATGGGCTGCCCTCCTCGGCGGTTGTTGTCTAGGATCATCCTCACAAGTGAACTTACCATGGGTCCCATCCATCTCCGATGATAAGCAAAATCATCCATTGCGTTGTCTTCAACAAGGTAGTCCACATCATCCATTCTAGTCCGGTGTACCATTCCTTTGCATTCCACCAAGCGATCGTTGTGAATTGCCTTAGGCTGGTATGAAGAGTTTCAATGATCTTTGTATCAAAAGTAATTCTTTTTGCCACTTAAGGGAATAGTTCCTCGCGTCACTTCCTTGAGGTGCCCGTTATTGAATCATGGCAATTATTTCCTCGCCACCTTGACACCATCCACCATCATTCTAAGCGTGGAATTGTTGCCCACTAATCAAACCTCGTTGTTTGTTTTCCATCCTCTCGATGTGTTACGTGCCTCAACTCGAGATGTTTCAACATCTCATTCCACGAGCTGATCTTGAGTTGCTCGATCTTTAAGAAGATTAAATCCTGTAGGGTTTGCCCCTTCTTTCTGTGGTCATGTCGAGTGAAGATCTCGAAAGCAAAGACGTCAAGACCAAGATGATGGAGTAAATCAACATCTTCGAGAAGGGAAAATGGATCATGAAGATTGTGATAGTTTGCGACTCCCCTTTTCTTCTTACCTCACGTCTTGAATCTCGGGGCGAGATTCTTGTTTAGTGGGGGTGAGTTGTCACAGCCCTAGAGCTTGCTTGTAACTAGTGGCATTGCATCCATGCATCATGTTTAATTTTCATGAAAATTTGAAATGGGGATGACCAAGTCCTAGCACCAAAAACAATTCAAATAGGTTCAACTAAGAAATATTTTTCAATGAACCAAATGGCCTTCAAAATGTTCACCATTTTTTGGAAAAATCTTGGAAACTTGATAACGGAGATGTTGCACATTTTCCATGACATTTGGATTTTGAATTAAATCATATAGTATTTGCATTTGGGCATTTAATGCTAATAAATAGTTTAAATGTTCAAATAATCATAAACTGAAATGTTTGTTGTTGGAAATATTCCAAGCAGTGACATTGACCAGTTGCATGATTTTTGGAAATGCCCTGGCATTTTTTTAAAGCCAAACCTAATTACAGAAAATAGAAAATGGAAATAAGAGAGGGATAGTACCTGGCCACTTACCTGGCGCCCCAACCGGCCCACCTCTGTAGCAGCCCGACTGGGCCCAGCCAGCCCAGCCCACCTCCCACGCCGCTCATCGTCTTCCTCTGCCAGTAGGCAGAGGCGAGGCGTGGCGAGCGCTGGCGATGCCGTGGCCTCCTCCCTGCCTGTCTCACGCCTCGAGGCCCTTCCAATACCACGGAGACAGCCACGCCCCAGACCTCTCACTCTCTCCCGAGCTCCTCTCCTCCTCTGTCTCGCTCTCTTCCGAACCCGAATCGCCCGCCCGCCAACGCGTGCACCACCGCGGCCACAGCCATCCCCGAGCCTCACCGACACGCCCCCGAGCTCCGCCTAGTCCCTCTCTCCCCTCCTCACCGAGCCACCCGACACCGGAGCGCCCCGAGGCGCCGCCCCGCCGTTTTTCCCCTTCTCGGACCCGCCGGTCGCTGTCGTCCGATTCGTCGAACTCCGGACGCCCCCGAGCCGCTGACCACCTCTTCCTCTCCACTGTGAGCTCCTACGCCTCCCCTCTTTCTCCCCGTGCTCGATTTCACCGCATGGCGTCGCCTATAAGCGATCCCGAAAATCCGTCGCCGCGGCTGTGTCGCCGCCGTGGCTAGACTCACGCCCGTCGCATCTCGAGCATACCACCGTGCTCGCCGTGATGCCAAAAGCCCAAAACCCCAACCACCGCTCTGCTGTTGCTGTAGCGTCGTTTCCACCGACCTTTGAATTCGACCGCCGCCACAGCTCGACTCCGCGAGCTCGCTCCACCAACTCCTACCTCTTGGCCTAACAGACGCACTACAGCCCTGCATATAGGATGAAACCATGGTCGATTTGGCGGACCGTGGGCGAATCAAGGCCTCCGCCGCCTCGGCCTCGCCGCCGACTCAACGCAAGCGGGATTGACCCGTTTGACCTGGGTTTGACCCCCCCTGTGGTCACCGACGTGGGCCACCCCCGACACTTTTAGTTAGTATTAGATAAACACTAATTAACCTAGGTGAGTTAGCTAGTTGTCGTGACTAGTGGGCCCGACCCCACAAAACAGTTTAGTTAGAATTAACTTATGCCTAAATAACTTGGTTAAATAGTTGTGCCATCGACACGCTGGGACCCACAGTGTCAGGTTTGACCTGGGCGCCCGATTGACTTGCTGACGTCACATAGGCGTCATGCTAACGTAGTAAAGTATTTCTGGAATTAAAATAAATTAGGAAACGATTTATAAATTTCAGAAAATACTCTAAACTTCTAAAAATCATATAAATTCAACCGTAACTCCAATGGAAATAATTTATATATGAAAAATGATCAGAAAAATATGAAGAATCTGTTTGTGCCATGATCATGCATGTTTGAGCAAGTTAACCTCACTGAATAGGATGAATCATGATTAGGGTAATTTATGAAATAACATTTGGAGTTGGAGTTCAACCTTGTTTGAGTTTCACTTCAATTAACTTGGATTACTGCTGCATTAGGTGAATTCAGTACCCTAACATGACATGTCATTCATGTGACTGTGCATTGCATTGATTGTGTCCTCTCTTGTTGCGGTGTTGTCCCTCTCGATGAGCGACGTCGACGATGAACTCGATGACACCGATGAAGAACTATATTATCTTCAGAAGTGCCAGGCAAGCAAAACCCCCTGGTTCATTCCGATAAAATCCCACTCTCTCGCTCCTGCTCTCTTTTATTGCATTAGGACAACATCGATTTAATGTTACTTGCTGCGGTAGCTGAACCCTTGATCCTTTGCATGACTGTCATTCCACAAGAATTAGATGAAACCCACTAGCATGAGTAGGAGTTGTTTGAGCCATGTTGTGCCTACTCATTTATGCTTGTTTGACATGCCTGCTACTGCTTAGAGTTGAGTCGGGTCTGATTCATCGGGAATGAATTGGAATTGTTATGAACATGTCCTATTGTGTGTGAGCTAAGTGTGTGAACACGATTTGGTAAAGAGTAGTGGTGAGAGGCCATGTAGGAGTACATGGTGGGTTGTCTCATTGCAGCCGTCCTCGGGAACTGAGTTACGTGTTTGTGATCCATGAAACAGTTACTACCACGCATTGGGCCCAAACCAATGGACCCTCTCGGCTTCTTAACCACCCTTGTTCTCTGTCCGGGAGTTGCAATTAGTTTACGGTGTTTGTAGGATATGTGTTGGAGGCCGTGCGTGGCGCTGACCCTAGGGGTGGGCTATGATGCGGTAGATACACGTGGCCGGTGTACGAATGCCCGTTTGGTATCTCGGGAACCCCGCACACATCGTTCGGGGCTGTATGGGAAACCTCGGCGGACTCCTGCGGATGGAACCGAATAGGCGATAAACCTGGACTAGGGACTTGAGTGTTTAGGTAGGCCGTGGCCGACACCCACGTTGGGCTTCCGCTTGAAGGTTGCCGAGTACATGTCGTAAACGGCGGTAAGTGGTGAGCGTGTGTGAAGAAGTACACCCTGCAGGGTTTAATATGATCTATTGAATAGCCGTGTCCATGGAAAAGGACTTACGGGTTGCCTATATCAGTTCATAGACAAGTGAAAATGGATACTCTAAAATGCATAAGATAAGCATGAGTGCTATGGATGGCGTTCTCGTGAGGGAGACGGGGCGGGTCCATAGTGGTGTATTGATATGGTGAATATGTGGACTCGTGTGCGCCACCTCAAAAGAGTTACTTGCGATCGTAGTATAGGATAGCCACCGAGTCAAAGCTGGCTTGCTGCGGTCAAACTCCACCACCCCTTTTGATAATGATGCATATGTAGTTAGTTACGATGTAAGTCTTGCTGAGTACAATTGTACTCACGTTTGCTTATTTTATGTTTTGCGAGAGACGTCGATGTCGCTAGTAGTTCCACGTGGACTTGACGTTTAGCTTGTTACCTCAGCTACGATCTTGTGCCCTCGGCGAGATCTCGGTAGATAGTCGGGCTTCTCAGCCTTTTTCATTTATAGTTATCGTACTCGGACATGTTTTGCTTCCGCTTGTGCTTTGACTTGTATGCTCTGAGTGTTGGGTCATGAGACCCATGTTTGTAATATCTCACTCCTCGGAGCCTAATGAATAAATATTTGAGTCGTAGAGTTATGTTGTGATGCCATGTTGTATCTACACATATTGAGCATATTGTGTGTATGTTTGAAATGCTAGGTATGTGTGGGATCCGACAAACTAGTTGTTTATCCTTGGCAGCCTCTCATATTGGGAAATGTAGTCTCGTGCTTCTGAGCGATAGTAGTCCGCTACAGCCCGGTTCACGAGTCCTGCTAGCCCAGCACTACTTGCTTGGACACTTGACTGGCGGCATGTGTTTCACTTCATTCCTATATACATCCCTTGGGAAATGTCACGCGGTGTTATTCGAGTCCTGCCTAGCTGCTACAGCCGGGATACCGGAGTCTGATTAGCCAGTGCTACAGCCCGAATTTATCGTTGATGACCGACATGCTCAATGTGATTCATGTATGCCTGTCCCCATGGGTTAGCGCGCTCTGGGTTCACGACTAGCCATGTCGGCCGGGTTCTTTGTCATATGGATGCTAGCGACACTATCATATCGTGAGCCAAAAGGCGCAAACGGTCCCGGGCCATGGTAAGGCGACACCCATTAGGAATACCGTCGTGAGAGGCCGCAAAGTGATATGATGTGTTACATGCTAGATCGGTGTGACTTAGGATCGGGTCCTGACACTTCTTCTTCTTGGGTGCTGCCTCGGGAGGCATCCTGCTGCTATGGTGCAGGTCTTCCAAATGATGCGGCTGAAAAGCTTCGCTCAAGGAGCACATCTTTGCATCTCTTTCTTCACGGGCACCGTGATGACCCGCCGCTTCTGGCATCTTGAGGATGTTGTAGCCATGGTGGGTCACGGCCATGAACTTGGCCAACGCTGGGTACCGAGGATGGCGTTGTCTGGCAAAGAATGTGGGCGACGTCGAAGTCGATGAGCTCGGTGTGGTAGTTATCGCGGGCCCGAAGGTGACAGGAAGGCGGACCTGCCCGATCGGGACCGTGGAGCCGTCGGTGACTCCGGAGAAGGGCTTGGTTGGCTGAAGCTGACTGTAGGGCACTTGAAGATTGTTGAAGGTCTCCACGGACAGGACGTTGAGCCCTGCTCCGCCGTTGATGAGGGTCTTGGTGACCAGCACGTTGCTGATGATTGGGGAGCAAAGCATTGGGAGAACTCCGGCCGTGGCTGCGCACTTGAGCTGACCCGCTGAGCTGAACGTGATGGCGCACGCCGACCACCTTAGAGGGCGCGTGGACTCGAGCTTGGGGAGGACTGCGTTCACTTCACGGGCGAACTGCTTGAAGATGCGGTGGGAGGCTGGAGCTTGGGCTCCGCCCAGGATGCAGGCGATCGCGCGCGCTTCCTTGAATCCCCCAGCCCCCTCGTCCTGATGACGGTCTTCGATTCTCCTTGGTGGCGGCGGCAGCGGAGGGAGGCCTGCGTTCCCTTGCGGACGATCCTCATGAGGCTGATCCCTCCAGCCCCCCTCGCGAGGCGGGTCTTGCCAGCGGTCCTCGCGAGGTTGGTCGCGCCACCCTTGGCGCGGGCCGTGGTCTTCCCAGCGTCCTGCATTTCTTCCTCCTCCTCGGTCGTAGCCACGGTCGCTGCGCTCAGGGCGTCTGCCGACCCTTCCTTCGCGCACGGCCCGGAGCTCTTGACATTCATTGGTGTTGTGGGTATGGAGGTCATGGTACATGCAGTACCGGCTGCCCTTGGAAGACTCGGGCTGATCTCTGCCCCTCTTGGTGTCTGGTTGGGCCGCGAGTACGGCAGCCCCCTTGCGCTTTACGTCCTTGGCCTTGGACTTCTTCTCTTCGGGATCCGCGGCAGGCAGCTCGAGCAGGGAGAGGCGCCCCTCCTCAGCCCTGGCGCACTTGGTCGCCAAGTTGAACAGCTCCAGGGAGGTGCACAGATCTTCATGCATCACCAGCTCATCCTTCATCTTGATGTCGCGCACGCCGTCGGAGAAGGCAGAGATGATGGCCTCCTCCGTCACCCTGGGGATCTTGAGGCGTGCGTTGTTGAAGCGCTGGATGTACTTTTGCAGGGGTTTCCCAGGCTGATGCTTGATTGGCGCGATGTCGCCTTCTGGCGGGTGGCGGTCGTGTGTGCCTTGGAAGTTGGCGATGAAGCGGGTGCGCATCTCGGCCCAGGAAGAGATCGTGCCTGGGGCCAGATTCAGGAGCCAGGTGCGGGCTCCGTCCTTGAGCGCCATGGGAAACCAGTTCGCCATGACCTTTTCATCTCCGTTGGCAGCCTCGATGCCCATCTCGTAGAGCTGGAGGAACTCTGTAGGGTCCGCCGTGCCGTCGTACCGTGGGGGCAGGTCTGGCTTGAACTTGGCGGGCCACGCGACGCCGTGCAGCTCAGTGGTGAAGGCGCGGCAGCCCGCGGTGGCCGCTGGGGCCTCGGCGACGAGCTTGGTCTTGCAGGCCTCCTGCGCGCCGGCTGGAGGAAGCGCGAGGTCTTGTCGTCTTTGGAGCGAGGGCGCTCGGGCAGCTTCTTGTGGGCGAGAACTTCTTGGCAGCTCTGCTCTTGCCGCGCCGGCGCCCTAGCGGAGCGGGTTCCGCCAGGGCCTTGGGGCGGGCGCCCGTCTTGAGAGGCGGTGGCGCCCGCCCAGAGTTTCATCGCCCAGCGGGCGCGGGTGCGGTGTAACAAAATGGGCGGCGAGGGTGCGCCTCCTGCAGAAGCGACGAGCTCGGCGACGCGGTCGAGCCATTCTTCGTGACGCGTCGTCGGCGGGCGGTAGCGCAGGAGCTCGTTAGCGCGATGAGTGCAGCTCGGGCCTCCATGGCGCGCGCTGGCGCGCGACGAAGAACCAGCGGGGTGAGTGAAAGCGTGGCGGTGCGGCCGTCCGCCTCATGGACGGTCTTGGGGCGGCGCTTGCTGCTCGTTCCCCGACGGGCCGGTGGCGGCGTTGACAGCTGGTGATGGGGAACGACGAGGACGTTCGCCGACGGGAGCCGTCTGGGCTACGTGGGAAGCGAGGGCGGCTCGGCGCTCGGCGCGAGCCCGACGAGCGTCAGACATGGTGGCGCTGGTCGAGGAAGAACGAGGCGACGAAAGGTAGATTCCGGCGCACCCTTACCTGGCGCGCCAAATGTCGGATCACGGGTTCCGGCGGACCCTTAAGGTTCGAACTCTGGGGTGCGCGCGGAGATCCAACCCTCCACCGTCTCGTACCTTGCCGAATCGCAGGGACCTAAACTACTAACAAGAACAACACAAGAGACGCAAGATTTATACTAGTTCGGGCCAGCGTTGTGGTGTAATACCCTACTCTAGTTTGTGGTGTGTGGATTGCCTCTGGGGCTGACGAAGAACAGTACAGGGAAGAACATCCTCGCGAGGGTCTGTTCTTGGTGGGTGTGATGAACTGCTAAGTGGTATCCCGTTGCTCTAGCCTGAGGAGCGGGTTTCTCTCTCTCTCTCTCTGGATTCCGAATGCTCGATCCGATCGTCCTCCGTCCCTCCTTCATCTCTCCCCTACTCTGAGTGTGGCTACCCCTATTTATAGGCGAAGGCCCTGGGCCTCTTCCCAAATATTGAGCGGGAAGGGCGCCAACAATTGGCCATTTTGAAGGGGAACAGCGGGTACACTTATCCTGACTAAAGTTGGTCCTCGCCTGCCAAAGGCTCTGGTGATGACACCTGCTTGGGCTCCACGATGACTGCATTCCAGCCGTTGGGGCTGGTCTTGGTCTTGTTTCACCGAAACGGATGCCTTTGCTTGATGCTCTTGCCTGCGCTTGCCCCCTTTGCACCAAAGAGGAAGGAGGGGCCTCTGCGGTGGCGCCCGACCGGGCGCCCTTGGTCGTCATGGCTTACGTCACGGGCACCTCGCGAGGTACCCCGCCTTGAGTTCTCCGCCTACTCATGAGCCAGCCTGACGAGGCCGCACCTGAGGAAGCTCTTGGTCGTCCGCCCCGCGAGGCTTGGCCCCTCGCGAGGGTCTCGAGCTTGTGTTGATGAAGATGGGCCGTCCTGGGCCTCCTTTGAGCCACGCCGCAGGCCGCAGGCAGGCAAGTCTGGGGACCCCCGTTCCCAGAACACCGACAGCTTCCAGGTCCTCCCAACAACCAATTGATTCTGCTGGCAAGCTGTTAAGCCAATGCCGAGCTGGTCCTTTAAGCTTGAGTGGGAGGTATTTGATGGCGTGTAGATCATCGCCGCAGGCCATGTGGATATGAAGGAGATAATCCTCGATCGATACCGTCGGATCTGTTGTGCCATCGTGTGATTCGATGCTTACGGTTTTGAAACCCTTGGGGATTTGATGATCCATTACTTCATCTGTGAAGCATAGTGGGTGTGCGGCGCCTCTGTATTGGGCTATATCAAGAAGTAGCTCAAATGAGCTTTGTCTACTGTGTTCGGCCCGGCCGGATTTACCATATCCGGCATGACGGTTATTGTCTCATGTCGTGGGGCGCCCACGTGATCCATAGATCGATCTTGTTTGCCTTGCCCTGTCCTCCAATATATCTTGCAGGTCTGGCGCATTTCCCCGTGCCTTGATATTCTTTGAGCGACGCCGGGGTGCGTCTTGAGTGGAGGGCCAAGAGGCCTCTCTATCGTGGCCACGAGGTGGCCGGTCGGCCGCATCATGCGCTGGTGATGTAGGTCTAGGTGCTTCCTCCTCTAATCGGGGTAGCAGCCTGCGTTTTGGGTAGCTCTTGGAGGGGCATTCGAGTTCGTACTCTTCAGCCGCAAGGACATCAGTCCATCTGTCGGCTAGCAAGTCTTGGTCAGCACTAAGTTGTTGCTGTTTTTTCTTGAGGCTGCTCGCCGTGGCCATAAGCCTGCGTTTGAAATGCTCTTGTTCGACAGGATCCTCAGGCACGACAAATTTGTCGTCGTCGAGGCTTGCCTCGTCTTCGGAGGGAGGCATGTAATTATCGTCCTCTACCTCTCTGTCTGCCGTCTCTCATGAGGGCTGGCTTCTCCATCCTCCTGTGCTGAATTCTACTGGAGGGTTTGTCTTCGGCACTGTCCGGGGTGTTATTGTCTCCCGTGCCGGAATCGTCGTTTTTGCTTTGGCGGGATTTAGAGCGGCGCCACTGACGCCGGCGCTTAGGCTTCTTTGGAGGGGTCATCCTCCGTTGTTCCATTGCCGTTCCCTTATTTTGGGGTGTCCACCATGTATATTTCATATGACGAGGTGGCCTTCCAGTGCCCTGTAGCCGCTGGTTCTTGGTCGTCTCCTGCATCGGCATCCATACCTTCGATGTCATCGGAGTCGAAGTCGAGCATGTCGGTTAAATCATCGACAATGGCTACAAAATGGGTGGTGGGTGGGCTTTGAATTTCTTCGTCGTCCGCAACCCACCCTTGCTGACCATAGTCCGGCCAGGGCTCTCCTGATAAAGATAGAGACTTTAGTGAATCCAGAATGTCGCTGAAGGGCGAGTGCTGAAAGTTGTCCGCGGTGGTGAAGTCCATGATCGGCGCCCAATCCGATTCGATTGGCAGGGGCGCGGAAGGTTCCGAGTCCGGAAAGGAGTCCGGCACCGTGGAGTCAGGAAAGCTTCGCAAGGACAGGTATGGTGTTCGGCTCAATCGCCGTAGAGATTGCAGCCCCCGAGGCGGTGTCCAACCACTCATCCTCGATCGACGCAGTCGGCTCCGAGCTAAGGGTCGGAGCGGACGCTGTCTTGACCTCCGAGGCCTTTGCTCGTGGCTGAGCTAGATCGTGCCCATCGAGACAGTGCGGCGCGCTTGGCTGTGGCTCGAATCCGTCGAAGATCAAGTCTCCACGGATGTCGGCCGTGTAGTTCAAACTCCCAAATCTGACCTGATGGCCAGGGGCGTAGCTTTCGATCCGCTCCAGATGGCCAAGTGAATTGGACTATAATGGTTGAACACTCTCACTTAGCCATAGAATTCTATAATTTTAAATTTCGGCGAAGCCCCTAGTATTCAGAAGACCAAGTTTGGGGCGCTATCCACGCCTAGGTCGGACAAAGCTGCCTCCTCGCTCTAAGCGGCATAAGTCTTTAGGGACTCGAAAACCTCTCGAACAGCGACCAGCTCTCGCCCTATCATGACGGTCAGTTTTAGCTTTCTCCACTGAGGTGCTTAGCCCAGCTCAACCGGGCACAATCGCGTGGTTCTCCCGGTGCTACCTTAGCCGATATAACGGAACGTAAGGTACCAAAACATGGGAGCGGGCAAACCCAACTATTGACCCAAGACATGATTCGAGCCGATGCATATAATGCTATAAGTTCGGGTGCCGCACTCATGAGAGTGTTCGACTTCTCACACCATATTCGGGGTGCGTAAGCCCTTGGTGTATTGGCTGTACCAAAGTGTACGGTTGCATAATGTCATAATCGAACATATTTTTATAAAAAAGGAATGCAATAATAGACAAAATCTATGTATTGTTTATTGAAAAGTCTGCGGTAAAAGCGAGCGATACAAATAGTGCGATAAGCAAGAGATGGGACTATTTGACATGTCCCCCTCGAGGGCGAGCTGCGAGGATGATATGTGAAACAAGTATCTGCTCGTTATAGAGACCACCGCACACTAGGCGTAGCTTTCGCCTCCCTGGCTGTTGCATCGTGTGTTGGCGATTATCTTGCGGACGGGCCTTCCGTAAAGTGGAGTCTGAAAGTAAGAAAAAGAATGACAAAATCGGTAGCCCCTAGTGCGGTTGAGCCGCATTTTGGGCATGCCGTGGTCGTGCCCCTCCCCCTATGCCCATGGTATTTCCAGAGCGTAGTTATGTACACGTAGTACTGGTTTCACAGTTTTGCGAGGGCTGGGGTTGGGGCCGCATTGCTACGCGTGCTCGAAACGTGCCAGACAGTCTTGTTGTAGGTTACTCCGGGCGCCTTGACGGTGTCCGGACGTTTAATGGCCGGACTGGAGAATTGCCTTGAGAGGCTGCTTTGTACTTCCGCCGCGAGGGCCGCCGCATGCTCCTCCGTTCGGAGAGAGCGTTCGATGTTTCCATTGACCGTAATGACTCCTCGAGGGCCTGGCATCTTGAGCTTGAGGTATGCGTAGTGCGGCACCGCATTGAACTTTGCAAATGTGGTTCGTGCGGCGATGCGTAATAGCCATGCGAACGGGACTATGTCGAAGATTAACTCCTCGCTCGAAATTATCCGGGATCCAAGACCACCTCAAGTGTAATCGAGCACTGCAGCTGGCCTCTACACCTGGTATGATGCCTTTAAAGGTCGTCTTTGTGGGTTTAGTCCTTGAGGGATCTATGCCCATTTTTCGCACTGTATCCTGATAAAGCAGGTTCAGGCTGCCGCCGCCGTCCATAAGGACTCTAGTGAGGTGAAATCCGTTAATGATTGGGTGTAGAACCAATGCGGCGAATCCGCCATGGTGGATGCTAGTGGGGTGGTCCCTTCGATCAAAAGTGATCGGGCACGAGGACCATGGGTTGAACTTTGGGGCGACTGGCTCCAACGCATATACGTCCCTGAGTGCATGCTTCCGCTCCCTTTTGAGTATGTGGTTTGCGTATATCATGTTCACAGTCCGCACTTGTGGGGGGAAGCCTTCTGTCCCCTATTGTTCGGCGGCCGGGGCTCCTCCTCGTCATCGCTATGCAGCCCCTTGTCATTGTTTTCGGCGTTTAACTTGCCTGCTTGCTTGAACACCCAACAATCCCTGTTGGTGTGGTTGGCTGGTTTTTCGGGGGTGCCATGTATCTAGCACGAGCGATCGAGTATTCGGTCAAAATTGGACGGGCCCGGAGTATTTCTTTTGAATGGCTTTCTCCGCTGACCGGGTTTAGAGCCACTGAATCCGGCATTAACTGCCGTATCCTCAGCATTGTCGCCGCTAATGTGGCGCTTTTGCTTGTCGTGACGCGACCTGCCAATGCTGTCCTTGGTATCCGAATTACCAGGGCTCTTGGTCATGTTATTACTACGAGCTAGCCAGCTGTCTTCTCTCACGCAAAAGCGGGTCATGAGTGTTGTGAGGGCTACCATGGATTTCGGCTTTTCCTGTCCTAGGTGCCGGGCAAGCCACTCGTCACAGATGTTATGCATGAAGGCTGCAAGGGCCTCTGCGTCCGGACAGTCGACTATTTGATTTTTCTTGGTTAGGAACCGTGTCCAAAATTGTCTGGCCGATTCCTCTGGCTGCTGAATTATGTGGCTTAGGTCATCGGCGTCTGGTGGTCGCACATAGGTGCACTGGAAGTTGTCGAGGAATGCGGCTTCCAGGTCCTCCCAACAACCAATTGATTCTGCTGGCAAGCTGTTAAGCCAATGCCGAGCTGGTCCTTTAAGCTTGAGTGGGAGGTATTTGATGGCGTGTAGATCATCGCCGCAGGCCATGTGGATATGAAGGAGATAATCCTCGATCCATACCGCTGGATCTGTTGTGCCATCGTATGATTCTATGCTTACGGGTTTGAAACCCTCGGGGATTTGATGATCCATTACTTCATCTGTGAAGCATAGTGGGTGTGCGGCGCCTCTGTATTGGGCTATATCAAGAAGTAGCTCAAATGAGCTTTGTCTACTGTGTTCGGCCCGGCCGGATTTACCATATCCGGCATGACGGTTATTGTCTCATGTCGTGGGGCACCCACACGATCCATAGATCAATCTTGTTTGCCTTGCCCTGTCCTCCAATATATCTCGCAGGTCTGGCGCATTTCCCCGTGCCTTGATATTCTTTGAGCGACGCCGGGGTGCGGCTTGAGTTGAGGGCCGAGAGGCCTCTCTATCGTGGCCACGAGGTGGCCAGTCGGCCGCATCATGCGCTGGTGATGTAGGTCTAGGTGCTTCCTCCTCTAATCGGGGTAGCAGCCTGCGTTTTGGGTAGCTCTTGGAGGGGCGTTCGAGTTCGTACTCTTCAGCCGCAAGGACATCAGTCCATCTGTCGGCTAGCAAGTCTTGGTCAGCTCTAAGCTGTTGCTGTTTTTTCTTGAGGCTGCTTGCCGTGGCCATAAGCCTGCGTTTGAAACGCTCTTGTTCGACGGGATCCTCAGGCACGACAAATTCGTCGTCGTCGAGGCTTGCCTCGTCTTCGGAGGGAGGCATGTAATTATCGTCCTCTACCTCTCTGTCTGCCGCTCTCTCATGAGGGCTGGCTTCTCCATCCTCCTGTGCTGAATCCTGCTGGAGGGTTTGTCTTCGGCACTGTCTGGGGTGTTATTGTCTCGCGTGCCGGAATCGTCGTTTTTGCTTTGGCGGGATTTAGAGCGGCGCCGCTGACGCCGGCGCTTAGGCTTCTTCTTGGAGGGGTCATCCTCCGTTGTTCTATTGCCGTTCCCTTCTTTTGGGGTGTCCACCATGTATATGTCATATGACGAGGTGGCCTTCCAGTGCCCTGTAGGCGCTGGTTCTTGGTCGTCTCCTGCATCGGCGTCCATACCGTCGATGTCATCGGAGTCGAAGTCGAGCATGTCGGTTAAATCATCGACAGTGGCTACGAAGTGGGTGGTGGGTGGGCTTTGAATTTCTTCGTTGTCCGCATCACAACCTTGCTGACCATAGTCCGGCCAGGGCTCTCCTGATAAAGAGAGAGACTTTAGTGAATTCAGAATGTCGCCGAAGGGCGAGTGCTGAAAGTTGTCCGCGGCGGTGAACTCCATGATCGGCGCCCAATCGGATTCGATTGGCAGGGGCGCGGAAGGTTCGGAGTCCGAAAAGGTGTCCGGCACCTTGGAGTCAGGAGAGCTTCGCAAGGACAGGTATGGTTTTCGGCTCGATCGCCGTAGAGATTGTAGCCCCCGAGGCGGTGTCCAGCCACCCATCCTCGATTGGCACAGTCGGCTCCGAGCTAAGGGTCGGAGCGGACACTGGTGCGGCTTCCAGGGCACTGTTCGGCGGCAGAGCTAGATCACGCCCATCTTGACAGTGCGGCGCGCTTGGCTGTGGCTCGAATCCGTCAAAGATCAAGTCTCCGCGGACGTCAGCCGTGTAGTTCAAACTTCCAAATCTGACCTGGTGGCCAGGGGCATAGCTTTCGATCTGCTCCAGATGGCCAAGCGAATTGGCCCGCAGTGCAAAGCCGTCGAATACGAAGATCTTTCCGGGGAGAAAAGTCCCGCCCTGGACCGCATCATTGTTGATGATCGGAGGAGCCATCGGGCCTAAAGATGACGACACGGAGGAACTCTCAATCAAAGCACCAATGTCGGTGTCAAAACCGCGGATCTCGGGTAGGGGTCCCAGAATGTGCGTCTAGGCGGATGGTAACAGGAGACGAGGACACGATGTTTTACCCAGGTTCGGGCCCTCTCGATGGAGGTAAAACCCTACTCCTGCTTGATTAATATTGATGATATGGGTAGGACAAGAGTAGATCTACCACAAGATCAGAGAGGCTAAACCCTAGAAGCTAGCCTATGGTATGATTGTTGTTCGTCCTATGGACTAAAACCCTCCGATTTATATAGACACCGGAGAGGGTTAGGGTTACATAGAGTCGGTTACAATGGGAGGAGATCTACATATCCGTATCGCCAAGCTTGCCTTCCACGCCAAGGAAAGTCCCATCCGGACACGGGACGAAGTCTTCAATCTTGTATCTTCATAGTCCAGGAGTCCGTCCAAAGGTCATAGTCCAGCCATCCGGACACTGACGGTGTCCTGGACTAGGGGGTACTCACCACGTCATCTCCCGATCTGTTAAATTGGGCCGAGGAACCCCATGGCCGTATACTCATGGGCTAGTCCGGACAGCTGCCGCATACAAGGAAGATTCCGCAAGACTTGGCGATCAAGACAAGGACTCCTCCCCCACCGGCGTATTCGGCTAGGACTCTTGTTATCCTAGGCCTCTGGTGCATTATATAAACCGAGGCCAGGCTAGTCGATAGAGATATACAACAATCATACCATAGGCTAGCCTCTACGATCTCGTGGTACATCTACTCTTGTACTACCCATATCATCAATATTAATCAAGAAGGAGTAGGGTTTTACCTCCATTGAGAGGGCCTGAACCTGGGTAAATCATCGTGTCCCTTGTCTCATGTTACCATCCGCCTAGACGCACAGTTCGGGACCCCCTACCCGAGATCCGCCGGTTTTGACACCGACGGTTAGCGTTAGCCTGCTCCTGAGAGATTAGTGGTACCATGAAGTTGTTGTTGCCGGCGGGGTCGACGAAGCTCCTGGATGGCTCCTGGAAGGCCTCAACTTCTAGCGTCTCTTCTTCCCAACCCGGCTCGAGGAACGAGCCGGGGTCATCCTCCGGCGTGTACCCTTGGTCCATCATGCGTGGCACATAGGCCTCCGGAGCCGCCGTCCCGGAAACCCCGCCGAAACGCCCTGCGCTCCACGCCACCGGGCCCAGCGCGCCACCCCGGGGATGGCAGGGCGGCATCCTGCTGTGGCCGTAGGGGCAATGTTCGTGAATGCACCCACTGGGGGAGGCACAGGCGCGGCTGGTTTCCCGGCTCCGCTGGCCGCGTTGTTGCCGGTGCACCCTCCTGGTGAGCCTAGGAGCACGCAGGCGCGGCGAGGCCCACCATGCGATCTGGCCACAACCTGAGGTGTAGTTAAGGAGCAGGAAGGTGGCGTACCCCTGGTTGCGGCGTCCAACAGCTCAGCGACGCGCTCCAGCAATGCATCACGACTACACTCTACTAGTCGGCACCGCAGCAGCTCCCGCGCCACTATAGTGCGGCTCTCATGTTTGCTTTCTCCCTTCGGGTGTGCCGAGCCATTGCCACGGCGTAGCTTGAGGCCCTTGTGGTGGCCCGTGCGCGCTGCGGGATGAGGGTGGAAGGCGCCGGACCGCGCCGCCCGCGCCCCGCGACTTTCAGTGGTGCGCGGGCCGCTTGGAGCGCGGAGTTGAGGTCTTCTTGGGCGGATGATGCCGCTCGGATTGGCCAAGCTGCCTAGTGGTCGGTGTTGGTCCTAGGGTCGCCGGACATCGGCACCGCGGAATGTTGGGAGGTCGGCTGATGGAAGAGAGGCTTCGGCGGACCCCTACCTAGCGCGCCAAATGTCGTATCGCGGGTTCCGGCAAAACCCTTAAGGTTCGAACTCTGGGGTGCGCACGAAGATCTCTCCTTCCCCCTAGCTCACTCACTCACCACAATCTCGAAGCTCAGCTCGTCGAACTCGAAGAACAAGGGACACAAGAGTTTATACTGGTTCAGGCCACTGATGTGGTGTAATACCCTACTCCAGTGTGGTGTGGTGGATTGCCTTGTAGGCTGAGGATGAAGAAGTACAAGGGAAGAACAGCCTCCTAAGGAGAGGTGTTCTTGAGCTCGGTGAGCTTGTGTGTGTGAGGGTGGAATGGATCTGATCCAAAGTTCCCTCTTCCTTGGTGGTGGCTAGTTCTATTTATAGAGGCCCCGATCCTCTTCCCAAATGTCAGGCGGGAAGGGATCCCACAACGGCCAATTTGAAGGGGGACAGCTAGTACAAGCTATCCTGACAAAAGGTGGTCTTCGCCTGCCAAAGGCTCTGGTGGTGACGCCGGCATGGGATCCGCAATGACCTCCGTCCTACCATCCTGCTGGTCTTGGTCTCGTTGCACCGATATGGAAACCTCTGCCTGATGCCTCAGGACTCTTCGCCTGTGGCTACTCCTTTAGGACCGAAGAGGAAACCAGAACTCTGCGCCCGCTGGCGCCCGCCTGGCCTTGGTCGTCATGGCTCACGTTACGGGAACCTCACGAGGTGCCCCTCGCCTTGATCTCTCCGCTCCTCACGAGCCAACCTAGTGAGGCTGCCCCCGAGGAGGTCTTGTGTCGTCCGCCTCGCGAGGCTTGGCCCCTCGCGAGAGTCTTGAGTGTTTGCTGGTGAAGATGGGCCATACCAGGCCGCTAGAGGAGCCACAGCGTGGGCTGCAGGCTGGCAAGTCTGGGGACCCCCGTTCCCAGAATTCCGACAGTTTGAATGAAAACATGAGTTCATCGTTTCGCCTCCAAATTTTTTTCATGGTAAGAAATCACGAGTATAGTGGAGAGTGTCTTATACTAGTATCATGCATATACAGTATATATGATACTAGTGGATGATACTACCTTTAATTAATTATAGCGCATAGTATAATACATAGAGTATAGTACCATAGATCATATTTATTGCCATGCATGACAAAAATTAGCATCGCATTTAACATGATACAATATCTACCTATATGTTACTCTAACCCTATATATATATATATATATTTAGTTCTTTGCCAGATCAGCATACTTGCTATTTCGAAGTGCATGACATCGTCGGCTATGATACCACCACAATAGCCAGCCTTATATAGTGGGGTGTATCATACACTATATATATAGTATCATGCATATGATACTAGTGTATGATACTACGTACGTACGTTCATAGTGCGTATATAGTATCATAGAGTAGTATATATCATAGATGACCGTATTTATGGCCATGCATGACACAAAGTAGTATAGCATTTATTTTATATATATATATATATATATATGTTACGGTATCTACCTATGTATTGCTTATTTGCCACATCATCATATTTGCTATTCCCGAGTGCATGATACCGGCTATGATACCCCCACTGTGGCCATTCTAATAAGGCTAGTCGTAATATGGGAGTATCAAGCGGTATGATGCATGCCAACTAGACTTTTTGGATGATGTGGCACACAGTTAAATGAGGAAAGAGAGGGTGTGGTATCATATCATGATACCGTATCATATTAAATGTTGTACTACTTTGTGTCATGCATGGCAATCAATAAGGCAACCTAAGATACTAACTTATGATACTATGCATGCACACATACGGAGGTATTACCGATCATATACTCGTATCATGCATATATACTCCCTCCTTTCCGGTTTATAGGCTTGTCTCAAAATTTTAGTTTTTCCATTTTATAAGGCTTAATTTCGTTGTTCCTCATCACATGTTCAGATACCAAGGTGCATTAAATCATTGCATGCAAGTATTAAGAGAAAGTTGACCAATGCATGCACTTTATGCATGCATGTATTGCAATTAATACATTTGAAAACATAATTTTTTGAGGAAAACAAAAGCATTAATTGGGTGTTTTTGCAAACTAAAAAACGTATTCCACCACTCACCATCTACCTTGGTTGGTGAGATTTTTGAATTGAGCCCTATAAGGCTGGTTGTAATGGGGAGTATCATATACTAGTATCATGCATATGATATATACTAGTGTATGATACTACTTCCGTAATGCATAGTATCATAAGTTAGTATCTTAGGTTGCCTTATTAATTGTCATGCATCACAAAAAGTATTACAACATTTAATATGACAATGTATCATGATACGATACCACATCCTCTCTTTCCACATTTAATTGTGTGCCACATTTTCCAGAAAGTATAGTTGGCATGCATGATACCACTTATGATACTACCTTTACAACCAGCCTAAACTAGAAAGGAGGGAGTATGGTACTAGCTAGTCTATGATATACTAGCTACCTCACTAAGAGCATGGTTAATAATACAGCCAACGGTCGGCTATAAGAAGTTACCATGTCATATACAGCCAATCTCTTAGTAGGCATGTACAATAATAAGTTTTGAATACGTACTAGTTTGTCAATAGTTGGCCCACCTTAAATCCTCACAAAGTGTCTTGGGTCTCGTGTTGCAGCTTGCTCTACTAACCAAGAGCCCACTTCTCCTCTCTCTCCTGTTCTCTTTCCTCCAACTAATAAGCACATACATATTATTCTATTCCTTATAGCCTGCTTAGACTAACCACAGTGGGAGTAACATAGGTAGTAACATCACACATATCTAGATAAAATAGATGATGTGGCAACCAATAAATGAAGAAAGAGAGGAAAGTGGTAACATAGCTAGTTACTAGAAGTATGAGTAACATCACACATCTCAAGGCAAGATCAGTCTATAGCCTAATAAATGAAGTGTTGCACGTTACTACACATATGTTACTCCCCACTATAGAGGTAGTAAACTAGACTAATAACATATGCATGTTACTAGTCTATGTTACTACCCATTGTGGCTAGTCTTACGTCACTCTATTGTACTTGCTCTAATGCATAGTATCATAGAGTAGCTAGTATCATATGTAGTACTTTAGTTATATTGTCATGCATGACACATAGTAGCATAGAATTTATTATGATACGGTTTCATGATACGATACTTAACCCTCTCTTTCTTCATTTAATTCTATGACAGCTCATCAAAATTTCCTAGTTGGCATGCATGATACTAGCTATGATACCTTCTTACTATCATCCTAGCAAAGAAGGTGTATAGATCATTTGTGCGTCGCTTTGTGAGTTTTCATCCATTTGCTCGAGCAGCGAGGAGAAGTTTCAAACATTTCGGCCGCAAGGTGCAGCCACTAGCGTAGGCCTAGTTGGTATTTTAATTATAGGAAATTCGGATGGAGTTCGGACATCATCAAAATTGATGTGTGCTCGTGGCGTGCTCTCACAACCCCGTGGAAAAAAATTGGTAAAGTTTGGCACAAGTTTTGATGACTGCTCCTTCCAAACCTGAGCATCGCACATGAAGGATCATGGTTTCCAAAAGGAGATGTGTCAATTCAAACTCCTGTGGCCGGTGACTTCATCGTTTGGCCTCATAAAAATTTCCATGGTATGCAATCACCATTATACCACGGGTTTGATTTTCTGGCGCATTTTCAGGTGTCGTTAGCTATATTTAAGACATTTTTTGAGATTAGTGTGCATTTTGTGCATAAAAATAAAATTACAACCGGAACTGTATGTGCTGTCGAAAGGGATGAGGATCAGCCTTCTATCTAGGAGCATCCAAGGTGCAGACGTACGATCCGTGGGGTTTGATTTCTAACCAATCAGAAAGCACCACTCAGATCATGGGCGGGGTGGCGGGGTTTGGTCGTCACACGGCTTTCATCAATGAACCGTGTGCTATTCGCAAACCAGATTGCATATTTTTATTCACACATACTGTAGTGAGATCAATTGAGTGTGCTACCTCTATGATATAATAATAATAATAACAAAAAACAGTTCATATTCATTGCCTGAGCTGAAAGCATATCATGGTCAACATATTAACGGTTCTTACATAAATAGAAAACTGGGCATAACTCACAAATTCAGTACACGCGACAGTTCTAAATTGAACGAATTAAGTTGCAGGGTAGGCATAAAGACTAGTCTTATGGCTTAATTCCCATGTACATGGGGGGAACTGGGATCTTTACGTTGACCCAAATGAACTTGGGTTTTTTGATGATTTTACGCTGCTCTGTTACACGGGTGCGTTATCCCTTGGCTGGCAACTCATCAAATTCATCGTACTCGTCATCATCGGCAACATCGTCGACACCCAGTACCCTTATCTTCCCATGCATCGCTAAATGGTAGTTCTTATGTAAGGGGTCATCCATAAAGAAAATCTGGTTAGCATCGCTGGCAAGAATGAATGGGTCCGCGTGATATGCCATCGTTGTCCTATTAACACAGGTCTTCCTGTACTCATCAATGCTTACCTGACCAAGAAGGATCCATGCACACCTGAATAATGCCACCTTAATCTCTTTGATGGTTCCATAGTACACCCTTTTATCAGCTTCATTTATAGTCATGCATTCTATTCGAACAGAGCTATTCTGATACGAGGTCTTCTGATCACGTTCCTCAGTGCAGAACGTGTATCCATTTATGTCATATGCTTGGTACGTCAACATCGTAGGTGATGGCTTTTGTGCCAACCACGTAGCAATGTCATTGATGGATCCTTGTGCCAAACAATTCTTCAGCCATTCGGTGTAGTTCTTAGTGTGCTCCTTCATCTCTACATCTGATGAAGGCACCATTGGTAAGAAGCTTTGGCGTATCTCCGCCAAGTGTCATTGATCGAACTGGGTTGTTAAGCAGTACCGTCAAATGGGCTTTCTCTGCCAATTCTTCGGGTGCAGCCATTTGCGTGCCGGCAAGGACCAACTTACCTTTCAGCCTTACCTCATGGCGAGAGAGGGGCAAACCTATAGGTCTTTTTTTCATGTATTCGGTGAAAAACTCAACCACCTCAACTGCGGTATAACCTTGTAGGATGCTTGCCTCTGGATGGTTTCGGTTCCAACAAAAGCGCTTTAGTATTCCCATGAACCGCTCGAAGGGATACATGTTGCAAAGAAACACAGGACCACAATACATTATATCGTCGATAAGGTGCACAGTGAGATGGACCATGGCATCAAAGAATGACGGTGGGAAAAACATCTCAAGGTTGCACAATATTCTTGCAATATCATCTTGCATATGATCCAACTCTTCAGGATTTACAACTTTTTGCCGTAGTTGGTTGAAGAAATCATAGAGGTTAATGAGTGTGTTTCTTATATCTTTGTCCATCAGATTCCTGATGGCTACTGGGAGGATTTGTGTCAACATTACGTCGCAAACATGTGACTTCATGTGTCCCAACTTCATATTACCTGAGCTCACATCCACGAGACTTCTGATGTTTGTGTAGTAGGAAGAGGGTGTCTTAACTGACAATAAATAGGTGAAGAACCGTGTTGCTTCTTTTGTACTGAAATTGTAACTCTTGTGAGCTTTGATGAATTTGTCATCATCTTCTGCTTCACTCTTGCGTTTTGATTGATCAGCAAGCATATCGAGCCGTGAACCTACAACATCCTTTCTTTTACCTTTAATCTTGAGCAGAGTACTAAGGATGCTTTCACATATGTTCTTCTCTACGTGCATGACATTGATGCAGTGACGTACACGTAGAATCTCCCAGTAAGGTAATTTCTAGAACACTGATTTCTTCTTAAACACTTGACCCTTGGGTGTTTATTTCACCGTCAAAGGGTGGTTCATGCCAAGCACAACATTAATTTTTTTAGCCATGTTGTGGACCACCTCCCCGTCATAGGGTCTTGGGCCCGCAGCTACCTCTGCGGTACCATCAAATTTAGCTTTCATCTTTAGGTATGGGTGAGTTTTCCGTAAGAACCTATGATGACACAAATACACTATTTTGTACGAGTTGGAAAGTCTTCTGCTAGCTGTCCTATCCATGCAAGTGACACACCCTACATCTCCCTTTGTTTTCTGTCGTGATGTGTTGCCTAATGCCGGCATATCTTGAATGGTGTGCACCAGCATCGCATGTAGATCGAAAATCTCCTTTCTGTAAGCATCATAACATTTTACAGCAGGCGCATCTATCCACACTGTCGCCAGTTCTTCTACCATGAGCGTAAAGTAAATGTCGATGTCATTTCCAGGTTGCTTCAGTCTTGGATAATCATTGACATCATAATGTATTTTTTCTTCATACACAACCAAGGAGCTAGGTTATATATGCACGGAAGCACCGACCATGAGCTGTGATTGTTGCTCATATCGCCAAAAGGATTCATCCCATCAGTACACTCCTCGAGCCTTATACTTCTAGGATCCTTGGCACAATTTTCAAACTTTTTGTCGATTAATTCCCACTAAGCCCCATCTTTCGGGTGCCTCATAAACCTATCCGCAATTCGCTCATCATGATGCCACCGCAACCTCTTTGCCTCTCTACGGTTTGCAAACAAACGCCTCAACCTTGGAATTAAAGGCAAGTACCAAACAACCTTGAACGGGATTCCTGTCTTGATCTTGTCGTCCAATTAGTACTTGTCCTTTGCTCTCCTGCGCTTGTATCGTGCATGCTTGCATGTGGGACATGCACACAAATCTTTGTACTCACCACGGTACAATATACAATCATTCACATAAGCGTGTATCTTCTGTATTTCAAGTTCCAATGGGCAAACAATTTTCTTCGCTTCGTTCGTGCTTCTGGGGAGCACATTATCTTCCGGAAGAATTTCTTTGAAAAGACCTAACATCTCTGTTAAGGCCTTGTTTGATAGACCATTTGTTGCTTTAAATCTGAGAAGCGCCAGGGTGGCACTCAACCTGGAATAATTATTTTTGCAACCTGGATACAATTCTTTCTTGGAGTCCGCACCAATGGTTGGAAGATCCTTGTACCCAATCATATCCTTTTTTGGGCCCTCGAAATCTGCAATCATAGCAGCAAAATTTGGCATATCAAGATCGTCGTCACCTGTGTCGACATCTTGGTTTTCTAGTGGGTGTTTCAGCTTTCTGGTGTTCCATTGGTAGGTTGACGCCTTTTCCCTGAAGTTAGATTCAACATCCATGTGACACTGGTCGGGGTTTGGCATCTCGCTGCCCTGGGTATCTTCATCCATGACCTCCTCTTCACCGTGTTTGGTCCAACATGTATATCCATCCATGAATCCCCTAGAGACTAAGTGCATCTGGACATCTGCAACTTCATGTGACTCTGTATTGGCACAATCAGTACATGGACACATGATGTAATCTGCATCACCGATTCTCCTATTTGTACTTCGGCCAAATTCATGAACTCCGTCACGTCACTGATAAAATCTGCCGTTTTCTGATTCTTCATCCATCGAGATCGTTCCATCTGCAGCACACGAATGGTAATTAAAAACAAAACAACAACATTAATACATAGATTAACTGTTGCCCAAAGATGCGTGCATAAATCACAAGGTTTTTTTTCATAATTACTGAGGATGCTCCATGTTGTTATCCAGACGTGCAATGACAAAAATTAATGGCCAGTCAATTTACACGCAGAGTACTAGTACAACACTACCCTTAGGAATTTAATACCTTAATTAAGCCACTCACTAAAATAATACCTTAATTAATTAGCCACGCGGCGACCTCCACCCAGCAGACAGACAAGCGCGATGCGGCGGCATGCCGAGACAGTAGGCTCGAGGAGCAAAGCTTAGTGCGGCTGCCACCTGAAGTTCGACCTCCACTAACCCGACATCGACCACGATGGATGAGCTCGAATCACGCCGCCGCCGAGCGCGATGGTTGAGATCCTCCTATCTCCTGCCGTAGACCGATGATTGACCTCCTATGATGCTCCACCGCCCACCGACCGAGGATTGACCTCTTCTCCGGTAGCCTCTGCCTAGGCCGCCCCCGCCATCTCTACATGCAGAGCCGCTGTTTTTTACGGATATCCGCAGAGCGGCTCTTTACACGGTATCTCATCGTAACTCAATTATATGGATAGGGTAGTACATCACATACGGTTATGTAACGGCAACCGTGTCTAACCTACGTTGTCTTCTCACATGGTTTGGTGAGGAAATCGTGTGTGACATTGCAATACCTAACACAAACGACATGTATAAATAGTGTGCCGTATACAATATATAGTGCCATAAGTAGTTCCCGACCGTTAGCTTACCTCCACAGTTTCCCCATTACCCCCAAATCCATACATAGCCTCCAACTTCCCTCGCGTGGCGCTGACATTGGGGGAATGCGGACGAGTGGTTTTGATGGTTTCGGTGCGACTGCTCCTGCTCGTATCGCCGCCACGACGGCGGTCGCCGTCGTGCACTTGCCTATGGTCATCAAAAGGCAGGTGTACTAAGGATCCGAATCGTCCTATCAGGTTCCAATCTATCCCGATCTTTTTTATCATGTCCAAAGTATAGCTCCTTGTTGAATCCGTCCTGAATGACCCCCTCCCCCATAGGAAAGCAATCTGCAACCGGATCTGGAGCATGACTTCAGACTCCCGCAACACGAGTTCAACTCCGAGTTTTGCGCCACCAAGAAGTACCAAAAGCTGAATTGTGTGCACGGGCACACTCCCGCTCGATGTGTATGCACGGAGGGATTCGACATTGGCAGGTGGTTTCTTAGTTGCCCCTTAGAGGTTAGTGCTAATTAAGGTCATCATTTTACGCCAGTTAATGCCACTGCTCATCCTGAATACTATTTAACATTGGTAGGGATATGAGGCTTGTGCCTTTGTTAACTGGCTGGATGAAGAATGGCATGGCAGGGCTCGGACTGTTATCACCAAGCTTGCAGAAGATAATGTAAAGCTGAAGAAGAAAATGGCTGAGTGACATGTACAATCAGTACGATGAAGCAAGAAAGAATCAATCACATGCAATAGATGAAAGAAAGAGACAAGAAGGATCTAGCAAGTGTAGTTGTGGTTGTCGCATTAGCCATGTTCTATGCGCTGTTTGCAATGATGATTAGGGGTTTTGTTTGACAGTATTGCTAAAGCACATCTAGATGTGCCCTAAGTAATGCACATCTAGGTCCTATGCCATTGATGTTACGCAAAGATTCATGCAGATATTTTTATTTTCCTTTCTAGTTTGATTATTACTGGCTTTATCAATAATAAGAGCTCAATGTATTGCTTGCCAACCGTCCTACCCTGTTCGTACCGGTACCGGTGCATAATCCCAAAACTCGTTCCTTGTTTTTTTCCAGAAAAGGAAACCAGCAAAATAGCAAATAGGAGTCTTGCGCAACCCCGGGAATTTGGAGCGACTGGGTACAAATAAATGCGGTTGATTATATCAGCGGTTAGATAATACGTCAACGCCAGCTTCAATCCCAACCCCCGCATAAAAAAACCCCGCTTCAATTGGCAGTTCCTCTTCTCTGCATACCCCGCTTAAGTGTCCACCATCTTCATCGTCCCCGGTAGGCCGCGCTACACACTGGCACACACTTTGCAGCCATGTCGAGCGACTGCGAGGACGACAGTTCGGCTAGCAGTCTGGCGCCCGATGATTGGTCAACATTGGAATCATCCCGCTCGTCTTCCATGAGTCCGGCGTCGAGCCAAGACCTCGATTACATCCGGTTCATGGAAGGGATGCTGCCTTCGGAGTCGTCAGACTACAACTAGACGGACAAGGAGCCATCAGAGGACGCAGAAGAGGACGACAATGATGATGAGCACGCAATTCATAAAAAAAGACCATATGGGCTATCTATAATGATCACACTCAATTCTGATTACCGACCTGTTTGCCGAGTATTGCACACATCTTGTTACGCCGAATCGTTTGTGTTCACCTCAATCATCGCAAACAGTTCATCGGAGTGAACTATATGCCGTATATCGCACACACCTTGATCTAGCTGCCCGTTTCTGTTGTTCTATCTCATTGCAAACAGTTCGTACAGATCAACCATATGCCCCTCATAGCACACACAACTAAAATCTGAACCGTGTTTGATGTATCATTCATCGCAAACGTTTTGCATCTTTTTTGACAGTTTTTTTACATCACTGTTTGCAATTAATGCATCGAACATAGTTTCGTCAAAGGGTCTTTGATCATAGTGTCGCGTTAGCCGCAACCTGCAGTAGCGATAGGTGATCGTGTCAACCCACGACATCTTTGGCGTGCCAGGTAGGGGGAAATGCTTGTGCGAACCCGAAGTTGTGAACAGCGCGTCGCTCTTCATCGTCGTCTTTTTCATCATCAAATTCTTCATCTATGGTGCCCAAAAAGAAAGCCGGGACAACAACACATCCTTCCACTTCGAAGGCTCCCTCGCACGCAGCCACGGACACCGTAGGCACCACAGTGCCGTTGGGTGAGGTGGTTACTGCGGGACGGCCAGCACAGGTGGCGCTGTCAACGTGTCCCCCATGGTCGAAGCTGGGACAGGAAACACCAGAGGTGGGCCCCAACAGCAACATCCAGGCGAGCTTGACCCGGGAGCTGCGGGGGGAGGGGACAACCAGTCTCCACCTCCTCGTCGCACCAGCAGGCGTACTCATCGTAGCGACGCTCGCTCCGGTGCAAGCAATGAGCTTCCAGTTCCGCCCACCACGGGCACAGCCACCAGGCGCATGCCTGATCCTACATCGTGCCGCCTTCTGCTGCGAGTAGCAGTGGCCTCGAGAAAGCCACTCCAAGCCTAGCCTCGCCTATTCTTCTACCATGGCCGTGCTGAGCGTACCCGGCCTCACACTCTTCTTGTGGCCCTGCTCCTTCCGAGCCGCCTTCTCTACCCGCAATAGCAAATCGCTGGAGCACCCTCGTTGTAGTCTGAGTCGCCACCCCGCCTCCGCTACTATGCCGTGACCACACCTCTGTCGTGATTGTTGTTCCCGGTTGCCCTAGCCAAGAGCTGCTGCCCCTCCGGCCTCAAGTCACTGCCTAAGCTGTTCTGTCGAGCGGCCTGCCCGAGCCACCGTTGTGCTTTCAAACTGCCACCATCACCGATTTCCGCTTCAAGATGACCCCCGCCTTCGATAGGCCTCGACCTGCCTCCGTCAGCTCTCTGCGGCGGCCTTGTCCTCCGCGCCTGGATTCACGTGCGCGTCGTGGCCTAGTGGCTCTGAGCCCCCGTCGGGTCGCTTCCGGCTGTCGCCAGCCATGAGCCGCCCTGCTTTGCGTATCGCTGGCCTCCGCTGGCCCGTCCAGCATCAGCTGCCGCCTGCTCTAAGTCCTTTCTCCTACGGTGCAGCTCCATCCACTTCTACCGTGGATGCCGGCGCCCCTCTGTCGCTTCTCCATCGCGAGTTGCCCCGGTCTCATTCCTCTTCTGCCTCACTGGGTCACCTATGATACCGCTCCTGCCTTGGCCTCAAGCTATCGTCGATGAGCTGTTGCGGCCTCCCCATGTCTCCGGGTTGGTGCGCTCCTCTACCTCTGCCATGGCCGGCTTCATGCCCCAGTTCCGAGCTACTCTACCAGCGGCGGCCGGGTCAAGCCCCTGCCTCAAGCCGCCAAGGCCTCACCTGGATCCGGCTCCAACGCGCTTCGCCAACCCGCCGATGGTCTCGCCGTGCAGGTCGCCCCGCTTCTCCCGCGTATAGCCGACCCTCTACATCTGCCATTTGCTCCTTGAGTCGCGTTCTCCATCGCGGCTCTGCCAAGCCGCCTGCCTCCACAGTTCCGGCCTCGTGCTGCTTCGATGGCCAGCCTTCCTCTTCATCTTTGCGGCATGCCCACTCCGTCTGGCTCGCAGCGCCGTCCGGGTCGAACCAGCTGCCACACACTGTAGTTTGCCACAGGCGCTAGGCTGGGCTCACCCCTGCGACCCAACCGCGTACGATGGTCTCTAGTTCAGCTTATTCTCCAATAGCTACAGTCGGGTACCTAAAGAAAAGTATCCAGGCGCTCAAGTGAGATCTGAAAAAAAAAATCAATGGTCAACATGACCCAGAAGATCCCTTCTGAGTCGCCCGGAGACCGTTTTCGCTACGGTCGCGCTTTAAGCGGCCACCTCTGTCATCGTTGCTGCAACCCTACGGCTGATAATTTTAGATAAAACATATCATGTGAAATCCATCCTGTCATGTTTGTATTGATACATTTTTATTTTGTTCAAGAACAATTACTCTCGTCTGTGAAATTTCTTATGCAGAGTAATTTGTCATTACAAAAGAGACCATCAAGCTATGGGGACAGAGCTCCCGTTGGTATTACTCGGTGAATGGACGTGCAAAAACTCGCCGCCCCTGTGGCTTGATCTACATCGACTTGCCGGGACCGCGCCTGCTTGCTGCTCAATGGACGTGCGCAAATTTGCCGCTCCTGCGGCTCGGTCTACACCAACTCGCCAGGACTGTACCTATGATTGACTCGCCCGTCCTCACCGGCTTACAATGCCACAACCAACTCATTTGTCCACACCCGCGGCTGATTCGTCTTTACCGTCCTCCTCTCGCGGTTAGGCCTACATCAACGCACCGGGCTACACCTGTGTGCACAAGTTGCTTAATGAAGCGCACGCAAGTCGCTGCTCTTGCTTCCCGATCTATTCCAATAGCTCTGAAGCAAATCATGATATATTATGAGCCTCTTCCTCCACTAGATGGCTCAATGGATAGGCGTACAAATCGCCGCCACTATAGTTTGTTTAAACTTGAACAACCAGCTGGGATGAACCACAGGCCGGATTACTGACACAAATCATACGAGATAATTTGTAACCCGCCACGGTCGACCTCAACCTTCTGTGGATTCACATCCCGTTATCAATGCCAAAGATATACAATGAGTGTTGCGAAGATCATCAACTCATCACCTTGCCTCCAGCTTCAACTATATGTCCGTTTATATCATGGTCAAGTATGGAGAATCTCAAGCCAAATCCTCGAGTCATCTTAAGACTTGGGTGCTACACGGACATGACCACTCAGTAAATTTTGCCAGTTTTAGCAAATTCAAGAACCCCGGGACATTGGAGGGAAAAATAACCCGGTCCCGGAGGCTACTGCCATATTGATGAAAAAATGCCTGGTAATCAAAAAGTTCCGAATCAATAGAAGAGTTTTGGGTTATAAGAAAAGATTCCGGTTCAAAATATGGCTCAAGGGAAATCTCTCTCCCACAACGTTTTGAGATCTGAATATCCGGCTCAACATCCGGTTCAAGAGCAATTCATCTCTCACAAGTTCGAGTTCTCAGAAAAATTAAAGGTTGCCAAAGAGAACTTGCTTCCATGATGCGTGGTTCAAACATGGGTATCCTGCCTTATGGGCTTATCATATTATGATGGACTTAACAAAGCCGGCATCCCTGAAATTTGGGGCCTCTGTCGTTTCATCTATGTTCATATGAGTCTTTGTTAATTGATCATAAGGTCACTTGGGGGCTTCCAACCCACCGGGTTTAGCTTTCATGCCCTCTTGACCATGCATGGACGCCAAATTATGGGTTATTCCTGCCTATTTGCAACTTGCTACTCTGCCAGGTGACCTGTTGAACTCTTGGCAAGTCAATCTTTTCAAAGACCCTGAACTTGTAAAGTTTAAAACGGTGGTTTTGTGTCACGTGAGAGTCGGCCTGCAATGAGCTAGGATAAACCACGGCTATTGCGGCCATTGAAAGCAAACATGAGGCCTGTGAGCCAACGGTTATTGCGGCCATTGAAAGGAAACATGAGGCCTGTGAGCTAGGCTATTGTGGCCATTGAAAGCAAACATGAGGCCTGTGAGCCACGCTATTACTGCCATTGAAGGCAAATATGAGGCCTGTGAGCCAACTTTTTTCGGTCGTGCCTTAAAAGCCGGCTTAGCAAAATATTTGAGATTTGCATATTCTCTCTTTTGGTCTTTTTAGACATTTTTATGTTTTCAATTTTTTGCTATGATGCAAATTATGAATCCCCGGGTCATTCTGGCTCTGGTTTATCTTGCTCATATTTGAGTCTTTGGGTTATTACCTGTCCTGGCTTTTGACTTTAAGTCGCCAGTATAATTTTGGTTATAAGCCGCCATTATAATATTTTCAATGATTGTTTATGACCATAAGTCTCTGGGATTTAACCCGCCCTGGATTCGAGCTTTAAGAGCTGGTCTTTTTGTCGAGCCATAAAAGACGACTTATGAAGTATATTATTGTGCATATTTGCAATTTTATCACATCTCTGTTTTTAGGGGTTATCAGTTCTTGAGTTTTACAAAGGCTATAAGCCGCCGGGTTACATCCTGGAGTACAATGGATGTGTATTAAGTCGCCATTGGTCAAGAGTCGCCGGGTATTTAACTCTGGATTTACTTGTCAAACAAACAAGGTTAGTGATTATAAGTCGCTAACAAGCAAATTGCTGAGTCTTTTCACAGCTACGGTGGGTTGATGGTAAGTACAATTGTTCAAAGGACAAGTATTCATTACAGTTGCATATCAAGCACCGGTTTTAAAACTGGATTATACATTAAAATCTTTAATAGCTAACATGGCTGGATTTTTATTATGGTTGTCATAACCAGTATTCAATGATTGACGTTCTCATACCGGATAATATTATTTTTAAATATTTAATAGCCAAACATGGGTGGAATTCCATTATGGTTATCATAACCAATATAGGGTGTTTGAGGTTTTCAAAGCCCCTTTAGAGTGATGGCTATTATTCCTTCATCAAAAAATACAAGCTCACAGTAGAGAGCATGGTTCAATATTGATATGCAAGGCTTTCAGAAACATCATCCATACAATGGATATGATTTTATTTTATAATGGAAAGGAATAGTCCAGAGTCGCTGCAGGCATACGACCAGGTACTTGGGGGCTACATTATTCAAACCAAGTTACATCAACTATGCAAGTCCCATGTCGCTGCAAGCATGCACCATGGCACTTGGGCGCTAATGCAAGTTGCATTTTAAATCATCACATTGTCAAAAGACTCGGTTATCTCAGTAAGATGAGCCAGCCTACTATCTTTTATAAGTCCTAATCCAGTATTGCCGTATTGAGTCGGCCCTTGGGGCCTACACATTGCTCCTCAAGTCTATATGATCAGATCTACAAAAGTCCCTACTCATTATTGCATAATGACCCGACCCTTGGGGGCTACACTGGCTGAAGTTTTATGAGAATAAGATATTTACAAGTCCCGGGTTGCTGCAGGAAAGAGAACCCGGTACTTGGGGGCTACATAAGTGAAACATTCAACTTATGACTGGTGGCTCTGACGAACAAGCCGGATTTATCCAGAGTTGTGACATTAATAATGAAGCAAGTCCTAAGCTATCACTACTTTCCCCTCTTAAGACTTGGGGGCTACAGGTAATATGTATATAAGGAAGATATGCCTTCAAATTCTCAGTTATGAGTGAACCAGGTCTCATATTTTTTGATGAAGAAGATTGCAAAGGTTATCTCCTCTGGGCTATTCAGGCAACTTAACATCATATGGATTTTTCATTGAGGTCTGAAGTATTGAAAGTTAGCACAACATGAGAAGAATTTTATCTAGCCAAGGTAGTTGAAGATAATAAGGGTTATTTTTTCTCCAAGGATCCAATGTCAGTTTATTGATATGACAGAGATTCAGACTTTTTAGGAGTTGGTCAATGAACTAAAACAGGTCTTTTTGAGTGAGCCGGTCCTTTTATAGGAGTTTAGCATGAATAAATACAAAGCTAAACTGGGGGCTAATGTTGCGGATATTCCCCACGACCAAGAATCGGCTCATAAAGATAAGCCCTGAAGATAAATCCTGGAGATGAGCCCTGAAGATAAGCCCTGAAGATAAACCCTGGAGATGAGCCCTAAAGATAAGCCTAAAGGTTACCCGCCCGGCTATAAGCCCCGGCGTAACCCACCCGGTTGGAAGCCGCCTGCCTGGAGATAAGAAGCCTAGGATTCAGAAGCCCATGGTGAGAAGCCGAGGCATTAAGAACCCGCGATAAGGAGTCAGAAATTTGCTAGGTCCTAATCCGACTAGGACTCTACATTTAACCCGCCCTTCAACTTATATAGGGAGGGGCGGGGCACCCCAAGAGAGTCAAGTTTTTCTAGATGTCTCAATAGACAGGTCTTAGACAAGATAAAAGTAGATGATGTCGTGATAGAGGTATCGAAACACCACCCTTGTAACCGAGATCGTGGTCGTCATCAATATCAATCAAGCAGGATGTAGGCTTTTACCTCCACTGTGAGGGGCCGAACTTGGGTAAAATCTCGCATCTCTCGTCCCGCTCAACCCCTCTCAAGCTACCAATTAGAAGCGTTGGCCTCACGACTAAGTCCTCACACTAGGACATCTGCCGTGACAAAACCATGACAAGCTCCACGGGAAGCATAACCCGGCTTAGGTTGTGACGCTCTAGAGTGGGGGAAAGGGAGAGTTTGGCAGACATCATCTAAGAAACTCAGGGAAACCTAGGTATGGAGATCTGTGGGTAAGCTACACGGGCAAACCGGCAGATGTTGACAATGGAGGCCTTGCAGCGGTGACGACGACCTTGCTAGGGCTTCAAGCCAGTGAGGGGTTGTGGTGTGTGTGTGCGCGCGCACGCCCGAGGAGTTTTTGGGGTGTGTGTGTGGACGGTGGTGTTTGTGGAAATGGCACCACTACTGAAAATTTTACTACACGGGAGTAAAATGCTGGGACTATTGAAAATTTGGATAATGCATCGCACACGGTCCTGGGATAACAACCGTGTGTTATGAAACAAAAAAACCCTCGAGCCGAGCAGATATTTTCGAGGGATGTAGGCGGGAGTAGGAACAACAAACATCACACACAGTCAAAACATAATAAACGTGTGTTATAAAATAGAAAACTCGGCAGGCGGGTAGATATTTTTGAGAGGGGAAGTGGAGCCCAATGTACTGTGTTGATGTGCGTGACAGGGGCACCGGCCTGGCACACAGTTAGTGTGATGAACCGTGTTTGTTGCATCATCTGACTTGTCTAATGTTCATACATTAGGCGAAATGACGCGGGAAATGGTCAGAATACAAACACACTTGCATGTGGACCAAATATATGGATAAAAAGGGTGGTTTGATGTTCAAATAGCAAATGCACAACTTCGATGTGGCACCAATTTCAGAAAGCACACGGTATTGCTTGTCCCCCCTTCGTGTCAGCACTAGGGGAATCCTAAGCTATGAACGCATGCTCGCCCCCATGGAGGTTCACCTAGCAAAGTGTGAAGTAGCAGTCGCCCCATCACACACACACACACACACACACACACACACACACACACACTTTCAGTAGGTGGGAGGGGGCATCGCACCAAGATGTATCATAAAACGGACCAAGAAGAATCCACCTTGGTCGTACAACCTCTCTCTTGTTGTTCGTCAAAGTGATGGACGTCCATGCGACCCCAGCGATGGGCTAGCTCACCAATAATCACGCAACTAGCTAGCCCCCGAAGACAACCACTACCTGCATGTGGCCCAAACATATGTATGGAGTGTTGATGTTTGAATACACAATGGAACAACTTTGTTGTAGCACCTTCCTTTGGAACCAGAAATCCCCACACGGAGTGAGAGTTAGTTGATGATGCATCGTATATATGTATGTCACGCCACACTCTGAGCCGATAACAGGGATTCATGCATGCATGCCTAGTATGCGCTCAAACTTAGGTCTGAATCTCACCATGACCTACTACGATAACACGAACCAAAGGAAGAATCCACGATGGTAACCTATCTCGTTGTCGGTCAAAGTGATCATCGATGTCCATGCGGGCCCACCAATATATAGGCTTGTCACCGATAACGATGTGAGGTAGTGTACCGTTCGAACACAACCACAACATGCATATGTATGTATGGAGGTGATTGATACGTCTCCAACGTATCTATAATTTTTGATTGTTCCATGCTGTTATATTATCAATCTTGGATGTTTTATAATCATTTTATAGTCATTTTATATCATTTTTTTGTACAAACCTATTGATATAGTGCCAAGTGCCAGTTGTTGTTTTCTGCATGTTTTTTACATCGCAGGAAATCAATACCAAATGGAGTCCAAACGTATGGAAACTTTTTGAGATTTTCTTGGACCAGAAGACATCCAGTGGGCCGGAGAATCACCTGGGGGCACCCGAGGTGGGAACAACCCACCAGGGCGCGCCAGGAGGCCCAGGCGCGCCCTGGTGGGTTGTGCCCACCTCGGGTGCCCCCGGACCGCCTCTTTGCTCTATAAATACCCCAATGTTCCAGAAACCCTAGGGGAGTCGACAAAAATCAATTCCAGTCACCGCAAAGTCCAGAACCACCAGATCCAATCTAGACACCATCACGGAGGGGTTCACCACTTCCATTGGTGCCTCTCCGATGATGCGTGAATAGTTCTTTGTTGACCTTCAGGTCCGTAGTTAGTATCTAGATGGCTTCCTCTCTCTCTCTCTCTCGTTTGATTCTCAATATAATGGTCTCTTGGAGATCCATATGATGTAACTCTTTTTGCAGTGTGTTTGTTGGGATCGGATGAACTTTGAGTTTATGATCAGATCTATCTTTTTATATCCATGAAAGTTATTTGAGTCGCTTTGATCTCTTATATGCATGATTGCTTATAGCCTCGTATTTCTTCTATGATATTTGGGTTTTGTTTGGCCAACTTGATCTATTTATCTTGCAATGGGAAGAGGTGCTTGGTAGTGCATTCGATCTTACGGTGCTTGATCCCAGTGATAGAAGGGGAACCGACACATATGTATCATTGCTACTAAGGATAAAACGATGGGGTCTATTTCTACATAAATAGATATTTTCTACATCATGTCATCATTCTTATTGCATTACTCCGTTTCTCCATGAACTTAATACACTAGATGCATGCTGGATAGCGGTGGATGTATGGAGTAATAGTAGTAGATGCAGGCAGGAGTTGGTCTACTAATCTTGGACGTGATGCCTATATAATGATCATTGCCTGGATATCTTCTTGATTATTTGAAGCTCTATCAATTGCCCAATAGTAATTTGTTTACCCACCGTTTACTATTTTTCTCGAGAGAAGCCACTAGTGAAACCTACGGCCCCCGGGTCTCTTTCTCATATTTTTTGCCTTTGTGATCTATTTTCCTTTGCTTTTATTTTCAGATATATTAAACCAAAAAATACAAAAATACCTTGCTGCAATTTATTTTATTTGGCATTCGATCTATCAATCTACTACAATTTATTCGCATACGTTTGCCTATCTTGGGCGCCGCTACCTGAAAGGAATTGACAACCCCTTTTACACGTCGAGTTGCGAGTATTTGTTATTTTTGTGCAGGTGTTGTTTACGTTGCGTTGCTTGGTTCTCCTACTAGTCCGATAACATTGGTTTCTTCACTAAGGGAAATACCTACCGCGGCTATGCTGCATCATCCCTTCCTCTTTGGGGAAATACCAACATAGCTTCAAGACGCAACAAAACGAATTTATGGGGCTGTTGCCGGGGAGGATCTTCAACATATACCAGGTTCCTAATCACAAATCTCATCTCCTCACAATTTACATCATTTGCCATTTTCCTCTCATTTTCCTCTCGCCCACTTCACAAAAATTTGCCGTTTTATTCGCCCTCTTTTTCGATCGCCCTTTTCTTGCCGGATCTGTTTTTGAGTGCAATTTTGTTGTGTAGTCATCATGACTCAAGAGAACACCAAATTGTGTGATTTATCAAATACAAAAAACAATGATTTTATTGGCTCTCCTATTGCTCCTCCCGCCACTAGTGTGGAGTCTTGTGATATTAATACTGCTTTGCTGAATCTTGTTATGAAAGATCAATTTTCCGGTACTCCTTATGAGGATGCCGCGTCCCATCTTAATACCTTCGTGGAATTATGCGATATGCAAAAGAAAAAAAGATGTGGGCAATGATGTTGTGAAGATGAAATTATTTCCGTTTTCTTTGCATGATTCTGCAAAAATTTGGTTCTCTTCTTTGCCTCGCAATAGTATCGATTCTTGGAATAAGTGCAAAGATGCTTTTATCACTAAATATTTTTCGCCCACAAAAATTATATCCCTTAGAACCCATATAATGAATTTCAAGCAACTTGAACATGAACATGTTGCACAATCTTGAGAAAGGATGAAAATGATGCTAAGGAATTGCCCAACTCATGGGATATATCTTTGGATGGTCATACAAAATTTTTATGCGGGGTCAAATTCTGTTTCTCGTAATCTTTTAGATTCCGTCACGCTTAGTACTTTTATGGAAATTACTTTCGGTGAAGCCACCAATTTCTTGATAATATTATGGCAAATTATTCACAATGGCATACCGAAAGAGCTCCTACTAGTAAAAAAAGTTAATTCGGTTGAAGAAATTTCTTCTTTGAGTGAAAAAGTTGATGCTCTTATGAAATTGGTTGCTAGTAAAATTGCTCCTATTGATTTCAGTGATATGCCTTTATCTTCTTTGATTGAGAAAAATAGTGATGCCATAGATGTGAAATTTATTTCGCAAAATAATTTCAATAACAATGCTTATAGAGGTAATTTTAGTCCTAGGCCTTTTCCTAGTAATTTCTCTAGTAATTATGGTAATTCCTATGGAAATCAATCTTATAATAATAATATGATCACCTCTGATCTTGAGAATAATATAAAATAATTTATCAACATGCAAAAAGTTTTCAACACTACCATAGAAGGAAAGTTGAATGAGATTGATGATTTGTCTAGAAGTGTTGATAGAATTTCTCATGATGTGGAAAATCCCAAGATGCAAATTTTTGTGCCTAAAGCTGAGGATTCAACTAAATCTCTCTATGTTTCCATGGATGAAAGTAAGAAAAGAACCGCTATGCTTAGAGCTAGAAGAGAATTTTTAGAAAAAGCGTTTTCTAGTGATTGCTTTCATAAAAGTGGTGAAGATTTTAAAATGATTGGGGTTTCTTCTATTGATTACTTGTTTAGTAAAGTTAAGATTGATGAAAAAGGGACTCTAAAAGAGTCAACTTTAGCTAAAAGGTGTCTCGATAATTCGGAGGGTGAAAAACTTTTTGAGAAAATTGATAAAAGTGGGCTTGAAAAGGTCAAGACTTTAACTAGTGATGTTCCCACTATTTTGGATTACAAAGACTTTAATTATGATAGTTGCTCTTTGATTGATTGTATTTCTTTGTTGCAATCCATGATAAATTCACCCCATGCTTATGAACAAAATAAAGCTTTTACTAAACATATTGTTGATGCTGTGATGAAAGCTTTGGAAGAAAAGTTGGGATTAGAAGTTTCAATTCCTAGAAAATTGCTTGATGAATGCGAACCTACTATCAAAGTAAAGATTAAAAATTATGATTGTTTTTCTTTGTGTGACTTGGGTGCTAGTGTTTCTACAATTCCGAAATCTTTATGTGATGTGCTTGGTCTTACCGATCTTGAAGCATGCTCCTTAAATTTTCACTTGGCGGAATCTACTGTTAAAAAGACTATGGGAAGAATTAATGATGTTCTTATGCTTGCAAATAGGAATTATATGCCCATATATTTTATTGTTCTTGATATTTATTGCAATCCGTCTTGTCCGATTATTCTTGGTAGACCATTTTTACGCACTATTGGTGTCGTGATTGACATGAAAGAAGGCAATATTAAGTTCCAATTTCTGTTAAGGAAGGGTATGTAATACTTCCCTAGAACAATAATTAGGCCTCCATATGAATCAATCATGAGGGCATCTTATGGATATCAAACCAAAGATGACAAAACTTAGATCCTCGCATTATGCCTAGCTAAGGGCGTAAAATGATAGCGCTTGTTGGGAGGCAACCCAATGAATAAAATTTAATTTTTATTTTTTGATTTCTATTCTTGAGTGTTTGCACAATTATTCGACTGTTATGATTGTGTTTTTTTGTTTTAATTAGTGTTTGTGCCAAGCTAAGCCTTTAGGATCTTCTTGGGTGATGGTTGTTTGATCTTGCTAAAAAATAGAAACTTATGCACTCATGAAAATAATTTTCATGAATCACAGAAACGTGCTTTTTTCCTGATTCCTTTTGCAGAAGATTAATATACAAATTTATCAGGCTGTCCTCATTTTTCAAAAAATTGGAGTTTCAGAAGTATTCGAAATATCCAGATTGCTACATATTGTTCTGTTTTTGACACATTTTGTTTTCTTTGCATTGTGTGCTTGTTTTGATGATTCTATGGTTTTCTTTGATGAGTTTCTGCCATAGAAAAGTTGGAATACAGTGGATATAATGCAAAAATAAAACATGAATTGGTTTTTTACAGTACTTATAGTAGTGATTTGCTTTCTTATACTAACAGATCTCATGAAGGTTTTGTTGAGTTTTGTGTGATTGAAGTTTTCAAGTTTTGGGTTATCTTACGATGGATGAAGGAATGAGGAGTAAGAAGAGCCTAAGCTTGGGGATGCCCCGAGTGGCATCCCCTCTTTCTTCTAACGACCATCGGTATTTTACTCGAAGTTATATTTTTATTCGTCACATACAATGAGTTTTGCTTGGAGCATCTTATATGATATTAGTCTTTGCTTGTTTTGTTTTGCTTTTTAAGTCTTGATTCCTTGCTGGACACACCTATTTGAGAGAGACAAAATTATGCCATGACTTGTTAGAATTGCTCTCTATGCTTCACTTAAATTTTTATGAGCTATGGATTTGCTCTAGTGCTTCACTTATATCTTTTTAGCACAGTGTGCTTAGTTACTTTTGAAGAAATTCTCTCTTGCTTCACTTAGATTTGTTTGAGAGTTAGTAAATTTTTTAAGAAATTCTCTCTTACTTCACTTAAATTAATTTGAGAGAAAGAAAGAAATATTATGCTCATGATCTTCACTTATATTTGTTTGAGCTTATCAAAAGCAACACATTAAAATTAGTTCCAAAGTGATAGATATCCAAGAAGGATATAATAAAAACATTCATGAAGATCATTGGACAAAATAAACTTGATTCTTAGTAATAGTTTTGAGATATGATGATGTGATATGTGAGTCATGTTGATGAGTAATTATGCTTTAGTAAGAATATTGGTGTTAAGGTTTGTGATTCCCTATGCAAGCACGAAAGTCAATAGTCATGCAATGAAATTATATCCTACTTGTGGTGCATTATTCGGTGTTAATTATGCTTAATGCTCGCCTATGAGATTATTCGTTTCTTGGTTGGTCGCTTCTCAATCTTTTGCTAGCCTTCGTTTTGCACTAAGTATGATCTCTACTTGTGCATCCAAAAACCTATCAACCAGTTTTGCCACATGAGTCCACTATATCTACCTATATGTTGTATTCTTTTGCTGTTCTAAGGATTGTATGTGCATCTCTAACTTTCAAAATAAACTCCTCTTTTGTGTGTTCGTACCGCTAACGAAGTGGTGAGGGGTGGCTAATATTTTCCATGCTAGATGTGTTATTCTCACGATGAGTGTTTATTCACTTGTCATTGCACGAGAGTAAGGCAAAGGTATTAGGGATGCCCAGTCTCGAAATGAAAAATGAATTTACTTTATGTTCCCAAATAATAAATTCCTTGGAAAGTATTGGTATGGAAGCCAACCATGGATACGGCTAGCCATGGAAGGTGAAAGTATGGTGGAAAAAGTAATAAACTTTATTTTCTATTTGGGAACCGCCTATGATATATCTAGCATGGAAAATGTTGGGAACTCTAAGTCATTTTCGTTGGTGGGAAAGGCACACCTCCCAAAATGTTCTTATCTCTAAGTTTTTCACTTTGAGCTCTGGCACCTCTACAAATCCCTACTTCCCTCCACGATGGGCCTTTCTTTTACTTTATGCAATTTTTATTTTGAATTTGAGTCTCCATCTTCTCTTATAAAAGCACCAACTAGGAGGCACTATGATCGTACTTGAGCATTGGGTGTAGTTAATATGCGAGTGTGTTTCCTGAATGGATGAATGGTTCAGCATGATGGGCTAGGGATAACTTATTTTAGCATTGATATTTTGAAAGACATGGTTGCTTGTTGATATTCTTGAGTATTTAAGTTATCATGTCAAAACTAGACTACTGTTTTGAATCATATAAAAGTCCAAATGTCCATGCTATAAACAAAAGAATATGAGATGACATGTTAGGCAGCATTCCACATCAAAAATTAATTTTTTATCATTTACCTACTCGTGGACGAGCAAGAATTAAGCTTGGGGATGCTGATACATCTCCAGCGTATCTATAATTTTTGATTGTTCCATGCTATTATATTATCAATCTTGGATGTTTTATAATCATTTTATAGTCATTTTATATCATTTTTTGGTACTAACCTATTGACATAGTGCCAAGTGCTAGTTGCTATTTTCTACATGTTTTTTACATCGCCAAAAATCAATACCAAACGGAGTCCAAATGCAGCAAAAAAATTTGGAGATTTTTTTGCACCATAAGAGATCCAGTGGGCCGGAGAAGCACCTGGGGGGGGGGTGCTCCAAGGGGACCACAACCCACCAGGGCGTGCCAGGAGGCCCAGGCACGCCCTGGTGGGTTGTGCCCACCTCGGGTGCACCCGTACCGCCTCTTTGCTCTATAAATACCCCAATATTACAGAAACCCTAGGGGTGCCGACGAAAATCAGTTCCAGCCGCCGCAGTGTCCAAAACCACCAGATCCAATCTAGACACCATCACGGAGGGGTTCCCCACTTCCATTGGTGCCTCTCCGATGAAGCGTGAGTAGTTCTTTGTAGACCTTCGGGTCTGTAGTTAGTAGCTAGATGGCTTCCTCTCTCTCGTTTGATTCTTAATTCAATGGTCTCTTGGAGATCCATATGATGTAACTCTTTTTGCAGTGTGTTTGTTGGGACCGAATGAACTTTGAGTTTATGATCAGATTTATCTTTTTATATCCATGAAAGTTATTTGAGACCCTTTGATCTCTTATATGCACGATTTCTTATAGCCTCGTATTTCTTCTCTGATATTTGGATTTTTTTTTGGCCAACTTGATCTATTTATCTGGCAATGGGAAGAGGTGCTTTGTAGTGCGTTCGATCTTACGGTGCTTGATCCCAGTGACAGAAGGGGAACCGACATGTATGTATCGTTGCTACTAAGGATAAAACGATGGGGGTCTATTTCTACATAAATAGATATCGTCTACATCATGTCATCATTCTTATTGCATTACTCCGCTTCTTCATAAACCTAATGCACTAGATGCATGCTGGATAGCGGTCGATCTGTGGAGTAATAGTTGTAGATGCAGGCTGATGTCGGTCTACTAATCTTGGACGTGATTACTATATAATGATCATTGCCTAGATATCGTCATGATTATTTGAAATTCTGTTAATTGCCCAACAGTAATTTGTTTACCCACTGTTTGCTATTTTTCTCGAGAGAAGCCACTAGAGAAACCTACGGCCCCCGGTTCGCTTTCTCATATTATTTGCCTTTGCGATCTATTTTCCTTTTGTTTCATTTCCAGATCTATTAAACCAAAAAATACAAAAATACCATGCTGCAATTTATTTTATTTGGCGTTTGACCTATCAATCTACTACAATTTATTCACGTCTGTTTGCCTATCTTGGGCGCCGCTACCCGAAAGGGATTGACAACCCCTTTTACATGTCTGGTTGCGAGTATTTCGTATTTGTGTGCAGGTGCTATTTATGTTGTGTTGCTTGGTTCTCCTATTGGTTCGATAACCTTTGGGGAGATACCGACGTTGCTTCAAGCCACATCAGTGATGCGTGCATACATGTTTGAATACCATGCACAACATTAATGTCGCATGATACGTCCATTTTGCATCATGTTTACCTAGTGTTATTTACTATGTTTTTATGCATAGGAATGCTTTTTGGAGTAATTCTAATGCCTTTTCTCTCTTAATATGCAAGGTTTACACAAAGAGGGAGAATGCCGGCAGTTGGAATTCTTGACCTGAAAAAGCTACGTCAGAGTTATCTATTTTCCACATCTCGAAGCGAGCTAAAACTTTATGGAGAATTGTTTTGCAATAAAAGAAAAATGCTGGAGCAAATAACTACCGGAGGAGGCCCACCAGGTGGACACAACCCACATGGGCGCGCCAGGCCCCAATGCACGCCCAGGTGGGTTAAGCCCACCTAGGCCCACCTCCGGTGCCCCTCTTCTGGTATATAAATCATTTTGACCTAGAAAAAAATAAAGGGAGGACTTTCTGGATGAAGCGCCACCGTCTCGGGGCGGAAATTGGGCAGAAGCACTTTTGCCCTCCTGCAGAGCGGTTCCGCGAGGGGAACTTCCATCCTGGAGGGGGAAATCATTGTCATCATCATCACCAACAACCCTCTGATCCTTGGGAGGCCAATATTCATCAAAATCTTCAACAACACCACCTCCTCTCAAACCCTAGTTCATCTCTTTTGTTCAATCTTTGTACCAGAACTCAGATTGGTACCTGTGGGTGACTAGTAGTGTTGATTACATCTTGTAGTTGATTACTATTTGGTTTATTTGGTGGAATATTATATGTTCAGATCCATTATGCTATTTAATACCCCTCTGATCTTGAGCATGATTATCATTTGTGAGTAGTTACTTTTGTTCTTGAGGTCACATGAGAAATCTTGTTGCAAGTAATCATGTGAACTTGATATGTGTTCGATATTTTGATGATATGTATGTTGTGATTCCCATAGTGCTGTCACGTGAATGTCGACTACATGACACCTCACCATATTTGGGCCTAAGGGGATGCATTGTGGAGTAGTTAATAGTTGATGGATTGCTAGAGTGACATGAGCTTAAACTCTAGGTTATGCACTACTTCGTAAGGGACCGATTTGGATCCAAAAGTTTAGTGCTATGGTTAGATTTATATTAATACTTTTCTCAAAGTTGCGAGGGGGTTAATCATAAGTAGGAGGATTGTTCAAGTAATAACAACACCTAAGCACCGATCCACCCAGATATCAAATTATCAAAGTAGTGAACACGAATCGAATCAACATGATGAAAGTGACTAGATGAAATTCCTGTGTACCCTCAAGAACGCTTTGCTTATTATAAGAGACCATTTTGGCCTATCCTTTTCCACAACAGGATTGGGCTACCTTGCTGCACTTTACTTACTGTTACCGTTACCGTTACCGTTACTTGCTCGTTACAAATTACCTTACTATCAAACTATCTGCTACGTACAATTTCAGTGCTTGCAGAAATTACCTTGCTGAAAACCTCTTGTCATTTCCTTCTGCTCCTCGTTGGTTTCCACATCTAACTTATCGAAAAGACTGCGATTGATCTCCTATACTCGTTGGTCATCAAGGCTCTTTTCTGGCGCTGTTGCCGGGGAATGAAGCGCTCTTGGTAAGGAAAAATTATTACTACGCGCTGAAATTTGTTGTCACTTGCTATTATGGAGAACAATCCTTTGGGGGGTTTGTACAGGGTATCTTCACCTCGACCGGAACCACAATTAGTTGCCCCTCAACCTAGTGCACCTACTGAAAATATTGGTTATGAAATTCCTTCGGGTATGATAGAACAACTGCTATCTAATCCTCATGCAAGAGATGGAACTGAACATCCTGATATGCACTTGATATGTGTGGATGAAATTTGTGGATTGTTTAAGCTTGCAGGTTTATCCAGAGATGAAGCTAAGAAGAAGATTTCCCCATTATCTTTGAAAGGAAAAGCATTGACATGGTATAGGCTATGGGACGATATTGGAACTTGGAATTGGAATCGATCGAAATTGGAACTTCACCAAAAAATCTATTCTATGCACTTAGTTCATCGTGATTGGAATTACTTATATAAATTTTGGCCTAGTGAAGGAGAAAGTATCGCTCTAGCTTGGGGGAGGCTTAAGTCAATGTTATATTCATGCCCCAATCTTGAGCTCTCAAGGGAAATTATTATCAAGAATTTTTATGTTCGGTTTCTCGTGATGATAAATCCCTACTCGATACTTCTTGTACGCGTTCTTTTATGAAGAAGAATATTGAATTAATGTGGGAACTTTTAGAAAGAATTAAAGTCAACTCTTAATACTGGGAACTCGACGAAGGTAAAGAGTTAGGTATTAAGCTTGAGTTTCATTGTGTTAAGTTTAGCACTAAATATGGACTTGACTCTGAGATAGTAGCCTATTTCTGTGAATCATTTGCTACTCAAGTTGATCTCCCTAAGGAGAAGTGGTTTAAATATCATCCCCGTATTAAAAAGAAATTAAAGAACCGGTAATAGCTAAAGAAGAAACTATTATTTACAATCAATGTTCAAGATACTGATAACCCACAAGTATAGGGGATTGCAACAGTTTTTGATAAGTAAGAATGTCGAATCCAACGAGGAGCTAAAGGTAGAACAAATATTCCCTCAAGATCTATCGACCACCGATACAACTCTACGCACGCTTGACGTTCGCTTTACCTAGAACAAGTAAGAAACTAGAAGTACTTTGTAGGTGTTTTTGGATAGGTTTGCAAGAAAGTAAAGAGCACGTAATAAAAACTAGGGGTAGCTGTAAGTAAAGAAGCAATAAAGTAAATATGGCGAGTGTGGAAAAGTGGTGGTAGGAGTTGTGAAATTGTCTCTAAGCAATTGACTACTTTACTAGACCGATAGCAAGTATTATGTGGGAGAGGCCACTGCTAGCATGTCATCCCTGACTTGGAATTCTATGCACTTATGATTGGAACTATTAGCAAGCATCCGCAACTAATAACGTCCATTAAGGTAAAACTCAACCATAGCATTAAGATATATTGGTCCCCCTTCAATCCCGTATGCATCAATTTCTATGTTAGGCTGAAGCTTCTGTCACTCTTGCCCTCCAATACATACTCCTATCAACATACAACTAACCTTATTGTATGATCCACGCGCACGCTCATATGATGGGCACCAAAGGACAGCTACATAACCACAAGCAATTTAAATCAATCATAGAAATTCATCAACCACCGATAGGACAACGAAAATCTACTCAGACATCATAGGATAGCAACACATCATTGGATAATAATATGAAGCATAAAGCACCATGTTCAAGTAGAGGGTACAACGGGTTGCGGGAGAGTGGACCGTTGTAGATAGAGGGGGGAAGGTGATGGAGATGTTGGTGAAGATGGTGGAGGTGTTGGTGAAGATCGCGGTGATGATGATGATGGCCACGGCAGTGTTCCGGGGCCACCGGAAGGGAAGGGGAGAGGGGGCCCTTCGTCTTCTTCTTCCTTGACCTCCTCCCTAGATGGGAGAAGGGTTTCCCCTATGGTTCTTGGCCTCCATGGCATGGGAGGGGCGAGAGCCCCTCCGAGATTGGATCCGTCTCTCTGTTTCTACGTTCTGTTCTGCTGCCCTTTCACCGTTTCGGGTATATATGGAGATCCGTAACTCCGATTGTACTGAAACCTTCATCGTAATTTTTTACCATAAATTAGCTTTCTTGTGGCCGAAGAAGGGCATCAACCACCTTACGGGTGGCCCACGAGGGTGGGGGCGCGCCCTCCTGGGGAGGGCTAGGGCCCCTGCCTTGTGGCCACCTCGGACACCGTTTCGCGTTGATCTTTTTCCCAGATTTTCCAAATATTCCAAAAATAAGCTCCATCCGTTTTTATCCCGTTTGGACTCCGTTTGATATGGATATTCTGCGAAGCCAAAAACATGCAACAGACAGGAACTGGCACTGTGCACTGGATCAATATGTTAGTCCCAAAAATAGTATAAAAAGTTGCCAAAAAGTATATGAAAGTTGAATAATATTGTCATGGAACAGTAAAAAATTATAGATACGACGGAGACGTATCAGCTTCCCCAAGCTTAATTCCTGCTCGTCCTCGAGTAGGTAAATGATAAAAAAGATAATTTTTGATGTGGAATGCTACCTAGCATAATCTTGATTATATGTCTAATCATGGCATGAATATTAAGACACGAGTGATTCAAAGCAATAATCTATCCTTTGACATAAAAACAATAATGCTTCAAGCATACCAACCAGGCAATTATGTCTTATTGAAATAACATAGCCAAAGATACTCATCCCTACAAAATCATATAGTCTGGCTATGCTCCATCTTCACCACACAAAATATTCACATCATGCACAAGCCCGATGACAAGCCGAGCAATTGGTTCATACTTTTTAACGCGCTTCAGCATTTTCAACCCTCACGCAATACATGAGCGCAAGCCATGGATATAGCACTATGGGTGGAATAGAATATGATGATGGGGGTTATGTGGAGAAGACAAAAAAGGAGAAAGTCTCACATCTACGCGGCTAATCAACGGGCTATGGAGATGCCCATCAATTGATGTCAATGTGAGGAGTAGGGATTGCCATGCAACGGATGCACTAGAGCTATAAGTATATGAAAGCTCAAACTAAAACTAAGTGGGTGTGCATCCAACTTGCTTGCTCATGAAGACCTAGGGCATTTGAGGAAGCCCATCGTTGGAATATACAAGCCAAGTTCTATAATGAAAATTCCCACTAGTATATGAAAGTGATAACTTAAGAGACTCTCTATATGAAGAACATGGTGCTACTTTGAAGCACAAGTGGGGTAAAAGGATAGTAACATTGCCCCTTTTTTTTGCGAGCTTCTCCCCCCCCCTTTTTTTAGGTTTCCTTGGCCTCTTTTTTTTTTAATGGGGCAATGCTCTAATAGTGATGATCATCACACTTTTATTTACTTACAACTCAATATTACAACTAAATACTAGAACAAAGATATGACTCTATAGGAATGCCTCCGGCAGTGTACTGGGATGTGCAATGATCTAGCATAGCAATGACATCAAAAAACGGACAAGCCATGAAAACATCATGCTAGCTATCTTACGATAATGCAAAGCAATATGACAATAAATGCTCAAGTCATGTAGATGATGATGATGATGGAAGTTGCATGCCAGTATATCTTGGAATGGCTATGGAAATGCCATAATAGGTAGGTATGGTGGCTGTTTTGAGGAACATATAATGAGGCTTATGTGTGATAGAGCGTATCGTATCACGGGGTTTGGATGCACCGGCGAAGTTTGCACCAACTCTCGAGGTGAAAAGGGCAATGCACGGTACCGAAGAGGCTAGCAATGATAGAAGGGTGAGAGTGCGTATAATCCATGGACTCACATTCGTCATAAAGAACTCATATACTTATTGCAAAAGTTTATTAGCCCTCAAAGCAAAGTACTACTACGCATGCCCCTAGGGGGATAGATTGGTAGGAAAAGACCATTGCTCGTCCCCGACCGCCACTCATAAGGAAGACAATCAATAAATACCTCATGCTCCAACTTCGTTACATAACGGTTCACCATACGTGCATGCTACGGGACTTTCAAACCTCAACACAAGTATTTCTCAATTTCACAATTACTCAACTAGCACGACTCTAAGATCACCACCTTTATATCGCAAAACTATTGCAAGGAATCAAACATATCATATTCAGTGATCTACAAGTTTTATGTAGGATTTTATGACTAACCATGTGAATGACCAGTTCCTGTCAACTCTCTAAATAGATATAAGTGAAGCAAGAGAGTTTAATTATTTCTACAATAGATATGCCCATGTGCTAACAAATATAAGTGAATCAAAAGAGCATTCTACAAATGGCGGTTGTCTAAGTAAAGAGAAACAGGCAATCCAAACTTCAAATGATATAAGCGAAGCACATGAAGCATTCTATAAAGCCATACTCAAAAGATATAAGTGAAGTGCAATGAGCATTATATAAATCAACCAAGGACTATCTCGTACCAGCAAGGTGCATAAAATAAAAACTAAAACTAAATGAAAAAGACGCTCCAAGATTTACGCATATCGCATGAACGAAACGAATCCGAAAACATATCGATACTTGTTGAAGAAAGAGGGGATGCCTTCCGGGGCATCCCCAAGCTTAGATGCTTGAGTCTCCTTGAATTATTTACTTGGGGTGCCTTGGGCATCCCCAAGCTTGAGCTCTTACCTCTCTTCCTTCTTCTCACATCCAGTCCTCTTCGATCATCGAACACTTCATCTACACAAAACTTCAACAGAAAACTCAGTACGATCCGTTAGTATAATAAAGCAAATCACTACTCTAAGTACTGTTGCAAAACAATTCACATTTTATTTTTGCATTATGTCTACTTTAATATAACTTTTTCACGGCTTAATCCACTGATATAAATCGATAGTTTCATCAAAACAAGCAAACTATGCATCAAAAACAGAATCTGCCTAAAACAGAACAATCTGTAATAATCTGAACATTCACCATACTTCTGATACTTTACAAATTCTGCCAACATTAGGAAAAATAAACAATATTCATAGAAAGACAGTGCAAAAAGAATCAGAACCATTTGACATTCCAGTAAAAAAATAAAAATCACGCACTACAGCCAAAGTTTCTGTCCTGCACCGTACAAACCAACAAGCATTGTAAACATCCTAAAGGAAAACCTTGGCACATTATTTTTATAATACAATGGAATTGTACAAGGGGATAATTATTTTTGTTGAAAAGTTTCTGTAATAAAGATTCACAAAGTTGCCGTGAGCATGAACAAAGTTCAAGGAGCTCTCCCACTTCAACAATGCTTGTCTTTCTCACTTTCACTTTCCTTTTTGAAAAGTTTTGGGTTCCCCTCTTTATTTTTGTTGTTTTTAAACTATAGAAAAGCAATCAACAGAAATAAATGACTCTCTAAAACTTTCGGGTTGTCTCCCTGGCAGCGCTTTCTTTAAAGCCATTAAGCTAGGCATATAGTGCTCAAGTAGTGAATCCACCCGGATCCCAAGGTATATCAAAGCCAATTATAATTAGCAATGATTTGGCATTTAGTAGTGAGCACAAAGTAACATATATCATGCAACAACGAAGTCTAACTCTCTTCCTATGCATCGGCATGTCATAAAAGAACAATTCATGCACACAAAGTAAAGGCCAATGCATAGTATAAACAGTTTCTTGCAATTTTATCGTGTTGGAAACATAGAGAGGTGGAGATATAGTTCCTCTCTCATAATAATTTCAAGCAGGAGCAGCAAGCACATGCATATTATACTCATCAAAATCATCATGTGCAATGGTAAAAGGCAACCCATCAATATAATCCTTAATAAGTGCAAACTTCTCCGATATAGTGTAGTTTGGAGAATTCAAAAAGATAATAGGACTATCATGTGTGGGTGCAATAGCAACAATTTCATGTTTAACATAAGGAACTATAGCAAGTTCATCTCCATAAGCATAATTCATATTGGCATCTTGGCCACAAGCATAGCAAGCATCATCAAAAAGGGATATTTCAAAAGAATCAACGGGATCATAATAGTCATCCTTCGGTAAGCACGAAGGGAAATTAAACAATGTATGAGTTGGAGGGTTACTCTCATTAGAAGGTGGGAACGGGTAGCTAATCCGCTCTTCCTCCTTTTGTTCTTCGCTCTCCTCATCATCTTTTTCATCCAATGAGCTCACAGTTTCATCAATTTCTTCTTCCATAGATTCCTGCAAAATATTAGTCTCTTCTTGGACAGCGGAGACGTTCTTAATAAGTGCATTAATATAGGAATTATATTCATAATTATCATAGCAATATTTCAATATAGCCAAATTTTCAGGCCTATAAACATCATCATCAAAAGCTTCATACTTTTCGAACATAGATTCAATTTCATAAGCACCCTTAAAAGCAACAAATTCTTCTATTTGTTCCACATCATAGTAATCATATATACCATTAGCATAAGAAGCTAAGGTTTCATTATCATTAAATTTGCATGAAAAGGGAAGGTGTGGAGCCCTCATCCTCGTGCAACAAGTATAATCATAATTCAAGCATACTTGCCGAGCATACCACTTCAATATATAAATTTGATCCCATAATAGTTTCCCTTTTTGCGTCAAGTGATAATCCCTAAAGTATTCACGTTGATCCAACGTTACTCCCATTACCAAATTGAATGAGATTTTCTCAGGATTATCAAAGTGGTACATAATATTTTGCACATATTGAGAATCGAGGGTTTTAGGAGGTTCCCCATCTCCATGAGAAGCAAGTACACCTAATTATTTTGGTATTTCGTGTTCCATATCCATAACTAAAGATAGAGAACAACTAAGAATAGAAAATAAAAATTACTTAGTGATAAAGCAAACAAGCACACACGAGAATATTCACCCCACGCTATAACTCCCCGGCAACGGCGCCAGAAAAGGTCTTGATAACCCACAAGTATAGGGGATCACAACAGTTTTCAATAAGCAAGAGTGTCGAACCCAAATAGGAGCTAAAGGTAGAACAAATATTCCCTCAAGTTCTATCGACCACCGATACAACTCTACGCACGCTTGACGTTCGCTTTACCTAGAACAAGAAAGAAACTAGAAGTACTTTGTAGGTGTTTTTGGATAGGTTTGCAAGAAAGTAAAGAGCACGTAATAAAAACTAGGGGTAGTTGTAAGTAAACAAGCAATAAAGTAAATATGGCAAGTGTGGAAAAGTGGTGGTAGGAGTTGCAAAATTGTCCCTAAGCAATTGACTACTTTGCTAGACCGATAGCAAGTATTATGTGGGAGAGGCCACTGCTAGCATGTCATCCCTCACATGGAATTCTATGCACTTATGATTGGAACTATTAGAAAGCATCCTCAACTACTAACGTTCATTAAGGTAAAACCCAACCATAGCATTAAGATATATTGGTCCTCCTTAATCCCGTATGCATCAATTTCTATGCTAGGCTGAAGCTTCTGTCACTCTTGCCCTCCAATACATAGTCCTATCAACATACAAATAACCCTATGGTGTGATCCACGCGCGCGCTCATATGATGGGCACCAAAGGACAGCAACATAACCACAAGCAATTTAAATCAATCATAGCAATTCATCAACCACCGATAGGACAACGAAAATCTACTCAGACATCATAGGATAGCAACACATCATTGGATAATAATATGAAGCATAAAGTACCATGTTCAAGTAGAGGGTACAACGGGTTGCGGGAGAGTGGACCGGTGTAGATAGAGGGGGGAAGGTGATGGAGATGTTGGTGAAGATGGCGAAGGTGTTGGTGAAGATCGCGGTGATGATGATGATGGCCACGGTAGCGTTCCGGCGCCACCGGAAGAGAAGGGGAGAGGGGGCCCCTTCGTCTTCTTCTTCCTTCACCTCCTCCCTAGATGGGAGAAGGGTTTCCCCTCTGGTCCTTGGCCTCCATGGCATGGGAGGGGCGAGAGCCCCTCCGAGATTCGATCTTTCTCTCTGTTTCTGCGTTCTGTTCTGCTGCCCTTTCACCATTTCGGGTATATATGGAGATCCGTAACTCCGATTGGACTGGAACCTTCGCCGTGATTTTTTTACCAAAAATTAGCTTTCTTGCGGCCGAAGAAGGCATCAACCGCCTTATGGGTGGCCCATGAGGGTGGGGGCGCGCCCTCCTGGGGAGGGCGTGGGCCCCTGCCTTGTGGCCACCTCGGACACCGTTTCGCATTGATCTTTTTCCCAGATTTTCCAAATATTCCAAAAATAAGCTCCGTCCGTTTTTATCTCGTTTGGACTCCGTTTGATATGGATATTCTGCGAAGCCAAAAACATGCAACAGACAGGAACTGGCACTTGGCACTAGATCAATATGTTAGTCCCAAAATTAGTCGAATAATATTGGCATGGAACAATCAAAAATTATAGATACGACGGAGACGTATCAGATACCTTCTGATATTCCGATAAATCGGCCGATTTATCTCTTATAGTTGTCTGATCGATAAGATAAATCGGCTGATAAATCAACTGATATGGTGATAAATCGGTCGATATGCCGATAAACTGGCCGTTTTACCCCTTATCATGGGTCAACCGATAAGTTCCCCACCATTGTTTACAATTTTGATCCAGTTGTATCTACTGCTTATATTGAAAAACCGCCTTTCCCTATTAGGATAAAGGAACATGCTAAGGTTTCAACTGTGGTTTGCAAAATTAATATTAGAACACCTAAACCTGTTGAACAAATCAAAGTATAACCAAGTGTTGCTATGGTCAAAGATCTCTTGGTAGAAAATATTGATGGGCATATTATTTACTTCTGCGATGAAGTTGCTAGAATTGCCAAACCCGATGAGAAAGATAAACATAGAACTATTTTTGGCATGCCTCTTGTCTCACTCAAAATAGGATATCACTATTATCATGGTTTATGTGATTTAGTTGCTAGTGTGAGTGCTATTCCTTTTACCTTATACCAAAAATTATGAATGATATAGCACCCGCTGAATAGAAGACATAGAGGTTACTATTATACTTGCTAATAGAGACATGATACGTCTCCATCGTATCTACTTTTCCAAACACTTTTGCCCTTGTTTTGGACTCTAACTTGCATGATTTGAATGGATCTAACCTGGACTGACGTTGTTTTCAGCAAAATTGCCATGGTGTTATTGTGGCGACCGATTCTCCGGGTACTAATTCCCATTAAATGGCCCTTGTGCTCATCAGCCCCAGGATAACTGTTAGCTAATGAGGCACCAACTTGATATAGAAATTCCAAGCAAATACAAAATATGTAGTACAAGACCATTCTGGTTTGTGAGTACAACAAAAGGTTTCTAGTGGTTGATGGCGGAAGCGGGCTGATAGTCACCAGTGTCTATGGGACTCCATTTCCCACGGGAACAGCTGACCAGGTTAACTCCTATCTTCGCGAGGCTGCTATCACCGTTGCTTAGGTTCCGGGGCTGTCCACACGGTCGCTCCTTCCCGCGAAAGAAAATCTGGCCAAGACAATAGCCAAGGACAAGCCAGTGAGTACTTGGAATGTACTCGCAAACATTATGAACACGGGAATAATATAACAATAATATGCCGAAAATATCTTATGCTCATGACGTCGGTCACAAAAGATAAATAAACTCTGATGCGTGCAAGCATGTTAATTGTGGATATGCAATAATATGATAGTATTAGGATTATGAAACAAATAACATAAAGGACTTCAAAAGAAATGCCACAATCGGGCGTCTGAGCGACACCACATAAATGGCTTTAAAAGAAATGCCACAGTCGGGCGTCTTAGCGACACCACATAAAGGGCTTTAAAAGAAATGCCACGGTCGGTGTCCGGCGACACCACATAAAGGGCTTTAAAAGAAATGCCACGGTCGAGGCGTCTTAGCGACACCACATAAAGGGCTTTAAAAGAAATGCAGTCGAGGCGTCCCGAGCGACACCACATAAAGGGCTTTAAAAGAAATGCCACGGTCAAGGCGTCTGAGCGACACCACATAAAGGGCTTTAAAAGAAATGCCACGATCAAGGCGTCGGCGACACCACATAAAGGGCTTTAAAAAGAAATGCCACGGTCAGGCGTCTTAGTGACACCACATAAAGGGCTTTAAAAGAAATGCCACGGTCGAGGCGTCTGGCGACACCACATAAAGGGCTTTAAAAGAAATGCCACGGTCGGTGTCTGAGCGACACCACAGAAAGGGCTTTAAAAGAAATGCCACAGTCGGGCGTCTGAGCGACACCACATAAAGGGCTTTAAAAGAAAAACAATCATAGTGAATATCCAGGAGGTAGAACCATCCCAGGGGTATTCGACAATACCAATAATATCATGGATTAGTCCACAATGAAATAATAATCATCCTTACCACATGTCGCAAGTCCTAAAATCAGTTCTGACTTAACAGTTTCACCTCCGAAGACCGACACTAAGACCGACACTTGACCCATCCCAGACTGTAATCCTTAACCATGGACACGGCTATTCGAATAGGTTTAATCTCTGCAGAGGGTGTACTCTTTACCCACGAGTAACGGATTCCTTTAGTCCATCGGGACTAATTCCGTCTACGGCCTTTTTGTTGAAAACACCCTAACTTGCACACACCAGCTTAAATCACACGTGTCTGGAATCACCCACGACACCTGTCAAGCAAACTCTAAGTGGGGAGGCTACAACCTCGCGTAGCATGGGATCAAATTTATATTGCACGCTCTAAGGGGTGGCCTCCCCTCTCGGTCTCAACCGGAAACACCCATGCCCCCAGACCAGGTGGCCTGCCTACCAACTACAACCGGTATCTTCCACCCTGGCCTCTCTGTACGGTGTGTGCTAGAAAGAGGTTGACAACTTACTGAACCGTACTCTACTTGCTGTAGAGACGAGTGGTAGTACGAAACAAGTATGGGGGTTGCTAGCACAAGACTCGATCGATGGTCGACTCAGGAGGTTTACAAATTTCCCTGCATGACATGTATAGTAAAAATAATTCAACCAACAGAATCACCACTCACCATACCTTACCATGCCATACCGGACATAACCGTCCCGACGGAGACCGGTGACAAACTCATGCCTAGTCAAGGCAGAGGTTTTTCCCGGACTTCTTCCGGAATGCATGTAAGGCACATGAGGATGATTATCATCACAAGTGTGTTCATTCCCAACAGCATGGAAATCATTAATATGCATCCATGCACATGATCACATCACATGAAATAACGAGTCCTCCGAAATGAGGTGATGTTATAAACGTGTCAACGAACTCACAAAAATATTATGCCAGGGTTCAGACTGCTTGCCTTCAAGTCACGGGAAGGCAGGGTGCATTTCAAACTCTTGAAATAATTCTCCTGTCTTCAAAAACCCTAATTTGAAAATATAAAAGAATTAACACACAAAAATAAAAAAATAGCACAAAAGTTGTTTTGAATTATTTTTTTCAAATAAATCTTAAAATAAACTAGACAATATTTGAAAGAGGTAGGAAAAAGAATCAATTTAATTGGAGTCGTATTTTAAAAGATACAGCAGGTCAAAGTTTGGTCAAAATCTGTTTTTAAAACAAAACAGAAAACGTTTTACAAGAAAACACGTCGAAGGCGTATTCGGAAAAGGCGCTTCCACTTACTCCTACGCGGATAGGCGCTGGGTCACTGACGGTGGGCCCGCCTGGCCCATTGGTCAGGTTTGACCAGCCACGCGCGCGCCGTTTCCCCTCTGACCGAACGGAGGCGGAGCTCGGACGAGGTTTTGCCGTGACGGGGCGTCTCTTGGCGATCTGAGGATATGGGTGTGCTCAGGGGGTCGAGACGAGTCTGTGGGTACCCGCCATGGTCGCCGACGTGGACGGAATTGCCGGCGACGAGCTTCGCGGCGGAGCCGGCGTTCGGGTGGATAGTGGGTTTGGGGCTACGGTGGTGTCCGACCAAAATTGAGTGCGGGGTTGCACTCACGAGAGGGAGGGGGAGTTCTTGGTGGAGAGAATGGAGAGGGAGGGGCACTGGTGGCGACGGAATCGACCGGAACGAGGCGGCGACCGAACCGGCTGGACTCAGGGAAGAAGGCCTTCCCCTCCTCGGCTACTGGCCGCGATGGCTCTAGGGGGATCAGAAGAGGTTGCCCGAGAACTCGATTGCTCTCCGGGGCCCTTATATACGCGGTGGAGTTCAGTTCCGAGGCGGCCGGCGATAAGGATGGCGGCGAACCGTCATTCTGTAGCAACGTCGACGTGGCGGCGACGCGCGCTAGGGGACGAAGCTGCGGCTGATCTGGAGATGCGTAAGGGGGCAGCTGGCGAGCGGAGGAGGTTTGGGCGGCGCCGTCCATGGATCGCCGCATAGCGTGCCGCCAAGGAGCTTCTTTGTGGCGCCACCATAGCGCGAGCGGGCGGTCGGGGCTCTTGGCGCGACGCGGCAAGGGGGAAAGGATCAGGATGAGCTCGGGGAAGTTTATCCAGGGGCACGCTTGCTCGGGCGCGGGCACGTGCAAAATGCGTGCTCTGCTCGCGCTCCGGGCATGCACGGCGTCTGCTTGACAAAATGCCAGGGTGGCCAAAACTGATAGAGATCAAATGCAAATCCACAGGTCTGGGTTAGAGACCATTAGCAGGCTACTAGACAAATTGGTTTGGACAGATGGGAAAGTTCACAACACAAACTTACAATCATGCCAAAACTGTTCATGCCCACAGGGTGTTTGACAAAATGCCAGAGGCACTTAGGCATATCTTGGAGTGACCAAAACTTCCAGAGTGGGGTCTCTTTAGGTGAAAGAGAGGGTGGTGAGGTTAGTTTGTGAAAAGCACAAACTTGCTAGTGCAAGTTTTGCAGAACTTCAAATCTGGACAGGAGGTGGGTGGCATTATAACTTGAACCAAAAATTATCAAATGAGTGCAAGCTCCTGGACTTAGGGTTTTTGCATGGAGGACTACAAGTAGGAGAAAGAATCTAGGGCCAAAGAGCAAGCAAGACTATGGTTGTTGTACAAATCATCATGTTGGACCAGAATGGAGATGAAGTTGATTCACTCAAAAATTTCACATAACACCACTGGGTTTTTGCATAAAGTTGAATAATATGATACTACCAACATCCCATAATTTTGGTGGAAGCTAGAAAGAAATATTTAAAAGGGTTGTAGTGTAAAATTGTCCATTGGACCAGAGAAGAAAAACATGTGTAGCACTCAAAATATGCAATGAATGAAATATATTATTGCACAAAAGTGATTTAGAGACATCACATGACATCTCCAAATTTTGGTTGGATTTTTAGTTAAGTTTATCAACTAGTTGTAGTACAAAAAGGAGCTCCAAAACTTTAAACAAGTTATTTTAATGAATAAAGCTCAGGGTGAAATAATTTAACAATTAAATCTAATGATTGAGAGATGTTTTTAAAGGGAGGGAATATAAGTCCAAAATGTTTGGAAGGACCCACTAGGGAAAAACTCCTTAATATTAAAAGAAAAGTTTTGAAATCCACAGAGATATTCTTGCAGGCAAAAATTTTAAACTCTTGGCAAAAATTTAAATAATTAAAACCTGGTTAAATTTTTGGGGTGTTACAGTTATTTTTGGGCAGAAACAAAAGTTCTCGGAATGACCTGAAAATCAACGGAGATTATTTTTTAGAAAATATAGAAAATATTGGCGAAAGAATCAAGGCCAGGGGGCCCACACCCTCTCCACGAGGGTGGGGCGCGCCTCAGGTCGCCCGCCTCGTGGGCCCCACAGCTCCACCAACCTCAACTCCAACTCCATATATTCGTGTTTGGGGAGAAAAAAAATCAGAGAAAAGATTCATCGCGTTTTATGATACGGAGCCGCTTCCAAACCCTAAACTCTCTCGGGAGGGCTGATCTGGAGTCCGTTCGGGGCTCCGGAGAGGGGAATCCGTCCCCATCGTCATCATCAACCATCCTCCATCACCAATTTCATGATGCTCACCGCCGTGCGTGAGTAATTCCATCGTAGGCTTGCTGGACGGTGATGGGTTGGATGAGATTTATCATGTAATTGAGTTAGTTTTGTTAGGGTTTGATCCCTAGTATCCACTATGTTGTGAGATTGATGTTGCTATGACTTAGCTATGCTTAATGCTTGTCACTAGGGCCCGAGTGCCATGATTTCAGATCTGAACCTATTATGTTTTCATGAATATATGTGAGTTCTTGATCCTATCTTGCAAGTCTATAGTCACCTATATGTGTTATGATCCGGCAACCCTAAAGTGACAATAATCGGGACCACTCCCAGTGTAACGCCCCCGATGCGGCTATATCTCCCACGTGTCGAGGCACGACTTAGAGGCATAACCGCATTGAAAGCAATGTCGCAAGTGAGGTAATCTTCACACAACCCATGTAATAATTAAGGGAAAGATACATAGTTGGCTTACAATGCCACGTCACACAACATAAATAAACATCCATCATTCGAGTACACTCAAGGTCCGACTACGGAACCAAAATAAAAGAAGATACCCCAAATGCTAACACAGATCCCGAATCGTCCCAACTGGGCACCACTATCGATCATCTGAAACAACACATAGTAACGACCACGTTCCTCGTCGAACTCCCACTTGAGCTCGGTTGAATCACCTGCACCGCCTCATCGGAACCTGCAACTGTTTTGGAAGTATCATCTACCACGGGACTCAGCAATCTCACACCAGCGAGATCAAGACTATTTAAGCTTATAGGAAGGACAGAGTAGTAAAGTGGAGCTGCAGCAGCGACTAGCATATATGGTGGCTACTTCGCAAAAGAGCGAGAAGAGGAGCAAAGCGCGGTCGTGAAGCTAGTAGTGATCAAGAAGTGATCTGAACTACTTACGTCGGACATAACTCCAACACCGTGTTCACTTCCGGACTCCGCGAGAAGAGACCATCACGGTTACACACGCGTTGATGTGTATTTTATTTGAGGTCAACTTTGGGTTTTCTACAACCGGACATTAACAAATTCCCATCTGCCTCATAACCGCGGGCACGGCTTTGAAAGATATTACCTGCAGGGTGTCCCAACTTAGCCCATTATAAGCTCTCACGGTCAACGAAGGATAATCCTTCTACCGGAAGACCCGATCAATCTCGGAATCCGGACTACAAGACATTTCGACAACAATAAAACAAGACCAGCAAAGCCGCCCGAATGTGCCGACAAATCCCGATAGGAGCTGCACATATCTCGTTCTCGTGGCACACCGGATGAGCAGACGTCGGGTTGGCATAAACCTTGGTTGCCCAAGGGCGCCGGACATCGCTCAAGTTGGACCAGCAATCGAAGGAGAACCGGCCCGGGGGGGGGGGTAAAATAAAGATGACCCTCGGGCTCGCGAAAACCCGGGGGAAAAGGCTTAGGTGGCAAATGGTAAAACCAAAGTTGGGCCTTGCTGGAGGAGTCTTATTCAAAGCGAACTGTCAAGGGGTCCCATAAATCACCCAACCGTAAGGAACGCGAAATCAAGGAACATAACACCGTATGACGGAAACTAGGGTGGCAAGAGTGGAACAAAACACGGGCATAAGGCCGAGCCTTCCACCCTTTACCAAGTATATAGATGTATTAATTAGCAGATAAATATTGTGATAGCCCCAACAAGTAAACATGTTCCAAATAGGAACAACATCTCCATGTTCAACAAGGAACAAACTTCACTTCACTGCAACTAGCAACGCTATAAGAGGGCTGAGCAAAGCGGTAACATAGCCAATCAACGGTTTGCTAGGAAAGGATGGTTAGGGGCTGACATGGCAATATGGGTGGCAAGATATAGCAAGTGGTAGGCATCGCAGCATAGGCATAGCAAAAGAGCGAGCAACTAGCATAGCAAAGATAGAAGTGATTTCGAGGGTATGGTCATCTTGCCTGCAATGTTCTCAGAGTTGTCGAAAGCTTGATCCTCGAAAGCGTTCTCAACAGGCTCCTCGTTCACGTACTCGTCTCCCGACTCTACCCAAAGCAACAACACAAACAAAGGAACCACAATAAATCACGGTGCAATGCACAATCAACATGATGCAAAACATGACAAGATATGCATGAGGTGGTATGCAATGCTTATGTGCGCTCCGGAAGGTAAATGATGATCCAGGCATCAACTTGGCAAACCAAGCATGCCACTGGAAAGATGAGATGATTTCGGTTGAAATCGATATAAAGATCACCGGAATCGGATGCACGGTTTGCAAATGACAAGCAAAACAAGAATGGCGCAAATCTGCCATTAACAGCATGATGCCACTTAGCAAGCAACAATTAATTAAGCTACTGCACCCAAACGTAACAACAAAGCACATGACAGTGATCTACACATGATGCTCGACAAAAGATGAGCACTGAGCTACGGCTAGTTCACATCATAACATGTTCAAACAAGCATGGCAAAAGTGCTCAAAGTAACAGGCTGGACATGGCAAAAACAGTAACAGGTTGCAATGTTCAGAGCAGCAAAACTACATGCGACAGGACCTTAAAATAGCAAAACATGGCATGGCATGAATCTACTCAAAGCCTAGAACAAAAGTCCCTTACTGACCATAAGCCAAAAAGGACTAGAAAATATAGTAACACCCATGTCAATATCGAAAGTCTTGTTAACAGATTCAGCAACATGACATGTCAAAAACTGATAACGAGATGGCATGTTAACAAGCTCAATGCACTCACTACAGAGCCTCAAATGATAAACTAAGAATACATACATCAAGAAGACATGAAATAGAAGACATACATGGCAAGAACACTAACATAGCGTATATGGATCAACCACAACAAGCTAGGCAAAATTGAATAACATGTATACAATCTGCCAGGAATCATTTGGTAGCAAAAGTAGAGCTCGATTAACTCAAGCTATGGCATCCCATAATTGCAAACAAAGGCATAGATGGATAGAGCAAGTCATGCTTTACAAAACACCCTTACTGAAGTATCTCAAAATATGCATAGATCTCTCGGTATCATCAAGTAAACATGGCATCAAAATCAGCTAAAACAGGGCTGAAATCAGCAACATTAGGACACCTACTTTGCATGCTTGTGCTAGTCACCACATAGATCACAAAAATACATGGCATACACCCCTGTAAAGATGGCATGGCATTTTACAAAACACATGTAGGACTCAAATACATAGGGTGCACATATTAATCATGGCAAAAATAACAAAAGTGCAACTTCTGATAAAATTCAGAAACTAACAGCACATAGCACTCTTCCAACAGCATTTAGGGCATCAAGATGAGCTCAAATGAAAATGATGCAATGGAACGAAATGATCTACTCTTCGATACGAACATTTTGACATATTATACGCGAAAGATGGATCTACGGATGCGAAGATATAGCATGTTGAAAATTGCACAAAATAACATGATCTAAGGACTTAGAAGAAAAAATAGAGGAGAGGAGATGAGGTCAGCGGAGCTCGGGGCCGAGGCGGATCGGGCTCCCGACCGGATCGGGCGACGGCGCTGGAGGAGGCCGGGCTCGGCGAGGGAGGACGCCGGCGGGTCGGCCCGGCGAGGGGCGGCGGTCGGCCCGGCCGGGCCGGGAGGCGGCGATGCCGGAGGAGGCGGCCATGCGACGGCGACGGACGGGCGGCGGAGCGAGCGCCGCCAGCCCTGCGTCAGGGAGGCGCTGCGGGCAGCGCAGGGCGGAGGGAGCGGCCAGGCGGCGGGCGGCGCAGCGGCGGCGGCAAGGGGCGGGCGGACCCATGAGGCGGATCCGCCGAGCGGGCAGCCGGGGGAGGAGAGAGGAGGCGGCGTGGGGCGCGGGCTTGACGTGGCGCCCATGATTGGCCGGGCGGCGGGCGGGCGGACGTCCAGCTCGCCGGACGTGTCCGCGGCGCGCGAGAGCAAAACTGCTAGGGTTTCGGGAGATGATCCGGTTTCGGGAGGTTTGCTTAAATAGGCATAGAGGGAGCTAGGAGAGTCAAATGATGTGTAGTTTTCGCCCACGATCGTGATCGAACGACGGAGAGCATGGAGGTGACTTAGATGGGTTATCGGGCTGTTTTGAAAGGGTGTTGGGCTGCAACTTAAAAGAGGCCTTTGCGAGAGTCACGGTTAACCGTTGGAGTACCAAGCGAGCTCCAAATGACCGAAACTTGACCGGTGGTCTCCGGTGTTATACCAAGGCCACTAGACAAACCTCGGTCCATTTCGAGAAGGTTTAATACCCGCACACGGAAAAACGTAAAAGGGACCGCCGGGGAGATAGGAGTGCGGATTGCAAAACGGACAACGGAAAACTGCTCGGAATCATGAGGCGAACACGTATGCAAATCGATGCACATGATGACATAATATAAAATGCATGACATGGACAAAAAGCAAAATGAAGAAAACCCAACCACGGAGGGAATATCATATATCAAAGCCGAAAATGGCAAGAGTTGGAGTTACAAATATGGAAAGTTACTTCCGGGGTGTTACAACACTCCACCACTACAAGAGGATCTCGTCCGAGATCTAGGACTGAAAGAACTCCGGATACTCGAGCGGAGGTGATCCTCGCGCTCGGTAGCTTCTCGGTCGGAATGGTGTGACCACTTCACTTTCAGGAATTTGATTGACTTGTTGCGAGTCTTGCGCTCGGTTTCTTCAAGAATAGCAGCGGGTGCTCACGATAAGAGATCTTCTTGAAGGTCAATCTCTTGAAGTTGATAGTGCGTTCAGAGTCTTGAAGCACTTGCGAAGTTGTGACACGTGAAACACATCGTGCGCGTTTGCAAAGTTGGATGGAAGCTCAAGTTGATAGGCGAGATCGCCTCTTTTCCCAATGATCTTGAAAGGACCCACGTATCTAGGGGCAAGCTTCCCTTTGATACCGGCGGCGAGTGCCTTTCATTGGAGAGACGCGGAGGTAGACATGATCTCCGATTTCAAAAGCCACATCACGGTGCTTATCATCATAATAGCTCTTACGCGCGATTGCGCGGCTTTGAGATTCTCACGAATGACTTGGCACATTTCTTCCGCTTCGTGATCAAGTCATTGCCAAGAAGTTAGGCGTTCACTGTCTCGAGACCAATTGAGAGGATACGGCACTTTACGCCATAGAGAATTTCGAATGGGGCCTTGCCGAACTCGCTTGGAAGCTGTTGTTGTAAGAGAACTTCGGCATATGGAAGACAATCTTCCCACTTCATACCGAAAGAAATGACACAAGCCCTGAGCATATCTTCAAGGATTTGGTTAACTCGCTCGACTTGGCCACTTGTTTGAGGATGGAAAGCTGTCTTTGAAACGAATGTTGGTGCCCATGGCCTTCCAAAAGAATCCCAAAACTTGGAGGTAAAGATGCTGCCACGGTCGAAGAGATCACTTGAGGAATACCGTGCAAGGAGACAATCACGAGGTGTATAGCTCGCCAACCGAGCTGCTGTGATGGATTCTTTGATAGGAAGAAAATGAGCCACTTTAGTCAGCTTGTCAATGACAACGAAGATAGCATCATTTCCACGCTTGGACTTTGGAAAGCCAGTCCGAAGTCCATTTCAATATGATCCAACTTCCATTCAGGAATAGCAAGAGGTTGGAGGAGACCAGCTGGTCTTTGGTGTTCCTTTCACTCTTCTGCAGACATCACATTCATTCACGAATTGAGCAATTTCTCGCTTCATTCGAGTCCACCAATATGACTGCTTGAGGTCATGGTACATCTTCGCACTTCCGGATGAATGGATAGAAGCGAATTGTGAGCCTCGTTCATAATGACTTTTCGCAGATCACCCTTAGGAACCACAATCCGGTCCTCAAAGAACAGAGTGTCTTTGTCATCAACGCGAAGCACTTGTACTTGAAATGCCCTTGTCGATACCACGTTTCACCTTTTCACCATGGCATCCCGAAGTTGAGCCTCACGAATCTGGTCTTCCAAAGTAGGAGAGACTATGAGGTTGGCAAGAAAGCCTTGAGGAACAACTTGAAGATTCAGCTTGCGGAAAGATTCACGAGATCCGGTGAAAGGGCTTGAGGATTAGGCTGTTGCGATAAGCTTTCCTGCTCAAAGCATCTGCAATGACATTGGCTTTGCCCGGAGTATACTCAATACTTGGGTTGTACTCTTGAATCATTTCGACCCATCGAGTCTGCCTGAGGTTGAGATTAGGCTGAGTGAAGATGTACTTGAGACTCTTGTGATCAGTGAAAATGTCCACTTTCCTTCCCAACAAGAGATGTCTCCACGTAATCAATGCATGAACAACTGCCGCCAACTCAAGATCGTGAGTGGGGTAGTTCTTCTCGTTGGGCTTCAACTGGCGAGAGGTATAAGCCACAACTCTCTTCTCTTGCATTAACACAGCACCGAGACCTTGAAGAGAAGCATCACAAAAAACTTCAAATGGCTTGGATTCATCAGGAGGAGTCAGAACAGGAGCTGTGACGAGTTTCTCTTTGAGGGTATTGAAAGCAACGTCACACTCGGGAGACCAGACATACTTCACATGCTTCTGGAGGAGGTTGGAAAGAGGCTTTGCAATCTTGGAGAAGTTCTCAACGAATCTTCGGCAATAGCTTGCAAGACCAAGAAAGCTGCGGAGCTGCTTGACATTCTGAGGAGGTTCCCAATTCACAATTGCGGACACCTTCTCGGGATCAACAGCGATGCCCTTGGCAGAGATGATATGACCAAGATAAAGCACTTCATCAAGCCAGAATTCACATTTGGAGAACTTAGCATAGAATTGGTACTCTCGAGCTTGTCTAGCACCAATCGCAAATGTTTGGCATGATCCTTCTTATTCTTGGAGAAGACCAAAATATCATCAAGATAGACCAAGGCGAATTCATTGGTGTAGGGGTTGAATATGAAGTTCATCATCCGAGAGAATGTCGGAGGAGCATTGACGAGGCGAAAGACATGACAAGATATTCATAAGAACCAAAGCTTGTTCGAATGCTGTCTTGGGAATATCTTGTTCACGAATGCGAATCGATGATACCCCATCTGAAGGTCAAGCTTAGAGAACACCGAGCACCTTTGAGTTGCTCGAAAAGCTCATTGATGTTGGGAAGTGGATACTTGTTCTTGATTGTCTTCTTATTCAATGGACGGTAATCGGCGCAAAGTCGGTCCGTGCCATCCTTCTTCTGGACAAAAGAACACCACAACCCCAAGGACATGAACTCGGTCTCGATCAAACCCAGACGCTCTTGTTCATCGAGCTGCTTCTTCAATTCCTTCAGCTCATCAGGTCCAAGCTTGTATGGGCGCTTGCAAGCGGGTTCAATGCGGGCTCAAGATCGATAACGAACTCAAGCGGCGATGGGGAGGCATACCGGAAGCTCTTCGGAAAGACATCTTGGTACTCACAAACGATCGAATCGAGAGATGGCATTCAGTTCGCCCTTCTCATTGAGAGAAAACAACCAATGGTTTCATCACGAGCGGCATAGATGATCACATCATTAGAAGAGTGAGTCAATTGAATTTCCAGCAGCACAATCAATCGAGCTTTGTGCTGATAAAGCCATCCATCCGAGAATAAGATCAATATCCGAGTCACCAAGGACAATGGTTTAGCCAAAACCTATAATCGCCCATCTTGATAGAAACATCCGAACCATGGAGCTTGCATGCATGAATTTACCCGGAGAGACAACCGATAATGGTTTAGGCAAATCTTGAAAAACCAACTCATGCTTAGATGCAAAAGGTCTTGAAATGAAAGAATGCGATGCACCAGTATCAAATAAGACTTTTGCAGGAATATCATTAACTGGAAGATTACCCATTATCACATCAGAAGAATCCTCTGCCTGAGCTGCATTCATCATATTGACCTTGCAGACTTGGGATTATGCTTGACCACTGCATTGCTGGAAGATTTCACAGGAGGAGGTGGCGGAAGACGCCTCTGGTTGAAGCACTTGTTCGCATAGTGACCCTTCTGCTGACACTTGTTGCAAGTGACCTCAGAGAGCGGACGGTGGTAAGGAGCACTTGACCTTGGAGCTTGAGAATTAGACTTGTTCTGATAGCTTGGGTTGGGTGGGTGGGAAGATCCACGGCCACCTGAGTTCTTCTGCTGGTAAGGCTGACGGAACGGAGGAGGGGGCAGGTAAAACTTCTGCTGCTTGGCTGCCACTTGAGAGGACGAAGAGGACTGAACTGCATCCCTGATTCTCTTCTTAGAAGCCTCGCATTTGAGCTGTGCAGCTTCTTGCTTCAGAGCCATGTTGTAGAAATCATCGTACTTATCTGGCTCAAACAGCACAAGAGGTAATTGCAGATCTTCTCTTAGACCACCTCTGAACTGATAGATCATACTCCTTTCATCAGGTACGTCTTGCTTAGCAAAACGAGCGAAGCAGGGAACTGGATATTGTATTGATAGACGGACATGTTGCCCTGCTTGAGATTGCGGAACTCCTCACGCTTGCTCTCAACAACACTCTTGAATGTGATGAGCTCGAAATCACGGCGGAACTCATCCTGTAATGACACGGCCTCCTCTGGAATCTTTGTATTGTGGAACCACTCAGCAGCTTGATCCTTGAGTTGAAGCGATGCAAACTTGACAAAGTCCTCAGGTCTGACATTGCTACAGTCAAAGTGCTTGCAGATGTCCACTAACCAATCATCAGCGTCTGTTGCCTCAACACAGAAACTGAAAGACTTCGGCTGATTAGCGAGGAACTGACTGAGAGTAGCAAAGTGTGGCTGATTGTTGCCTTGACCTTGATTGCCTTGATTGCCTTGCCCCTGAGTACGTTCTTGCAAGAGCTGCAAAATCATCTGAGCATTGGCATTGGTGGCTGCCATGATAGCTTGCCAGGCCTCTGGAGGCGGAGGTGGAGGTGGAGGTGGAGGATTCGACTGATCCCCATCATTGTGATCCGGATTCAGACGCGTTGGCGGAGCCATCCTGAAGAGGGTGACATCCGTTAGTCCTTTGATAGACAAATTGATAAGTAGAATCAACGGATAGAAATTGCAACATATAGTCTACACAATAAACATTCGAACAAGAATGAACGAATGAATTCCAAAGTTAATCATCACACGTCCATTAAGGTGAGAAGCCACTTAGATAAAGATATGGAAACAACATCTGTCTTAGAAACAAATCAAATATCACAACTGAAAGCAAAAGATTGGCTTCTAGAATGAGCCGGAACAAACACATGATAGAGATTTCGCTCAAAGTGTTAGTGGTGGGGCCCACACGGACACGACGTATAGCGGACGTCACGAATGACTAACAAGGCGTCCCGAATCAGCATAGCCAAGGATTCTTTAAGACGCCTCGCGACCATCAGAATCGACCGTGAATGGGCGGACCACTAGACGTTGAACCCCAATCTCAAATCATACATCCGCCGGAAAGAATATCCTGTAAGCTACTAGAATTCCCACCTATAAACTCCCAAACTTTCTGGTTATGCAATCTGGTGTTGGGGATACAGGGACACAAAATATATCACCCAAACTAACAATACCTAGATCCAAATGTATCCATCCGTCAACACATAACCAAGAAATCCTCGAAATCGTGTACCTCGACCTTGAAAAACATCCGTTATGCAAGTCATGGCAATACTCCCTTTTCGCCACAAGATCGGGCTATCGGGTTATCTCACCAACAACTGCACAAAAGAGATTTCGATGTCGGCAAAACTCGTATTCCAGAATCTGCGATAAAATTGTGACGACAACACCTCGGAGCTCAACTCCCGGGACACCGCCACAACCCCTAAATGTCGAGGCACCAAGAACAATGTTCTCGTCACAAAACCATCGAAACGATTCCAAGATACCCACGTGATCCTAAATTTTTTTTGTGAAATTTGAGAAGAGAAGAGTCAAAACTCTCGTCAGAGACCTCACAGAGCGGATTTAGGGACTGGGAAGTAAAAGAATCCTACTCTCGATATATAAAATCCTAAGACTCAAAACATTTTCCATTCTAGACTCAACAACGTCAAGAACAATCAAGTAGGGGCTCGATTACCAACTTAACGCCCCGATGCGGCTATATCTCCCACGTGTCGAGGCACGACTTAGAGGCATAACCGCATTGAAAGCAATGTCGCAAGTGAGGTAATCTTCACACAACCCATGTAATAATTAAGGAAAGATACATAGTTGGCTTACGATGCCACGTCACACAATACATAAATAAACATCCATCATTGAGTACACTCAAGGTCCGACTACGGAACCAAAATAAAAGAAGATACCCCAAATGCTAACACAGATCCCGAATCGTCCCAACTGGGCACCACTACGATCATCTGGAAACGACACATAGTAACGACCACGTTCCTCGTCGAACTCCCACTTGAGCTCGGTTGAATCACCTGCACCGCCTCATCGGAACCTGCAACTGTTTTGAAGTATCTGTGAGTCACGGGACTCAGCAATCTCACACCCGCGAGATCAAGACTATTTAAGCTTATAGGAAGGACGGAGTAGTAAAGTGGAGCTGCAGCAAGCGACTAGCATATATGGTGGCTACTTAAAAAGAGAGCGAGAAGAGGAGCAAAGCGCGGTCGTGAAGCTAGTAGTGATCAAGAAGTGATCCTGAACTACTTACGCCGACATAACTCCAACACCGTGTTCACTTCCGGACTCCGCGAGAAGAGACCATCACGGTTACACACGCGTTGATGTGTATTTTATTTGAGGTCAACTTTGGGTTTTCTACAACCGACATTAACAAATTCCCATCTGCCTCATAACCGCTGGCACGGCTTTGAAAGATATTACCCTGCAGGGTGTCCCAACTTAGCCCATTATAAGCTCTCACGGTCAACGAAGGATAATCCTTCTACCGGGAAGACCCGATCAATCTCGGAATCCCGGACTACAAGACATTTCGACAGCAATAAAACAAGACCAGCAAAGCCGCCCGAATGTGCCGACAAATCCCGATAGGAGCTGCACATATCTCGTTCTCGTGGCACACCGGATGAGCAGACGTCGGGTTGGCATAAACCTTGGTTGCCCAAGGGCGCCGGACATCGCTCAAGTTGGACCAGCAATCGAAGGAGAACGGCCGGGGGGTAAAATAAAGATGACCCTCGGGCTCGCGAAACCCGGGGAAAAGGCTTAGGTGGCAAATGGTAAAACCAAAGTTGGGCCTTGCCGGAGAGTCTTATTCAAAGCGAACTGTCAAGGGGTCCCATAAATCACCCAACCGTAAGGAACGCGAAATCAAGGAACATAACACCGGTATGACGGAAACTAGGGTGGCAAGAGTGGAACAAAACACCAGGCATAAGGCCGAGCCTTCCACCCTTTACCAAGTATATAGATGTATTAATTAGCAGATAAATATTGTGATAGCCCCAACAAGTAAACATGTTCCAAATAGGAACAACATCTCCATGTTCCAACAAGGAACAAACTTCAGCTGCACCTGCAACTAGCAACGCTATAAGAGGGCTGAGCAAAGCGGTAACATAGCCAATCAACGGTTTGCTAGGAAAGTATGGTTAGGGGCTGACATGGCAATATGGGTGGCAAGATATAGCAAGTGGTAGGCATCGCAGCATAGGCATAGCAAAAGAGCGAGCAACTAGCATAGCAAAGATAGAAGTGATTTCGAGGGTATGGTCATCTTGCCTGCAATGTTCTCAGAGTTGTCGAAAGCTTGATCCTCGATAGCGTTCTCAACAGGCTCCTCGTTCACGTACTCGTCTCCCGACTCTACCCAAAGCAACAACACAAACAAAGGAACCACAATAAATCACGGTGCAATGCACAATCAACATGATGCAAAACATGACAAGATATGCATGAGGTGGTATGCAATGCTTATGTGCGCTCCGGAAGGTAAATGATGATCCAGGCATCAACTTGGCAAACCAAGCATGCCACTGGAAAGATGAGATGATTTCGGTTGAAATCGATATAAAGATCACCGGAATCGGATGCACGGTTTGCAAATGACAAGCAAAACAAGAATGGCGCAAATCTGCCATTAACAGCATGATGCCACTTAGCAAGCAACAATTAATTAAGCTACTGCACCCAAACGTAACAACAACGCACATGACAGTGATCTACACATGATGCTCGACAAAAGATGAGCACTGAGCTACGGCTAGTTCACATCATAACATGTTCAAACAAGCATGGCAAAAGTGCTCAAAGTAACAGGCTGGACATGGCAAAAACAGTAACAGGTTGCAATGTTCAGAGCAGCAAAACTACATGCTACAGGACCTTAAAATAGCAAAACATGGCATGGCATGAATCTACTCAAAGCCTAGAACAAAAGTCCCTTACTGACCATAAGCCAAAAAGGACTAGAAAATATAGTAACACCCATGTCAATATCGAAAGTCTTGTTAACAGATTCAGCAACATGACATGTCAAAAACTGATAACGAGATGGCATGTTAACAAGCTCAATGCACTCACTACAGAGCCTCAAATGATAAACTAAGCATACATACATCAAGAAAACATGAAATAGAAGACATACATGGCAAGAACACTAACATAGCATATATGGATCAACCACAACAAGCTAGGCAAAATTGAATAACATGTATACAATCTGCCAGGAATCATTTGGTAGCAAAAGTAGAGCTCGATTGACTCAAGCTATGGCATCCCATAATTGCAAACAAAGGCATGGATGGATAGAGCAAGTCATGATTTACAAAACACCCTTACTGAAGTATCTCAAAATATGCATAGATCTCTCGGTATCATCAAGTAAACATGGCATCAAAATCAGCTAAAACAGGGCTGAAATCAGCAACATTAGGACACCTACTTTGCATGCTTGTGCTAGTCACCACATAGATCACAAAAATACATGGCATACACCCCTGTAAAGATGGCATGGTATTTTACAAAACACATGTAGGACTCAAATACATAGGGTGCACATATTAATCATGGCAAAAATAACAAAAGTGCAACTTCTGATAAAATTCAGAAACTAACAGCACATAGCACTCTTCCAACAGCATTTCGGGCATCAAGATGAGCTCAAATGAAAATGATGCAATGGAACGAAATGATCTACTCTTCGAGACGAACATTTTGACATATTATACGCGAAAAATGGATCTACGGATGCGAAGATATAGCATGTTGAAAATTGCACAAAATAACATGATCTAAGGACTTAGAAGAAAAAATAGAGGAGAGGGAGATGAGGTCAACGGGAGCTCGGGGCCCGAGGCCGGATCGGGCTCCCGACCGGATCGGGCGACGGCGCGGAGGAGGCCGGGCTCCGGCGAGGAGGACGCCGGGGGGTCGGCCGGCGAGGGGCGGCGGTCGGCGGGGCCCGGCCGGAGGGGCGGCGATGGCCGGGAGGCGGCGGCGGCGCGACGCGACGGACGGGCCGGAGCGGCGCTGCCGGCGCGCGGGCGGGAGGCGCTGGCGGCACAGGGCGGAGGGAGCGGCCGGCGGCGGGCGGGCGCGCCGGGCGGCCAGCGCGGGCGGCGACTGAGACCATGGGGCGGATCCGCCGAGCGGGCCGCCAGGGGGAGGAGAGAGGAGGCGGCGGCGGGGCGCGGGCTGACGTGGCGCCATGATTGGCCGCGGCGGCGGGCGGGCGGACGCGTCTGCTCGCCGGACGTGTCCGGCGGCGCGGAGGAGCAAAACTGCTAGGGTTTCGGGGAGATGATCCGGATTTCGGGGGAGGTTTGCTTAAATAGGCATAGAGGGAGCTAGGAGAGTCCAAATGAGGTGTAGTTTTCGCCCACACGATCGTGATCGAACGACGGAGAGCATGGAGGTGACTTAGATGGGTTATCGGGCTGTTTTGAAAGGGTGTTGGGCTGCAACTTAAAAGAGGCCTTTGCGAGAGTGCGGTTAACCGTTGGAGTACCAAACGAGCTCCAAATGACCCGAAACTTGACCGGTGGTCTCCGGGTGTTATACCAAGGCCACTAGACAAACCTCGGTCCATTTCGAGAAGGTTTAATACCCGCACACGGAAAAACGTAAAAGGGACCGCCGGGGGAGATAGGAGTGCCGGATTGCAAAACGGACAACGGGAAAACTGCTCGGAATCATGAGACGAACACGTATGCAAATGCGATGCACATGATGACATAATATAAAATGCATGACATGGACAAAAAGCAAAATGAAGAAAACCCAACCACGGAGGGAATATCATATATCAAAGCCGAAAATGGCAAGAGTTGGAGTTACAAATATGGAAAGTTACTTCCGGGGTGTTACACCCAGTGATGACCGTAGTTTGAGGAGTTCGTGTATTCACTATGTGTTATGCTTTGGTCCGTTACTCTATTAAAAGGAGGCCTTAGTATCCCTTAGTTTCCGCTAGGACCCTGCTGCCACGGGAAGGTAGGACAAAAGATGTCATGCAAGTTCTTTTCCATAAGCACGTATGAGTATATTCGGAATACATGCCTACATTACATAGATGAATTGGAGCTACTTCTGTGTCACCCTATGTTATGATTGTTACATGATGAACCGCATCCGGCATAATTCTCCATCACCGATCCAATGCCTACGAGCTTTTCACATATTGTTCTTCGCTTATTTACTTTTCCGTTGCTACTGTTACAATCACTACAAAACCCAAAAATATTACTTTGCTACCGTTACCATTACTTCCATATTACTTTGCTACTAAATACTTTGCTGCAGATACTAAGTTATCCAGGTGCGGTTGAATTGACAACTCAACTGCTAATACTTGATGATATTCTTTGGCTCCCCTTGTGTCGAATCAATAAATTTGGGTTGAATACTCTACCCTCGAAAACTGTTGCGATCGCCTATACTTGTGGGTTATCAAGACTATTTTCTGGCTCTGTTGCCGGGGAGCATAGCTCTATTCTTCGAGTCACTTGGGATTTATATCTGCTGGTCACTATGCAGAACTTGAAAGACGAGAAAACAAAAATGTATCCCTCAACTACGAGGGGAGGTAAGGAACTGCCATCTAACTCTGCACTTGATTCACCTTCTGTTTTGAGTAAGCTTGCGACACCTAAACCCGCTTCTGCTATTAATTCTGATATGTCGCATGTTATTGATGATGTCACTTCTGCTATGCATGATACTTATGATGAAACTACTTCTATGCTTGATACTACTGTGCCACTTGGTGAACTTCTTGATGAACAACTTGCTAGGGCTAGAGAGAATGAAATTATTGAAACTGATAATATAGATGAAAGTGATAATGAAGACTCTCCCCCTAAATATGAATTGCTTGTTGTGCCTGAGGGCTATGTTATGGATGAAGAAACTGCTAGAGACTTTCTTGCTTGCAATGATAGAAGTGATCTTAAGAAATTATTAGCTAAGCTAAAACAAAAGACTCTGAATGCTAGAATGAAATATGATCCTGCTTATGCTACTTCACCTACCTTTGTTACTGATAAGGATTATGAATTCTCCATTGATCCTGATATAATTACTTTGGTTGAATCTGATCCTTTTTATGGCTATGAATCTGAAACTGTTGCCGCACATCTTACTAAATTAAATGATATAGCCACCCTATTCACTAATGATGAGAAAACTTGCTACTATTATATCCTTCAAATATTTCCGTTCTCATTAAAGGGTGATGCTAAGATATGGTTCAACTGTCTTGATCCTGGTTGTGTGCGTAGTCCCCAGGATATGATTTATTACTTCTCTGCTAAATATTTCCCCGCTCATAAGAAACAAGCTGCTTTAAGGGAAATATATAATTTTGTGCAAATTGAAGAAGAGAGTCTCCCACAAGCTTGGGGGAGGTTTCTCCAATTACTTAATGCTTTGCCTGATCATCCTCTCAAGAAAAGTGAAATACTTGATATCTTTTATAATGGACTAACCGATGCTTCCAGAGACCACCTGGATAGTTGTGATGGTTCTGTTTTCAGGGAAAGAACACCAGATGAAGCTGAAATTCTATTGAATAATATGTTGACCAATGAAAATAATTGGACACTTCCGAACCAACTCCTAAGCTAACTCAAAGAAAAGGGTGTTCTATTTCTCATCTGAAGATATGCAAGAGGCAAAGAAATCTATGAAAGAAAAAGGTATTAAAGCTGAAGATGTTAAGAATTTACACCCTATTGAAGAAATACATGGTCTTAACTTACCGCCTGTTGAAGAAATATATGATCTTAATTCAACACCTATTGAAGAAACTCCTGGACTTGATAATCCGACAAAGGTAGTAAAGGTAAATTCTCTCTATAGATTTGATGAAGGTGATATTCCCCAGTATAAGTCTGCTAGACAATGCTTAGATGAGTTTGAAAATTTTATTGTTAAACAAGAAAATTTTAATGCTTATTTTGGTAGACAATTAAAACAAAATGCTTATATGATTGAACACTTGGGTGATTATATGTCTAGAGTTCAAGGTGGACTTAAACTCATTAGTAAACAAGCTTCTATGGTTACCACCAAAGTAGAACAAGTACTTAAAGCTCAGAATGACTTGCTCAATGAATTGAATAGTAAGAATAATTTTGCTGTTAGAGTGGCTACTAGAACTTGTAAAATGACTCAGGAACCTTTGTATCCTGAAGGCCATCCTAAGAGAATTGAGCAAGATTCTCAGAGAAATGTAGATGCACCTAGTCCTTCTAAAAATAAGAAAAAGAAAAATGATAGGACTTTGCATGCTTCTAGTGAACCTGTTGTTGACACACCTGAGAATCCCAATGATATTTCTATTTCTGATGCTGAAACACAATCTAGTAATGAACATAAACCTAGTGATAATGTTAATGATGATGTTCATGTTGATGCTCAACCTAGCAATGACAATGATGTAGAGATTGAACCTGCTGTTGATCTTGATAACCCACAATCAAAGAATCAACGTTATGATAAGAGAGACTTTGTTGCTAGGAAACATGGTAAAGAAAGGGAGCCATGGGTTCAGAAACCCATGCCTTTTCCTCCCAAACCATCCAAGAAGAAGGATGATGAGTATTTTGAACGCTTCGCTGAAATGATTAGACCTATCTTTTTGCGTATGCGTTTAACTGATATGCTCAAAATGAAACCTTATGCTAAGTATATGAAAGAAACTGTTACAAATGAAAGAAAGATACCGTAAGCTGAAATTTCCACCATGCTTGCTTATTACACTTTCAAGGGAGGAATACCTAAGAAACTTGGAGATCCAGGAGTACCCACTATACCATGCTCCATTAAAAGAAACTATGTTAGAACTGCTTTATGTGATCTTGGAGCCAGTGTTAGTGTTATGCCTCTCTCTTTATATCGCAGACTTGATTTGAATAAATTGACACCTACTGAAATATCTTTGCAAATGGCTGATAAATCAACTGCTATACATGTCGGTATTTGTGAGGATGTGCCTGTTGTGGTTGCAAACGTTACTATTTTAACTGACTTTGTTATTCTTGATATTCCCGAGGACGATAGTACGTCTATTATTCTTGGGAGACCATTTTTGAATACTGCAGGGGCTGTTATTGATTGCAACAAAGGCAATGTCACTTTTCATGTTAATGGTAATGAGCATATGGTACACTTTTCGAGGAAACAACCTCAAGTCCACAGTATCAATTCTATTGGAAAAGTTCCATCGATTATTTTTGGAGGTTTGGAATTTCCTCTACCTACTGTCAAGAAGAAATATGATATTCTTATTATTGGGGATGTGCATATCCCCGTTGTGGTAACATAGTGTTATTCGAAATTTCTCCTATTCCATGTGATTCGGAACGAGTTTGTTAACAAGACTTGATCAACCTTGTTAGTGGATTCCTTTTGATGAGCATGAGATGGATGAAGTTAGAAGGCACAACCTTCTGCACCCTCTTTTTACTTTCTGTTATTTAGTTGAAGTAAAGTAAAAATAGAATTTTTTGTCTGTTTTCTGAATTATCCGTGCAATAAAAAATACCCCGAAAATAAAAGTTCTCCAAATGCCCTGAAATTTAAATATGATTTTTTCCGGAATATTTGAGAATATTTGGCACTGAGAACACATCATGGGGAGCTGGCACCTGGCCACGAGGGTCCAGGGCGCGCCCACCCCATGGGCGCCCCCCCTGCCTCGTGGGCCCACGATGGCTCCCCTCCACTTATTCCTACACCCACACACTTCTTCTTCCTCCCAAAAAAATCACCAACCAGCTCAACCACGAGTTCTAGCTCATTTTGCTGCGATTTTCGATCTCCTTGCTCAAATCACCTCTCACAAAACTGCTTTGGGGGATTGTTCCTTGATATGTGACTCCTCCAATGGTCCAATTAGTTTTTGGTCTAGTGCTTTATTCATTGCAAGTAGGTGACCATGTTCTTGAGCTTGCATGTCAAATTTATATGGTTCCAAGTAGTTCTAATGCATGATATAGGCTCTAGGCACTTGTGGGAGTAGTTGCTATCAATTTTGTTGAGCTTGGTTCACTTTTATTTTGAAGTTACTAAAATTTTCATAATTTTTTTAGAGGAAGAAATATGTTTAGAAAATGTACTAAGGTGGCTCTTCAAGGAAGAAAGGACCCAGGCTTGCAATGCGCGATGCTGACGATGAACCACCAAGGGACGCTCCAGTGCGGGCTTGTGAATGCCCTTCAGAGGACTTCATGGATCAAGCAGGAATCAAGGAAGAATTTAACGCATATGTGTGTAACGCTGATCTTGTGAGCTTCGAGGCAGATAAGTGCCGTCAGTACCACTATCTCACTAGTTCCTTTGTGAGGAGGTTTGAATTTTCATTGTCACGCAATTCTCAAACTGTCATGTTTGACCTTTATGAAAATTCTTATACTATGGACTTATAGGATTTTACCGCTGCTTGCAAACTTCCACAATGGGGTAGTACTAGTGAGCCTCACAAATCTGAGTTTAGAGATTTTCTTGCTTGTATAACTGTGGGGAAATCTAGAGACATAGCACAAGCTACCATAGGGAGCATTCATTTTCCTGCTATACATTATTTTGCTCTCTTCATAGTTAGGTGCATAAATGGTAAGGATGAAGCATGTCACATGTGTGTCCCCGACCTCAGTGTTCTCAGGAGTGCTGTGTTAGGAGATAAACATTATAATTTGGGAGCCATTGTTGCACGTAGGTTGCATAATAATAGATTTAATGGAGATTTCTTTGGTGGAATTTATGCAACTCGTTTAGCTAATTTTCTTGGTGTAACCATATGTGAGGAGGATATTGAGTTGCCTCCTGCTTATTTAGATTATGAGACTATGGTTCGTCATCGTTTTGTTGAGAGGAATGATCAGTTCCTCCATTACCGACTAATCTTTGACATACAACGCACCTATCACGTCGCTCTCCCTGTTTCTACCTTCTTTGACATTCAGGTGAAGGGGAGATATTTCATAACTAGGGAGGAGGCAAACGAGTACGAGAGGAGGGCTGAGATAGCTTGCCTCCAAGCTACGGCCCACAATGCAATGACTGCTGCATCTCAGTACAACCCTAACTATCACTTTGGATATCCGCCAGGCCAGCCGTGGCAATAGACCAACTTAGGCCAAAAGCCTAAGCTTGGGGGAGTACGTATTTCTCACCGACATTACATTCATGTTCACACACCACTACTAGCAAAACCCTTACCAGTAGCGCTGTTTTTTTGCTATTAGTAGCACGGGCAGGCCCACTACTGCTACGACGCTACAACTATTTTTTAGCAGTAGCGCTTGTCTGGCCCAACGCTACTGGTATATAAAGCTAGCTGTAGAGCGCTTCCAACCAGCGCTACTGGTAATTATCTACAGCGCATGGCACTAGCCAGCGCTACTGTTAGTTGAGTGCTACTGGTAATCTTTACCCCCACGCCACTGCTAACTTTTGTATTTTTGTGTGTGTTTTGGCTCTGTAAACAATTAAACAGATCCACCGTTTATACAATAACATGCATATTCATTGAAAAGCATGTGAGTCATCGATGAGCCAAAGTTATTAGAAGTCTCGACATGTCTCAAGTATCTCATCATCATCAATCATGGTCGAACACATGTCTCGAAATAGCGTTACAAGTCATTACAAGTTCTCAATACATGCAACTACATGGTCACATACTCATGTTTCATCATCTATGTAGACTATGATATGACCGCATAGAAGATAAGAACGATCACGATGATCAAAAGCGGTACTATGTAGTAGTTTTTGCAGCGGCACTGGTTCTGAATTCCCTGTTGTGCTATGAATCTCAAGTAACTAGCTTCGGCTTCCGCTCTGCTATGAAACCCTTTCTGGCTTCCGCCGGAGAAGCCAGAGACTTGGGCCCCACACTCGCCAATCATCATACACACCCTAACATGCCCTACATACACGGCATTCCACTTCCTCGCCATCGTTGATCTATATACCGCCGAGATGCACACACACACACACACACACACACACACACACACACACACACACACACACACACACACACACACACACATATATATATATATATATATATATATATATATATATATATATATATATATATATATATCATGAAGCTTAATTCAATGAAACAGTGATGAAATAGAAGAAACGTATATAGTAAACATAGTTAACAAATTTCATCGTACCGAAAGTAATTAACTAGACCGCGGCACCATACATCTAATAGTTTCATCATACACTGAGACATTCGAAGTTTCCTCATACATAAAGTAACAAGTAACTAAACAGACACATTGTTTTTAAGCAGTGCACTCTTCCCATCTGTCCATATCCGGAGGGTGTCACCAAGCTTAGTGAAAGGCGTCATGTCCCGACGCAGTAGGGCAATGCGGTTGGACGTCATTTCGCGATATTGGGCGCGTAGAACATCCCATTCTCTTCGAGGACATCTTTCATGATGATGGATGCAATTTCCTGCTAGATCCGTAGAAATCATTTCGTTGATTATCCGCACGGCTCCAAAGGCTTCGCCCATCTCTCGGATATGGGTATTGGATGAAGATTTCATGCAAAGTGATTGCACATCCTTCAGACTCCATCATTAGTTGGATGACGTAGAATCCATCATTCTCACTTCTTGCCGGTTGCAGGATGCAATAGAAGTCAGTCTTGTCACCGAAACAAAGACCGGACTTATTTGTTTTTTTTGGATTGGATGTAGCCACCCCGCATGCTGAAGCTCAGCATAGCTCTGTCTAGAACATGCTTTATGTGTGTGTAATCTTTCTTCTGTATGTTCTTCGATGGGTCCAAATATAGAGCGCGGGAGTAACACGGGTAAAGAACGATGAGAACGGCACGACACCCCCCGCTGCGCAAAATACACGATCAAGTTAGCCTCCATGCATGCAAAGTAACTATTGAAATGCACGTATGTGTTATACTGCTATCCGCGGATGACTTACAAGGGATGATAAGGTAGGAGAATCGTTTCTTTGTCCTTATTGCTGACCAAGAATTCTTCGATGTACTTACTCGCATTTTGACGGTTGGCATCATTGATTGACTAGAAGCCCTCATGCATGTAGTATGGGTCTGCGACCGCAAGACCGGTGACTTGCTCTCTCCTGATGATGTAGTTCATGTTCAGCGCATACAGGCGGACGAACGTAAAATCGAGTGTCCTCATTCGAAACATCTGGAAGATGTAATCAAACCTCAGGAAGAAGATGTCCTCGGGGCATGTGCGGGCGTACATCTTGCAACTGCTCGGCACATGAACCGTATAAACTGGGCATCCTGGATCATCCGAGGCGAGGAGGCTTCTCTCTGTCGAAAGCACATGGTCATGGAGTCTCCTGAGATCCCCTATTATGGTAGCTAGTGCATTCGCCGGTACCATTGGCTCTCCCGCGACATGGATTAATGGAGCATGTTTCATCGGTACACTGTCAACCTTGGTCGAAGGCAGCTGGCTGCTAGAACCAACATTGCCAGCTTTATTGGATTTTCTCGTCGTCGGTCTCTTCCTCTGCTTCTTCATGGTGGGCTGAGGTGCTGGTGGGTCTGTTAGACCCTCCCTGAGCACCACCCCTTGTGTTGTTGGGCTCAGCATTGGACGACTCTGGCTAAGTAGTTGAGCTTGGATGGAACCGGCATCTGGAAGCGTGTCCTGCGAGGATTGCATGTACAAAGACTTCTTGCACTCCCGAGGACGTTCCGGCTCTGGTACATGCATCTCTTATTCATATGGTTGACACATTGTTACTTCGTTGTCAAAGGCAGTATTGAAATACTGGTTAGGGCCATCGTCGACCTCCTCCATGTCATGATCGCTATCCTCTTCCATGTGGCAGATGGCATCATTTGCCGGAACGGTTGGCCCTCCTTCCTCATGTCTCTCGATCTCAGCAAGCAGCACCGACGATGGTTGTACTTGTGTAGGAGGGGTTGTGGTCATACCTTCTTGAAGTCCCGTTGGTGTGCTCCCGGCCACCTCGACACGAAGAAGATTTTTCAGCCGCAGGATCGGCCAATTTTTGCATTGGCCAAGCTGCGTGGGGGTCTCGTCATCCTCTCCATCGGTTTGTATCAGACAAGGGAGATCCTCGTAGCCCGCTTTCACACTCGCCGCGGAGACCCTTAAGGCGTTATCAGGCATCTGCCGGCGGTGAAACAATCGATCCTTAGGCTTCACTATAGTACCCTTCTCCACATCCACCAACCCGCCCTTCATGTTGTAAAGGAGGGTGCACAGAGTGGAGTTGGCCTACAAAGACATATACGTGTGGCGTCAGAGATCCAAAAAGAACGGCAACTGAAGATTAATTAATTAGTTGAGTTGATGAAGGTGCGACGCATATTTACCGTGAGGGCGTCGAGCTCAGCCAATGTCGACAGCCCGACATTCAAGCCAGAGATGGAGCTAGGGCTGCTGTGAGAGCTGGGTGTAGGAGCAGGTGCTAGAGGAGGTGCGGGTGCGGTTGCCATACTAGGTACAGGTATGGGTGCGGTGTTCATTGAGTTGCTCCCAGTGAAGCCGGGCATGGGAAAATCACTTGGTGGCGCGTTTGGATTTTGTTGCACCCATGGTGGCACGGATTTTCCTGATATTCAAAAATTCCAATTCTTTTCTTGCCTTCGGCCCATCCTTGGTTCTCTCCGGCATGTTATCAATGTTCCAAGCAAACTCCCAAGGATATTTTTTGTGATATGCATTTGATCAAGGCTATGAGGCGTGTCGAGTATGGGCCAGTATTCCAAGTCCCAGAAAATAGATCTCGTCTTCCATACCTTTAGCAGGGGCTCCGGCGCCTTTTTCTTCGTCTTTCCCGGCGAGGGCACTCTTCCCAGTTCTTCAATAACTTATATATTTTTGCACCTATACGCTTACGTGGAGGACCTCGATGCTCAGCCTTACCATTGAATAGATCTCCACGCTTTCTCCACGGGTCATCCTGCTCGAGCCATCTTCGATGCCCCATGCAAACGATTTTCGAAGACCCGCCATCTTTTGATAGCTGCAGAGAAGTTGTATCATCCATGCACCTCGTGCATCCGCAATATCCTTGGCACACCTAGCCGGAGAGATAGCCGTAACCGAGATAGTCCTGCACCGTCGTGATCAGCACGACTCTCATGTAGAAATACTCTCCTTTGCTTGCATCCCATGACTTCGCCGGCGTTGTCCATAAGGTATGTAGCTCCTCTTTCAGTAACCCGAGAAACAAATTTATATCATTGCCCGGTTGTCTCGGCCCTTGAATAAGAATAGCCATGTGTATGTATTTTTCCTTCATGCACACCCAAGGGGGAGGTTGTACATCCATACAAACACGGGCCATATGCTATGATTAATGTTCTGGTTGCCAAATGGATTCATGCCATCACTACTAGCGCCAAGCACGACGTTCCTTGGATCATTTGCGAAAAAATCAAATTCAGAATTTAATGCTCTCCACTGGCTAGCATCTACGACGTGTCTCAGCTTCGGCTCATCTCCGTCACCTGGCTTCACCCTCTTCGCGTGCCAGCGCATAAGCTTTGCTTCCTTAGGATCTACGAAATACCGCTGTAGACGCGGAGTGATCGGAAAGTACCATACAGCTTTCTGTGGAGCTTTCTTTCCGGCCTTTTTAAATCATGAAGCATTGCACTTTGGACAGAGGGTTTTTTCGCGTGCTCGTTTCGATATATGATGCAATCATTGATGTATGCGTGATATCTAATGTGTGGCAGATCAAGAGGGCACACAATTTTCTTTGCCTCCTCGACACTAGTAGGACACAGGCTTCCCGCGGGAAGAACCTTCTTTAGATACTTCAGAAGCTCATCCAGGCTTGTATCTGTCCATTTGTTTTTTTCCTTCATCTTTAGAAGTTCTAGTGTGAAACTCAAGCGGGTCACCTCGGGTTTGCAACCATCATACAAAGGAGTCATCGAGTCTACCTCCAGTTGCGCCAGTTTGGCCTCCTCTCTAGAAGCAGCTCTATCGCTAGTCGTCTTCTTGCGAAGCAGGTCTCGAACATGCGGGTCCCGCATGGCTGAACTTAGTAGCGACGAAGACGGCGGTGTGTCCACGTCTTCTCCGCCTTGAACTACGTCTTCGCCATCGACATTTCCGAGGCCGTCTTCCTCTTCGGGCACATAATCGGTCATCTCTTCGTCTGGTGGCCCCATGTCATTATTTCCTGCCCCGTCGACGTCCTCATCATCATCATCATCTTCACTTATCCACCGAGTATGGCCATGCATGAGCAGGTGCGCCTTAAATTTACCACCCTAAAAGTGGTCGAGCCTGACTCTTCCTTTGCATTTTTGACATGGACATAAAACATCCTTCAGTCTTTTTTCATACATGTCATCCATAGCGGATTGCTAGTATATTTCCACCATCCTTCCATTGACCTTCATGATCACCTGCGCGTGAAGCAAATATTATAACCACGTATATATGCATGCATGGATCAAATTCATACAAAAATTCGGCATGACCTTCCCTAAACATAGGACATATTGAGTTTGCATGCCCGAAATTCGCCGAAACGGAATTGAATCGACATTTCAGCAAAACATAGGCAACTCATGTCACCCACATTATTTCATCAAACACACAATGTAGGCAACTCAAATTATGCCACACACAATTCGGTATATATATATATTCTCATATATATATATATATATATATATATATATATATATATATATATATATATATATATATATATATATATATATATATATATATATAGTTTCGTCCAATCCACACAAACTCCTTTTTTGCTCACCTATGTGTCGAGAGGGATATCGAGCACCTTTCTTCTTAATTACCTAGTAGCTCTAGATATATAGCTCTAACTAGCTAGCTAGCTAGGGAGGGAGAGAGCTAGCTAGCTAGGGAGATAGTGGGAGAGGAGAGGGAGAGGAGAGGGAGAGGAGAGGGAAGGCATTAATGGAAGAGGGGAGGGCAAAGAAGAAGGGAGGAGGGCATTAATGGAGGGGTGGTGGTGGAGGGCACAAAGAAAAGGGGGGTGGTGGAGGGCAAAGAAGAGGGGGGGAGGGGGCTCTAATGGAGGGGTGGTGGAGGGGCAAAGAAGAGGGGGAGGGGGCTTCTAATGGAGGGGTGCTTTGGAGGGGAAAAGAAGAGGGGGAGGGAGGGCTCTAATGGAGGGGTGGTGGAGGGGGAGCATTGAAAGGAACAAGCAAGGTGCAAGGAAAGGGGGAGAAAGGAAGGGGGAAGAAGAGAGGGGAGGAAGAAGGGGAAAGGTGGTAGGTGGTTGGCGGGCATAGCAGTACCGCGGGACACCTATACGCGCAACTGCTATGGTAGCTTGCAAAATAGCTAAGGCTAGAGTTTGCACTACTTATAGCGCGGGAAAGAAACACACGCTACTGGTAAAGTATTGTACATAGAAAAATTAGTAGTATCGCTCTTAGACAAACAGGCGCTATAGATAATAAACTAGCATTAGCGCAGGTTGGAGGTCAGGCGCTGCTGCTATTTTTTGACCGGGGGGTGTGGTGTGTTACATTTAATAGTAGTGTGGGGCTAGGTAACAAGCGCTGCTGCTAACTGATACCAATAGCGTTGTTCACTGCCAGCACTACTGCTAACTACTAGTAGCATTGGTTTGTAGACAAACGCTACTGGTAAACTTCTATCTATAGGCATTTTCCTCGTAGTGCACTCATTGCTAGTTGTCGGTGCTCGTACTCTTTCATTGTAATATCCATGCTAGTTTATTTTACTTTTTTATGCTTTCTTCTTGTGTGTTTGAAAAACCTTAAGAAAACCAAAAAAAATTAGTTGTAGCCTTTAGCTAGTTTACTTTCTTGCTGTAGTAGTAATAATTAAAAGAAAACCCAAAAATATTTCATGTTCTTCTTTTGCTTGTTGGGAGCTTTCCCGTGTAAATAGTTTCATTTCTTTTCTTTTCTTTTGGGGTCGATAGGAGAAGGCCATGATTAAATTATTAAAGTGTCTCTATTATGCATTATTGTTGATTTAACCAAGAGCCCATATTGCCTTGTCTTCTCCTATTTATTGAATGCTTGCAGATTCCAGCTTAGTCCAATGCACGTGCTCTATTATTATTATTCACATCGTTCGGTCGTGCAAGTGAAAGGCAATTATGACGATATATGATGGACTGATTGAGATGAGAGAAGCTGGTATGAACTCGACCTCTCTTGTTTTGTTAATATGATTAGTTCATCATTCTTGATTCAGCTTATTATGAATAAACATGTTTGCAATGACAATTAGAGATCATAGTTGCTCGTGCCATGATTGATTAGCTACGAGTTTATAATGGTTTACCTTGCGTGCCAACATGCTATTAAAATGGTTGTGTTGTGGTATGATAGGCTGGTATCCTCCTTTGAATGATTCAAGTGACTTTACTTGGCACATATTCACACATGTAGTTGAAACAAAATCAACATAGCCTCCACGATATTTATGTTCATGGTGGATTATATCCTACTCATGCTTGCACTCAATGTTTATTAATTTTAATGCATGTTCATGACTGTTGTCGCTCTCTAGTTGGTCGTTTCCCAGTCTTTTGCTAACCTTCACTTGTACTAAGCGGGAATACTGCTTGTGCATCCAATCCCTTAAACCCCAAAGTTATTCCATATGAGTCCACTATATCTTCCTATATGCAGTATCTACCTGCCGTTCCAAGTAAATTTGTATGTGCCAAACTCTAAACCTTCAAATGAAATTTTGTTTTGTATGCTCGAATAGCTCATGTATCAACTAGGGCTGTACATATCTTCCATGTTAGGCGGGTTATTCTCAAGAGGAGTGGACTCCGCTCCTCACTCACAAGAAAATGGCTGGTCACCGGGATGCCCAGTCCCATGCTTTATGCAAAGTAAATCAAAATAATTGCTAATAAAACTCCCCCGGACTGTTGTTAGTTGGAGCCACTCGTTGTTTCGAGCAAGCCATGGATTGATGCTTGTTGGTGGAGGGGGAGTATAAAATTTACCATTCTGTTTGGGAACTGCCTATAATGTGTGTAGCATGGAAGATATCGCCATCTCTTTGTTGTTATGTTGACAATGAAAGTATGCCGCTCAAAATATTATTTATCTCTATTTCAAAACCGAGTTCTGGCACCTCTACAAATCCCTGCTTCCCTCTGCAAAGGGCATATCTATTTACTTTTATGTTGAGTCATCACCCTCTTATTAAAAAGCACCAGCTAGAGAGCACCGCTGTCATTTGCATTCATTACTGTTAATTTATATTGGGTATGACTATGATTGGATATCTTTTACCATGAATTACAATGTCTAGTGAGTCCTTGATCTTTAAAGGTGCTCTCCATGTATGTTTTCCGGTCTCAGAAAGGGCTAGCGAGATACCATCTTGTTATATCATATTATTATTGTTTTGAGAAAGTGTTGTCATCCGAGATTCATTATTATTGTTCGCTAGTTGATTATGCCATTGATATGAGTAATATGAGGCCTAAGAGTTATTGTGAATATGGTTAGTTCATGATCTTTGTTGAAAACTTGAATGTTGGCTTTACATATTTGCAACAACAAGTGCAAACAGAGTTTGTCAAAGTTTTTCTTTATCACTTTTAGTTTATCAACTGAATTGCTTGAGGATAAGCAAAGGTTTAAGCTTGGGGGAGTTCATACATCTCCGTCGTATCTACATTTCCAAACACTTTCGCCCTTGTTTTGGACTCTAACTTGCATGATTTGAATGGAACTAACCCGGACTGACGTTGTTTTCAGCAGAATTGCCATGGTGTTATTTTTGTGCGGAAACAGAAGTTCCCGGAATGACCTGAAAATCAACGGATATTATTTTTGGAAAATATAAAAAATACTGGCAAAATAATCAAGGCCAGGGCCCCACACCCTCTCCACGAGGGTGGGCGCGCCGCCTACAGGCGCGCCCCTGCCTCATGGGCCCCCTGGAGCTCCACCGACCTCTACTCCAACTCCATATATTCGTGTTCGGGAAGAAAAAAATCAGAGAGAAAGATTCATCGCGTTTTACGATACGGAGCCGCCGCCAAGCCCTAAACTCTCTTGGGAGGGCAGATCTGGAGTCTGTTCGGGGCTCCGGAGAGGGGAATCCGTCGCCATCGTCATCATCTACCATCCTCCATCACCAATTTCATGATGCTCACCGCCATGCGTGAGTAATTCCATCATAGGATTGCTGGACGGTGATGTGTTGGATGAGATTTATCATGTAATCGAGTTAGTTTTGTTAGGGTTTGATCCCTAGTATCCATTATGTTCTGAGATTGATGTTGCTATGACTTTGCTATGCTTAATGCTTGTCACTAGGGCCCGAGTGCCATGATTTCAGATCTGAACCTATTATGTTTTGATGAATATATGTGAGTTCTTGATCCTATCTTGCAAGTCTATAGTCACCTACTATGTGTTATGATCCGGCAACCCCGAAGTGACAATAATCGGGACCACTCCCGGTGATGACCGTAGTTTGAGGAGTTCGTGTATTCAGTATGTGTTAATGCTTTGGTGCGGTACTCTATTAAAAGGAGGCCTTAATATCCCTTAGTTTCCGCTAGGACCCCGCTGCCACGGGAGGGTAGGACAAAAGATGTCATGCGATTTCTTTTCCATAAGCACGTATGACTATATTCAGAATACATGCCTACATTATATTGATGAATTGGATCTAGTTCTGTGTCACCCTATGTTATGATTGTTACATGATGAACCGCATCTGGCATGATTCTCCATCACCGATCCAATGCCTACGAGCTTTTCACATATTGTTCTCCGCTTATTCACATTTTCGTTGCTACTGTTACAATCACTACAAAACCCAAAAATATTACTTTGCTACCGTTACCGTTACTTCCATATTACTTTGCTACTAAATACTTTGCTGCAGATACTAAGTTATCCAGGTGTGGTTGAATTGACAACTCAACTGCTAATACTTGAGGATATTCTTTGGCTCCCCTTGTGTCGAATCAATAAATTTGGGTTGAATACTCTACCCTCGAAAACTGTTGTGATCCCCTATACTTGTGGGTTATCAAGACACCATCACACCACTTGGGATTGTTAGAGATGTTGAAGTCTTGAGTGGGAAAATAAAATATCCTACTGATTTTCATGTTCTTGGTTCCCCACAACATGGCTTTGGTCCCATTATCTTTGGTAGACCTTTCTTGAACACTGTCAATGCTACTATAGATTGTCATAAACAAACAATCAGTCTTAGCTTTGGTGATGAGTCTCATGAGTTTAATTTCTCTAAGTTTAGTAGAAAACATAATAGGAAATAATTACCTGGTAAGGATGACATAATTGGTCTTGCTTCTATTTTCGTGCCTCCTACTGATCCACTAGAACAGTATTTCCTAGACCACGAAAATGATATGCATAAGCATGAAAGAAATGAAATTGATAAAATTTATTTGAACGACGACCTCTGCTCAAGCACAATTTTCCTATTGAAACTTTAGGAGGTCCTCCTCCACCTAAAGGTGTTCCTGTGTTCGAATGAAAACAATTGCCAGACACTTTGAAATATGCTTATCTTGATGAGAAAAAGATATATCATGTTATTATTAGTGCTAACCTTTCAAAACATGAAGAAGAAAGATTGTTTAAAATTCTGAAGAAGCATCCGAGCTGCTATTGAGTATACTCTTGATGATCTTAAGGGCATTAATCCCACTCCATGTCGGCACAAGATTAATATGTAACCTTATGCTAAACCCGTTGTTGATCACCAACGAAGTGTGAATCCTAAGATGAAGGAAGTGGTAAGAACTGAAATATTTAAACTTCTGGAAGGAGGTATAATTTATCCCATAGCTGATAGTAGATGGGTAAGTCCCATTCGTTGTGTCCCTAATAAGGGAGGTATTACCATTGTTCCTAATGATAAAAATGAACTCATTCCACAAAGAATTTTCACTGGCTATAGAATGGTAATTGATTCTAGAAAATTAAATAAAGCAACTAGAAAAGATAATTACTAACTAAGAGCACACACTTTTTCCTCCTTGATGGATATTTTGGTTTTCTCACATACCCGTTTCACAACCTGATCAAGAGAAAACCACCTTTACTTGCCCTTTTGGAACTTATGCTTATAGACATATGCCTTTTGGTTTATGCAATGCACCTGCTACCTTTGAAAGATGTATGGCTGCTATATTCTCTAATTTTTGTGACAAGATTGTTGACGTTTTCATGGATGAGTTTTTCGTTTATGGAATTTCTGTTGATGATTGCTTAAGCAACCTTGATCGAGTTTTGCAGAGATGTGAGCAAACTAATACTGTCTTGAATTGGGAGAAGTGCGACTTTATGGTTAATGAAGGTATTGTTTGGGGGCGTAAAATTTCTGAATGAGGTATCAAGGTGGATAAAGATAAAGTTGATGCAATTGAGAAAATGCCATGTCCCAAAGATATTAAAGGTATTCGTAGTTTCCTTCGTCATGCTGGTTTCTATAGGAGGTTTATTAAAGACTTCTCTAAAATTTCTAGGCCTCTTACAAATCTTTCACAAAAGGATGTTCCGTTTGTTTTTGATGATGATTGTGTAGAAGCCTTCAAAACACTCAAGCAAGCCTTAACTTCTACACCTATAGTACAACCACCTGATTGGAACTTACCTTTTGAAATTATGTGTGATGCTAGTGATTATGTTGTTGCTGCTGTTCTAGGACAAAGAGTTGATAAAAAATTAAATGTTATCCATTATGCTAGTAAAACTCTAGACACTGCATGCACGAAATTATGCTACTACTGAAATGTAACACCCCAAAAATTTAGCCAAGTTTTAAATATTAAAATTTTTGCCAGGAGTTTAAAACTTTTATTTCTGTTGATTTCAGAACTCTTCTTTTAATATTAAGGTGTCTTTTCCATGTGGAGTTTTCCAAGACATATTGGAATTCTATGCCATCTCATTAAAACAATTTCTAAATCAGCAGATTTAATTTTTTCACCCTGACCTATAATCATTAAAATGGCTTGTTTTAAATTTTGGAGCTCTGTTTGTACTACAACCATTTGATAGAATCACTTAAAATTCCAGCCAAAATTTGGAGATGTCATGTGATGTCTCTAAATCACTTGTGTGCATTAATATAATTATTTCATTGCTTATTTTGAGTGTTACACATGTTTTTCTTCTCTGGTACAGTAGGCATTTTTGCACTACAACCCAATTAAATATTCCTCTAGAGCCTCCACCAAAATTATGGGATGTCAGTAGTAGCCTGCCATCCAACTTTATGCAAAAACCTAGTGTTGTTCTTTGGAAAACATTGAGTGAATCATCCTCATCTTCATTCTGGTGCCATTCGGTGAATTGTACTGCAACCATCTCCTAACTTGCTTCTTCTTCCATAATTCCTTTTCCTACTTATAGTCCTCCTTGCCAAACCCTTAAGTCCAGGAAAATGGACCCTTTGGAAGATTTTTGGTTCATAAAACAGTGCCATTCACTTTTTGCCGAGAATTGAAGTTTTGCATAACTTGCACTAACAAGTTTTTGCTTTTGTCAAACTAACTTCACCACCCTCTTATCCATCCAGAGAGGCACTGATCTAGAGAATTTGGCCACCCCAAGTGTTGCCTAAATGCCCTTGGCATTTTGACAAACACCCTGAGCGCATAGCCAGATTCGGCATGATTTCAAGTTTACATTGTGAACTTGAGCCCCTGGCCTATCCACCATGTCCCTTGATCCCCTTGCTAACCCTAACCTAGCCTTGTTTACTGCCAGCCTCACCCAAGCCCTGTAGCATGCCATGGCATTTCATCGAGCACCTTCCGTGCGTGCTCTGGGCGCGAGCAGAGCACGCGTATTGCACGTGCCGCGCCCGAGCCGACGTGTCGCGCCCCTGGCTTGCCACCACTCCGCAGAGCCGCGCCACTCGCTTGGCCTCTCGCTGCGTCGTGCCAAGAACCCCGACCGCCTCTGCAGCGTTTCCAGCAAGCTCTTGGCGGCACGCCGGCGTCCGCGGCGCGCCTCTGCCGCGGTCAGCGCCGCCAAAGCCACCCCGGCTCGCCACCTGCCCCTGTGAGCAAGCCAGCTCATCCCCTCGCTCGTCGGCTAGCTCCCGCCGTCGCCACGACGCCCTGACGCTACAGGGAGCCGGTTCGCCGTCGTCCTTATCGCCGGCCGCCTCGGAACCGACCTCCACCGCTATATAAGGAAGCCCCGAGCGTCTCCGAGCCCTCAGGTAGCCTCTCGCTGTCTCACTAGCGCCCCCATCGCCACCAATTGGAGGGGAGCAGGTCATCTTCAACCTCTCCGGTCAGTTCGGCCACCGCCTCCTCCCGGCTCCGTTCGGCGCAACCAGGGCCACCCCCTTTCCAATCTATTTACCAGAAACCCTCTCTTCCTCACCTGAACCCTTCCCCATACTCAATTTCGATAGGGAACCACCGCGGCCCCAAAACCACTTCGCCCCCGAAGCTTTCCTCCGTCATGGCTTCGCCGCGGCGATTTCTCCATCCTGTCCTCCCTCGACTACTGTAAGGACCGCCCAGTCTTGCGGATCCATCCCGCCCTCCAGAGGCCGCCAAGAGCCGCTGCCGGCGTTGGTCGCCGAGCCCCGCCTGCTCGCCAGAGGAGGAAGGAGGCGGGGAAGACTAGTCAAACCTGACTAGTGGGCCCCTGGACCCACTGTAAGTGACACCCCGCGCGTCCACGCTGGATAAGTGGAGGCGTAATGTCAAAATACGCCTCCGACGTGGTCAGTAATCAAACTGTTTTTCTGTTTTATTTTTTAAAATCAGATTTTGACCAGGACTTTGACTGTTTATAACTTTTTGAATACAACTCCAAATGAATTGATTCTTTTTCCTACCACTCTCAAATATGGTCTAGTTTATTTTAAGATTTATTTGAAAAAAATTCTGACAACTTTTTTGTGCTGTTTTGATTTTGTGTAGTAATTCAAATATATTCTTTGAAATAGGATTTTTGAAGATTTCAAGATGTGTTGGAATGCACCCTGCCTTCCCATGACCTGAAGGCAAGCATTCTGAACCCTGGTGTAATTTTTGTGTGTGTTGCTTGGCACGGTGGCAACACCACCCCGACACGAGCATACGTCATTTTATGTGAGGAGGTGTTCCAACTCATGAGTGCATGTTAATGAATTTCATGCAAATGGAGCTGATATGATTGTAATAGAAATCACCGTCATATGCCTCTCATGCATACCGGGAGGAAAGCCGGGAAGGCCTCTGTCTTGGGTGGACATGGTCTTGTCCCTAGTCCTCCGTCGAGACGGACGTGCCCGGTATGGCATGAGGGAGTATGTCGCGTGGTGTTTCTATCTGTTGTTTGAAGTATATGCATTGTTATACTAATCTTGCAGGGAACATTACAACCTCCTGAGTCGACCATAGATCCATTCTTGTGCCAGTAACCCCCATACTTGCTTCGTACTACCACTCGTCTCTACAACTAGTAGGGTACGGTTTAGTAAGTTGTCAACCCCTTTCCTAGCACACACCGTACATGAGAGGCCATGGTGGAAGATACGGAGGCCTCCGTAGTCATACCATCGGTGCAGGAGCATGGGTGTTTCGGTTGTAGCCAAGGGGTAGCTCCCAGCTTCTGCTGCTGTATAAAATTTGTCATCCCATGTTACGTCGAGGTTGTGGCCTCCCCACTTAGAGTTTTGCTTAACAGGTGTCGTGGGTAATTCCAGACACATGTGAGTCAAGCTGGTGTGTGCAAGTTAGGTGTGTTTTCAACAAAAAGACTGTAGACGAAATTAGTCCCGATGGACTAAAGGAATCCGTTAATCGTGGGTAAAGAGTACACCCTCTGCAGAGATTAAACCTATTCGAATATCTGTGTCCATGGTTAAGGATTACAGTCTGGGATGGTTCAAGTGTCGGTCTTCGGAGGTGAAAGTGTTAAACCTGGAATCACGATTGTGATTTGTGATAAATTATGATTATTATTTTCGATGTGGACTAACCTGTGATATTTTTTTTGGTATTATCGAATGTCCCAGGGATGGTTCTACCTCCTGGATATTCACTGTATTTATTTATAGCCCTTTATGTGGTGTCGCTAAGACGCCCGACTGCGGCATTTCTTTTAAAGCCCTTTATGTGGTGTCGCTAAGACGCCCGACTGCGGCATTTCTTTTAAAGCCCTTTATGCAGTGTCGCTAAGACGCCTTGGCATTGTGGCATTTCTTTTAAAGCCCTTTATGTGGTGTCGCTAAGACGCCTCGATCGCTGACATTCTTTTAAAGCCCTTTATGTGGTGTCGCTAAGACGCCTGACCGTGGCATTTCTTTTAAAGCCCTTTATGCGGTGTCGCTAAGATGCCCGACTGTGGCATTTCTTTTAAAGCCCTTTATGTGGTGTCGCAAAGACGCCCGACTGCGGCATTTCTTTTAAAGCCCTTTATGCGGTGTCGCTAAGATGCCCGACTGTGGCATTTCTTTTAAAGCCCTTTATGCGGTGTCGCTCAGACGCCCGATTGTGGCATTTCTTTTGAAGTCCTTTATGTTATTTATTTCGTAATTTTTATACTACCATATTATTGCATATTCATAAATAACATGCTTGCACGCATCAGAGTTTATTTATCTTTTGTGACTGACGTCATGAGCATAAGATATTTTCGGCATATTATTGTTATATTATACCCGTGTTCATAACGTTTGCGAGTACATTCAAAGTACTCACTGGCTTGTCCCTGGCTATTGTCTTGGCCAGATTTCTTGCTTGGAGAGGAGCGTTGCGATGATAGCCCCGGAACCTAAGCAACAGAGACCGCAGCCTCGCGAAGATAGGAGTTAACCTGGTCAGCTGTTCCCGTGGGAAATGGAGTTCCATGGACACTGATGATCCACAAACCGCTTCCGCCATCAACCTTTAGAAACCATTTGTTGTACTCACAGACCGGCATGGTCTTGTACTACTTATATTGTATTTTGCTTGGAATTTCTGTTTCAAGTTGGTGCCTTATCAGCTAACAGTTATCCTGGGGCTGGTAAGCACAAGGGCCATTTTTTTGGGATTAACACCCGGAAAAATCGGTCGCCACAGACTTGGTATCAGAGCCAGGCTGACCATTGGCTAATCCTATCTTAGCCAGGTCAATAAAATTAGGCTAATAACCCACCAAGCCATGACCAAAACCTCAGCCAAGCTTCTCGTACAAGATAGCCACACAGTGACCCGACGCTTTTGGCAGTCGGTGCCCAACCTATCAACCTAGCCCATCTATCACACACCAGTGACCAGCACCAAAGGTGTCTCATTCGCAAGCATGCGAAGGAAGACTCCGTTCCCTTTTTCTATAAAAGGGCGCGCTCGCCTCAACCCAGCCCAGCACAGCCGCTAACCCAAACCCAAGCCACCATGCCTGGTCCCGTAGTGCACCATGAGACTACAGCAACCAACCTTGGAGGTTTTGTGACCATACTCGCAAACTCACCCGTCGTGCTTATGCGTTAGAAGAGCCACCTGAATATGTTGTATACCAAGGACCCATAAGTGGTGAGAGCCATCAATTACAGGCCCTTTGTACATATCTACGGTGAGGGGTCGGCACCGAGCGCCTCTCTTGGTTCACCGAAGAACAACTTCCTTTGAGCCACAAGCCATCCAACTAGCTGCTCGAGAGGCTATAGTTCATCTCGGGCACTGTTGCCCGAGTTAACGTCGCTCGTTCCACTACTACCCAAGGCGTGAAGGGTATGGTAGACCACCCCAAGTTGCCAACGGAGATCACGAGACGGATCCCGCATTGCTGCACATAGTGCGCTATGTAAGTGCACTGGAGGACCTATTCGATCAAATCACCATTGATCTGATCGCAGCTCGTGGAGAGCTGGTTCGTCGAGCCCCAGCGAGAGAGGAGATCGAGCCCAACGCCGACAACCCAGTCGTGCTGTTTGGACAACCGATCGAGACCCTGAGGTCAGCCCCAGCCGTCAGCCAAGGTGCTTTGATGACCCCAGAAGTGCTTCGCCGCCTCCTGGGAGCACACTCCAACGGGGTTGTGGACAACAATCCCCGCGATAGTCATCATCACTACCCCGAGCCTGCATCCCCTCAGCCCTCTCCAGCAAATTCCGACAGTGAGAACCGTGGAGAAGCCTCGACATCCACAAGGGACGCCCGTTTGGATGTAAACGAAGTAGACTAAGTCACTCGAGTAGTGGCGAGTCCACGTGTACCCTCGCTTTGTAATCCTGTGATCCCTTAAATTAACGCAGCCTGGCATCGTGCATCTGTTTTATGTAGTAGCCTTGCATGGATGTATTAGGATGCAGTGTGATTTCTCTATCCTTGGCGCAACCACCAAAAACCGCCCCGACAACCCCCCCACAGTGATACGTCACTTTAGTAAGATGTGTGTATCTGTGGTTGACCCGAGCTGAGCCGGCAGATTCTTTACTTTTTACCGCGGTAAAGGACCCAGCCCCGGTGCTATAAAAAGGCCACCGAGTGACCTTGCCAAGCACCCCTCACCTTGTGCACCATCCTCACAACCATTTCCTGCCATGCCGAGCCCTAGTATTTATCTGAGGACTCCAGATGCTACCCCAGGTAGTTTTGTCAAGGTATTGTGGGATTTTACCCGCAGTACCATGGGCGCTACCCAGCCACCCCAGTACGAGCTATTCAAATCGAGGATCACCCCTTCCACCTCGAGATATTGGGCAGCCGTGCACATCCCGCCCGTAAACCCAAACCAAGATCCAACATAAGTCTCCTTTGTGGGGAAATCTATGCCAACCTCGCATATGGCCGTAGAAGATGCTGCATATGAAGCACTTGCTCGCCTTCGATTCGCGGTACCCTATGCCAGCGAACGAGGGTATTATTATTTTCCGAGCCGTGCAGCACCCGGAGGAGTAACATCTTTTCCAGGTGGACGTATTGAGAGAGACCCAGTCTTGGCCAACCTCGTCCAATACGTCATCGCTCAAGAACGTTTAACCCAACATGTGATGGGTTACCTATAGAGCCTCGCGGATTTAAATCCTCAGATCGCCATCGGCAGATCACTAAGGCCCGACCAGGAGAGGCACATTCATCGACTGGTCAATCCACTTCCTCCGACAGAGGAAGAGTGTATCCCAGTGCCGGAAACGTTTTCTCAGGACCCCGTCCAGTTATCGTTTTCAATTTAGATGCACCGCTGTATTTATTACCGTAACTTTTATTTATGTGTTGTAACTTATGCTTAGTACCCCGAGTTCCGCGGCGAGTATATCATTAAAGTAAGTAACTCTGTTGCGGTTTGACTCTAATGTATTACTATTTTCTCTCGCGAGAAATCCTGGAGTGAGATTTCTTTTCCCTGAGTTGCCGCATCGTATATTTTCTCACGACATAGATTATTTATTTCACGCCGCACCACGGCAGCGGACTCACCACCACGATTACACGAACACATACACTGCTTGCAAAAATTTTGCAACTGTGTTGCGTCTAACTAAGCACTTCCCAACAACAGTGTGACGTCCCAGACCGGAGTTTCAGTTGCCTTCCAGGGTTTCCGAGTTTTGTCGTGTGGTTTGTTTTGTTTTTGCATTGCATCATGTCATCTCTTGCATTGCATCATCTCATCATGCCATCATATCATTAATTTTTGCAACTCTTCTAAATAAATTGTATGGATTTTTCGATCCATTTAAATCGAGGGATATTCACATGGTGACTTCTCTTTATAACATATCCTCCCAATATTAGGGAGCTATATTAAAAATATTCCATTGTTTTGGAATCATCATAACCCACTTGCAAAATTCCAATGCCCTTTCTACTTCAAGTTTGGTCTCCAAACCTTGCCATTATTTCTTCTATCATTTTCCGGAGTTCCACCAAAAATCCTTGGATCATTTTTGTTAAATTCCTCATATTTTTGTGAGCTCGGGAAAATTATCCGTGTGTCCAAATCCTTTCCCCAACCCTCTCTTTCTTTTCTTCTCTTTATCTGTTTTCTGCTAAAATATATATATTAGAGAGAGAGCCCAGCCGGCCCCTGGCCTTCCTTCTCCTCCAGGCCGGCCCATTCCTCCCAAGGCCCAGGCGGTGCCCTTCCTAGCCTCTAACCCTAGCCCATCTCTCCCGATCCCCTTCTCCCCTCGTCCTCCTCCTAGCGCCGCACGCCTCCTCCCGATCCCCCGATTCCATCTCTTCCCCTCGATCCCCTCTGCTTCCCTCGCGTCGGCCCCCTCCTCCTAGCGCCGCCGCCAGGGCATCTCGCCGACCCTGCGCCACCTCGTAGCCGGCCCTTCCTCGTCCTTCCTCGCCGCGCCTCAACCCTCCTCGAGCGCCGCGCGCCCGACCTCCTACCTCCCCGTCGCAGCTCCTCCGCGCACCAGGCCGGACCCCCCCCGGTGGCCTCCTCGTCGCCGCCCGAGCGGGTTTCCTCCGTCCATCTCCATCGCCTCCCCTCCATCCGCGCCCGGCCTCCTGCATCCTCTCGCCGTCCCCGTGCCAGGGACCCGATCCTCGCCGCCCCGGCCCGGAGTCGCCGAGCCCTGCCATGGCTGCGCCTCCCTCCGTCATCCTCCCTGCCGCCAACGTCGCCGGACAAGGGCGTCCCGAGGCCGACCCGTCCACCATCAGCGCCCGGCGTCTCCGTCCCGTTCCGTGTTGCTGCTGCCGCATGGACGCCAAGTTCACACCAGGACCGCCAAGCATCGTCTCCGGGAGTTCTCCCCAAGTACCACGATTGTAGCCGGTGTGATTTTGTCAAGTCCGACTACGACGTGCCCGATTGCATTCGTTGTGGATTTCATCAAGTACCACTACGTTTGCCATGTACATCTACACCAAGACTGCCCCGAGACCGACAAGTACCCCGACAAACGACAAGTACCCCTTCGGAGATGCCAAGATCGACTACACGATGATGCGACAAGTGTCCCGACGATACGCCAAGTACCTCTACCGTCGTCGCCGGGAACGCCAAGTACCACTACGACCCAACGACTTCCTCTCCGAACGTGTACCCCTACTTCCCTCGGTGATCATCGCGAGAACGACTACTTCCTCGACTTCCCTCGACGACCCGTGAACGTCTACTTCCCTCTACGAAACGCTTTCCGTCCCGATTGCTCGCTTCGAAGGTATAACCCGTGATTTGACCGACCGTGTCCGAATCATCCTTGCGATGCCCTCTTTTGCCATGCCACCGTTCCGTGGGAACCCGGAATCCGGGATCACCCCACCATCTTGGATGACTCGCTTCCGTCACACTTTCCTTTGTACCGGTTTCTCCGTGAGCTATCGGAACCGATATGTTTCCGTGGCATCATTTTCGGATTCGTTGCCGTGGCACCCCTTTCTTCCACCACGGTGACACAATGCTTCATAACATGCTCTTGTCAACATTTTCATAAATTGCTTAAAACTTGCATTTGTCATCCGCATCATGATAACAACATTTAAATGCTTAATATTGTTGTTTGCATTAATTTTGCTTAAGTGTCATGTTAAAATGATTTATTTCATAACTAAATAACCGTAGCTCCATTTTAAATAAATTATATATGTAAATGGGGTAGAAAAATGCCTAGTTTAACATGGTGTACTTGTTTTGCATGTTTAACAACTCTAAAATATGCTTTAGGTCAGATCTGTACCTAATCCATAATTTGCATATGGGGATTTTCCGGAATTGTTGTTCGTTGTTTCCGGCCTCATTTAACCTTGCCTAAATAGATAGTTTAATTATGCTTCACCCTCTTGCCATGTTTAATAACATTTAATATTGTTGAGTACCTAATCGGGAGAGAACTAAATAATTGATGTGGTGTTTCGTCAATATGCAACTCGTTGCATATTGGGCTCCACTTAACTTGTAGTGTTGCTTGTGCATATTGCCATGCCATGCTTTTTAAACCGGACATGCATCATATTTGTTTGTGCATCATGCCATGTTTATGATTGTGTGTTTACTATGTTGTTTGTTTGTTTCCGGTTTGCTTCTCTCGTTAGCTTCGGTTCTGTTCCGGAGTTGTGAGGATTCTTTCGACCTCGTCCGTTTGTCTTCGTCCTGGATTCGTTCTTCTTCCTTGCGGGATTTCAGGCAAGATGACCATACCCTCGAAATCACTTCTATCTTTGCTTGCTAGTTGCTCGCTCTTTTGCTATGCCTATGCTACGATGCCTACCACTTGCTTATCATGCCTTCCCATATTGCCATGTCAAACCTCTAACCATCCTTTCCTAGCAAACCGTTGTTTGGCTATGTTACCGCTTTGCTCAGCCCTCTTATAGCGTTGTTAGTTGCAGGTGAAGATGAAGTTTGTTCCTTGTTGGAACATGGAGATGTTGTTCCTTGTTGGAACATGTTTACTTGTTGGGATATCACAATATATCTTATTTAATTAATGCATCTATATACTTGGTAAAGGGTGGAAGGCTCGGCCTTATGCCTGTGTTTTGTTCCACTCTTGCCGCCCTAGTTTCCGTCATATCGGTGTTATGTTCCCGGATTTTTGCGTCCCTAACGCGGTCGGGTGATTTATGGGACCCCTTGACAGTTCGCTTTGAATAAGACTTTTCCAGAAGGCCCAACATTGGTTTTACCATTTGCCTCACCTATGCCCTTTTTCCCTTGGGTTTCGGAGCCCGAGAGTCATCTTTATTTTAGCCCCCGGCCGGTGCTCCTTCGAGTGTTGGTCCGAATCGAGCTACTGGGGGCCACCTTGAGGCAACTCGAGGGTTGGTTTTACTCGTAGCTAGTCTCATCCGATGTTGCCACGAGAACGAGGTACGTGCGACTCCTATCGGGATTTGTCGGCACATCGGGCGGCTTTGCTGGTCTTGTTTTATTGCTGTGAAATGTCTTGTAGCCGGATTCCGAGACTGATCGGGTCTTCCGGGAGAAGGAATATCCTTCGTTGATCGCGAGAGCTTATCATGGGCTAAGTTGGGACACCCTGCAGGGTTTTGAACTTTCAAAGCCGTGCCAGCGGTTATGTGGCAGATGGGAATTTGTTAATGTCCGGTTGTAGAAAACCGAAGTTGATCTTAATTAAAATACACCAACAAGTGTGTAACTGATGGTCTCTTCTCGTGGAGTCCGGAAGTGAACACGATGTTGGAGTTATGTTTGGCGTAAGTAGTTTCAGGATCACTTCTTGATCATAGTTGTTCGACCGTGCTTTTGCCTTCTCTTCTCGCTCTCATTTGCGTATGTTAGCCACCATATATGCTAGGCGCTTGCTGCAGCTCCACCTCACTACCTTGCCCTACCTTTAAGCTTAAATAGTCTTGATCTCATGGTGTGAGATTGCTGAGTCCCCGTGACTCACAGATACTTCAAAACCAGTTTGCAGGTGCCGATGAAACCGTGCAGGTGATGCACTGAGCTCAAGGAGGAGCTCGATGAAGATCTTGTTCTTTGTGTTGTTTCATTTCAGTTGTTCAAGAGTGGAGCCAGTTGGGACGATCGGGGATCTGTGTAGCATTTGGGGTAGTCTTCTTTTATTTTGGTTCCGTGCGGGACCTTGATTGTATCTGTATGATGTAAGTTTTACCCATGTATTGTGTGAAGTGGCGATTGTAAGCCAACTATGTATCTTTTCCTTATGTATTACATGGGTTGTGTGAAGATTACCTCACTTGCGACATTGCTTTCAATGCGGTTATGCCTCTAAGTCGTGCTTCGACACGTGGGAGATATAGCCGCATCGAGGCGTTCAAGTTGGTAATCGAGCCTTCCCGACTTAGGAGCCCCTACTTGATTGTTTGTTTGCGTTGTTGAGTCTAGAATGGAAAATGTTTTGAGTCTTAGGATTATATATATCGAAGAGTAGGATTCTTTTACTCCTCGGTCCCTTCTCGCTCTGGTGAGGTATCTGACGTAGAGTTTTGTCTTTTCTCTCCTCAAATTTCACTAAAATTTTTTTAGGATCACGCTGGTATCTTGGAATCGTTCCGATGGTTTTGTGACGAGAACATTGTTCTTGGTGCCTCGACATTTAGGGGTTGTGGCGGTGTCCCGGGAGTTGAGCTCGAGGTGTTGTCGTCACAATTTTATCGTTGCAGTTCGGAATACCGAGTTTTGCCGACATCGAAATCTCTTTTGTGCAGTTGTTGGTGAGATAACCCCGATAGCCCGATCTTCGGCGAGTCTTGGGAGTATTGCCATGACTTGTATAACGGATGTTTTTGAAGGTCGAGGTACACGATTTCGAGGATTTCTTGGTTATGTGTTGACGGATGGATACAGATGGATCTAGGTATTGTTAGTTTGGGTGATATATTTTGTGTCCCCTGTATCCCCAACACCAGATTGCATAACCAGAAAGTTTCGGGAGTTTATAGGTGGGAATTCAAGTAGCTCCTAGAATATCTTTCCGACAGATGCATGATATGGGATTGGGTAAATCTCTATCATATGTTTGTTTCCGGCTCATTCTTGAAGCCAAATCCTTTGTTTTTGTTTTGTTTTGTGGTATTCGAGTTGCTTCGAAGTCAAGTGTTGATTCCATACCTTTCCTAATTGGTGTTCTCATATTGCTATGTGAATACTAATCCTTCTTGATCACTGAGCTTGTCATGTCAATTCTTTTCTCAACCGGCGTGCTTCTCTTCAAGTGGATCCGATCATTTCAACATTCGCAAGATCAATTCCTAAGTTTTCTCAACGGTGTTCGTTTCATCCAACCCAAGTTGTTTTGATTTCCCGCCCTCCCACCCTTTTTCTTCAAGGACTCAGATTTCTTAATCAAGTATCCATTTTGTTGAGTGAAGTTTCTTCATTCTTTTCCTTTAATGTTTCATCCGGTGATTTCTCATGAAGACGCTAAGGAAGCTTTAATCTTATCATTGTTCCATTCTAATATTTCTTCTCCGGTGGATTTAAGTCAAGTTTTCGGTGTTGATCGTATTCTTTTCATCATTTCAAGTGCTTTCTCATGCCAGTGCCCCCCTAATCATTCACTTCTTCTTATTCATTTGTTTCCGGAGTGTTGAAGATATCTCAGAAGATTCTAGTTTTCCATTCTCAATTCACTCAAGTTCTTTTGAGGATGCTATCTCATTCAAGCCATTTAACTCTACCGGTGCAATATCTATTTCAAACAATTGTTCAACGGTGGTTCTTTTGAGTGGGCCCTAACCCACAGGTCTTTTTCCAGGATCTTACCTGACTCTTCTAATTTTTTCCGGAGTTATTCCCAAATTCATTGCAAAGTTTGACGTAAGAATGAGTTATCATCAGTCATATGTCTTTCTCCAAGATCTTTCAAATTCTTTTCATCTTGTGGTTCAACCTTTCTAATTTTCATTCCGGAGTGTCTCAACAATTCAGGGTGATGTTCTCGTCGTCATTCTCGAATTTTGAAGACCGAAGAAGAGTTTCTCTTTAATCTTGCTCCATTCTCTTCAAGATTCATGGTTCTAGCTTTGTGCCATCCTCATAATTGTTTTGATTGTGAGAATTCTTTTAACCCACCCGGAGCATTTCAGGAGTCTTTTCAGTTTGATTCTCCGGAGCCCATCATCTCAGAATTATTCATTCAAGCGTTCAACTCTTGTTTTCCAAATCCCACCGGTGGTTCCATCAATACCTTCTCAAGGTTGCGCTATATCTCTATCTGTAATCATTTTTCAATGAGAATAAGTAGTATGCCTAATCCATTGCTTGTCATCAATTTAATTGGTGAAGGATCAGCATAATGTAATTCTTGTTCTTGTTTCATCGAGTAAGTTCAATTCCTTATTCCGGAGGTTCATCAAAATTCTTGATTTCATTTTGTTCATCTTTTCTTTCCGGAGTTCCAAGTTTTCTCGGCTATATCATTTCAAAGCTTCATCTTATCACTGCATGGTTTCACCTTGTGTTGTCAACTTCTCTTTCTTGTATCATCCTTTTGTTTACCGGAGTTCTTCATGGAGGCTCTACATGGTGGTTCGTCAAGGATTATTTTCATTCTTCAATTGTTCATCAAGATTTCTCGGAGTTATGATCCCTCAAGCTATACTCTAAAATAAGCATGGTGTTCAATACATGTCTTGTTTTGAGGCGTTCAAGCTTTCTTCTTCTTGCATTTCGAAGTGCAATTCGTTCTACCTTATCATTTGAGGTGGTGTTATGTCATTCTCGACAATTTGAGTTCGTGTTTCATGATTCACATGTTGTCAAGAATGAGGTATTTTAAATCCATCAATCTCTTCATTGGAGTTGTCTTGGGCTATATTTCACCTAAAGCTTTCCCTAAGGATTGTTGCTATTTATGGTGCTTATAAAGGACCCAAGTTCATCATTTGTCCTCCCGGTGAAATAAGTTTTCTCGTCTTCTTGTTGATCTTAATCCAATCAATTGTTTCCGTTGGTGGCAGAAGATCACCTCATAATTTTGAGATGTTTTCATAAGCCCACTACAAGCTTATTCTTATCGTTGTTGTTTTTTTTCAAACAACTCCGTTCAAATCCTACTTCGTAAGGATGCTCTTTCAAATTCATTTATGGTGGAAGATGTTGGTTTCATTCTTCGTTCTATTAATTCCAACTTTCTATCGATCATGCATTGTTTCCAGAGGTATTGTGATGTTGCTCTCTTCGACCCAACATCTTCTTTTGTCAAGATCATGTTCTTTTCCTTGCTTATCGTTTTTAACCGGAGTGTTGTGTCTATCGTTCCTCTGTTAACCGGAGTCTCAATCCAGGTGTTTTCCTTTTGCCAAGTTCTTGTTCAACTCCTTCCATTTTCAGTCGGAGTGCTGCCCAAATTATATCAATCTTATTCCTTCTCGATCTAGTTTTAACCGGAGTGGTTTCAGTATCTATGTTATCACTAAACCTCTTGGTTTTCGTCGTATCCCTTGTTCCTCTTTTCTAACAGAGTGTTTTCAACTTTCTTCATCTTCGTTGTTTTCTTTCTTTCATTTTGTTCAACCTCTCAAGGTTCGTTGGTTTCACTCTTTTGTCAAAGAAGCAACTTTGTTTTACCTCTTCCTCTTCCGCTTTTCTCCGGTGCCATCCTAGATCTCGGGACGAGATCCTCTCGTAGTGGTGGAGTGTTGTGACGTCCCAGACCGGAGTTTCAGTTGCCTTCCAGGGTTTCCGAGTTTTGTCGTGTGGTTTGTTTTGTTTTTGCATTGCATCATGTCATCTCTTGCATTGCATCATCTCATCATGCCATCATATCATTAATTTTTGCAACTCTTCTAAATAAATTGTATGGATTTTTCGATCCATTTAAATCGAGGGATATTCACATGGTGACTTCTCTTTATAACATATCCTCCCAATATTAGGGAGCTATATTAAAAATATTCCATTGTTTTGGAATCATCATAACCCACTTGCAAAATTCCAATGCCCTTTCTACTTCAAGTTTGGTCTCCAAACCTTGCCATTATTTCTTCTATCATTTTCCGGAGTTCCACCAAAAATCCTTGGATCATTTTTGTTAAATTCCTCATATTTTTGTGAGCTCGGGAAAATTATCCGTGTGTCCAAATCCTTTCCCCAACCCTCTCTTTCTTTTCTTCTCTTTATCTGTTTTCTGCTAAAATATATATATTAGAGAGAGAGCCCAGCCGGCCCCTGGCCTTCCTTCTCCTCCAGGCCGGCCCATTCCTCCCAAGGCCCAGGCGGTGCCCTTCCTAGCCTCTAACCCTAGCCCATCTCTCCCGATCCCCTTCTCCCCTCGTCCTCCTCCTAGCGCCGCACGCCTCCTCCCGATCCCCCGATTCCATCTCTTCCCCTCGATCCCCTCTGCTTCCCTCGCGTCGGCCCCCTCCTCCTAGCGCCGCCGCCAGGGCATCTCGCCGACCCTGCGCCACCTCGTAGCCGGCCCTTCCTCGTCCTTCCTCGCCGCGCCTCAACCCTCCTCGGCGCCATTGCCGACCTCCTACCTCCCGTCGCAGCTCCTCCACAAGACCAGGCGGACCCCGTGGCCTCCTCGTCGCCGCCCGGCGGGTTTCCTCCGTCCATCTCCATCGCCTCCCCTCCATCCGCGCCCGGCCTCCTGCATCCTCTCGCCGTCCCCGTGCGAGGGACCCGATCCTCGCCGCCCCGGCCCGGAGTCGCCGAGCCCTGCCATGGCTGCGCCTCCCTCCGTCATCCTCCCTGCCGCCAACGTCGCCGGACAAGGGCGTCCCGAGGCCGACCCGTCCACCATCAGCGCCAGCGTCTCCGTCCCGTTCCGTGTTGCTGCTGCCGCATGGACGCCAAGTTCACACCAGGACCGCCAAGCATCGTCTCCGGGAGTTCTCCCCAAGTACCACGATTGTAGCCGGTGTGATTTTGTCAAGTCCGACTACGACGTGCCCGATTGCATTCGTTGTGGATTTCATCAAGTACCACTACGTTTGCCATGTACATCTACACCAAGACCGCCCCGAGACCGACAAGTACCCCGACAAACGACAAGTACCCCTTCGGAGATGCCAAGATCGACTACACGATGATGCGACAAGTGTCCCGACGATACGCCAAGTACCTCTACCGTCGTCGCCGGGAACGCCAAGTACCACTACGACCCAACGACTTCCTCTCCGAACGTGTACCCCTACTTCCCTCGGTGATCATCGCGAGAACGACTACTTCCTCGACTTCCCTCGACGACCCGTGAACGTCTACTTCCCTCTACGAAACGCTTTCCGTCCCGATTGCTCGCTTCGAAGGTATAACCCGTGACGACCGACCGTGTCCGAATCATCCTTGCGATGCCCCTCTTTTGCCATGCCACCGTTCCGTGGGAACCCGGAATCCGGGATCACCCCACCATCTTGGATGACTCACTTCCGTCACACTTTCCTTTGTACCGGTTTCTCCGTGAGCTATCGGAACCGATATGTTTCCGTGGCATCATTTTCGGATTCGTTGCCGTGGCACCCCTTTCTTCCACCACGGTGACACAATGCTTCATAACATGCTCTTGTCAACATTTTCATAAATTGCTTAAAACTTGCATTTGTCATCCGCATCATGATAACAACATTTAAATGCTTAATATTGTTGTTTGCATTAATTTTGCTTAAGTGCCATGTTAAAATGATTTATTTCATAACTAAATAACCGTAGCTCCATTTTAAATAAATTATATATGTAAATGGGGTAGAAAAATGCCTAGTTTAACATGGTGTACTTGTTTTGCATGTTTAACAACTCTAAAATATGCTTTAGGTCAGATCTGTACCTAATCTATAATTTGCATATGGGGATTTTCCGAATTGTTGTTCGTTGTTTCGGCCTCATTTAACCTTTCCTAAATAGATAGTTTAATTATGCTTCACCCTCTTGCCATGTTTAATAACATTTAATATTGTTGAGTACCTAATCGGGAGAGAACTAAATAATTGATGTGGTGTTTCGTCAATATGCAACTCGTTGCATATTGGGCTCCACTTAACTTGTAGTGTTGCTTGTGCATATTGCCATGCCATGCTTTTTAAACCGGACATGCATCATATTTGTTTGTGCATCATGCCATGTTTATGATTGTGTGTTTACTATGTTGTTTGTTTGTTTCCGGTTTGCTTCTCTCGTTAGCTTCGGTTCTGTTCCGGAGTTGTGAGGATTCTTTCGACCTCGTTCGTTTGTCTTCTTCATGGATTCGTTCTTCTTCCTTGCGGGATTTCAGGCAAGATGACCATACCCTCGAAATCACTTCTATCTTTGCTTGCTAGTTGCTCGCTCTTTTGCTATGCCTATGCTACGATGCCTACCACTTGCTTATCATGCCTTCCCATATTGCCATGTCAAACCTCTAACCATCCTTTCCTAGCAAACCGTTGTTTGGCTATGTTACCGCTTTGCTCAGCCCCTCTTATAGCGTTGTTAGTTGCAGGTGAAGATGAAGTTTGTTCCTTGTTGGAACATGGAGATGTTGTTCCTTGTTGGAACATGTTTACTTGTTGGGATATCACAATATATCTTATTTAATTAATGCATCTATATACTTGGTAAAGGGTGGAAGGCTCGGCCTTATGCCTGGTGTTTTGTTCCACTCTTGCCGCCCTAGTTTCCGTCATATCGGTGTTATGTTCCCGGATTTTGCGTCCCTAACGCGGTCGGGTGATTTATGGGACCCCCTTGACAGTTCGCTTTGAATAAGACTTTTCCAGAAGGCCCAACATTGGTTTTACCATTTGCCTCACCTATGCCCTTTTTCCCTTGGGTTTCGGGCCCGAGGGTCATCTTTATTTTAGCCCCCGGGCGGTGCTCCTTCGAGTGTTGGTCCGAACTGAGCTACTGCTGGGCCACCTTGAGGCAACTCGAGGGTTGGTTTTACTCGTAGCTAGTCTCATCCGATGTTGCCACGAGAACGAGTGTACGCGACTCCTATCGGGATTTGTCGGCACATCGGGCGGCTTTGCTGGTCTTGTTTTATTGCTGTGAAATGTCTTGTAGCCGGATTCCGAGACTGATCGGGTCTTCCGGGAGAAGGAATATCCTTCGTTGATCGCGAGAGCTTATCATGGGCTAAGTTGGGACACCCTGCGGGTTTTGAACTTTCAAAGCCGTGCAGCGGTTATGTGGCAGATGGGAATTTGTTAATGTCGGTTGTAGAAAACCGAAGTTGATCTTAATTAAAATACACCAACGCGTGTGTAACCGTGATGGTCTCTTCTCGTGAGTCCGGAAGTGAACACGATGTTGGAGTTATGTTTGGCGTAAGTAGTTTCAGGATCACTTCTTGATCATAGTTGTTCGACCGTGCTTTTGCCTTCTCTTCTCGCTCTCATTTGCGTATGTTAGCCACCATATATGCTAGACGCTTGCTGCAGCTCCACCTCACTACCTTGCCCTACCTTTAAGCTTAAATAGTCTTGATCTCGCGGGTGTGAGATTGCTGAGTCCCCGTGACTCACAGATACTTCCAAAACCAGTTTGCAGGTGCCGATGAAACCGTGCAGGTGATGCACCTGAGCTCAAGGAGGAGCTCGATGAAGATCTTGTTCTTTGTGTTGTTTCATTTCAGTTGTTCAGTAGTGGAGCCCAGTTGGGACGATCGGGGATCTGTGTAGCATTTGGGGTAGTCTTCTTTTATTTTGGTTCCGTAGCCGGACCTTGATTGTATCTGTATGATGTAAAGTTTTACCCATGTATTGTGTGAAGTGGCGATTGTAAGCCAACTATGTATCTTTTCCCTTATGTATTACATGGGTTGTGTGAAGATTACCTCACTTGCGACATTGCTTTCAATGCGGTTATGCCTCTAAGTCGTGCTTCGACACGTGGGAGATATAGCCGCATCGAGGGCGTTTCAAACAGTTATCACCCGGCACCCCACCTACTCCTCGTGATCACCGCCACCGCGGAGAGCCAGCAACCGAGCAGCAGCATCACGACGATCATCGAGGATCATCAGCGCCGCAGAGCACGGAGAGCCCCATCACGCTGCTAGCCCTCCGCTGCAGGATCACGTACCAGTCCGGCGCCACCTCCGCCATTAGAGCCTCGTCTCGAGCTCCGGCAAGCGAAGCAGAGGAGAAGGAGAGAAAGGAGGCGAGGCCAGGTGTGAGGAAGAAGAGGAGAACGCCATGGTCATTTTATAAGCCCGAGCTCGGTGTGCGGTGGCGAGGTCCACCAGCGCCGCTCGTCGCCCGACCGCCCGGTGTTGGGGCGAATCATGCGGCGATGCCGACAGCGCACTAGCCCGCGAGGTGAGTGCGTTACACCCGCAGAAAGCACGCCACAGCGCACTACCGCGGTATGGCCTAGGTGCCCTACGCGCTAGGCGTCGCCGGTGGGGAAAGCGGGAGAGCGCCGCGGAGAGAGGAGGAAGAAAGAGCCGGAGGAAGAAGAAGAGGTGTTGTGGGCGGGTCCACCGGTCAGCCAGAGAGCTCTTGTGCTCTCGGGTGCGACCAGCGTATTTTAAGATTTAGAATTTATTCTAAATTTATGACCAGTGTAGAAATCGCTAGTTTTCCCCAAAACCGTGGATTTTTTCCCCACACCATGCTAGTGTCCCACACTGTATTTTTTTTCACCACTTATTGCTCTCACTGTAGCTGCTTTTTACCGCTTGAGTAAAATAATCTTTTGAGCAAGTAAAAGTATTTTTTTTTACAACCCTTAGCAAATCTCGAGGACGAGATTTTTCTTAAGGGGGGTAGTAGTTGTAACACCCCAAAAATTTAGCCAAGTTTTAAATATTAAAAATTTTGCCAGGAGTTTAAAAATTTTATTTCTGTTGATTTCAGAACTCTTCTTTTAATATTAAGGTGTCTTTTCCATGTGGAGTTTTCCAAGACATATTGGACTTCTATGCCATCTCATTAAAACAATTTCTAAATCAGCAGATTTAATTTTTTCACCCTGAGCTATAATCATTAAAATGGCTTGTTTTAAATTTTGGAGCTCTGTTTGTACTACAACCATTTGATAGAATCACTTAAAATTCCAGCCAAAATTTGGAGATGTCATGTGATGTCTTTAAATCACTTGTGTGCATTAATATAATTATTTCATTGCTTATTTTGAGTGTTACACATGTTTTTCTTCTCTGGTACAGTGGGCATTTTTGCACTACAACCCAATTAAATATTCCTCTAGAGCCTCCACCAAAATTATGGGATGTCAGTATTAGCCTGCCATCCAACTTTATGCAAAAACCTAGTGTTGTTCTTTGGAAAAAATTGAGTGAATCATCCTCATCTTCATTCTGGTGCCATTTGGTGAATTGTACTGCAACCATCTCCTAACTTGCTTCTTCTTCCATAATTCCTTTTCCTACTTATAGTCCTCCTTGCCAAACCCTTAAGTCCAGAAGAGTGGACCCTTTGGAAGATTTTTGGTTCATAAAACAGTGCCATTCACTTTCCGCCCAGAACTGAAGTTTTGCATAACTTGCACTAACAAGTTTTTGCTTTTGTCAAACTAACTTCACCACCCTCTTATCCATCCAGAGAGGCAATCGATCTGGAGAATTTAGCCACCCAAGTGTTGCCTAAATGCCCTTGGCATTTTGACAAACACCACGAGCATAGCCAGATTTGGCATGATTTCAAGTTTGCATTGTGAACTTGAGCCCCTGCCTATCCACCATGTCCCTTGATCCCTTGCTAACCCTAACCTAGCCTTGTTTACTGCCACCTCACGAAGCCACAGTAGCATGCCATGGCATTTCATCGAGCACCTTCGTGCGTGCTGCGCGCGCAGGCGAGCATGCGTATTGCGTGCAGCGCCCGAGCCAATCGTCGCGCCCTGCTTGCCACCACTCCGCAGAGCCGCGCCACTCGCTTGGCCTCTCGCTGCGTCGCGCCAAGAACCCCGACCGGCTCTGCAGCGTTGCCAGCAAGCTCTTGGCGGCACGTCGGCGTCCGCAGCGCGCCTCTGCCGCGGTCGGCGCCGCCAAAGCCACCCCGGCTCACCACCTGCCCCTGTGAGCAGCACCAGCTCATCCCCTCGCTCGCCGGCTAGCTCCCGTCGTCGCCACGACGCCCTGATGCTACAGGGAGGCGGATCGTCGTTGTCCTTTTCGTCGGTCGCCTCGGAACCGACCTCCACCGCTATATAAGGAAGCCCCGAGCGTCTCCGAGCCCTCAGGTAGCCTCTTGCCATCTCACTAGCGCCCCCATTGCCACCAATTGGAGGGGAGCAGGTCATCTTCAACCTCTCCGGCCAGTTCGGCCTCCGCTGCCTCCCGGCTCCGTTCAGCGCAACCAGGTGCTCCCCCTCTCCAATCTCTTCACCAGAAACCCTCTCTTCCTCCCCTGAACCCTTCCCCCTACTCAATTTCAATCGGGAACCACCGCGGCCCCAAAACCACTTCGCCCCCAAAGCTTTCCTCAGCCGCGGAGCTCGCCGCCGGCGATTTCCTCCATCCCTGTCACTCCCTCGACTACCAGAAGGACCGCCCCAGTCTTGCGGATCCATCCCCGCCCTCCAGAGGCCGCGAAGAGCCGCCGCTCGCCGGCGTTGGTCGCCGGAGCCCCGCCTCTGTTCGGCCAGAGGAGGAAGGAGGCGGGGAAGACTAGTCAAACCTGACTAGTGCCCCCCCTGGACCCACTGTCAGTGACACCCCGCGCGTCCACGCTGGATAAGTGGAGGCGTAATGTCAAAATACGCCTTCGACGTGGTCAGTAATCAAACCGTTTTTCTGTTTTTCTGTTTTATTTTTAAAATCAGATTTTGACCAGGACTTTGACTGTTTATAACTTTGTGAATACAACTCAAAATGAATTGATTCTTTTTCCTACCTCTCTCAAATATGGTCTAGTTTATTTTAAGATTTATTTCAAAAAAAATCTGACAACTTTTTTGTGCTGTTTTGATTTTGTGTAGTAATTCAAATATATTCTTTTAAATAGGATTTTTGAAGATTTCAAGATGTGTTGGAATGCACCCTGCCTTCCCATGACACGAAGGCAAGCATTCTCAACCACGTGTAATTTTTGTGTGTGTTGCTTGGCACGGTGGCAACACCACCCCGACACGAGCATACGTCATTTTATGTGAGGAGGTGTTCCTACTCATGAGTGCATGTTAATGAATTTCATGCAAATGGAGCTGATATTACTGTAATAGAAATCACCGTCATATGCCTCTCATGCATACCGGGAGGAAAGCCGGGAAGGCCTCTGTCTTGGGTGGACACGGTCTTGTCCCTAGTCCTCCGTCGAGACGGACGTGCCCGGTATGGCATGAGGGGGTATGTCGCGTGGTGTTTCTATCTGTTGTTTGAAGTATATGCATTGTTATACTAATCTTGTAGGGAACATTACAACCTCTCGAGTCGACCATAGATCGAGTCTTGTGCCAGTAACCCCCATACTTGCTTCGTACTACCACTCATCTCTACAACTAGTAGGGTACGGTTTAGTAAGTTGTCAACCCCTTTCCTAGCACACACCGTACAGAGAGGCCATGGTGGAAGATACCGGAGGCCTCCGGTAGTCATACCATCGGGTCTGGGAGCATGGGTGTTTCGGTTGTAGCCGAAGGGGGTAGCTCCCCAGTTTGCGCGCGGTATAAAATTTGTGATCCCATGTTACGTCGAGGTTGTGGACTCCCCACCTAGAGTTTTGCTTAACAGGTGTCGTGGGTGATTCCAGACACATGTGAGTCAAGCTGGTGTGTGCAAGTTAGGTGTGTTTTCAACAAAAAGACCGTAGACGGAATTAGTCCCGATGGACTAAAGGAATCCGTTTCTCGTGGGTAAAGAGTACACCCTCTGCAGAGATTAAACCTATTCGAATAGCCGTGTCCAAGGTTAAGGATTACAGTCTGGGATGGGTCAAGTGTCGGTCTTAGTGTCGGTCTTCGGAGGTGAAACTGTTAAACCTGGAATCACGATTGTGACTTGTGATAAATTATGTTTACTATTTGCGATGTGGACTAACCCGTGATTTTTTTTTGGTATTATCGAATATCCCTGGGATGGTTCTACCTCCTGGATATTCACTATATTTATTTATAGCCCTTTATGTGGTGTCGCTAAGGCCTTGCGATCATGACATTTCTTTTAAAGCCCTTTATGTGGTGTCGCTAAGACACCCGATATGACATTTCTTTTAAAGCCCTTTATGCGGTGTCGCTAAGGCCTTGACTGTGGCATTTCTTTTAAATCCCTTTATGTGGTGTCGCTAAGGCGCCCGACTATGCATTTCTTTTAAAGCCCTTTATGCGGTGTCGCTAAGGCCTTGATCGTGGCATTTCTTTTAAAGCCCTTTATGCGGTCTCGCAAAGACGCCCGATTGTGGCATTTCTTTTAAAGCCCTTTATGTGGTGTCGCTAAGATGCCCGACTGCGGCATTTCTTTTAAGGCCCTTTATGCGGTGTCGCTAAGACGCCCGACCGTGGCATTTCTTTTAAAGCCCTTTATGCGGTGTCGCTAAGACGCTCGACTGTGGCATTTCTTTTAAAGCCCTTTATGCGGTGTCGCTAAGACGCCCGACTGTGGCATTTCTTTTAAAGCCCTTTATGCGGTGTCGCTCAGACGCCCGATTGTGGCATTTCTTTTGAAGTCCTTTATGTTATTTATTTTGTAATTTTTATACTACCATATTATTGCATATTCATAAATAATATGCTTGCATGCATCAGAGTTTATTTATCTTTTGTGACTGACGTCACGAGCATAAGATATTTTCGGCATATTATTGTTATATTATACCTGTGTTCATAACGTTTGCGAGTACATTCAAAGTACTCACTGGCTTGTCCCTGGCTATTGTCTTGGCCAGATTTCTTGCTTGGAGAGGAGCGTTGTGTCGGGGAGGCTGATCGTACCAACGAACACCTATGGGACCTGGCGGACCGAGTCCCTTGTGGTTCGGTGGGGGGCGGAGATTGCACAAAGAGCAGATCGAGGCAATGCACACGAGCAGTTTACCCAGCTTCGGAGCTCTCCGGAGAGATAATACTCCTACTGCTGCTTGGTTGATTATATTGTGTTCTTGCTAGGGAGCAATGGGAGCTACAAAACCTAGCTTGAGTGTATCTGATTTCGGGTGAGTAGAACCGTACTGAGCCGAACCGAACCCCTTTCTGCGTTGCACGCGGGCCTCCTTTTATAGGCTCAAGGGGTTACCACAGGTGGCAACGTCGACGAGGGTAAAAATGGGAAAAAGAGTTGCGGTTGGTGCAACTACTTGGTACAGTGTACTCTACCTAAATCTGACGGCAAGGGACAAGAGTAATAAATGCCCGTCCATGTCGCCTAAACAGTGCAACAGGGACCGTCAGGTGCGCCACCGTTCGCCACGATGGCCTTCTGTCAGCGCCGCTTATCGCTGCTCTCCGCTGGCTGCACAGCCCCTTGACACGCGTGCCTGGAATAGCCACACGGCGACACGTTGGCGGATGAGCTGGAGCGGAGATGCAGAGAGGTTTCCTGCCGCAGCAAGCGCCTTGCCACGGATGAACCCTTGTCGTACTCGGAAGCTTGTCGCTCACCGAGCCTTCCCGGCAAGCTCCTCTTGCCGGGGTCTTGTCTTCTTCGTGCCTTGAGTGTCCTTCCCGGCAAGCTCCTCTTGCCGGGGCCTTGAATACTTTGTTCTTGAATGGCTCCAAAGGAACCGCGGAGGATCTTGGCGATCACTAGGCAAGCCTTGCCGCGGGGTGCTGCAACTGCCCGCACGCGAGTTCGGGATACTAGGGTACCCTACTCTAGTACACCGACAGAGCCCGGCCTGGGCCACCTGCGGCGCCCGAGCTCTGTTGGGCCAGGCCCAAAAGCAGTGCATGGGCACGCGGCCTAGATCACGCCGTTACTGCGCCCGGACCCACCACGTCCCCCACGAGCGGCACGCGCCCGAGCGTGGCGTCGTGGGAGAGATCGTGGGGCTTTCTTTAATTGAAGCGGGCGTCCGCCCCTCTCCCTCCTTATAGCAGGGAAGCAGGGCAGGGCGCCCACTTCGCCATTCTGTCACATCTCAAAACCACCGCTCCCCTTCCTCTCAAGTCCAAAGAGAGCGGCGCCCGCCCCCCATTGCCACGGCGCCACCAACGCCGTCGGACTCCTCCACCACCTCCGCCATGGCTCAAAGCCGACAAGGGAAGGGCGTGAAGTTGGCGGGCGCAGCGGCTCATGCGCTGCGGAAGGAGCGGGCCACCTTGACCCCCTGCCGGCGCCAAGGAGCTGCGGGAGGTATTACCTCTTCTGGTCGGCGGAGACGGGCGCACCCGCGCACGAGGGTGATCTCCGCCGCCGCATCCGAGAAGGTCTCTGTCGGGTATCCCTTCTTCGTGCTTTTCTTCTACTGCGGGCTCTGCCCGCCCTTTTTCGAATTCTTTTGCGACATCATGAACACCTATGGCCTCCGCCTCCTTGATTTCACCCCCAACGCTGTCCTGACCATGGCGGTTTTCGCACACCTTTGCGAGAACTTTGTCGGAGTCCACCCAAATGTAGCCCTTTTCCGCCACTACTTCATGCCTCGCGTTGAGAGAGGAGAGCCACTTGCCAGAGGGATAGCTTGGATCTCTAGGATCGGCAAGAAAGAAGCTTATCTTGAAGGAGAGCTGCGCAGCAAGTGGGAGGAGTGGAGAGCCGATTGGTGTTGGATCATAGAGGAGAATCCGCAGCCCTTTACTGCCCTGCGCCAAACTCCCATAGTCTTGGCAGCGATTGGAGCAACTTGGCGCGGAGGATGCCAAGTTGAAGATTGCCGTGACCGGATATTGCGCCTCGGGCATGCGGGCTCCTTCAGAGGCGCTGTTGGCGCAGATTTCCTTCACCGCCGCATCGCTCCCTTGCAGGAAAGGAGGAGACCTGCTTGGGAGTTCCAAAATGCGGCGGACATCATGAGGCTGCGCCCGGACCTTAACTGGAACTTCACCGTCTTGGAGCTAGATGCAATGTTGCTGGAGCTGTTCAAGCACGACGCAGATCACCCCGAGTGGTTCATGTTGCCGAGGGGGGTTGTTCCTTTGTGCAACAACTCGTCGCTTGACCGCATCCGCACGATGATGCCGTTGTGCGATTCCCATGGGATCGTTCCAACTTGGCAGGAGCCCGCCGACGGCGTCGTGCAGCAGTTCTTCAATAGCTTGGAAGAAGTGGCGATCCGCGCCGACGGCGAAGTGGCTCACCGCGACACCACCGGCCTTGAGCTGCAGCGCGCCACCAGGCTGGAGGAGGCGGCGGAAGCTGCTGCTGCTTTGGTGAGTTCGGGTTCACCGTGGAGGAGGCGAGGCAGCCGAGGCGGCAAGCCTTGCCGACCGAGAGGAGCTTGCGGCGGAGGAGCAGGCCGAGCCGGCTGAGCGAATGAGCCGCGGGCGCCTCCCTCCACCTTGGTAGCTTGCGCGGGAGCCCAGCGGCCCCAAGAAGCGCCTCCATAGACCGGGAAGTGGCGGGGCGGCAGACCGGTCAACAGCCGTCTCGCCAGCGACCTGCTCCACCGCGACAAGCTCTGTTGCAGCTGGCGCCTCACGCCGCCACAGCCACGGGCCGGGGCCTTCAGGACCACGGCTCCCGCACCCGCCAAGCGTCGAGAGGAGCCTACTCTTCCAGCTCGTCGCACCGGAGGCGGAGCGGAATTTGACTTCTCCGCTCTCAGCTACGAGGAAGAAGAAGAAGAGTAAGACCTTGTCGCTGTTATTTGTAATTCTTCGATTTGCTGCTTAGTCTTGCATCTGATTTGCTTCATTCTGAAACCTTTCCTTTTTCAGGATGCTGGCTCAGAGGGCGTCGAAGAGGGCCAAGACTCCGGTGGTCGTCATCGAAGACGATCCCCCCGCGGCGACAGGAGGCGTGTCTGAGACTCCCTTGCCGGATCCGGCAACCCTTCTTCAGAGCAGCCCCCAGCACAGCCCCTAGCGTAAGTATTTGGTTTATTTCTTACGGTGAGGCGTGCGTGGGTGCTCCTTCTTTACTGATATCTGATTTGTTGATTTGTGTAGGAGCAGAGCAGCCTCATCAGGAGGCCCCTGAAGTCACTCCCGAAGTTCTGTCTGCTTCAACTACACCGCCAAGGGAGAATCCTCCGGCAAGGGAGCGCTCTCCGGAAAGGGAGGCTTCTCCGACAAGGGAAGTTTCTCCGACAAGGAGCAGCACCGGCGACCCTCCGGTGGTGGAGACCGCGGCCACTGATCCCATCGCAGGTAATCTTCTTGCCTGAAAATTTCCCTTCGGTTCCTTTTCTTCTGTTCTTCTTTTCGAATCATTTGGCTTGACTGTTCTTTCTCTTTCTGATCATCAGATCCATCTGCCGGAGAGCCGATGGAGACTGAGGTTGCCGGCGAGGAGGACGTGCGCGGCAACAATGGCGACGCCGCCAACATGGAGGAGGAGGCGGCGCCGATGGGTCCGCCCGGCGAGGAGGTTGCCAAGGCTGCTGGGCGAGAGGCTAGGGAGGGTGCGGTGATCGTCTTGACGACCACGAGGCGCAGGGCGCCGGCGCTTCGCCGGCGCCGATCCCTCGCCACCGATGCAGCGCCAGGCTCAAAGAGCCCCAGCCAGCGCCTATCGAAGGCGGCGACGGCGTCTTCATCAAGCTCCATGGGCGTCGAGCTCGGGGCGCCGGTCGAAGGAGAGACCTTGACGAGGCTGCTTCGCCTCCAGCAGGCTGTCGCTGGTTGACGCGCCAAGCAGCAGCGGCGGCGAAGTCGAGGAGGAGCAGCTCTCAAGAAGCTGCTATCGCTCTACGCGCCCAAGAAGCCAAGCTGGAGTCCCGAGGCGCTTGCCGCTGGCGGAGGCTGACATGGAGAAACGCGAGAAGCTCGGCTCGCCAACCAAGAAACTCTTCGGGGCGTGGCGGTAGCGCTGGAGCAACTCTCCGAAGCGCCACGGCCTTCATCCTTGAGAAGGCGAGTCGAGGAGCAGCAAAGGCTTGCGGCGAGAAGCTCTGCGCAGAAGGTGAGCTGGCGCAGCGGAAGATCAACCTCGACAGCTATGAGGAAGATCTTGCAGCGCGAAAGCAATCAATGGCGGAGCACTCAAGGAGGCAAGGGCGCCGCCGCAGCTGCCGAGGCTGCCAAGAAGGAATTGGAGACGAGGGTGGCACAGCTGGAGGCCACCCTCCAAAAGAGCGGCGAGGAGGTCACCGGGCTGAAGCGCGAGCGCGAGAAGGACGCCTACACTCTTAGCGAGTTGCAGGGTCGCCTCGCTGAGAGGATCAAAGAGCTCGACGCCGCCAAGGACTCCAAGGCGGATCTTGAGCAGAAGCTGGCTACCTTGACGGAGACGCTGGACGGCCCAAGGAGTGGGAGGTGTGTTTGTTGGAGAAAATCAAGGCCAACGAGGAGCTGCTGGCGAATGCCGTGACCGCCCAGGATACCCTCAGGGAGAATGTGATGCACTGGACGAAGGGTCTTGTAGATACTGCTGCCGCCATCCACAATGAGCTGATGGAGCTGGGGATGGTGGATCTCGGGTACTCCACCGACGAGCGCCTTCAACCCAGCGCCAAGCTCAGCCTGTTCTTCAAGGGCATGGTGACGGGTCTCCAGCGGCTCCGGGAGGAGATCCCAAAGCAGCTGGCCGACGAGTCGCGCCAAATCTGCGCCGGGGCTCTCCAGAAGGTGCTGATGAAGGTGGCCTTCCGCAATCCAGCGTCGGCCGCAACGCCCTCAAGTCCTTGCCGCCCGGATCTTTGACGTCGAAGCACTCAAGGCCCTTGTCGCACCCATTGTGGACAGGGTGAGCGGAGTCAAGAGAGTTGATGGCGACCACGTGGACTAGGCCGCCAAATTTATCTTTCCCTTATCGTTGCTGATCATGTTTAGAGTAATTTATTAGATCTGCGACAAGTTATTTTTGTAATATACTCTATCTTAGGCAACGATTGCAATGTTATTTCCTTTACTTGATTCCTCCCTTTGTATGCTTGTGCCTTACGCTTTTAGGGAACTTGTCGGTGCGGGCACCTTTGCCGCGAGCGCTGAGTGCGGAACATCAGCAGCCTGTTGGCGATGCCGCCTCCGACAAGCAACCTTGTCGCAACTAGTTGCAGCTCACTTAAGTTGTTGAGAGGACTCGAAACAAAGTAAGGGCGCAAACTAGCTACGAGTTGGTTCCTTCGCGCACAGGTTTTCCATACAAAGTACTATCGTTCGAGGAAGATAACTCAAAAAATTTTAAAAACTGATTGCTCAAGCTCAGGTAACTTAGCTTTTCTGTCGTTTGCCTCCCGGTAAGGCGAAACTTTCTCGAGCGACGCTTGGCGGCCCACACCATTATCTTCTCCTCTTTCCCCCCTCCCCCCCCCCCCCCGGCTAACTTGTGGGCGAAGGAACTTTCCTTTCTTTTGAAAAGAAAGAAGAGAAAATAAAGTTATGGAGCCTGGTGGCTCGTTATTGCTTACCGGGTGTGGGTGCTGCACAAAATGTCAGATAAAACATGCAAAAATGATGATGAAAGTATGAAGTTGACAATTTGCGCGCAACACATGAGCTTTACTGATGCACGGGGTCTGCGCCCGGCTTTGTACAAAGGATTACATGCAACATAGGCAAGACTTGTACAAAAGGTGGTTGCCGGAACAGGTTCCGCAACAACGCCTCTATGGGTAAAACTTACTAAGATGCTCAATATTCCAGAGTTGCTCACGGAATGCCATCTTCGGTCTCAAAGCGGACAGCCCGGGCCTAGTGAATCGTCTCACCCGATAAGGGCCTTCCCACTTCAAGGCGTCAACTTGTTAGAATTCTTGGCGGATTGAGCGCGCCAAGAACAAGGTCGCCTTCCTTGAAGCTTCGGCATTAACTGCGGCTATGGTAGCGGCGCCAAAGCTTGCTTGATAACGAGCAGCTCGTGCAGCGAGCTGAAGACGATCCTCCTCAAGGAGCAGCGCGTCATCTTGTTGCAGCTGCTCTTGCTCGAGCTCATCATAAGCGAGCACTCGAGGTGACCCGTATACGAGTTCCGTGGGGAGAACTGCCTCTTATCCATAGACTAGAGCGAAAGGTGTCTGGCCAGTGGCTCGATTTGGCGTCGTCCTGATCGGCCAAAGAACCACCGGCAGCTCCTCAATCCAGTTTCTTCCACACTTGCGCAGCCCGTCGAAAGTTCTGGTCTTGAGTCCTCGCAGCACTTCAGCATTTTCCCTCTCTGCTTGACCGTTGCTTCTCGGATGAGCAACAGAAGCAAAGCAGACCTTGGCGCCAAGATCTTGGACGTACTGCATGAAGGTGCGGCTCGTAAACTGTGTGCCGTTGTCGGTGATGATCCTGTTAGGAATCCCAAAACGACAAACAATTGACCTGAAGAACTTGACTGCTGACTGTGCTGTCACCTTCCTCACTGCTTCCACTTCTTGCCACTTTGTGAACTTGTCGATTGCGACGTACAAGTACTCAAAGTCCCCGACAGCTCGGGGGAAGGGGCCGAGGATGTCGAGCCCCCAGACCAAAAATGGCTAGGATAAAGGGATCGTCTGGAGAGCTTGAGCTGGCTGGTGTATCTGCTTGGAATGGAACTGGCACGCTTCACACTTGGTTACTTGTGCAGTTGCATCCTGGAGGGCTGTCGGCCAGAAGAAACCTTGCCGGAAATCTTTGCCGGCAAGTGCTCTTGCGCCAATGTGGTGACCACATATGCCTCCGTGTATCTCCGCCAACAGCTTCTGTCCATCTTCCCGATGAATACACTTCAATTTCACATCGTTGAGTCTTCTTCTGTACATGATGTTGTCGACAAACTGGTACATACTTGACTGCCGGGCTACTCTTTCTGCTTCTTCTTCCTCTTCGGGAAGTTCTCCTGTCTGAAGCAAATGGACGATCTGCTGTGCCCATGTTGGAGCTTGCGGCTCGACAACAAGGGCTAAAGTGACATCTTCCGCTGCGTGAACATCAGCTTCTACGGCGAGAACCTGCGGCTCTGCCGGAGCTTGATGATATCCGACAAGCTTGCCGGAGCAAAACTTGTCGGGAGCGTCTGCTTCAACGAAACAAACCCTTGGGCTTGTCGGAGCAGACTGCTCCTCAGCAATATCTGCGCTGATTTTGGGGACCTTCTTGGCGGCGGCTTCAGGGAGCTCTGCCGGAAAGTAGTCTCCAGAAACCAACTTTCTCTTCTTGCTCTGTCCAGTTGACGGTGTTACAGTTGGCTGAGTCAGCACAAAGATCCCTGGTTCCACAGGTACTTTGAGTGCGGCACATTTTGACAGGCCATCAGCAATATCATTCTGAGCTCTTGGAACATGCTCCATTTGTAGGCCGTCAAAGTGCTCTTCTAGCTTCCTCACTTCATCAACATAAGCTTCCATCAACGGACTCTGATAATCTTTGTTTACTTGGCGGACGACAAGCTGCGAGTCACCCCTGACAATGAGCTTCTTGATCCCAAGGTCTACTGCAATTCTGAGACCGGCAAGCAAACCTTCATACTCTGCAGTATTATTTGTTGCCTGCTCCTTGGGAAAGTGCATTTGGACTATGTATATGAGGTGCTCTCCGTTGGGTGCGATAAGCAGCACGCCGGCACCGGCGCCTTGCAGCGAGAAAGCACCATCAAAGTACATCAGCCACTCTTTATTTGCCTCCTTGACGGGGATGCTCGTCTCTGGAATTTCTTCATCTTGCGTCGGCGTCCATTCTGCTATGAATTCTGCCAATGCTCTGCTTTGGATAGTTGAAGTGCTTTCAAACTTGAGGCCAAAGCTTGACAGTTCCAGTGCCCACTCGACAATCCTGCCTGTTGCTTCTGGATTTTGCAATATCCTCTTCAGCGGAAAGCGAGTGACAACTGTGATCTCATGTGCTTGGAAGTAATGGCGCAGCTTTCTCGAGGCCATGAGGAGGCCGAAAAGCAACTTCTGCACGCCAGAGTACCTCGACCTAGCCCCCTGCAGAAGGGAACTGATAAAGTAGACTGGGCGCTGCACCATCCTTTTCTGCGTCTTGTCGCAATCCTGCGCAAATCTATCCTTGTCGGGACCAGAGCTTGTCAGTGAAGCCCCCTGCTTGTCGCTGGATGCACCTGCCTCGGTTGCCGGCTCATCATCTGCCTCCCTTTCCGCTACTAACGCAGCACTAACCACTTGATTGGTTGCCGCTAAATATAGCAGCAACTTCTCTTGTGGCCTAGGTGCGACAAGTATTGGAGTGGAGGACAGGTACCTCTTTAAGTCCTGCAGCGCAGCCTCCGCTTCGGGAGTCCATTTCATTGGACCTGCCTTTTTCAAAATTTTAAAAAATGGCAGGGCGCGCTCAGCAGACCTAGAGATAAACCTGCTGAGAGCAGCCACGCAACTAGCAAGCCATCGTACATCCTTGACGCGCTTTGGTGCTTCAATCTGCTCAATGGCCTTGATCTTGTCGGGATTGGCTTCAATTCCCCTCTGAGATACGAAGAACCCGAGAAGCTTGCCGGAGGGAATTCCAAACACGCACTTCTCGGGGTTGAGCTTGAGGTTGATCTTGCGTAGATTTGCAAAGGTTTCATCCAAATCTTGAATCAGAGTTGCCCTTTCCTTGCTCTTGACCACTATGTCATCCATATAGGCTTCCACATTTCTGTGTATTTGCGGCTCAAAAGCATGATGGACTACTCTTGCAAACGTTGAACCAGCATTCTTTAATCCGAAAGGCATCCGTACAAAACAGTATGTGCCACATGGGGTGATGAATGCGGTTTTCTCCTCATCCTCTTCTGCCATGAAGATCTGATGATATCCTGAATATGCATCAAGAAATGAAAGCAAATCACATCCAGCCGTGGAGTCAACAATCTGGTCGATACGCGGCAAGGGAAATGGATCTTTTGGACAAGCTTTATTAACATCTGTGAAGACGATACAAAGTCTCCATTTCCCATTTGCCTTTCGTACAACTACAGGATTGGCCAGCCACGTGGGATGGAGCACCCCCCTGACAAGGCCTGCTGCTTCCAACTTCTTGATCTCTTACGCTATGAATTCTTGGCGCCCACCGCCTGCTTCCTGACTTTTTGCTTGACGGGCGCGCGATGAGGACGATAGCTAGGTGGTGCTCAATTACTTTCACAGGAACACCGGGGATGTCGACGGTTGCCATGCAAACACGCCGGCGTTACCCTGCAGAAAGCAACGAGCGCCGCTTTCCTATTTAGGGTCAAGCGTGGCACTGATGGTGAAGGTACCACCAGTGCCGTCCTCCTTGGCGGACACCTTCTTGGTTTCTGGAGCTGCCATCGTCTTCTTACACTTGCCGGTGGAGCTCGACGGTGCGTCCTCGACGGTAGCGCAGCACTCCGAAGAGGTGCGCTTGCCGGAGTGGGCATCGGAGCTCTTGCCGGACTTGGTCTTCTTCTTCCCCCTGGGAGCTTCAGCGGCAAGTGACTTGTTATCTGCAACGGCTGCTGCTTCCCGGTAAATCTTGTCAGCGCAGATAAGAGCATCCTTGTTGTCGCCAGGGACAGAGATGACGCTTATCGGGCCAGGCATCTTGAGTAGGTTGTATGCATAATGAGAGGCTGCCATGAACTTGGCGAGTGCTGGACGGCCAAGTATCCCATTATATGGAAATGGGAAATCAGCAACGTCGAACGTGACCCTCTCAGTCCTGAAGTTTAGGTCGCTGCCAAATGTTACCGGCAACGTGATCTTCCCTCTCGGCTTGCTCCTTCCTGGGTTGATTCCTTGGAAAGTGCCAGTTTCTTCGAGCTCGCTGTCAGGGATCTGAAGCTTCTGGAGCACTGCGTAGGAGATGAGGTTCAAACCGGCCCCGCCGTCAACCAACATCTTAGTGACCTTGAGGTTGCGGATAGTTGGTGAGACCAACATCGGCAAGCACCCGACCGCAGTTATGCGATCAGGGTGGTCCTCAATATCAAAGATGATGGGCGTGCTGGACCACTTCAGAGGCTTGCGTGACTCTACAGATGGTTCTGCTGCATTAACCTCCCGCATCCATTGCTTGAGTTGGCGGTGTGAGGTATGCAGAGAAGCACCGCCGTCAACGCAGAGAACCTCCGTGGCTTTCTGAAACTCCTGCTCATCAGCTTCATCATCATCCATGTCTTCGTCGTCGTCGTCTTCGTCTTCATCCTTGTCGCGGCCGCGGGGAGGTCTGCCTCCTTGCCGCTGCTTGGCCTTGCCGCGGCGTCCTCCCCGGCCGGGTCGCTTCTTGCTAGCTGTCCCAGCACCTTCCTGGGCCTTCTCCTTGTCGCGCCGCTCGTACTCAACTTTCTGTTGTTCAACAAGCTGCTCGACTTTCTTGCAGCTCTGGAGGTCGTGGCCCTTGGTGCGGTGAATCTTGCAGTACTGTTTGTTGGAGTTGACTTGCTTGTCGGCGGCCGCCACAGGCTTGCAGTCGGCGCTAGCGGCAACCTCCTTGCCGGAGCCACTAGCCTTGGCCTTCTTGGCGGCACCATCCTTGCCAGACTGCTCGACAACTAGTACCTCTTTGCTCTTCTTCCTTCGGTTGTTCCGCCGCCGACTCTTCTTTGCCGGGGTGGTCTCCTCACTGTCAGATCCTGCTTCTGCATTTTCTCCTGGGAGTGTCCTCCCTTCTTCGGCACGTGCACACTTGTCGGCCAGGGCATACAGCTCACTGACATCCTTAACTTTGCACATCGCCATCTCTTCCCTCATCCTGCGGTTCCGCACGTTTTGATGAAACGCGCTGATCACCGCGGCAGGGTGGACATCTGGGATGTTGTAGTGCACGCGGCTGAATCTTTGAATAAACTTGCGCATGGACTCTCCTTCCTTCTGGGCGAGCAAGTGAAGGTCACTTTCTTGGCCATGAGGCTTGTGGCCGCCTGTGAAGGCGCCGACAAACTGATGGCATAAATCTGCCCAAGAAGATATGGAACTGTCCGCAAGTGCATGAGCCAAGATCGACATTGGGCTTGAGCACCGCCGAAGTAGTTGGCGAGGATCTTGTCGTCTCGCCCCAAAGAGCTTGCACCGCGATGGTGTAGATGCTTTGAGGAACTCCGAGGGTGCGCCCTGCCATCGTATTTCTCGGTACATCCGGCTTGAAGTTTTTCTTGTCGGCCATCGGACTTGCCGCAGCTCACGAAAGTGAACGCAGGGCAACCTACGCGTCTGACAAGTCACCCGTTCCCCGGCACTTGCATCGCCGACAATGGCCCGCGCGCTTTGTCGGACTGACGCCGTGCTTCTCTTGGCGCCGATGCGGGTTCGAGCGTCTTCTTGTTGTCGTTTTGAAGAACTTGGCGCTGGTCGCGACGAAGCTCATGGATCCGGACGACGCGGTGGAGTCGCTGCCGAGGTGGATCTCGACGAGTCGGCGATCTTGGCCTTCGGAAGGGGAGTGCATGGTGGTTGCACCCGCAGGTCTCGCCGCCATCGTGCCTTTTGTCGCCTGCCGCTGCTGCGATGTGCTTGGTTGCGCGTTACGTCGCCGTTGGCAAAGCCGATGAGACTCTGAATGGTGGCCCTCCATTCGTCGACCTTGTCAGCCGTCGGAGGGTAATCCAGGAGTAGTTGAACCCGCGCCAAAGCTTCCGCTTGAGTGGTGGGCGGTAATGGCGAACGGTGCGAGGAGCGGGATGTGCTCGGACTCCTAAATACTTTAGAAGGAGCAGCATCCGCCCAGCGACCGCGCCCCCTTCATTTCAGCTGTTGGCGCGAGTTGCTCTTGAGCATCTCTGGATCCACCAGCTTGATCACGGCCCAACGAACGTATGGTGCTGTGAGCACCATGACGTTGTCGGTCCCGCGCTTCCTGAGATGGACGCGGTACGTATCTGGATGCCGAGGTCTGCGCCTCCTTGTCCTTGGACTTGGCAGCGTCGTGGGCTCCCTCGTCGACGCCCATTCCTCCGCCAGCGTCTTCTCCACCACTCGTCAGCTCCGGTGGTGGTGGGTTTGACGCGGGCGGCTCTGCTGCCGCCGAAGCCTTCTTCTTCGGTGGCATGTTGATGAAGATGATGAAGAAGTTGCTCGTGTGTACGCCGGATCAGGTTCACACAGTCTCGACGCTCCCCTACCTGGCACGCCAAAGATGTCGGGGAGGCTGATCGTACCCACGAACACCTATGGGACCTGGCGGACCGAGTCCCTTGTGGTTCGATGGGGGGCGGAGATTGCACAAAGAGCAGATCGAGGCGATGCACACGAGCAGTTTACCCAGCTTAGGAGCTCTCCGGAGAGATAATACTCCTACTGCTGCTTGGCTGATTATATTGTGTTCTTGCTAGGGAGCAATGGGAGCTACAAAACCTAGCTTGAGTGTATCTGGTTTCGGGTGAGTAGAACCGAACTGAGCCGAACCGAACCCCTTTCTACGTTGCACGCGGGCCTCCTTTTATAGGCTCAAGGGGTTACCACAGGTGGCAACGTCGACGAGGGTAAAAATGGGAAAAGAGTTGCGGTTGGTGCAACTACTTGGTACAGTGTACTCTACCTAACTCGACGGCAAGGGACAAGAGTAATAAATGCCCGCCCATGTCGCCTAAACAATTACAACAGGACCGTCAGTGCGCCACCGTTCGCCACGATGGCCTTACGTCGGCGCCGCTTATCGCTGCTCTCCGGCTGCTGCACAGCCTTTGACACGCTGCGTGCGAATAGCCCCACGGCGACACGTTGGCGGATGAGCTGGAGTGTAGATGCAGAGAGGTTGCTGCGCGGCAAGCGCCTTGCAGCCGCTGAACCCTTTGTCGTATTTCGGAAGCTTGTCGCTCATCGAGCCTTCCCGCAAGCTCCTCTTGCCGGGTCTTGTCTTCTTCGTGCCTTGAGTGTCCTTCCCGGCAAGCTCCTCTTGTCGGGGCCTTGAATACTTTGTTCTTGAATGGCTCCAAAGAAACCGCGGAGGATCTTGGCGATCACTAGGCAAGCCTTGCCGCGGGGTGCTGCAACTGCCCGTGCACGAGTTCGGGATACTAGGGTACCCCTACTCTAGTACACCGACACGTTGCGATGATAGCCCCGGAACCTAAGTAACAGAGACCGCAGCCTCGCGAAGATAGGAGTTAACCTAGTCAGCTGTTCCCGTGGGAAATGGAGTTCCATGGACACTGATGATCCACAAACCTCTTCCGCCATCAAACTTTAGAAACCATTTGTTGTACTCACAGACCGGCATGGTCTTGTACTACTTATATTGTATTTTGCTTGGAATTTCTGTATCAAGCTGGTGACTTATCAGCTAACAGTTATCCTGGGGCTGGTAAGCACAAGGGCCATTTTTTTGGGATTAACACCCAGAAAAATCGGTCGCCACATGAAAAAGAATTTTTAGCAGTTGTGTTTGCTTGTGATTTATTCAGATCTTATTTTGTTTATTCTAAAGCAACTTGGCAAACCTAGAATCATTAGGTGGGTTCTCTTATACTGATAGGAAGGGAGTTGAGAACCCCGTAGCTGATAACTTTTCTAGGTTAGAAAATATTCTTGATGACCCACAACCTATTAATGATAATTTTCCTGATGAGCAACTAGCTGCAATAAATGTTTCTCATAACGCTCCTTGGTATGATGACTACGCTAATTATATTATTGCTAAATATATACCACCTAGTTTCACATACCAACAAAAGAAAAAAATTCTTATATGATTTAAGACATTACTTTTGGGATGACCCACATATTTATAAAGAAGGAGAAGATGGTATTATTAGACGCTGTGTACCTGAGCATGAACAGGAAAAAATCATATGGAAATGTCACTCTGAAGCTTATGGAGGACATCATGCGGGAGATAGAAATGCTCATAAGGTATTACAATCTGGTCTTTACTGGCCTACTCTCTTCAAGGATTCCCATAAGTATGTTTCATCTTGTCAGGAATGCCAAAGAATTGGTAATATTGGTAAGCGTCAGGAAATGCCTGTGAATTATTCACTTGTTGTTGAACCATTTGATGTTTGGGGTTTTGATTACATGGGATCGTTTCCTTCTTCTAATGAGTATACACATATTTTGGTTGCTGTTGATTATGTCACTAGGTAGGTAGAAGCTATTCAACCTAGTAGTTATGATCGTAATACTTCCATCAAAATGCTTGAACAAGTTATTTTCCCAAGGTTTGGTGTAGTCCCTAGATATTTAATGACTGACGGTGGTTCACACTTTATTCATGGTGCTTTCCGTAAAATGCTTGCTAAGTATGATGTTAACCATAGAATTGCACCACCCTATCATCCTTAGTCTAGTGGTCAACTTGAACTTAGCAATAGAGAAATAAAATTAATTTTACAAAAAAACTGTTAATAGGTTCCGAAAGAATCGGTCTAAGAAATTAGATGATGCACTATGGGCTTACAGAACAACTTATAAAAATCCTATGGGTATGTCTCCTTATAAACTGATTTATGGAAAAGTTTGTCATTTCCCTCTTGAGTTAGAGCATAAAGCATATTGGGCAATTAAAGAACTGAACTATGATTTCAGACATGCCAGTGAAAAGAGGTTATTTGATATTAGCTCATTAGATGAATGGAGAACCCAAGCTTATGAAAATTTCAAACTATTTAAAGAAAAAGTTAAAAGATGGCATGATAAAAGAATCCAAAAGCGTGAGTTCAAAGTTGGAGAATATGTTCTTTTGTACAACTCTCGTTTTAGATTCTTTGCAGGAAAACTCCTCTCCAAATTGGAAGGACCATATATTATCAAAGAGGTTTATCGTTCTGGAGCTATCAAAATAAATAATGCCGAAGGTACTAACCCAAAGTTTGTCAATGGTCAAAGAATTAAACACTATATCCCAGAATCATGAAAAATAGGAGGACACCTATCCCTATATATGGTTCACCGATGAGGAAGATGAAGATGAACCAGTCCCTCCTCGTTTCAAGCAAGAAAGCAAGGAGGCACTATGCAAGAGGATAATAAAGCTTGAGATGGAGAACGATGAGTTGAGGATGGATAATTTTACCCTCCGATGTAAGCTGGAGGAAAAGGAAGATAAACTCGTTACTACCTCACTAACACCACCTTCTTCACCACCAAATGGGACTTGAGTATCGGGTATGGGTACTCCCCTTGGCTTGTGCCAAGCTTGGGGGATTGATGCGGCTTGAACTACGTCGGTATTTCCCCAAAGAGGAAGGGATGATGCAGCACAGCGACAGTAGGTATTTCCCTCAGTGATGGGACTAAGGTTATCGAACCAGTACGAGAATCACCCAACACTATGTAAATGGTACCTGCACACAAAGAACAAATACTTGCAACCCGATGTGTTAAAGGGGTTGTCAATCCCTTTCGGGTAACGGTGCCAGAAATTGTCGAGTTGATGGGATAAAAGTACAATAGATTGGATAAATAGATCGTGAATAATTGCAAAATAAAATAAAGTGCAGCAAGGCATTTTTGGGTTTTTTAAAATAAAGATCTGAAAGTAAAAGCGAATAAAAATAGATCTTGAAGGAAAATATGATAAAGAAGAGACCCCGGGGCCGTAGATTTCACTAGTACTTCTCTCGAGAAAAATAGCATATGGTGGGTAAACAAATTACTATTGGGAAATTGATAGAACTTCAAACAATCATGACGATATCCAGGCAATGATCATTATATAGGCATTGTTGGATCTCGGGTTTCGGTAAAACCCTTAAGGTTCGAACACTGGGGTGCTTGAAGTTCTTCCCCCACCGATCTGCGTCCTAGCTTTGCTAAGATCTCAAGGGCTAACATGATGAATTCGCAACACAAAGAACACAAGATTTATACTGGTTTGGGCCACCGTTGTGGTGTAATATCCTACTCAAGTGTGGTAGTGGTGGATTGCCTCTAGGGCTGAGGATGAATAGTTACAAGGGGAAGAACAACCTCCTTAGGTTGAGGTGTTCTTCTGTTCGTTGTGTGGCTAGGGATTGGCTCAAGATAAGATGCATGAGGCTTAGTTGCCTCCTACTGTGGTGGCTAGTCCTATTTATAGAGGCCCTGGTCCTCTTCCCAAATACTGAGCTGGCAGGGAGCCAACAACGGCCAATTTGAAAGGGGACAGCTAGTACAGGTTATCCTGACAGAAGTAGTCTTCGCCTGCCTAAAGCTCTGGCGGTGACGCCGCCTTGGGCTCCATGGTGACCTCTGTCTTGTCTTCCTGCTGGTCTTGGTCTCCTTGCACTGATAGGGAAACCTTTGCTTGACGCCTTGGTACTCCGCGCTTGCCCTTGCCTCCTTAGCACCAAATAGGTAACAAGGACACTATGCATGCTGGCGCCCGCCTGGTCTCGGTCGTCATCGCTCACGTCACGAGAACCTCGCGAGGTTTTCCCTGCCTTGATCTCTCCGCCCCTCGCAAGCCAACCAGGTGAGGCCGCTCCCAAGGAGGTCTCGTGTCGTCCGCCTCGTGAGGCTTGGCCGCTCGCGAGGGTCTTGAGCGCTTGTTGGTGAAGATGGACCGTACGAGCCCACTTGTAGAGCCATGCCGTGGGCCGTAGGTAGGCAAGTCTGGGGACCCCCGTTCCCAGAACACCGACAGTATCCCCCGGGCCCAAGGCGCGCTCGGGCTTGGCTTCGAGGCGAAGCCATGGGTCAAGTGCGGAGCACTACGGGCCCCAATAGCCTACAGCCTTGGTCGACGCGTGGCGGTTGACTGGACGTGGGCGTCTCAACTTCCCATGGTGCCTCAGCAACTGCCCGACTGGACAAGTCCCTGCGACATGCTAGGGAAAACCATCATTACATGTGATCATGGGGGGCACTGGTTGGCCTTCTCTTGCTATAAATGGGGAGGGGGGCAGAGCCCCCGTCGCCCATCTCTTCCCATTCCGCTTGCTTCTCCTCCTTTGCTCCACCGCCAACACCAATGGCACTGTCAAAGAGGTTCTCAGCCGCTGAGAAGGGGAAGGCCCCTCGCGAGGGGCCCGGTGATATGTCTCCAACGTATATATTATTTTTGATTGTTCCATGCTATTATATTATCTGTTTTTGGATGTTTATGGGCTTTACTAAACACTTTTATATTATTTTTGAGACTAACCGATTAACCGGAGGCCCAGCCCAAAGGTTCGAACTCTGGGGTGCGCGTGTATCTCTTTACTCCCTACCGATCTACGCCCTAGGTTTGCTAAGATCTCCGGACGAACTCGACGAACTCACAACACAAAAGACACAAGAATTATACTGGTTCGGGCCACCGTTATTGTGTAATAACCTACTCCAGTGTGGTGGTGGTGGATTGCCTCTTGGGATGATGATGAATAGTACAAGGGGAAGAACAGACTCCTCAGGTTGAGGTGTTCTTGTGCTCAGCGAGCTTGTGGATGTGAGGATGGAAGCTGGAATCGATCCCCTCCTACTGTGGTGGTTAGTCCTATTTATAGAGGCCCTGGTCCTCTTCCCAAATATTGAGCGGGAAGGGATCCCACAACGGCCATATTTGAAGGGGAACATCTAGTACAGCTTATCCTGACAAAAGTGGTCTTCGCCTGCAAAGGCTATGGTGGTGACGCCGCCTCGGGCTCCATGGTGACCTCCGTCTTGTCATCCTGCTGGTCTTGGTGTCGTTGCACCGATATGGAAACCTTTGCTTAACGCCGCGGTACTCTGCGCCTGCTGTCGGTGTCAAAACTGGCGGATCTCGGGTAGGGGGTCCCGAACTGTGCGTCTAGGCGGATGGTAACAGGAGACAAGGGACACGATGTTTTTACCCAGGTTCGGGCCCTCTCGATGGAGGTAAAACCCTACTCCTGCTTGATTAATATTGATGATATGGGTAGTACAGGAGTATATCTACCACGAGATCAGAGAGGCTAAGCCCTAGAAGCTAGCCTATGGTATAATTGTTGTTCGTCCTACGGACTAAAACCCTCCGGTTTATATAGACACCGGAGAGGGCTAGGGTTACACAGTAGTCGGTTACAATGGGAGGAGATCTACATATCAGACGCCAAGCTTGCCTTCCACGCCAAGGAAAGTCCCATTCGGACACGGGACGAAGTCTTCAATCTTGTATCTTCATAGTCCAGGAGTCCGGCCAAAGGTCATAGTCCAGCCATCCGGACACCCCCTAATCCAGGACTCCCTCACTAGCCCCTGAACCAGGCTTCAATGACGACGAGTCCGGCGCGCAGATTGTCTTCGGCATTGCAAGGCAGGTTCCTCCTCCGAATACTTCATAGAAGATTTTGAACACAAGGATAGTGTCCAGCTCTGCAAATAAGTTCCACATACCACCGTAGAGAGAAAAATATTTGCACAAATCCAATCTGCTGACGTATTCCACAGTGTGACATCACACCACGGCCAAGCCTTTATTCGAATCATTTTTACTGTCCCGCCTCAGCGCGTTTAGCGAGGCGGTTTCCTTGGCACGTGTTATCAAAGCAGAGATCGTGTCCCCTTATTCCGGGTTTCTCATTAATACGGGCGTGGGTAACCCAATCGTGCCCGTTGGCACGTCTCCTCTATCGATGGCAAGTCCCAAATGGTCACGGGGAAGGCTCTTGGTATTCAACCTTTTTATAAAGAGACCAAGGCTCTACCCCTTTCTTTCAATCTCAATCGAATCCGCCCCTCGCCTCGAGTTCCAACACCCAAAGCTCCATATTCAGGCGCTTCAAACCTTTGATGATGTCCGGCTCCGACCTTCAAGGCCGGTGGATGCCTTCCTCCGTTACGGAAGAAGACGTGCTATAGCTAAGAGATGCCAGGTATTTAACCGACGAAATTTCGCATAGGCTGCCCGCTCAAGGGCAGGTTATTGCCACTCCCAAGCCTGGTGAGAGCATGGTGTTCGCGTCTCACTTCCTTCGAGGGCTAGGCTTCCCGATGGACCCCTTCGTGAGGGGGCTCATGTTTTATTATGGGTTGGAATTTCACGACTTGGATCCGGAGTCCATCCTCCACATTCATCGTTCATTGTCGTGTGTGAAGCCTTCCTCCGCATTACCCCTCACTTTGGATTGTGGCTTAAGACCTTCAAAGTGGAGCCGAAGATGATCAAGGGGCAGCAAGTGGAGTGCGGAGGGGCTGTTATAAGCAAGAATGCTGACGCTCCATGGCCCGAGGGCTCTTTTTAGGAGAAGTTCAGCTTATGGCAACGAGAGTGGTTATATATCACAGCTCCCAGGGGCACCAAGTGGGTGGCGCCACCTTCCTTTCGCTCGGGTCCTCCCCCGCAGCTGGTGTCATGGGTCAATAAAGGGTTCGACTGGGGGCCGTCCAAGGACGTGCCCTTGTTGCAGGGTCGCATTCAAGATCTCCTGGAAAGAGACATCAACCTGGCCATAGTGACATAGGTCATGTTGATTCGACGCACTTTGCCCTACAAACGCCGCCCCCTCCGCCTGTGGGAGTTTAATCCGGAGAGACCACGAGCTCTCCAACACTTTACGGGCGCGACGCCCATGGAGATGTACAAATTGTTCTTCGGATCACAAGCAATGTGTCCTGACTCGACCGAGGACGCAGGTCTGAGCTGCAATCGCCCGGATACTCAAGTAAGTAGCCCTGTACCCGGACACGCTATCCGTATATTTATCATAAAATTGCCCTTAAAAGAGTTGTCCCTTAAACAGGAGTGCATAGCGAAAGCAAAGCTGATCAGGTGTCCGGCCCCCATCCCGGAGACCACGCCGGATCCCGTGTTAACCAGGATGCTGGAGGTCGCGCCTTTGGAAGAAGGAGAAGGGGGGAACAAGGAAGCTACCACCTCCCCGAAGGAGGCTGTCAGGAAAGGAGGAATCGAGAATCCCTCCATCCAGGGGAAGAAGAGGACCGCCTCTGAAGACCCGGAGACCATGGTCTCAAAGCGGGGGAAGAAATCTTTGTCAGAGGGTCCTGCGCCGGGAGGTGCCTCGGCCACACTGTGCCCTCAAGGGGATCAGCCCTCCAGTGAGCCGTAAATAGAGAGGGGAGTTTTAAAATAAGAGACATCCCTATTCTATTCCTGAGAAAGATAACAGAATTTTTACCTTGTAGTTCGGATCCCAGCCCTTCTCAGCAGAGCTCATCTTCAGGGGATCTTCGTCCGGAGATGATGGAGAGTGGAACGCCTCCCCCTGCCGTACCGCCTTGCGAGGCGGGCAAGCCTGAGGTGTCGTCATGGAGGGTTTCTCCGAATCCGGCAGGGCCGGAAAGCAGCCATATGGCTCCCCAAAGCCCTCCGTGTCCGCCTTCAAAATGCCATCGACGAGTCCGCACCGCCCGGCACGGTCGGAGAAGTGAAGGATCTGCTCGGGCGGCGCCTATCTCAAAAGAACACCGTGCATTGATGGGCACGGTGATTGAAAGGATTTCATCCGCGGAGAGCGGGTTGCACGAGGCCGTCAGGAGTTTACAGACAGGTTTTGAGGTACGCGAAATGATGTACCTTTTGACAGTTCCGCATATAAAAGATGCGCCCTGTATAGATAGTAGCCCCTGAGACTCGGTGCGTTGTCAAAAATGACGGCGCGCCGAGGATCCTAGACCCATGTATAACATGTCGCCGTTCCGACGTAGGTGGCGAAGTGTCCGATGGCTAGCCGGACTTATGAATTTGCCGAACTAAAGCGGCAACTTGACGTGGCAGATGCCGACATCGCGCTTGTTAACAAGTGGCTTGACGAGTCACAAGGTATGCAATTTCTCCGCGGACACCTGGTAAGGGGGCTTGATGTCCGTGCCTTACAACATGTATGCTTGATGCAGACAGTGCGCTGCCATGGAGAACCTTCGCGGAACTCGCCGAGCCAAGGAGCATGCCGTAAAAAGTGATGCGATCGCTTTAAAGGCGCCAAGAGCTGAAAGCCGAACAGCTGCTCATCGCCAAGCAGGAAGGAAATGGCCGAGATGGCTGTGAAGTTGAAGGATGCTGCCGATCGCGCAAGCTTCTTGAAAAGAAGATCGGGCAGAACAAAAGGACTCGGAGAAGGCCACTATCGAGGCCAAGGATGCTCGCTCTGCTATGAGAGCCATGAAGGTGAGCTATGTCGGGCGAGATATTGCGCCGGAAAGCCCTTTATGCTGTGGATGAAGTTCGGGATCCTAAATATGCTCAGCTGGACCGCTGTGGAGTGCGGCGGATACTTATCTGGACTTGGCGGCAAGTGCACGGGACGCGTCGAACACTTCCGAGATCAACAAGATCACAAAGTGGAAAAGCTTTTTTGGTCGCAGTTCCACAATCCAGAGCGCCCACTTCCATTAACTGAGCGTTTGGCCGAATGGGCGGAGCTGAATAGGTTATCCGGACTCGCCATGAAGGATGTCGTGAGTCATCTGTGGCCGGAAAGGCCCAAGCTGAAGAGTTATTTTAGTTTGGTGCAGCAGTTCCTTGGTGCGGTGCCACATATCAATGCAATGAAGAGGTCAGCGTGCATAGAGGGTGCGCGGATGGCTCTTGCCCGTGTCAAGACATACTGGGCGGAGATGAAGGCCACCGATGTTGCATCCTAAGATTCGGACGGGAGCCGAGTACCTACCGAGCACTATTTTCAGGAAGTTCTGCAAGGGCGGTAGTTTAATAGAAACGCAGTGCTCGAAGGATATTATGTTCGAATAACATGTATTATTGTAAAACAATGTTTCAATGGAATATAAAAGTTTTTTATACTTGTGCCTGAAATAATTAAAATACCTCCTGTGCGGCCGTTAATGTATATATGTATATAACCTGAAAGATGGTAGTCTTCGGCTTCAGCCCCCACGCATATAATGCGGGGGTGTTCGCAGAAGGCGCATTTTCACACTTGATCCAACGTCTTGGTCCTATAAAGGAGGTGATAGCGCAGCGAACTAGGCAACCGGACTATAATGCTTTATCACTTTCACTGAGCCATAGGAGTTTGATAGTGGGGCTACTATATAGCCCCTAGGGGCACCGCGCTTGCCCGAATTCGGGGCGCCTATGTGCCTGACCGGGAAACGGCCCTTCGTTAATGCGGAGGAATCCTAAAGATTCCGGTGGGTCATCGAGTGGTTGACCAGTCTCACGCTATATCATGACAGCTTTTCGCTTTCATCGAGGTGCTCGCCGGCGAACCGGGCACAATCGCAGAGTTCTCCCGGTGTCGCCTTATTCGATAGAGCGGAACGTAAGGCAGCAAAACACAGGAGCCGGGCAAACCCAACATTTGACCAAAGACATGATTCGGAGCTAACGCATATAAGGCCAAACTCGTGACGCCGAACACTCCCTAAGGTATTCGGTCTTTATGAAAACGGGTTGAACAACGCCCTTAGTAATAAGCCCCTGGTGTCCAGGTACGCGCAAAATCCTGACGTGGCCAATGCCAAGACGCCAGCCTCCACCTCGTTTATAGCAAGAAACCGGGGATGTGTATGAACAAGAGATAGTAAAAAGGTTTACGCAGGTCTTAATCTGAAAATAATCTTGAATGGGTCCCTCTGCACGCTCCGCTGCTTTGTTCTCCGTTGCCGTATCCTCGACGGGTGTAGCACGGTGTTCATCTATAAAAGAGAGGAACTTAGTTGAAAAAGATCGTGCGAAAATGTACGTTATATTAAATAAACAAAGGACAATTCAAAAAATGAATAAAATTGAGCTTTATTGTCTCTTGTTGTGCATGCACGGAGCCCCTTGAACGGGTGTATGCGGCTAGTAAGCCCTTGTATGTTTACGCCGGACTCATCTAGCCATGTCCGGGGTCTGAACGACCTATTTAGGTGCTTTGATTAGTGAAATCGGTTTAGTGTGTGGCTGTTAAGGCAGCCGCACAATCTTCCGCGCTCGAGGAACACTCGATATTTCCCTTTAATGAGATGATGCCTCGTGGACCGGGCATTTTAAGTACAAAAGATGCATAATGCAGTATTGCGTTAAAGCGAGTGAAATCTTTGCATCCCAGTAGTGCTTGATAGCTACTTGTAAATGGGGCGATGTGGAAGGTTAGCTTTTCGCGGCGGAAGTTGTCGGGTGAGCCGATCATAACTTCTAGCAGGAGAGAGCCCGTACAATGGGCATCTAGGCCTGGCATTACCCCTTGAAAGGAAGTGTTGCTATGGCGAATTGTTGTTGGGTCTATCCCTGTGACGCCCCCGATTCAATCGTACACTAATCATGCACGCAAATGTGTACGATCAAGATCAGGGACTCATGGGAAGATATCACAACACAACTCTAAAACATAAATAAGTCATACAAGCATCATAATACAAGCCAGGGGCCTCGAGGGCTCGAATACAAGTGCCCGATCATAGACGAGTCAGCGGAAGCAACAATATCTGAGTACGCATATAAGTTAAAACAAGTTGCCTTAAGAAGGCTAGCACAAACCAGGATACAGATCGAAGAGGCGCAGCCTTCCGCTCGGGATCCTCCTAACTACTCCTCGGTCGCCGCCGGGCTGCACGTAGTAGTAGGCACCTCCGTGTAGTAGTCGCCATCGACGATGGCGTCTCGCCCTGGGCTCCATCGCCTAGTCGCAGCAACCGGTAAAGAAAGGGGAAAAGGGGAACAAGGCAACCCCGAGTACTCATCCAAAGTACTGCAAGCAAGGAGCTACACTACATATGCATGGATATATGTGTAAAGGCCATATCGCTGGACTGAATCGCAGAATGCCGTAATAAGAGGGGATAGCTAATCCGTCAAGACTACGCTTCGCAGCCTCCGCCTTTGCAAGCATGTAGCGTAGAGTAGTCAAGTCCTCCAAGTAGCATCGCATAGCATAATCCTACCCGGCGATCCCTCATCGTAACCCCGAGAGAGAGCGACCACCGGGTTGTATCCGCACTTGGAAGGGTGTGTTTTATTAAGTATCCGGTTCTAGTTGTCATAAGGTCAATGTACAACTCAAGTCGCCTGCTATCAAGATCACGGATATTCAATAGATTAACTTCCCGCAGGGTGCACCACATAATCCAACACGCTTGATCCCATTTGGCCGCACACACTTTCCTCGGTCATGCCCGCCGCTGAAGATCAACACGCCGCAGCCCCACCTAGGCTCAACAGAGGTCAGACGCCGGTCTAAACCTAAGCGCACAGGGTCCGGGCCCATCGCCTTAGCACACCAAGACGCTATGCGACGCTGCCGAAGCGACCTAGCCTAACAGCGTTCTAGTCCAATCCGCGCGCTTCCGCCGCCGACGTCACGGCGTTTTCGCCGATACCACGACATCGGGATACCCATAACTACTCCCGCCAGAGATGGTTAGTGCGATAGACCAAATGGCCGACTCAGATCAAATACCAAGATCTCGTTAAGCGTGTTAAGTATCCGCGAACGCCGACCAGGCCAGCCCACCTCTCTCCTAGGTGGTCTCAACCTGCCCCTGCCGCCCACCACAAAGTAACAATGGGGCCGTCAGAACCCAGGCCCACCTCACCGGGATGGAGCCACCGTCCTTTCAGCCCCCATCTCCTAACAAAGATCACTGTAATGTAATAGTGTAAAAGATATCAGATATGCCCGTGATCACCTCCCGGTGATCACAGCCCAAGAGTATAGCATGGCAGATTTGACAAGAATGTAGGGCCACCGATGGAACACTAGCATCCTATACTAAGCAAGAGGATAGCAGGTAAAGGAAACAACAAGAGTAGCAAGGATAGGCTATGCAGCACTATAGGATTAATCGAAAGCAAGAATATGCTACACTACTCTAATGCAAGCAGATAGAGAAGAGTAGGCGATATCCGTGATCAAAGGGGGCTTGCCTGGAAGCTCGCAAGAGAGAGGGGTCATCGGTGACGAGTCACACCACAGGGCATCAGATCGCCTCGGGTCTACCAAAGTGAAGAGGGGAGAAACAGTAAATACATAGCAAGCAAGTGCATAACAGACAACAGCAGAGCTAGACGTGTTCTAACGCTGCATGAGGTGATACTGTGAAGGGGGAAACATCCGGAAAGTATCCCCTGTTTCATGTTTTCAAGCGAGGAGCCTGAGGGGAAAGTTGCGAGTTCGATAGGTTAGATGCATTATGGACTTAACGGGCTGCATATCCGGGTTCGTCTCGTCGTGCTGAGCAACTTTCATGTAGAAAGTATTTTCATTTGAGCTACTGTTTATTTTATATGATTTTTAAAAGATTTAATTCATTTTTAATGATTATTTAATTATATAAATTCAACATTGTCCATAATAAGGCACGCCGACGCCAAAGATGATGTCGTGAGTCACACAAAGCGCTGATCGTCAACTGACGTGTGGGTCCCATTCATCATTGACTGATTAGTCAAATTAGGGTTTAATTAAACTATCTACTTAATTAGATTTATTAAACATGATTAAATAACTTAATTAATTCATTAACTATTTTATTTATTAATTAATTGATTATTAATTAACTAATTATTTATATATTTATTTTTATTATATACTTTTTTTTATAAAACGTTCTCAGGGGGTGGGGCCTGCATGTCATTGGCCCTAGGGGCCAAACGGGCGAAGCGGGTTACGGCGCGGCGCAGCTCGAATGGGGTTAGCCACTGGGGCGCACCCACCGGCAACTAGGGGCGGTTGGGCGCGGGCGCCAAGACGCCGGGCGTTGAGCTCCGGCGGCCGCGACGGGCGAAGCATGGGGAGGCCTGCGGCTGCCGACATGCAGCAGGGCGGCCAGAGGCGGACGACGGGAGCGCGAGGCCGCAACAAGAGAGGCGGAGGCTGTGGTGATGCCGGTGGTGCCGGGGCGGACGAGGCGAGGCCGGGGCGAGGTCGGGCAGAGCGGGTGCGACGGGCAGCAGCTAGTGGCACAGGGCACACGGCCAAGGGATGGCCAGAGCGCGAGGCTAGGAGCATGGGGGGCGACCGACGCACGCGGGCGGCATCGACGAGCGGCACGAGACGTGGGGCAGTGGTCGACGCAGAGACCGAACGAGGCAGAGGAGGAAGAGGCCGGTGGTCTCACCGCGGGTCCGTAGGGAAAATGGCAGTGGGGGTCGAGGAGGAGGATGGGGACGACGCGGGGCAGCTCCGGCGAGGTTCAGGCGGCGGCGACGTTGGGCGTGGCGACCGCGATCCGGGGAGGCACGGGGGGCGTGCGGCGAGGGGTCGCCGCCTGGGCGGCTGGTCGGGAGGAGGTGAGGATGAGGCGGCGTCGGTGGCAAGCGGGCGCCGCGCGTGAGGCGGGCAAGACCAGCGGGCGTCGGCGTCGAGCCCCCGATCTTGATCCAGATCGGGGGGAGTGGGCGATGTGGGGGGGGGGCTAGGGTTTGACCGGGATGGGATATGGGGAGTGGGTTAGTAGGCAAGGGGTGGGCCGGCCTGGGGTTGGCCTGGTGGCCCAATGGCCAGCTGGGCCGAGGCCCAGCGGGGTCTTTTCCTTTCTTTTGTTAGATATACATTGTTTTTAGCTTAGGAAAGAAAATGATAATGACTCCTAAATTCATGTTTGAGAACCACCCACGGCCATAAATGTTTTACCCCGAAATAATTTAGTTTAGAATTTTATTAATTGAAAAAGGTATTCACTTAATTGTTTTGCTACAGTTCTAATCACTTTAGAGTAATTAATTATTTTATAAAAATGGTGTTTCTCCACCAATACTATCGATGATTTAATTGTCACAATAAGAACATTTTAGTTTTGAGAATTGAAAACTTTTATTGTTTGACTTTAATTCGAATTTGAATTTGGATCGGTTTCAAACTAACGCGAGATTTAGTAACGGTAATCGAGGTGACGTGGCATCATTAGCAGAGGGTTACTGTAGCTTAATTACCCGGGCGTCACAATTCTCCTCCACTACAAGAAATCTCGTCCCGAGATTTAAGAGGGGAGTAAGGGGAAAAGGTCTGGTTACGAAATTCTAACGAATCTTATCGGTCTTGGTTGGTCTTCTCGAAGAGGTCGATCCATTACATTGATGTCTTCATCCATCATGATGAAGTTTGCCGTCCTTTCTTTTGGGAACTCCATCGTACTTACGAAAGAATAAGGGGGCTGGGAGAACAGACCTCTACTAGGTTGACTAACTTGTTGATAACATCGAGGAAGGTGGGGGGGAAGTAACTCTCGAATTGAAACTTACGACAATATCGAGAGCAAAGTAAGGAGGTATCATGGGAAGTTTCGAGCGGGCAGGCAATCGTTCGATGCCTGAAAAAGAGTGGAAGGGGTTCAAAGCATCAAGATTAAGGATTGCATCTGATACCGGAACAGATCAATAGGAAGGTGCCTCATGAATTACACATGAAGCCAAGCGTGAGTACTGACTTTGGGAACAGGGGTGTACATGAGAGTCAGGTTTTGATCCTGTGGAACTTGTGGGTTGTGGGCCCACCATGTGGGTTAAAGATAGAAAGAGTGGTGTCATCTTGCACGGTTACGATAACCATGCAGGTCAGACCATAACATGTCTGTTATGTCGGCAACAACGTCGGAACAAAGGGCGGGGGACCAAGATAACCATTTTCCTGCTCGTTGAACGAGGCAGACCAATAGGCAAGGTTCTCGTCCATCGGTGGTTACCGGAATGTCATCAACAAAAGTAACAGGTCTTATTGATGAATTGTACACCGAGGGTCTACATAAGCAGGAATTAATACTGCTTAGACCATAATGATCACCGAAAAGGTTAAACAAAACAATGGAAAGGAAAAGGGTTTATCGATTAACATATGAATGGAAAGGAAAATGTGTTTAAACACCTATTTCAGGGGTATATCCTTCCCAAGGCAGGCAAAGCATGATATCCATGACGGGATATAACGTAGAAAACCCTTTTAGGAAAGGGAAGAGAAATTCCATGTCATTATCCATACAACGGTGTTCGGATAATTGAGCAAGAAACATTTAGCATTGGGCTTCAAATGTTCTTGTTGAAATCAGAGTTCCACAGACAAGCTTTTGAGATAGCATTGACATGGTCTCCAAACAAAGGTCGGACTTTAGATACTCGACGGATCCATCAGGAACAGCTTATAAAATAGGTCTTACAATTTCCTCCAGGAAGAATGGTTATCCTTGAAAAATAATTTATAATGATCGGTCCTCCACCCAGGGGGGGGGGGGTGCTAGGCATGACATCATGTTACCGGTTCATCAAAGGACCAATATCATAACTCTTGGAAAGTTGTCCCAGCCATCGTATCTGACCGAGATTCAGATCCGATTGGTGTCATGATACCTCAGACTCAGGATGTCCGAGAAGAAAAGGTGCAACACAAATAGACAAAATGACATTTCAAGATTCTCAGGAAATAAACTACGGGAGCGGGTTCTTGAAGCAATAGTTCATCCCTAAACCAAGGAGGGGATGAGAAGGTGGCTATGGGCTCAGCGACAATTCATCGAGAATTCCAAACGGATGGCTTTCCACAATAAGGTGAACAAGAAGATGACACTTGTCAATTTAAATGATATAATGTTGTATGCCCGAGGAAAGACATACACAATTAAACATTGGTTGAAAGGCGCACCCGAAATATGGGCTGGGTTGCACGATCAATGTTAGAATGGTGACTTGACGAACAAAAGAATTGGAATGAAACTCGACCATTCACTCCAAAGCAATAGGGTTGCTAGAAGTTTTGAATTCACACATCATAATTCAAATGTCGGTATTCCGGTTAGAAACAACACGGGTACCAAGAAAGAATGGTGAGGGTGAGAAGTATCACCATACCAAGAATTCTCAAGAGGTGGTGAATTTCTCACGACATTCTTGATATAGGAGATGGTAATACTTCAAGGTAGAACATAACATAAGTCGGTTAACAAGGAACTCAAGGTATAGCCACAACATGAACAAGTTTGTGTTGGAAAGAAGGCAAGGAAGTAGTCGATGACATCACAAATCATCGAGGGCAAGGATGGTAATTCTCATCATGAATTTGATTGATATTCGAATAGCTCGTAATGTTGATAATGATCACGACACATGTGTCGAGAGATTACATGAAGATGTAATCGATCCGCGATCACATCAAGTCAAAAGAATGATGAAGCAAGAGGTTATTGGAACCATAGGTACGACACAAACTCAGAACCAAGCTTGTTGTCTAAGGTGGAATGATAAGCCAAGGAAATCAACATAAGCCTTGCTCAGCGGCGAAAATTGTGTTCCGGGAAGAAGGACCAGGTAGCACAGTTAAGATTTAGCATGTTAATGATATAGCCGATCAGGCTAGGTATGACATGATCGAGTACAAACTCGGACTTAAAGAAGATTATCAAGAGTCATGAACCGTAGGGCAGACTAGGTTCAGTTATCGGTGTCTTTGAGTGTTTAATAACTCAGAGCCCATGAAAACTGTAATCAGTGAGAATGTAGTACTTGATGAAGAACTCATAAGAAGTTATGCAGTTCCAAGATAATCTCGAGATACCGTGGGGTAATACTCAAGACGGATCACAAGAGAGGTTGGACCGGGTATTGATCCACGTAAGACAAGTGCTTACACTTGCATCGAAAATGGTATTTAAAGGATAACATGGTCGGAACCACGATTGTAAAGGCCGATCCCGATATAAGAACTTATACCAAGGAATAATTAATTTAAGAGAAGCTTTAATGATAAGATCTACATCGTGTCCATGGGCATGAACATAAAGTTCAAGGTCGACTTCCACTTCTCCAATGCATAACCTTTCATTTACTTCTCGCTCGATGAAGTTACAATGTTGAAATTTTATCCGCTAAACACCGTAAGAGTATGGCTCGTGAAAACTTTCGGGTTCACACGGTTTAGAGAAGGCATATGTTCAACCCATAGGGGCTTCTTAGAAACATATACCACAAGTTTCAAGAGTAAATAACACAAGCCCGAAAGCAGAGCATGGTTGGCCAAGCAGAGGATACAACTTAACAAAGGCATTATGTATCAGGGGAAGAACTCACAAAGTGATCAAATGTGAAAGACACTGTCGGATAACAATCCAACAAAGGACTTGATGGTCCACAAAGGATCTGATGTGAGTATCGATACTCAAACAGAAGAGGAAGGAATGCAAATGCAACAGGTTATGGAATCATCTGAATAATTCAAAGCTTAAGTGCAAAGGAATTATGATTTAAAACAAAGGATCGTAAGCGCACGCCCGATCAAGGATGGTTCAATTGAATATACCAGAGGCACAATCGACGACAGATAGTTTGGTCGAGAACTAGCTCATGTTCAAAATGACGTATGAGCTAGAAAGATAATCCTAGGACTCGACTGATGATTGTGAACATCACAACATATTGAATCAATGGACTCAAAAATGATGGTGACAAAGCATGCCAATATGATTACTATACTTATGGGATTAACCATAATGAAAGCAAACAAGAAATTCCAAAAGCAACAGGCTACTCAGGGTTTTCGGAAGGTCGAATGGCACTTTGAAGACTTTTGGGAAACACCTGAACAACTGGGGATGAGCGACTCGATAAATGCGAGGAATTATCCGTAGGGGGTATTCATTAGGCAAGAACTTCAGGGCAGTAAGCTCAAAGGATTCTCGGAACAACGGAGAATAGTCCAGGGCATCATGTAATAACAAGATCAATGGGATTGAATGTAGGCAAGTGTGTCCAGTTATCCATACCGATAATAGTGGTATGGATTTGCAAAAGCGGTCGGCACAAGCGTCTCGGGAAAACAACGAATAGTATCTTCGGAACCTTCTAGTGCAGCAGGCGATCATTGTAATAAAGGGCTCTCCGGGAGGAAGTAGTAACGAGATCCTAAAGTTAGATTTTAGTAAAAATCGTTTAACCCGAATAGAAGAGAGTTCAGAATCCCAGAGTAAAGATCGAGGAGTAAAAGATCATAATACCACTCAATGGCGACGTGGGCCCATGGGCTGCACAACCATGTTAGTAAAAGTTTTCCAATGTCTAGACTTAACTTCGGCCATGGAGTTGGAAAGGGGGATTCCTACAGGCAGTCGGCTCTGATACCAACTTGAGACGCCCCCGATTCAATCGTACACTAATCATGCACGCAAATGTGTACGATCAAGATCAAGGACTCACGGGAAGATATCACAACACAACTCTAAAACATAAATAAGTCATACAAGCATCACAATACAAGCCAGGGGCCTCGAGGGCTCGAATACAAGTGCTCGATCATAGACGAGTCAGCGGAAGCAACAATATCTGAGTACAGACATAAGTTAAACAAGTTGCCTTAAGAAGGCTAGCACAAACCGGGATACAGACGAAGAGGCGCAGCCTCCGCCTGGGATCCTCCTAACTACTCCTGGTCGCCGCCGCCGGCTGCACGTAGTAGTAGGCACCTCCGTGTAGTACTCGCCATCGACGATGGCATCCGCTCCTGGGCTCCATCGCCTAGTCGCAGCAACCGGTAAAGAAAGGGGAAAAGGGGAACAAGGCAACCGTGAGTACTCATCCAAAGTACTCAAAGCAAGGAGCTACACTACATATGCATGGATATATGTGTAAAGGGCCATATCAAGGACTAAACTGCAGAATGCCGTAATAAGAGGGGATAGCTAATCCTCGTCAAGACTACGCTCGCAGCCTCCGCCTTGCAAAGATGTAGCGAGAGTAGTCTCAAGTCCTCCAAGTAGGATCGCATAGCATAATCCTACCCGTGATCCTCCTCGTAACCCCGAGAGAGCGACCACCGGGTTGTATCTCGCACTTGGAAGGGTGTGTTTTATTAAGTATCCGGTTCTACTTGTCATAAGGTCAAGGTACAACTCCAAGTCGCCCTGTTATCAAGATCACGGATATTCAATAGATTAACTTCCTGCAGGTGCACCACATAACCCAACACGCTTGATCCCATTTGGCCGACACACTTTCCGGGTCATGCCCGCCGCTGAAGATCAACACGTCAGCAGCCCCACCTAGGCTCAACAGAGAGGTCAAGACGCCGGTCTAAATCTAAGCGCACAGGGTCCGCCCATCGCCTTAGCACACCAGACGCTATGTGACGCGCCGAAGCAGCACCTAGCCTAACAGCGCCCCACCAATCCGCGCGCGCCAGCCACCGACGCCACGGCGAAGTGCCGATACCACGACGCCGGATACCCATAACTACTCCCGCCAGAGATGGTTAATGCGATAGACCAAATGGCCGACTCGATCAAATACCAAGATCTCGTTAAGCGTGTTAAGTATCCGCGAACGCCACCAGGCCAGCCCCAAATCTCTCCTAGGTGGTCTCAACCTCACCCCTGCCGCCCGCCACAAAGTAATAGTCGAGGGCCGTGGGAACCCAGGCCCACCTCTACCGGGATGGAGCCACCGTCCTTTCAAATTTCCCCATCTCCTAACAGTATCACGTAATGTAATAGTGTAAAGTATATAGAATATGCCCGTGATCACCTCCCAAGTGATCACAGCCCAAGAGTATAGCATGGCGAGACGGACAAGAATGTAGGGCCACCGATGGAACACTAGCATCCTATACTAAGCAAGAGGATAGCAGGTAAAGGTAACAATAGTAGTAGCAAGGACAAAGCTATGCAGAAGATAGGATTAATCGAAAGCAGAACATGCTACACTACTCTAATGAAAGCAGATAGAGAAGAGTAGGCGATATCCGTGATCAAAGGGGGCATGCCCGAAGCTCGCAAGAGAGAGGGGTCGCCGGTGACGAGTCGCACACAGGGCATCAAAGATCGCCTCGGGTCTACCAAGAGAAGAGGGGGAGAAACAGTAAATACATAGCAAGCAAGTGCATAACAGACAACAGTGCGAGCCAGACGTGTTCTAACGCGCATGAGGTGATACTGTGAAGGGGGAAACATCCGGAAAGTATCCCGGTGTTTCATGTTTTCAAGGCAGAGCCTGAGGGGAAAGTTGCGAGTTCGATAGGTTAAGGATGCGTGGCAGACGAACAGGCTGCGTATCCGGGTTCGTCTCGTCGTGCTGAGCAACTTTCATGTAGAAAGTATTTTCATCTGAGCTACGGTTTATTTTATATGATTTTTAAAAGATTTAATTCATTTTTAATGATTATTTAATTATATAAATTCAACATTATCCAGAACAGTGCACGCTGACGTCAGCATGACGTCAGCAGTCAACAGAGACGTTGACTAGTCAACTGACGTGTGGGTCCCATTCGTCATTAACTGATTAGTCAAATTAGGGTTTAATTAAACTATCTACTTAATTAGGTTAATTAAACATGATTAATTAACTTAATTAATTCATTAACTATTTTAGTTATTAATTAATTAATTATTTATATATTTATTTTTATTATATACTTTTTTTTATAAAACGTTCCCAGGGGGTGGGGCCTGCATGTCATTGGCCCTAGGGGCCAAACGGGCGAGCGGGGTTACGGGCGCGGGCGCAGCCCGAATGGGGCTAGATTGCAAGCGCACTCCACCGGGCAACAAGGGGCGGTTGGTGGCGGCGCGCCAAGACGCTGGCGTTGAGCTCGGCGGCTGCGACGGGCGAGCATGGGAGGCCGGGCTGCCGACATGCAGCAGGCGCGAGGCGACGACGGAGCGCGAGGCCGAGCAAGAGGGGCGGAGGTTGTGGTGATGCCGCGGTGCCGGGCGGACGAGGCGAGGCCGGGCAGGTCGGGCAGAGTGTCTGACGGGCAGCAGCCAAGTGGCACGGGCACACGCCAAGGGACGCCAGAGCGCGAGGTTAGGAGCACTGGGCGACCGACTTGCGGGCGCATCGACGAGCGGCATGGGACGTGGGGCAGTGGTCGACGCAAAGACCGAACGAGGCAGAGGAGGAATAGGCCGGGGGTCTCACCGCGGGTCCGTAAGGAAAATGGCCGTGGGGGTCGAGGAGGAGGATGGGGACGACGCGGGGCAGCTCCGGCGAGGTTCAGGCGGCGGCGACAAGTGGCGGGCGGGATCGATCCGGGAGGCACGGCATGGGGCGTGCGGCGAGGGGTCGTTGCCCTGTGTGGCTGGTCGGGGAGGAGGTGAGGATGAGGCGGCGTCGGTGTTGCGGCGGGGCGCCGGCGTGAGGCGGGGCAATACGAGGCGGCGTCAGCGTCGAGCCCCCGATCTTGATCCAGATCGGGGGGAGTGGGCGATGTGGGGGGGGGAAGTGGGGTTAGGGTTTGACCGGGATGGGATATGGGGAGTGGGTTAGTAGGCAAGGGGTGGGCCGGCCTGGGGTTGGCCTGGTGGCTCATGGCTACCGGGCGGAGGCCCAAATGGGTCTTTTTCCTTTCTTTTTTTTAGATATACATTGTTTTTAGCTTAGGAAAGAAAATGATAATGACTCCTAAATTCATGTTTGAGAACCACCCACGGCCATAAATGTTTTACTCCGAAATAATTTAGTTTAGAATTTTATTAATTGAAAAAGGTATTCACTTAATTGTTTTGCTACAGTTCTAATCACTTTAGAGTAATTAATTATTTTATAAAAATGGTGTTTCTCCACCAATACTATCGATGATTTAATTGTCACAATAAGAACATTTTAGTTTTGAGAATTGAAAACTTTTATTGTTTGACTTTAATTCGAATTTGAATTTGGATCGGTTTCAAACTAACGTGAGATTTAGTAACGGTAATCGAGGTGACGTGGCATCATTAGCAGAGGGTTACTGTAGCTTAATTACCCGTGCGTCACAATCCCCATTTTGCGGATTGTGTCCTGATATAGCAGGTTTAAATCACTGCCGCTGTCCATTAAGACTTGTGTGAAGTGGAGTCCGTCAATTATCGGATCTAATACCAAGGCAGTCCAGCCTGCATTCCGGATACTTCTAGAGTAATCCTGATGGTCGAAGGTGATTGGTTTTAACAACCAGTGGCGGGACTCCTCTAGGATAGGCCGTATGGCGCGTATCTCTATGGGTGCCACTATGTTCTTCCCTTTTTTCACTTGAAGTGAATTTATTGTTTTGACTTCTTGTGGGAAATTCTTTTGTTTTCCGGTGCTCTGCTTGTGGGGTTCATCATCATCCTCGCTTGGTGTGTCGAGCCCCTTGTGTTCGGCGTTGAGTTTGCCGGATTGCTTGAAGTCCCAACAATCTCTATGGGTATGGTTTGCAGGCTTCCCGGGAGTACTGTGGATTTGACATATCTTGACCAAGATTTTTTTTAGGTTAGATAGCCCGTCCCTGTTATCCTTGAGGGGCAGCTTTTTCTAATTCTGCCGAGAGCTTTCGAATCCGGCGTTGACTACCGTGTTCTTCGGGCTGTTTCCCTTGGTACGGCGCAGGTCCTTGCTGCGTCGCGGTATCCCGTTTCCATCCCTAACTTCGGATGTACTTGGGTCGCTGGTACTACATCTTGCCAACCAGCTATCCTCTCCTGCGCAAAAGCGGGTCATGAGGCTTGTTAATGCGGCCATTGTTCTTAGTTTTTCTTGGCCGAGGTGTCTGGCGAGCCATTCGTCTCGAACGCTGTGTTTGATAGCTGCTAAGGCTTCGGCGTCCGCACAGTCAACTATCTGGTTCTTTTTAGTGAGAAATCTGTTCCGGAGTTTCCGGGATGACTCTCCGGGTTGTTGAGTTATATGACTTAAATCATCTGCATCCGGAAAATTTGCCCGAAAAGCATCCTCGAGCTCTTCCCAACTTCCAATGGTGTTTTCGGAAGGCTTTTAAGCCAATGCCGGGCTGGCCCTTTGAGTTTGAGGGTAAGTATTTTATGGCGGGAGATCATCTCCTCTAGCCATGTGTATGTGGAGGATGTAATCCTCAATCCGCACTCTGTGGTCTGTTGTTACGTCGATGCCTCAATGTTTACGGGCTTGAATCCGCTGAAATTCATGATCCAAAGACCTCATCGGTGAAACATAGAGGGTGTGCGGCACCCCTATATTTGGGTGTACCGTGATGTTCGGATACTTGATGCGTTGCATTGCTTACTAGAGCTTGCTTTCTTGGCCCGTAGATACATCTAGCTGGGCCATCTTTTTGATGCGAATCCTTGTGCGGATCGCGTGTCGGCTTGTGTGCGGCGCCATTTGCCGCACTATGTTGGCCATGGGGTCGTTTATCTGACCGGGTGACTTCCTTATTTTTTGATTGCGGAGGCTCTAAGGCCTCTTCATCAAATTACGGCAGTAATTTTCGCTTTGGATAGCTCTTTGTGCGCGATCGTCACCGCATTTGTGCTCATGTGTTGAGTACTTTGCTCCATCTAATTCTGAGTGCATCTTCCGCTGTTTTGAGCTTCGCTTCGCTTTTCAGGCTACAAGCGAGGGCGACGAGCCTTTTGTGGAGGTTCTTCTGCTCCAGCAACTTGTCCGCGTGAGGTCGTCCGGACTGTTGTCTTCGCCGGGACGGGTTGTTTATCGTTGCCCTGTTCGGACGGTTGCTCGATGGCATGTTCGCAGTTCACCGGTTCGCCCTGCTCTATGGCTGGGTCTGTATGGCTGCTTTCTCCGAGGTGGGTTTGAGGGCGCTTACGCCGCCGCTTTGATTGCTTTTCGAGGAACGATCCTTGTTGCGCCCCTTTGTTCCTCGTCGTCGCTTCCTTTAGGTGTATCCACCATGTATACATCGTGAGATGGGGTGGTTGTCCAGTGGCCTATAGGCGCTGGTTCCTGTTCGCCTCCTACATCGTCGTCCATACCGTCGATCTCTTTGGAGTCGAAGTCGAGCATGTCGGTTAAATCATCGACAGTGGCTATGAAGTGGGCTTTGAATTTCTTCGTCGTCCCCATCCCAACCTTGATGACCATAGTCCGGCCAGGGCTCTCCTGATAAAGAGAGAGACTTTAGTGAATTCAGAATGTCGCCAAAGGGGGAGTGCTGAAAGATGTCCACGGCGGTGAACTCCATGATCGGCGCCCAATCGGATTCGATTGGCAGGGGCGCGGAGGGTTCGGAGTCCGGAGAAAAGTCCGGCACCTTGGAGTCACGAGCTCCACAAAGGGCAAGGCTGGTGTTCGCCCGATCGCCAGAGAGATTGCAGCCCCGAGGCGGTGTCTAGCCACCTATCTCGACATGCAATCGGCCCGAGCTAGAGGTCGGAGCGACACTGGTGCGGCCTCCTGTGGCACTGCTCGCAGCAAAGCTAGATCATGCCCATCGCGACAAGGCGGCACGCTTGGCTGTGGCTCGAACCCGTCAAGATCAAGTCTCCGCGACGCCACCCGTAGTAGTTCAAACTTCCAAATCTGACTGATGGCCAGGGGCGAAGCTTCGATCTGCTCCAGATGGCTGCTTAATTGCCCGCAGCAAAGCCGCCGAATCACGAAGATCTGTCTGGGAGAAAAGTCTCACCGGACCGCATCGTTGTTGATGATCGGAGGAGCCATCGGGCCTAAAGATGACGACACGCAGGAACTGTCAATGAAAGCACCAATGTCGTGTCAAACCGCGGATCTCGGTAGGGGGTCCCGAACTATGCGCTAGGCGGATGGTAACAGGAGACCAGGGACACGATGTTTTACCCAGGTTCGCGCCCCTCGATGGAGGTAAAACCCTACTCCCGCTTGATTAATATTGATGATATGGGTAGTACAAGAGTAGATCTACCACGAGACCAGAGAGGCTGAACCCTAGAAGCTAGCCTATGGTATGATTGTTGTTCGTCCTATGGACTAAAACCCTCCAGTTTATATAGACACCGGAGAGGGCTAGGGTTACACAGAGTCGGTTACAATGGGAGGAGATCTACATATCCGTATCGCCAAGCTTGCCTTCCACGCCAAGGGAAGTCCCATCCGGACACGGGACGAAGTCTTCAATCTTGTATCTTCATAGTCCAGGAGTCCGGCCAAAGGTCATAGTCCGGCCATCCGGACACCCCCTAATCTAGGACTCCCTCACCTGCGCTCGCTCCCTTAGCACAAAGGGGGAAGCAAGGACACTGCGCATGCTGGCGCCTGCCTGATCTCGATCGTCATGGCTCACGTCACGAGAACCTTGTGAGGTTTGTCCCACCTTGATCTCTCCGCTCATCGCGAGGCAACCTGGTGAGGCCGCTCCCGAGGAGGTCTTGTGTCGTCCGCCTCGCGAGGCTTGGCCCCTCACAAGGGTCTTGAATGCCTTGTTTATGAAGATGGGTCATACAGGCCAGCTAGCACAGCCACGCCATGGGCCGCAGGCAAGCAAGTCTGGGGACCCCTGTTCCCAGAACGCCGACAGTAGCCCCCGGGTCTAAGGCGCGCTCGGGCTTGGCTTTGAGGCGAAGCCAAAGGTCAAGTGCGGAGCGCCGCGGGGCCCAAAAACCAGCGGCCTTGGTCAATGTGTGGCGGTTGATTGGAAGTTAGCGTCTCCGCTTCCCGATGCTGCCTCGGCAACTGCCCGACTTGACAAGTCCCTACGACTTGCAAGGAAAACCATCATTACCTGTGATCGTGGGGAGGCGCCAGTTTGCCTTCTTCCTCTATAAATGGGGAGGGGGGCAAAGCCCCCGTCGTCCATCTCTTGCCGGTCCGCTTGCTTCTTCCTCCTTGCTCCACTGCTAGCAACAATGGCGTCGTCGAAGAGGTTCTTTGCCGCGGAGAAGGGGAAGGCCCCCCACGAGGGGCCCGGCTCCCCTGTGCCCAAGCGTGGACGCGGCCGCCCCCGTAAGCACACCGTGACCCCCGCCGCGGCCCCCCGTTCCCGGGGTGGCGCCCTGCGCGTGGCAGGAGTCGCTCCGGTCGCGGCATCCCCGTCGACGAAGGGAGACGTGCCGTGGTTGCGCGGCCTCCCTGGTCGCGCTTCCACTCAGCAGAGGTGATGCCAGAGTTCGTTGTCTGGTCAGAGGATCCGGCCGGCAGCTTGCTCCAGCTTCCCCGCTTTGCCGGCGAGCTGTCACCCAAAGACAGGGGCTCGCTGCAGTGCACGGTTGCTGCAGCCGGCTTCGGGTCGTGGTCGAGGTCTCCGCAGGCAACATAGCTCTAGCCCGCGTTGGCAGACGTCATGTGGCGCTCCCCAGCACGAGGTCCATCCTCGCGTGGCGCCCTGTTGTGCTTCATCAAACGCCAAGATCGTAAGCGGAGCGATGCTTGACTCGTGAGGAGGACCGCTTCTGCTCCATAGACTTGGAAGAACGGGGTCTCGCCCGTTGGCTTGGTGGCGGTGGTGCGGATGGACCACAGCACGGACTGGAGCTCGTCATACCAGCCACTGCCGCAGGCCTTGAGCTTCTTCTTGAAGGTCCTGGTCTTGAGGCCCCTCAGGACCTCTGCATTGGCACGTTCGGCCTGACCATTTCTCCTGGGGTGAGCCACCGAAGCGTATCAGATCTGTGTTCCAAGGTTAGCACAATACATCTTGAAGAGATTACTAGTGAACTGCGAGTCGTTATCAGTGATGATGCTGTTGGGGACTCCGAAACGGCTCACGAGACACTTGATGAACTTGACCGCGGAGCCCGCTAGGATGGTGCGGACGGCTTCCACCTCCGCCCACTTGGTGAACTTGTCAATGGTGATGTAGAGGTAGCGGTAGCCCCCAGGCGCTCAAGGGAATGGGCCCAAGATATCCAGCCCCCAGACCGCGAATGGCCATGTGAGTGGGATGGTCTGCAGGCCCTGAGCCGGCTGATGGATCTGCTTGGCGTGGAACTGGCAGGCTTCACACGACTTCACCAGCTCGGTTTGCATCGTTGAGCGCCATGGGCCAGTAGAATCCGCTGCGGAATGCCTTGCCGACGAGGGTTCATGATGACGAGTGGTGCCCGCAATCCCCAGCATGTATGTCGGATAGCAACTCCTTCCCCTGGTCCCTGGATATGCAACGCAGTGAAATGTCATTTGGTCGCTTCCTGTACAACTCACCGTCCCGAATGCAGTATGCCGTGGCTTGCCGGGCCACATGCTCCGCGTCCTCCTCCCTCTCCGGCAGCGCCCCTTGCATCAGGTACTCCTTGAATTCCTTGGTCCAGCATCCCTCCTGGGGCTCGAGCGCCAAGAGTAGGCGCGCTCCCAAAGTCGGGCCACGGGCTGGGGCTCCTACGGCAGGCGGTGCGGGAGCTCCTCCCGAGGCTAAGCTGTCCTTGAGAGTGGTGGTGTCGCCGATGGATTGAAGAGCCACTCCTCGAAGACGTCAGGTTCTTGGGGCTGCCGCTTGGATGCCCTCCTGGCGATGTCGCCAGCTTCCTTGTTGGTGCCGTGGGGCACGTGCTGCAACTCCAGGCCCAGGAACTGCTTCTCCATCTTGCGCACCTCCACGAGGTACGCCTCCATGTGCTCGTCCTTCGGCTCGTATACCTTGTTGGAGAAGTTTATGAGGAGCTGCGAGTCGCCACTAACGGTGAGGCGCTTCACCCCAAGAGCTGCCGCAGCTTTCAGGCCAGCTATGAGGCCCTCTTATTCTGCGATGTTGTTGGAGACCTTCTCGCCCCGCAGAAAGCAGAGTTGCACGTCGTAGTAGAGCTTGTCTTGGGTGGGCGAGATAAGTACTGCTCCAGCCCCCGCGCCCTGGTACGCGAAGGCACCATCAAAATACATGACCCATCCATCTGGCGCCTCACTTCCCGGCGAGGTGGACTGGTCCTCGCCTACTTCAAGTGTCGGGGCATCCGTCCATTCTGCCATGAAATCAGCGAGTGCGGCTCCCTTGATGACCCTGGTTGTGCTAAACTCCAACTTGAACGCCGGCAACTCGATGTTCCACTCAGCGACCCTTCCAGCAGAGTTGGGGCTCCTGAGCACTCTCTCCAATGGGTAGGCTCAGATGACCTTGATGGGGTGGCCCTGCAAATAGTGCCGCAACTTGCGCGAGGCCACCAAGAGCGCGAGCAAGAGCTTCTGAGGCATGGGATATCGTGCCATTTCGTCCCGCAACACCGTGCTAACAAAATACACTGGGTGCTTGACGAGAGCTGGCGCGTTGGTGAGGCTCGTGTCCTGTGGGAGTTGGGGCGTCTCCTGAGGTAGTGGAGCTCCCGACGCTTGATCGCTTGCTGGGGTCTCAGCGGCGTCGTCCTGCTGAGCTTGGTCCTCTGTGGATGCTGCTACGGTTCTTGCGGCGCCTTTATGATCTTGCGTTGTCTTGGCTAGCGGCGTAGCTTGGCGTGACGCGCCCTTGGCTTGGCGCTCCTCCCGAACCACGACCAGAGCCGCGCTGGTAGAGTACGGGGTGGCGGCAAGATAAAGCACTAGGGGCTCGAGGGGCCGTGGCGCCGCCATCACCGGTGGGCTTGTCAGGTATCTCTTGAGGTCTTGAAAAGCTCGGTCAGCCTCCGGGGTCCACTTGAATTGGACCTTCTTCTTCATCAGCTTGAAGAAGGGCAGGGCGCGCTCCCCCAGCTTGGAGATGAAGCGCCCGAACGCAGTCACCCGACCAGCGAGCTTCTGCATTTCCTTGAGGGTCTGCGGTGGGCTCATGTCTTCAATGGCCTTGATCTTTTCTGGGTTCGCCTCAATCCCTCTGTGGGACACGAGGAAACCCAGCAGCTTGACAGAAGGGACACCAAACACGCAGTTCTCCAGGTTAAGCCGCAAGTTCACCTGGCGCAGGCTCGCGAAAGTCTCCTCCAGATCTTGGATGAAGGTTCTGGCCTCCCAAGACTTCACCACAATGTCTTCGATGTAGGCCTCCGCGTTTCTCCCGAACTGCCGCCCTAAGGTGATGTGCATCAACCGCTGAAAGGTGGCGCCCGCGTTACGCAGTGAAAGTGTAGCAGTACACCCCACACGGGGTCAGGAAGGCTGTCTTCTCTACATCTTCAACCGCCATATTGATCTAGTGATACCCCAAGAACGCATCCAGGAAGCACAGCAGGTCGCACTCGGCGGTGGAGTCGACGATCTGGTCGATGCGTGGGAGTGGGAACGGATCTTGGGGATAGTCCTTATTGAGGTTGGTGAAGTCAACGCGCATTCGCTCCTTCCCGCCTTTCTTCGGCACAACGACGGGGTAAGCCAGCCATTCGGGGTAACGAACCTCGCGAATGGCACCCGCCGCCTCTAACTTGCAGGTTTCTTGGACGATGATGTCGGATGTGGGGTTCCGGCAAACCCTTAAGGTTCGAACACTTGGGTGCGCATGAAGTCTTTCCCTCCAATCGATCTATGCTCTAGCTCGCTAAGATCTTGCGGACGAACTCGACGAACTCACAACACAGAAAGGGACACGAGGTTTATACTGGTTTGGGCCACCGTTGTGGTGTAATACCCTAATCTAGTGTGGTGGTGGTGGATTGCCTCTTGGGATGATGATGAACAGTACAAGACAAGAAGAGCCTCCTGAGGTTGAGGTGTTCTTGTGCGTATGAACTTGTGGTGTGAGGAGTCGATGAACTGCCCCCTCTCCCACTATTTGGTGGCTAGTCCTATTTATAGAGGCCCTGGTCCTCTTCCCAAATGTTGAGAGGGAAGGGAGCCAACAACGGCGGGCAAATTTGAAGGGGGGCAGCTAGTGCAAGCTATCCTGACAAAAGTGATCTTCCCCTGCAAAAAGCCCTGGGGTGACGCCGTCTTGGGATCCACGATGACCTCTGCCTGGTCGTCCTCCTGGTCTTGGTCTCGTTGCACCAATATGGCAACCTTTACCTGATGCCTCGGTGCTCTTCGTCTGGGCTTGCCTCCTTAGCACCAAATAGGAAATGGGGACGCTGCGCGCACTGGCGCCCGCCTGGCACCGTTTGTCATTGCTCACGTCACGGGTCCCTCGTGAGGTTTGCCCCGCCTTGATATCTCTGCTCCTCGTGAGGCCGCCTGGCTAGGCCACTCCAGAGAAAGTCTTGTGTCGTCCGCCTCGCGAGGCTTGGACCCTTGCGAGGGTCTTGGATGCCTTGTTGATGAAGATGGGCCATACGGCCCGCTGCCTAGCCACGCTGTGGGCCGCGGGCAGGCAAGTCTGGGGACCCCCGTTTCCAGAACACCGACAGTATCCCCCGGGCCCAAGGCGTGCTAGGGCTTGGCTTCGCGGCGAAGCCAAGGGTCAAGTTCGGAGCGTCGCGGGCCCCAAAAGCCTGCGGCCTCGGTCGACACGTGGTGGTTTATTGGACGTGGGCGTCTCCGCTTCCCCATGCTTCCTCGGCAACTGCTCGCCCTGACAAAGGCTCGCGCAGACAGTTCTGTCCTTCATTGATTCTTCCTTGCCTTGCTCCAGATCCCCTTTCTCGCCCTTCGCCGCCTGCTTCCTCTAGATCTGATCCACCCTTGCTCTGCTTCTGCCACCCATGGCGCCGCGCAAGGTCAAGTCTTCCTCAACACCGGGTTGGTACGAGCCGGCCCTCGAGACGCCCACCGTCACGGAGAAGAGCCTCGCCTCCGTGCGCCTTCTGACGGCGGACGAAGGCAACGAGTGGGGGAAGACGGAGCTTCGGCTCGCCTCCGACGAGCAGGAGCCAGAGGGAAGCACCTTCTTCCCCTTCTTCTCGAGCAGCGTCGCCGTCGGGTTGGTTCCTCCTTTCTCTGATTTCTTTTATGAAGTCCTCGACCACTACGGGCTGCAAGCGCTGCATCTCCATCCCAACTCTGTCCTCCTCCTATCCATCTTCGCCTACTACTGCGAGGCGTACTTGGGCGTCATGCCGTCCGTGGCGCTCTTGCACCATTTCTTCTTCCTCCGTGTCACCGGCGAGCATATCACTGGATGCGTCAACTTCGTCGCCTGCGGCAAGGCCAACTCGATCTCGAGCACTGGGAAGAGGGCCGACAACATCCGATCCAAATGGGTCATGATGGATGATCAGCGCGCCGACCCGCCTCTGGAGTTGCCCACAGCGGCGCCTCCTCCCAATGGGGGGTGGCCCAAGGCGGAGCTTGTCGATGAGCGGGCATCGTTGGTGCTGGGGCAGATGATGACCGATCTGAGGCCGGGCAACGCGAGGACGTCCAAGGTGACGGGGGCGATGCTCCTGAGGGAGTTCTTGATGCTGCGGGTTGCCCGCCCGGTAGCGCTGCGGCCCTCTGGAAGCTTGACGAAAAGGAAACCAAGACCCGCCTGAGGCCGGGGGACTTGCCTGATGACGATTTGGACGCCGTCTTGTGCCTCATAGTCGGGGACAACCAGGAGTACCCGGCTAGAGCCTTCCTTCCCCTGTTCAAGCGCAAGGACTGGGAGGAATTCGTCACCTCCAGGCCGACTTTTGATGGGCGTGGGCTGGTGCCGCCGGCGCTTGCAGAAGCCCCCATGGCGCAGAACCCGGTGGAGGTGTCTTTTGGTGAGTCCCTCGGAGGGGGAGAAGAGGGGGAGGAATCGGAGAAGACCCTGGAAGAGGTGGGGGAGACTTCCCCTCTGAGCAAGGCCGCGATTATTCGCGCCCTTCCTGATGATGCCGATGCCGATGCCCACAGAGGGGGTAGGGAGCAGCCTCCCATCCCGATGAAGAGCAGGTCATCATTGGTGGCCCGAGGCGCTGCCTCCGCCCCAACACCTCCTGGGGCTAGGTCCGGCTCTGCCTCCTCTCCGCCCGGCGCCGCCGGTGTCAGAACGCCTGCCCCTCAGGTCCCGCAGCTGTCAGGCCTCAAGCTGCTCAAGCGGTCGGTGGAATACGTCGCAGTGGATCGGTAAGTGTCCTGGGCTTCGCCCTGCCCTTGCTCGTGCTCGTTGTTTCCTGATGTTCGCTCCTGGCTGATCAGGCGGACACCTTCGGCAAAGAAGAGGAAGGGGGATTCGGCGGCCGTGCCTCCCTCCAGGGGGAAAGAAAGCAGCAGCGCCCGTGTCTCCCCAGCTCGGTCGTCCTCGCGAGGCCAAGAGGAGCCTCGCTGCGTGGAGTTAGCCCCCATGGCCCCCATGGCTCCGGAGGTGCCGGTACATGGCGCGACTGACAAGGTCCCAGTTGCTCCGGAACCCGCGGTCTCCCAAGCCCTGGTAACGACGTCGATTCCTCCTTCCGCTGCATCTCCACTTCCTAGTCCTTCTGCTCCTGCTGCCATCTTGGAGCATGCCATCTCGGAGATGACCCAGCTGCGGGCGGATCTTCTGACCATGGACCCGCGCTTGGTGACCGGGTGTCTGGAACTAGCCTCTGGCTGGCTTCACTCTGATCTGGTAGTTCGCGCGGCGCTGGGCCATGCTGCTGCGGCTTCCGAGAAGGACAAGCAGGGCGCCGCCAGTGCTGCAGCCGATCGTGAGGCAGCGCTGAAGGACACCAAGGCCGCCCATCACCACTGCCAAGAGCTGGAGGGCGAGTTGCAGATCCTGCGCGACAATCACGCTGGAGAGGTGCGCTGCCGCCAGGAGAAGGAGGAGGAGATGAAGGCCCAAGAGGAAGCCGTCAAGAACCGAGATACTGAACTGGTGGAGCTGGGGAAGAAGCAGGCTGCCGAGCGCAGCCGGTTGGAGGAGCTGGAGTGGAAGATGAGGACGAGGGAGGCCGATCTTGACGCCAAGGCGCGAGTCCTAGCGGAAGATCGCGTGGCCTTCGCCATTCTCGAGAGGAGGTCACGCGAGGCGCTGAAGATGCTCTACGAGCGTGGCCTGGAGAAGCCTCTGGACACCGACGACGATGGCCCCGCCCAACTGCTTCCTATCGTGGTGAAGGCGCTGGAGGAGGTCGTCGACGGCCTCGCTCCCATGGCAGATGCAGAAGCTCGCGTCCTGTCTTCAACTGCACTGACTCGGGTCTTCATCCATCTGCACCTCCACGACCCCAACGCTCGCCTTGACGAGCTACTAGAACCGGTGGCTGAAGAGCAATAAGAGGCGGCTGCTACGGCTGTGCGGGATCAAGTGGGGGCCTTGCTGAGAAGGTTCCGTGGCTTTGTCTCCGCTCCTCTGTCTGGCGCCGTCGACCTTGCGGCTAGTGGTGAAGACAAAGCCGATCACGAGTGAGCGCCTTCATGGCGTTGGCGGCGCCAGGTGACCATGCCATTTCTCCTGTTAGCCTCGCGACATGTAACCGGCCTCGTGGAGGCATTTAAACTTTTATTTGGTATTGTGAGGACAATATGATTGTAATATTTTCTTCGAGATTTTGCATTTCCTTCCTATTTGCTTTGCGTTCTGCGTCGGCAGAGCCCGGCCCCGCGCATACCTCAACCGTCGTTGGGCCGACCGGAGACCAGGACGGACCAAGGAGTGAGGGGCTACGTGACTAGTTAGGCTCCTGAGTCGCGATGCTCAGGAGTCCCCCTTGACGCGCAAACAGCATATAGGGAGAGTTCGGTGGAATGGATTATTGTTCTACGCCGGCAGAGCCCGGCCACGCGCATACCTCAACCGCCATTGGGCCGACCTGAGACCAGGATGGACCAAGGAGTGAGGGCTCGTGATCAGTTAGGCTCCCGAGTCGCGGCGCTCGAGTCCCCTTGACTACAAACAATCACGTGACCTGCCTCGCCGAGGCCTCGGGAGGCGCGCGATGCCCAGTCCGGAGGACTGGTTGGAGTGGCGTCTTGCGCTTGGGCATGACCGTCGCGCAGCCCCCCTGTGCCCAACCCCATCGCGTCTTTCCCGACGGGAGGCGTTGTGGTAAGGATGGATGCTGAGCTCTAGGCTCCCTGAGGTTGGCACGACTTTGGAGTCGCCCTTAGTTGTTTATCACCAGTGCGGAGCATAGTGCTTCCGCTTGTGCACGGGCATAGCCGCTCCTCGGCAGTGTCGTCAGCCAGCGCGGAGCATGGTGCTTCCACTTGGGCGTGGGATGGGGGGCCCCCTCCGGGAGGAGCCCCCGGGGCGTGTACAGCCCCGCCCTAACACGTGGCTTGCATGGCAGGGCTGCGAGGTGTATCTGGGCACTCGTGAGCCAGCGCGGGACTCACGAGGCCCTACCTCAAGGCAGGTTGCGCCTGGTCTTGAGTCTTGGTGACTGTATGTTCCTGCAGAGCGGTTAGATGCAAGCACTGTAACGCCCCGGATTCGATGCGCCAGGTGTCTTCCAGTTATTTGTCGTAGTTGCCATGTCAGCTGCTTGCATGTTGCACTTTGCCATGTCATCATCTGCATTTCTTATCATGTCATCATGTGCATCGCTTTTACATACGTGTTCGTCTCATGCATCCGAGCTTTTTCCCCGCTGTCCGTTTTGCAATCCGACACTCCTATGTCCCCCAGCGCCCCCTTTTACCTCTTTTCGTGTGTGGGTATTAAACGTTCTCGGAATGGACCGAGGTTTGCCAAGCTGCCTTGGTATAGCACCGTGAACCGCTTTGTCAAGTTTCGTGCCATTTGGAGGTCGTTTGGTACTCAACAGTTAACCGGTAACCGCAAAGCCTCCTTCTCTTTGCAGCCCAACACCCCTTCAAAGTGTCCCAAAATCCATCCAAACCCCCTCCATGCTCTCGGTCGTTCGTTCACGATCGTGTGGGCAAAAACCGTGCTCCATTTGGACTCTCCGAGCCCCCTCTACCTATAAATATGTGCCTCCCCCCGAAATTTTCGGGTCCAAACCCTAGCCAACCTCCCCCTCCGCGCGCCGGACATGTCCATCCCGCCGCCGGACATGTCCGCCGCCTCCCCGGACCAATCGCCAGCCGCCACGTCGCCTCCCGCGCCGTCCCCGCCGCCTCCGGCCCATGAGCTCGCGCTGGCCCTGCGAGCCCGCCACGCCGCCGCCCGAGGCCGCCGCCACGCCGCCCGCCTCTGCCGTCCGCCAAGTCCGCCGCCGCTGCTGCCGCCGACCTCGCCGGCCTCGCCGTGCGCCGCCGACCGAGGCTGCTTTCAAGCCGCCTCGCCAGGCGCCGCCCGCCAAGCGCCGCCACCACCTGCAGCCTGGCCGCTGCCGCCTCCACGAGCCGCGGCCCGCTGGATCTCGGCGGCCGCCACGCGCGCCCAGCGCCACCGGGCGCCTCGGCCGTGCGCTCCTCCTCCGCCCGGTGCCGCCGCACCTCGCCGACCTCGGATCCGGCGGATTCGCGCCTCCCCGGCCTCGCCGTCGTCCTCCCCGACCCTCCGGCCATCTTCTTCTCCATCTCCGGCGATGTCTCCGGCGAGATCCGCCGCCTCCCTCGCCCGTTGACTTTTATCCCGCGAGGTCGAAATATTTGTCCCTGTTTTTCCCTTATTTTGTTACCATGTTCATCGCATCATATCTATGCATCCGCAGCTCCGTTTCGTGCGTGTAATATGTCATATTGTTCGCCCCGAAGAGTACTTTATTTCATTCCATTGCATCATGTTCATTTGAGTCCATATTGATGCCCGAATCTTCGTTGCAAGAGTGCTATGTAATGTTAATCTGCTGAAACTGTTATAACTTGATAATTTGTCATTTTTGTTGCATTTGATGTGTGCATCCTATGAGGTTGATGTCTACATGTGTTTTGATCTATGACATGCCATCTTCACAGTGGTTCCATCCATGTATTTTTTCGACTCTTGTAGTGAGTGCTTTGAGCTCGTGAAGTAGGGTACTTGCTGTTGCTGTTTTGCTAGGCTGATTCTGTTATATTATGATGCTATGTAAACCTGCTGCTACAAGTCATTCTGTGCATAATCTGGAGATGTTCACTAAGGATGTTTTGTTATAAATGTCTCGCTCTATCCATCCATGCCCTTTTTTACAATTATAGTCTGCTGTAACTTGTTGTAGTATTGCTCTAAAATTGCTAAATAATGTTGCTGTCAGCCTGTTAACATTAAGTTCAATGTTGCTATGATTGTTGTTAGTGATCCATGCACTATATGAACTTGCTCTTGCCATTTCTAGCTTCATAAACATGTCTTATTACTTTGAGTTGCCTTGCCATGCCACGTATTGCTCTGTGGTGAGTGGTTCAAGCTCACCAACATGTCTACTTATTGTTGTTCCTGCCATGTATGAATCTGCCATATCATTTGCCATGTTTACATGGGTGCTATAATATTTTCTGTGCCCTTTTGGCTCACGGTCAGTAAAGAACTTTTGTTCTATGCAATTAGTAGATTCACTTCATGCCTTTGTTTGCCATGATAAGTTCCTGTAACATGTTGTTTGATAGCTCTAAACAATGCAACCTGATGTTATTTCCTGATAAGTCTGAAACTGTTATTATTTGCAATCTTGCCATGTGTTTTTGAGTATGTTCTAGTGATTTCTGGAGATAGCTCAGTGTTCATGTTTTGTCATGCTTTACCTGTACTTCATGCCCATGCCTTTTGTTCTTACGTTGAGATGCTGTAGCATATTGTTTTGATGCTTGCAAGATGCCTAGTTGCTGTTTTGGACAACTTGTCCTTTAAACTTATATAGGGTGTATGTGTTGAACCGTTGCTCCGTTTTGAGTGTGCTTTATATGAAACTTGCTTAGTTTTGCATGTAGTTTCATATTACCATGTTGCATCCTTTTTTTGAGGTGTTTGCTTGATGTTTGTATGCATTTTGCATCAATGCAATGCTTAACTTGTTTTGCTCATATCTTCTAGGCCGTAGCTCCGAATTAAATGAACTTTATATGTAACTTGACTAGAATTTCGTGTAGTTCATCGTGGTGCATCTTAACTTGCTGTTTAACAACTTGAACATAAGGTTTATTCAGATCTGGACCAATTTCGAAATTTGCATATAAGGACTTACCGGAATTGTTCTATGTTGTTTCCGGCCTCATTTAAACTTGCTTTGATGTGTTGTTCTTGTTTGCATCATCTCTTGCCATGAGTAGCTTCATGTAGTCTTTCCTTGCCTCATACTTGGTTGAGCATCATGTCTTGTATATGTGTGGTGTGTTTACCATGTTGTGTGCTTCTTCTCGATAGTTCCCGTTTCGTTGCGATCGTGAGGATTCGTTCGTCTACGCTTGGTTTGGCTTCATCCGTTCGTCTTCTTCATGGACTCGGTCTTCTTCCTTGCAGGATTTCAGACAAGATGACCGCTACCCTGGATCTCACTACTATCATTGCTATGCTAGTTGCTTCGTTCTATCGCTATGCTGCGTTACCTATCTTTTGCTCATCAAGCCTCCCAAATTGCCATGAACCTCTAACCTTTGACACCCTTCCTAGCAAACCACTGTTTGGCTATGTTACCGCTTTGCTCAGCCCTCTTATAGCGTTGCTAGTTGCAGGTGAAGTTGAAGTTTTCCCCATGGCGGACAGGATTATGTTGGGATATCACAATATCTCTTATTTAATTAATGCATCTATATACTTGGTAAAGGGTGGAAGGATCGGCCTTATGCCTGGTGTTTTGTTCCACTCTTGCCGCCCTAGTTTCCGTACAATCGGTATTATGTTCCCGGATTTTGCGTCCCTAACGCGGTTGGGTTATTTATGGGACCCCCTTGACAGTTCGCTTTGAATAAGACTCCTCCAGCAAGGCCCAACCTTGGTTTTACCATTTGCCTCACCACCACCTACTTTCCCTTGGGAGTAATTAACCCAAGGGTCATCTTTATTTAGCCCCCCGGGCCAATGCTTGTCTAAGTGTTGGTCCAAACTAGAGCACCGTGCGGGACCATCCCTTGGCAACTTGGGTTACGTCGGTACCTGTACGCTTCGCTTATCCGGTGTTGCCCTGAGAACGAGATATGTGCAGCTCCTATCGGGATTGTCGGCGCATCGGGCGGCTTTGCTGGTCTTGTTTTATTACTGTCGAAATGTCTTGTAGCCGGGATTCCGAGACTGATCGGGTCTTCCGGGAGAAGGAATATCCTTCGCTGATCGTGAGAGCTTATCATGGGCTAAGTTGGGACACCCCGCAGGTATAAACTTTCGAGAGCCGTGCCCGCGGTTATGTGGCAGATGGGAATTTGTTAATATCCGGTTGTAGTAACTTGAAGTAAACTCTTCTAAAATACACCAACCGTGTGCGTAACCGTGAGTGTCTCTTTTTGGGGTTGATCGAGAGGAGATCACGGTTTCTGGGTTATGTCTGACGTAGGCAGGAGTTCAGGAACACTTCTTGATCATTGCTAGTTGACGACCGTTCCTTTGCTTCTCTTCTCGCTCTTATTTGCGTATGTTAGCCACCATATCATGCTTAGTCGCTGCTGCAACCTCACCACTTTACCCCTTCCTTTCCCATTAAGCTTTGCTGGTCTTGATACCCATGGTAATGGGATTGCTGAGTCCTCGTGGCTCACAGATTACACACCACCATTTGCAGGTACAGGTTTGCGATGATCATGACGCGAGAGCGATGTTTACTTGTTTTGGAGTTCTTCTTCTGCTTCTTCAATCAGGGGATAGGTTCCAGGTCGGCAGCCTAGGCTAGCAGGGTGGATGTCGTTTGAGTTTCTGTTTATGATTCATCCGTAGTCGGATGTTGATCTTGTATGTTGTATTGTTGTATTCATGTGACATTGTATGTATTGGATGTATCCCCACTATTATGTAATGTTGATGTAATGATATCCACCTTGCAAAAGCGTCTTCAAGATGCGCTCCCATCCTTGGTGGGACCTTCGAGTTCCGCTAGGATAGGGTCGCATCTTGGGCGTGACAAGTTGGTATCAGAGCCTTGACCGACCTTAGGAGCCCCTTGATTGATCGTGTAGTTTGGCCGTTGTTGAGTCTAGAAGAAAACTGTTTTCGGAGTCTAGTTATATCGGAGAGTAGGAATTCTTTTTACTCCTCAGCCCCTTCGTCGCTCTGGTGAGGAATCTTGACGTAGGTGTTTTGAATTACTTCTCTTCCCTTTCAAATTTTCTTTAGGATCACGCGGTTAGTTTTGATTGTTGGGTCTCAGCTCTTTTGATCCGGTGCATTTCTCGTCAAGCCGACTCGAGCCTCTTCATCTTTGCCAAGTTCAATCCTCAGTTGTTTTCTTTTCCCACCCGCCCACCCTTCTTCTTATTGGAAGCGGAGTCCGTAATCGAGTATCCATCCTAATCGTGCAAAGTCTTTGCTTTCTTTCCTCAATGATTTCAACCGGTGTTTTCTCTTCAAGATATTCGTTGGTTTCCCCTTCCAAGTTGCCTTTGTTTTCTCGCCCTCCCACCCTTTTCTTCCCGGAGCTTCAATCTCTTTCGAGCATCAATTTCATTCGTACGGAGCCTCTTCAGTCTTCCCTCAATCATTTCAACCGGTGAATTCTCTTTTGTTTGAGATTCTTCATCCCTTTCTTTTTCCGGTGGTTTCAGTTCAAGTTTTTCGGTAGTGATTATATTCTTTCCCTCGGATCAAGTATTTTACTTGCTCGTTCGCCTCTCGCCAGCTTATCCTTCTGGAGTGTTCAATACATCTCAGGAGATTCGTCTGTGTTCCAATTAATTCGAGGTTGTCACCTCAGTCAAATATTTCAGTTCTTCCGGTGCATCATCTATCTGTTCAACATCCCTTTTCCAACGGTGTTTTCTTTTAGTGGGCCCTAACCCACAGGTCTTTTCCCAGGATCTTACCTGACTCTTCTAATTTCCCGGAGCTATTCTCAAATCATCTTGAAGTTTGACGTAAGTATGAATTTCATCAGTCAGATGCCATCTCCAAGATCGTTTTCAAATTCTTTTCATTGTTGGCTCAACCTCTTCGCTTTTCGTTCCCCCGGAGTGCCTTAACAATTTTGGTGGTGTTTCTCATCGTCATTTGAAGACCGAAGAAGAGTTCCTTCTAAATCTTGTCCGTTCTCTCGAATATTCGTGGTTCAAGCTTCATGTTATCCTCTCGAATTATTCCATTTGTTATTTATTCTTTTCACCCATCCGGAGTATGCCAGAAGTTGTTTTCCCGTTTCTTTTCACCGGAGGCCATCATTCCAGTTATCGTTCTCTATTTATCCAGGTGCTTCGTTCGAGTGTTCGTTAATCAGCTCATTGTCTCTTCGTTCTTTTGCATCTAAATCCCTCTAGCATATTGGTTCTTCTAATTCTTCCCGTGATTCATTCTCTTTAAATAGTCATTTCCGAATTCTTACGGTGGTTCATTCAAGATTCTTTTCCTTGTTTATCATATTAATCCGTTCGTTCTTTTCAATCCTACCGGTGGTTCATGAAGACCTTCTCAAGTTTGCGTTATGTCACTTCTCAATCTCTTTTCAAGAAGAATAAGTAATATGCAAAATCCATTGCTTGTCATCAATTTAATTTGATGAAGGATAAGCATGCAATAAATCTTATTCTTATTTCATCCAAGCTGATTAATCCTTTCCTTCGGAGTTTGTTCTTGATGAATAAATTCTAGTTCCAAGTGTTTTCATATTTTCTTCTCCGGAGTTCAAATTTCCTTGGTCATTTCATCGGAACCTCCATCTAAATCACGGCAAGGCTTAATCTTATTCTTTCATCCTTCATTTCTATCGCATCATCCTTTTGTCACCGGAGTTCTTCACGGTGGATCGTCATGATTTAATTCATTCTTCAAGAGTTCATCAAGATTTTGTTGGTGGAGTTCAAGTATCTTTTCTTCTCACATCTCGAAGTGCAATAAATTCTCCGTATTATTTTGAATTGGAGTTTTGCATGTCTTCGTTCTTCTCAGATATTCAAGCATTTGGTTGTGGCATAATTTCACCTCAAGTTTTGAGATGTTTTTGATAAGTCCACATCAAGCTTATTCTTTCACTGCTGAATTCCTCAACAGCTCTGTTCAATCCTTCTTCTAAGTTATTTCCATTCCATTCTTTTAATTCTTCCGGAGGAATTGAGTTGTTTATCTCATCAAGTGCCATCCCGTCTTGAGAAGTTCTTGTTCTATTCTTTCCATTTTCAGTCGGAGTGCTGCCTCAATCCTTTCAGTCTTATTCGTTTCTTATCTCGTTCTAACCGGAGTGGTTTCATAATCTATCTGATTCCGTGAGCTTTCGATTCTCGTCATTCTCGCTGTTTCTCTCTTCTTCTTGTGTGCTCTCGATTCTTTGCTTCTTCTCTTGAGTTCTTGTTTCACCTCATCCCTTTTTCCCTTCCGTCTCGGTCCTAAGATCTCGGGACGAGATCTCTTGTTAGTGGAGGAGTGTTGTAACGCCCCGGATTCGATGCGCCAGGTGTCTTCCAGTTATTTGTCGTACTTTCCATGTCAGCTGCTTGCGTGTTGCACTTTGCCATGTCATCATCTGCATTTCTTATCATGTCATCATGTGCATCGCTTTTACATATGTGTTCGTCTCATGCATCCGAGCTTTTTCCCCGTTGTCCGTTTTGCAATCCGGCACTCCTATGTCCCCCGGCGCCCCCTTTTACCTCTTTTCGTGTGTGGGTATTAAACGTTCTCGGAATGGACCGAGGTTTGCCAAGCGGCCTTGGTATAGCACCGGTAGACCGCCTGTCAAGTTTCGTGCCATTTGGAGGTCGTTTGGTACTCCATCGGTTAACCGGGTAACCGCAAAAGCCTCCTTCTCTTTGCAGCCCAACACCCCTTCAAAGTGGCCCAAAATCCATCCAAACCCCCTCCATGCTCTCGGTCGTTCGATCACGATCGTGTGGGCGAAAACCGTGCTCCATTTGGACTCTCCTAGCTCCCTCTACCTATAAATATGTGCCTCCCTCAAATTTTCGGTCCAAACCCTAGCTAACCTCCCCTCCACGCCTGCACGGACATGCCATCCCGCCACGGACATGTCCGCCGCCTCCCCGGACCAATCGCCCGGCCGCCACGTCGCATCCCGCGCTGCCCCCCGCCTCCTGCCCATGAGCCGCGCCAGGCCCATGAGCCCGCACGCCGCCGCCCGAGGCCGTCACCACGCCGCCCGCCTCCTCCCGTCCGTGCGCGTCCGCCGCCCGGCCGCCGCCGACCTCGCTGGGCGCCGCCAGAGCGCCTGCCGACCGAGCGCTGCTCCGCCTCCAGCGCTTCGCCCTTGGGCGCCCCGCTCACCAGCGCCGGCCTGGCCGCGTCGCCTCCCTGAGCGCGTTCGCGCTGGATCTCCGCGCCCGCCATGCACCGTCCGCGCCACCGGGCGCCTCGCCGGTGCCGCTCCTCCTCCGCCCGGTGCCGCCGCACCTCGCTGACCTCGGATCCGGCGGATCCCCGCCTCCCCGGCCTCGCCGGCGTCCTCCCCGACCCTCCGGCCATCTTCTTCTCCATCTTCGGCGATGTCTCTGGCGAGATCCGCCGCCTCCCTCGCCCGTTGACTTTTACCCCGCGAGGTCGAAATATTTCTAAGTCCCTGTTTTTCCCTTATTTGTTACCATGTTCATCGCATCATATCTCTGCAACCGTAGCTCCGTTTCGTGCGTGTAATATGTTCGCCTCGAAGAGTACTTCATTTCATTCCATTGCATCATGTTCATTTGATTCCATCTTGATGCCTGAATCTTCGTTGCAAGAGTGCTATGTAATGTTAATCTGCTGAAACTGTTAACTGGATGATTTGTCATTTTTGTTGCATTTGACGTGTGCATCCTATGAGGTTTATGTCTATATGTGTTTTGATCTATGCCATGCCATCTTCACAGTGGTGCCATCCATGTATTTTTGTGAGCCTTGTCGTGAGTGCTTTGAGCTCGTGAAATAGGGTACTTGCTGTTGCTGTTTTGCTAGGCTGATTCTGTTATATTATGATGCTATGTAAACCTGCTGCTACAAGTCATTCTATGCATAATCTGGAGATGTTCACTAAGGATGTTTTGTTATAAATGTCTTTCTCTACCCATCCATGCCCTTTTTTGCAATTATAGTCTGGTGTGACTTGTTGTAATCTTGCTCTCAAATTGCTAATAATGTTGTTGTCAGCCTGTTAACAGTAAGTTCAATGTTGCCATGATTGTTGTTAGTGATCCATGCACTCTGTTAACTTGTTCTTGCCATTCTTAGCTTAATAAACATGTCTTCTTACTTCGAGTTGCCTTGCCATGCCATGTATTGCTCTGTGGTGAGTGGTTCAAGCTCACCAACATGTCTACTTATTGTTGTTCCTGCCATGTATGAATCTGTCATATCATTTGCCATGTTTACATGGGTGCCATCATATTTTCTGTGCCCTTTTGGCTCATGGTCAGTAAAGAACTTTTGTTCTATGCAATTAGTAGATTCACTTCATGCCTTTTTTGCCATGATAAGTTCGTGTAACATGTAGTTTGATAACTCTAAACATTGCAACCTGATGTTATTTCCTGATAAGTCTGAAACTGTTATTATTTGCAATCTTGCCATGTTTTTTTGAGCATGTTCTAGTGATTTCTGGAGATAGCTCAGTGTTCATGTTTTGTCATGCTTTACCTGTACTTCATTCCCATGCCTTTTGTTCTTACGTTGAGATGCTGTAGCATATTGTTTTGATGCTTGCAAGATGCCTAGTTGCTGTTTTGGACAGCTTGTCCTTTAAACTTGTATAGGGTGTATGTGTTGAACCGTTGCTCCGTTTTGAGTGTGCTCTATATGAAACTTGCTTAGTTTTGCATGTAGTTTCATATTACCATGTTGCGTCCTTGTTTTGAGGTGTTTGCTTGATGTTTGTATGCATTTTGCATCAATGACATGCTTAACTTGTTTTGCTCATATCTTCTAGGCCGTAGCTCCGAATTAAATGAACTTTATATGTAACTTGACTAGAATTTCGTCTAGTTCATCATGGTGCATCTTAACTTGCTGTTTAACAACTTGAACATAAGGTTTATTCAGATCTGGACCAATTTCCAAATTTGCATATGATGACTTACCGGAATTGTTCTATGTTGTTTCCGGCCTCATTTAAACTTGCTTTGATGTGTTGTTCTTGTTTGCATCATCTCTTGCCATGAGTAGCTTCATGTAGTCTTGCCTTGCATCATACTTGGTTGAGCATCATGTCTTGTATATGTGTGGTGTGTTTACCATGTTGTGTGCTTCTTCTCGATAGTTCCCGTTTCGTTGCGATCATGAGGATTCGTTCGTCTACGCTTGGTTCGGCTTCATCCGTTCGTCTTCTTCATGGACTCGTTCTTCTTCCTTGCGGGATTTCAGGCAAGATGACCTGCGTCATGTAACCGGCCTCGTGGAGGCATTTAAACTTTTATTTGGTATTGTGAGGACAATATGATTGTAATATTTGCTTCGACATTTTGCGATTTCCTTCCTATTTGCTTTATTCTCAAGCGTCGGCAGAGCCTGCCCCTCACAAGATACCTCAACCGTCGTTGGACCGACCGGAGACCATGACGGACCAAGGAGTGAGGGGCTACGTGACTAGTTAGGCTCCTGAGTCGCGATGCTCAGGAGTCCCCCTTGACGCGCAAACAGCATATAGGGAGAGTTCGCTGGGATGGATTATTGTTCTACGCCGCCAGAGCCCGGCCACGCGCATACCTCAACCGCCATTGGGCCGACCTGAGACCAGGACGGACCAAGGAGTGAGGGGCTAAGTGACCAGTTAGGCTCCTGAGTCGCGACGCTCAGAAGTCCCCCTTGACGTGCAAACAATCCCGTACCTGCCCTCGCCGAGGCCTCGGGAGGGGCGCGCGATGCCCAGGTCCGGAGGACCTGGTTGGGTGGCGTGCGCTTGGGCATGACCCGTGCGCAGCCCCCGTGCCCAGCCCCCATGCGCGGCTTTCCTGAGGGGAGGCGTTGCGGTAAGGATGGACGCTGAGCTCTGGGCTCCCTGAGATTGGCACGACTTTGGGGTCGCCCTTAGTTGTTTATCACCAGAGCGGAGCATAGTGCTTCCGCTTGTGCACGGGCATAGCCGCTCCTCGGCAGTGTCGTCAGCCAGCGCGGAGCATGGTGCTTCCACTTGGGCGTGGGATGGGGGGCCCCCCTCCGGGAGGAGCCCCCGGGGCGTGTACAGCCCTGCCCTAACACGTGGCTTGCATGGCAGGGCTGCGAGGTGTATTTGGGCGCTCGTGAGCCAGCGCGGGACTCACGAGGCCCTACCTCAAGGCGGGTTGCGCCTGGTCTTGAGTCTTGGTGACTGTATGTTCCTGCAGAGCGGTTAGATGCAAGCACTCTACGTCCTCAGGTCCCGGCCCTCGAGCGAGCTCAGCCGTCGCTGGTATGCCAGGCCGCGATGCCGTGGTCAAGGCCAGGGGGTGAGGGCTGGAGAGCCAGTAAGAGCTCCTGAGTCGCGATGCTCAGGAGCCCCATTTTTAACGTGCAAGTGGATTGCATAGGGTGAACAGGCCCGTGGCGGGCGGCTATCGAGCAGGCGATAGCCGTTTGCAGGTTAGGCAAGGAAGATACATGCCACTGGGTCTGGCCCGAGCGGCTTGGGGATGATGCAGCCCGAGGGGCGCCCCCAACAAGGTAAGCTAAAGACTTAAGCAAAGGGATACATGCCACAGGGACGGACCCGTGCGGCCTGGGAATAATGCAGCCCGAGGGGCGCTCCTAGCTTAAACGAACTTGAAAGATGTCACCTGGTTCTGTAAAGGGAGTAGAGTTGATGTAGCTGAAGCCACATGTTAAAGGGACGACTCCTCATGAGCCACCGGGACCTTGAGCCTCGGGAGGCTCTGGGTGCTCGGGAGGTTCCCTGAAGAGAATCTCCATCTCCTCCTGAACGGCGTAGATCCTGGCCTCCTGAGACGCCAGGACCTGCGACAAGTTGCGCTGATGGGCTGACGCCACGCTCGGCAAGCCGAAGGGCATGCGAATGTAGCTGTGTGGTGGGCCCTAACAGCGGCCCGCTCATGATGGCCAGAAGTGCTCCTGAGATGCGGCCCTGTTAAGCCCTGGGACATTGACGCAGAGACGCAGCCCGGCATCCTCGCCCGGATGGGGTGCTGCGCCCTGTGTGCGGCTGTGGCCGGCATGGCTCTTGCCTCTAGCAATTCTTGGGTGGTCTTGGTGATGAACTCCTGGGTGGTCGGCGCTCCTTGCCCTGTGTTCTCCTGAGGGAAACGCGTCGCGAAACACGCCTCCAAGTGGTGCCCAAGCGCCTCCCTCGTGAGGTTGGCAAGGTCTGAGGCCCTCCAGAAGAGAGCCCCCGAGCCCTGCCTGAGGAGGGCGCCGGGCGTGCTTTCCTATGCGACGGAAAGAGGTGCCCCTGGAACTGGCGCTGATCCTGACGAGGCTCCTGACGCGACGCCATCTCCTTGGGGTCCTGCGCGGCGCGGCAAATTCTTCTTGGGGACGGTCGCCGGAGGGCCTTCACTTCTGCTGTCGGGGTCGTCGATTACTGCAGCTTGAAAGGCACGCTCAAGAGAGCACACCGCATCCCTTTCTTTGCACGGGACCGTGATGATTCCTCCGCTTCCTGGCATCTTGAGGACGTTGTAGTCGTGATGAATGACTGCCATGAACTTGACCAGGGCCGGATACCCAAGGATGGCATTGTACGGCAGGCAGATGTGTGCGACGTCGAAGTCGATGAGCTCGGTGCGGTAGTTGTCGCGCTTGCCGAAGGTGACGAGCAAGCGGACTTGCCCTATCGGTGTGGTGGAACCATCAGTCACTCCTGAGCAAGGCTTGGTCGGCTGGAGCTGCTCATAGGGAACTTGAAGGTTGTCGAACGTGTCGACGAACAGGACGTTGAGCCCTGCGCTGCCGTCGATGAGAGTCTTGGTGACTTGCACATTGTTGATGACTGGGGAGCACAGCATAGGGAGTGCGCCTGCGGTGGCCGCGCACTTGAGCTGGTCTGCCGAGTTGAAGGTGATGGCACATTGGGACAACCTGAGCGGGCGCGTGGCCTCGAGCTTGGGGAGTGCCGCATTCACCTCGCGAGCGAACTGTTTGAAGATGCACTGAGAGGCTGGGGCTTGTGCACCACCAAAGATGCAAGCAATCGCGCGCGGCTCCTGGAAGCCCCCAGCCCCCTCGTCCTGGTGGTGGTCGTCGTTCCTCCTTGGTGGCGGTAGCGGAGGAAGACCGGCGTTGCCCTGGGGGCGATCCTCACGAGGCCGGTCCCTCCAGGCTCCCTCGCGAGGTTGGTCCTGCCAGCGATCCTCGCGAGGCCGGTTGCACCACTCATGGCGCGGGCCACGGTCGTCTGATCGTCCGCCTCCACGTCATCCTCTGCGGCCGTAGCCCCGGTCGTTGCGCTCGGGGTGTCGATCGTAGCGTCCTTCTTGTATGGCCCTGAGCTCTTGGCAGTCGCTGGTGTTGTGGGTGTTCAGGTTGTGTGTCACGACCGGATTTTCAATAAAAATATTTATTGAACAACCGACCTATGAAGTCCAATATGAGGAAAAATCCTACATACCGGTTGACAAAACTTTGATACAATAAGCCAGTAGAATTACAATATTACAGGGGTCGGACCAAAGATGTCCAACCAATTATTACAAACATGCCGCTAATTATACATAGTGGCAGACATAACTCAAAGGTGTGGGGTGGAAATACAACTGACTCGAGATATGAGTTGTTGGTGGAATAACACAACGGGGTGGTTAATAAGTCTACTGCACTGGCGGCTCATCGAGCGTCGAGGTGAGGCTTGATGAATTTATTTGGGTAGCGGAAGCGGATATATCACAAGGAATAATCCAGGGGTCGCACGAAACTGGCTGGGATTCCTCTAGGCGTCGGACTCGCTATCGAACTCTTCATCCATGAGATCTCCTTCGTCAGCATCTGGCCAAATCAACAAGCCAGGTGAGTACTATGAAAGTACTCGCAAGACAGTTCGGACAAAAGATATAACAAATGAATGCATGAATGTGACATGGTTAATCTTAACATTGCTCAATTAAAACAGTATAGCAAAATAATTGAGAAGGGAATCGGCGGTAGTCCGCTCAAAAACCCAAAGAAGATAAACTCAAAAATGATCGGGTGTCTGAAGCGACGCCTCAAAGGGTGAATAAATAAGCAAAACATGCCACAGTCGGGCGTCTGAGCGACACCTCATAAAGGGCTTATATTGAAATAAAAATACATGCGTGCCGCAGTCGAACGTCTGAGCGACATCACAGAAAGGGCTTATAATGAAAGTAATAGCAATGCCGCAGTCGGACGTCTGAGCGACATCACAGAAAGGGCTTATAATGAAAGTAATAGCAATGCCGCAGTCGGACGTCTGAGCGACATCGCAGAAAGGGCTTATAATGAAAATAAATCACAACAATGCCGCAGTCGGACGTCTGAGCGACATCACAGAAAGGGCTTATAGTGAAAGTAAATAACAACAATGCCACAGTCGGACGTCTGAGCGACATCGCAGAAAGGGCTTATAATTCATTATTCATAACTGGCAAGATATAGTGCTCACGGAAAATATTCATCACAAGACAATAAGCGGTTTAGTTCGTTCACAGGAAAGTAAACATTTTATACTCAAATGGTTCTCAGGAGTTTCTGTCACTGAGACTGACACTTGACAAGATGAGATGATCACGGTACTTGGACATGAATAAGATGAGTTCAAGAATTTTGACTCTGCAGAGTTTGTACCAAAATTGTCCACAGCCAACGGATTTCCGTAGTCACGAAGGACTAGTTCCGTTTACGGTATTTCAGAGGAAACACAACTAGCTAGTACACACCCATCACACCTCACGTTGCCAGGAATCACCCTAGACAGCGTTTAAGAAAAACTTTGAGGCGGGGAGATCACAATCTCGAATAGCATGGGATCAAATTTATGTACGCGCGCTCTAAGGGGTGCCCCCCTCTCGGTCCCAACCGGAAACACCCATGCCCCCTGACCAGATGAAAGGCTTTAATCCAGGGCCATGGAACCTTCATTCCGGCCTCTCAATTTGGTGTGTACTAGGAAGTGGCTTGCAACCTACTAAGCCGTATCCCTTGCGGGAAACAGGTGGTAGTACGGAAAGGAAGACGGACGGGAGACTGACCGATTTATGTTGACACAGGGTCAACGACATGGCATAAGCCTGGCATGCTCCAACACTGCCATCTTACCCATACTCATGCCAACTCATGGCCATGCAACAAGTTTCCAACAACTCGCGGATTTACCGAGCTCATTTTCCTCAATGCTCACGAGATAAACCATCATCGAAAATGCTCATGAACGTGCCATGATACAAAATTAATGCAAACTTGCTCAGACACTCATCATATCAAAAGTTCAAACTTTGCTTGCCTGGTTCAGAGTAGTCGGGGTCTAGCTCGGCGAAGTTCGCGGTTCCGCCACCTCCTCCGGAACCTACGGTATAGCGAAAAGGCATACTAACGTGAAAAACAGCGCGTGCATAAAAGTTGTTCCAAAAAATTTCCAAATAAATCCTATAAAAACTAGACAAAATTATAAGACCGTCGGAAAAGAATCACTCAAAAATCACTTTTATTAAAAAGTTATAAGGGTTTCTGTCCAGGACTCATCTGTAATGAAACGAGAAAAGTTCGAGGGTTTAACGAGAAAAGCAGAAAACGGTTCGAATAGAAACGCAAGCCCACACGGAAAACGTACTCGCCCAAGGCGCCAACAGAAAAAGGTTCGCGAGAAAAGAAGAGAGGCTGACATGGGGGTCCACATGTCGTTTGAAAGACTCGCCGGCGCCTCAAGATCGCGGTGGTCGCCGCGCCGAACCACGGCGAAGTCGTGGAGATCGGAGTGTACCAAGAGTATCAACGTGTCCTTCCGCTGTCGGTGGGTGGTGGACTTACGTCGGGAGCACCACGCCGACGGCGACACTTTCTCCGGCGGACGGCGGCTCGGGCGATGGTGGCGAACTCGGTGGTGTGCTGCAAACTTGAATTGAAGCGGGTCAAGGAGGGATGTACTAGAGAGCTACTGGCAAGAGATGGGAGGCAGAGGCGCACGCACGGGAGCGAATCGAGCTAGATCCCGTGGCGGGTCACGGCGGCCGGAGTCGAGGAAGGAGACTCCCTCGGGGCTCTTCCAGTGGCTAGGCAGGGTCTTGGTGAAGTGCAGAGGTGGTGTGTGCACGAGAGCGAGCTCGGGGCTCCTTTTCATAGGTGATCCGAGGCGGTGGCCGTGAACGGACTTCTCCGGCGATGGTTACGGCAGCGCAGAGCTTGGTCGGGGAGGTTTAGGGAGTGGGGCGTCAGCGTGGAGTTCCACTGGTTCCGTTTTGACGCTAAACAAGCTTGGAATAGGAGCCCTGGGTGGATTCGACGGAACGGGGCGGCGCGGGCCCGTCGGCGGCAGAGGGTGCGCCCTGTGCTTGTCGGGCCACGGCGACGGTGCTCCGGGGGTGCGCTGGCATGCATGAGGCCACGCGGAGGGCTAGGGCGCAATGGGCGGCGCAGAACGGCGTTGCGAGCCGGAGCAGGCTCCGCTCGGCTGCCACGGGTGGCCCTGCAACCGCAGAGGCTGCCGGCGTTGAAGAAGCTCACCGCCACCGACGCCTGCGTCCGTCCAAACGTGTGTGCGGTGCTCTGTCCAGGGGGAAGAGGTCGTGCGCAAAGCGCCAGGGTGCACGGGCGATCAGTGCCAATACTCTGACGAAAACGACACTGAAACTCTGAACTTTCTGAAAGTGCACAGGAACGGTGCCGACCAAGTGTTCGATGAAATGAATTTGGCATGTGGGAAATTTTTCTTGAGCTGATCTTTGGTGTGGTGGTCTCTCATTGCATCTGAGGGCTGCCTGAATTTTGGTAGAATTTTTGGAGAAGTGTAGATATGAATTTCACCAAATTTGGCAAATCTGGTCCAAACTTGCAGTGAGTGAAATTTGAAATATTTGAAAAGAAGAAGAGTGGATCAAGATGGTTCTGGGTTGTGGGTACCAAGGACTATCCAAGGGAGTTGGTTTGAGGTCAAAAATCAAGAGCATTAGGGTACTTGGTTTGCAAATCACTTAGGCTCAAAAGAAAAGACGGAAATATTTTGGGAGAAGAAATAATTGGAATAAAGTTCAAAAATGGATTTAACTTGTGTGGACAGAATGTTTGGATTGCCCTAAAGTGGAAGGAGGGGTTTTGGAAGAAATTTACCACAAGAGGCATGGTAAAACCAAGGATGGATCAAAACCAAAGAATAGCCCAAAACCAAAAAGGTTTCTTTTTTTTTGAAGAAAATAAATCCAAGAAATGCTTTTGAGAAGAAAACTCAGAAGAGAGGTTTTTAAGAAGGGTTTAAATGACCTTCTTCAAACCAAGCAAGGCTTTTGCTGAAAACAAAAACAACAAAAAATTTGGAGTGTCACAGCACCTACCCCCTTAGGAAAAGTCTCGTCCCCGAGATTCCAGTTGATTTTCAAATAATTGTGGGTGCTCTGTTCGAAGCAAATCCTCTCTTTCCCAAGTGGCTTCACTTTCGGTGTGGTTGCTCCACTGAACTTTGAAGAACTTGGTGGTTTTCTGTCGGGTTCTCCTTTCTGACTCTTCCAAGATTTTTATCGGATGCTCCCGATATGTAAGATCTGGTTGCACGTCAATGTTTTTATGGGGTACTTGTTTCTCTGGGTTGCTTATGCACTTCCTCAATTGGGAGATGTGGAATACGTCGTGGATGTCGGATAATTCTTCGGGTAAGTCTAGCTGGTAGGCCACCGTGCCTCTTCGTGCTACTATGCAGAAAGGCCGGATGAATCTCGGTGCTAGTTTTTCTTTAATCTTGAATCGGTGTAGGCCTCTCATGGGTGATTCTCGTAGGTACACAAATTCACCGGGTTCAAAATGGACTCCACGATGCTTCTGATTGTAATAACTCTTTTGTCGACTTTGGGCTGTCTTGAGCCGGTCCTTAATTACCTTGACCTTATCCTCAGCCTCCTTGAGCAGGTCTGGGCCGAAGATGTGACTGTCTCCGGTTTCCGACCAATTTAGCGGGGTACGACATCTTCGTCCGTACAGAGCTTCAAATGGTGCCATTTGCAGGCTGGACTGATAGCTTTTGTTATATGCGAATTCTGCGTATGGTAAGCTCTCCTCCCAACTGGTCCCATAGGTGAGGACACATGCTCTCAAAGATATCTTCTAGAATTTGATTTACTCGCTCGATCTGCCCATCCGTCTGGGATGGTATGCGGTACTGAATGCCGATGAGTTCCCAGAGCTTGTTGTAAGTGATCCCAAAACCGGAGACGATTGAGTGCCTCTTTCCGAGATTATTTTTTGGGACTCCATGTAGGCAAACGATCACGGAGAGGTAGAGCCTAGCAAGCTTCGAGTGGTGTGTGTTGTCTTCACGGGGATGAAGTGAGCTACTTTAGTCAGTCTATCTGTGATTACCCATATGGCATCATGTCCGTGTCGTGACCGAGGTAGTCCAACAATAAAATCCATTCCAATCTTGTCCCATTTCCACTCAGGTATCTTATTCGGTTGCAATAGTCCGGCCGGTTTCTGGTGCTCGGCCTTGATGCGTTGACAAGAGTCACAACATGCAATAAATGTGGCTATGTCTCTTTTTATACCATGCCACCAAAATGTTTCCTGAAGATCTTTGTACATTTTCGTTCCTCCAGGATAGATTGAATATGGAGCGGTGTGGCTTTCAGCCAGGATTTGCTGTTTAAGGTCATGGATATTTGGTACGCAGAGCCTATTCCCGTACCACAATATTCCTTGCTCATCAATACTGAATTCTGAGGACTTGCCCAATTTCATCTAACGCTTTATGCCTTCAATGCTGGGGTGTCCACGTTGAGCCTCTTTAACCTTCTCTATCAGGGTAGGGTGTACTTCTAAGTTTGACACACTGCCTTCGTGACCACCATCGTTGAGCCTTGCAATTCCTGCTGGAATTCAGGTCTTAAGTCCGCGTCTTTGTCGTTATCCGGACTATGGTTCCGACTCGAGCGTCTGCTACAACATTTGCTTTGCCCGGTGGTAGTGGATCCCAACATCATAATCCTTTACTAATTCCAACCAGTCGCTGCCAAATTTAGTTCTGGTTGTGTGAAAATATACTTGAGGCTTTTGTGGTCCGTGTATATTTCTCAACGATTACCAAGTAGAAAGTGTCTCCATTCCTTGAGTGCATGTATCACTGCTGCTAATTCCAGGTCATGGGTAGGGTAATTTTCCTCATGCTTGCGAAGCTGTCTGGAAACATATGCGACAACCTTGCCTTCTTGCATTAATACGCACCCGAGGCCCTTTCGAGATGCGTCACAAAATACTTCAAAATTCTTGTGTATATCTGGCACAATTAGTCTTTGGTCTTGTCGCCGGTTTCCTCTTTAGTTCTTGGAAACTTTTCTCGCAGGCTTCCGTCCATTCAAACTTCCTGTCTTTCTTGAGTAGTTGCGTCATTGGCTTTGCTATGGTGGAGAATCCTTCAATAAATCTTCGGTAGTATCCTGCCATTCCCAAGAAACTTCATACATCCGTCACACTGGCTGGTGGCTTCCAGCCAAGTACGGCCTTGACTTTTTCCGGGTCTACGGCGATACCTTCTTGAGTTAGTATGTGGCCCAGAAAACCTACTTGCTTTAGCCAAAATTCACACTTGCTGAATTTGGCGTACAACTGATGTTTCCTGAGTTCTCCTAGTACAATCCGGAGATGTTCAGCGTGTTCTTCCGGTGTTGTGGAGTATACCGAATATCATCGATAAATACCACAACAAACTTATCCATAAACTTCATGAATACTTTGTTCATGAGGTGAACAAAATATCTTGGGCGTTTGTTAGTCCGAATGGCATCACGGTGAACTCGCACAATCCGATCTGGAAGTGAAGGCGGTCTTGGGAATATCCTCGGTTCGTACTTTTCAGTTGATGATATCCCGATCTCAAATCAATCTTTGAGAACACCTTGGCCTTAGCGAGTTGATCGAATAAATCATTTATTCGCGGCATCGGATATTTGTTCTTGATTGTGACCATGTTTAGCGCTCGATAGTCTATGCACAATCTCGGTGTTCCATCCTTCTTTTGGCGAATAAAATTGGTGAACCCCAAGGTGAGGAACTGGCTCAGATGTACCCTTTTTCCAATAGTTCCTTTATTTGCTTCTTCAGTTCCACCAATTCGAAGGTGCCATTCGGTATGGTTTCTTGTATATGGGAGCGGTTCGGGTGCTAGCTCAATGCTGAATTCTATCTCTCGATCCGGTGGCATGCCCGGTAGTTCTTCGGGAATACATCTGGAAATTCACACACTCTCGAACTTTGCTCAATTCAGAAATATCCACCTTGTTCAATCTCGGTTGCTGGATATTTTTCTTTCCTTGGCTGAAACTTTTATGGTCTTCCGTGGTGATGGGTGAGAATTACGGTCCTGTTGAAGCAGTCAATAAAACCTTTGTTGGTGGTTAACCAATCCATCCCTAAGATGACATCCAGTCCTTTATTTTCCAATACGACAAGATTTGCGTGAAACTTCAACCCTTCAAACTCGATAACCACACCACGGCAATAATTCGGGTAACTTGCTTAATTCGAGGGACTTGACGATCATAGATTTTCCCAAGGGAAGCATCGAAAATTATTTTGCAAAGCAGAACTTTTCAAATGAGCAGTGAGAAGCTCGAGAATCAAACAAAACCATGGCAGGTATTGTGTTGATGTGAAGCGTGCGAGTACGATATCTGGGGCATTTTGTGCTTCCTCTTTGGTCACGTGGTTCAGATGAGCCTTCCTGTGGTTGTTATTTGGGTTGAAATTGTTGCGCTTTGGTGCCGAATTATTGCTTCCGTTGTTCGGCTTTGGGGTCGAGTTCCTTGGCTTGGGGCACTTCTTGGCATAGTGCCCTTCTTCTCCACAAGCGTAACAGGTAACGCCTGGGCGGTATGTGAACTCCTTGTCCCTTGCGTGGAAATTCTTGATTGGGCGTGAGACGCTTGTCATGGGTTTGGGTGTACAGTTCTTCTGAACATCTGTCTTGCTGCGGTGGTTGCAGGTGTGTTTAGTCTTGTCCCTCTTCCGTTTGCGGAAATCTTCTAAGCTGCGTCTCTCATTTTCCAAGGTAATGGCCTTATCCACCAGCGTCTTAAAATCTGGAAATGTGTGTACGACCAATTGACATTTAAGCGCGGGTGTCAGACCGTCTAGGAATTTCTCCATCTTTTTGTTTTCTGACATACGCTCCTCGTTGGCATAGCGAGACAGCAGGGTAAACTGACTGTTGTATTCTGACACTATCATTGTCCTTTGCTTGAGGTCATCCAATTCTCTCTTTTTGATTTTCATAAGACTCTTAGGAATATGTGCCCCACGAAAACCTACTTTAAATTCCTCCCATGATATGTTATTTTCGTTGGGGTGCATGTGCAGGAAATTTTCCCACCACGATGCGGCTGCTCCGGTGAGATAGTGCGGAGCATAAAGTACTTTCTCAAGGTCTGAACACTGGGCGATAATTAATTTTCTCTCCATGTCTCGAAGCCAGTCCTCGGCCTCAAGAGGTTTGTCAGTGTGAGAAAATGTTTGGGGACGTGTCTTCTGTAGCTCAGATAATTTTGATTGCTGCTGATACTGTCCACGGTGACTTCCCATATTGATGACTTGGTTCAGTATTTCCTGATGTTGTTGCTGACTTTGTTCATAAAGACGGCACATTTGGGAAAATGCCGTTTCACTGTCCTGCTGACTTGTCTGTCCCTGTGTGAAATTGTTGCCTGGGGGTGTGCCATAATTTTCCTCTGTCGGAGTTGGCATGGAGCGCGTCCAAGGACGAGACATAGTTCACTCTGGGGATATATTTTGAAACACTCATAAGAAAAGGAATTGAGCCGCAAAAATCAATAAATTCAAGAAGATGCAAAAAGTTGCAAATGCCCCAAGATTTTTCAAGAGAAAATACGTTTGCGCACGGAGAAGGACCGTTCATTACATATCTTACACGCAAGCAGTAATTATACAATACATCACTCAGGATATGCGTACATAAATCCTGACATGTTATTTAGTCTAGTGCACTTCTCCAGATCCTACATGATGCGCAAACAAACTACTTCTCACAGCCTATTTACATATAAACATATCGCACAAGTCGGTACATCGCATGGCGGCTATGCGTATTTAGTCGGAGATGGTAAGGATTTCCCTTGGCCTGCCCAGGGTGAGGCGTAGAGAGGCTGGGGACTCAACCTCCTCCTCGAGATAGGTTCCAGACGAGAGGTGCTGTGCGGAGTTGGTGGAGCAGGTGCCCTGTGCGGGACAACTCGAATCTGAGCGGGCACGAGGGGTGGTGCAGAACGAACCGGTGTAGGCGCAATGACGTGGTCGAATTCCTCCGTGGTAGGCAGGCGATGAGTAGCGGTGCGAGCAGTTGGAGCGAATGATGCTGATGACGAGACGAAGGTCAGTGGTGGTGCAGCACGCAGGAGCTCCCTCCTGTTGGCGGTACAGCCATGGACTGAGTCCATGCGGGCAGCTACAAAGTCGTCCACCAGGTTGTCGAAGGCTGCCTCCAAAGCTCGAAGATACTCGATGAGCATCTCAAAAGCTTCATCCTGTTCCCCTCTGGGGCAAGAGAACGCGTAGTGGCAGGTGTATGGCACATGACATGGCAGGTAGCGGTAGCGACGAGTCTTCATCGAAGGCAGGATATCCCTGAGACGGGCTATTGCCTCACGGGCTGCCATCTGTAGCGCGTGCTTCTCTGTGGGCATGGCTCTCCCCACTAACCGTAACGCCAACTCATCCTCTCTTGAATTCCACCGCGGCTTGGTGCATGGTTAGACGGTCATTGACCTTGTCTTTGAGAGAGAGAAGATCAAGCACATCCGCCCCATTGCGACTTGGATGATGAAGGAGAGAAGCTTGACAAACCCATCGGGCATGTTGGCGAACATTTGCGACTCGCAATCGTTGTTGGCCATCTACAAAAGTAGGCAAAAATCCTGAGAAGTCAAATCATAAATTTATGCTTTCGTGTCGAAAATTGACTACATTTGTAAAAATAATAAATAGCTCTACTATGCTAATAATCGATTAGCGATCGCACCTAGTGGCTTCCTACAGTCAGCCTGGCTCTGGTACCAAGCTTGTCACGACCGGATTTTCAATAAAAATATTTATTGAACAACCGGCCTATGAAGTCCAATATGAGGAAAAATCCTTCATACCGGTTGACAAAACTTTGATACAATAAGCCAGTAGCATTACAATATTACAGGGGTCGGACTGAAGATGTCCAACCAATTATTACAAACATGCCGCTAATTATACATAGTGGCGGACATAACTCAAAGGTGTGGGGTGGAAATACTACTGACTCGAGATATGAGTGGTTTGTGGAATAACACAACGGGGTGGTTAATAAGTCTCATCAGATCGGCGGCTCATCGAGCGTCGAGGTGAGGCTCGATGAATTTATTTGGGTAGCGGAAGCGGATATATCACAAGGACTAATCCAAGGGTCGCATGAAACTGACTGGGATTCCTCTAGGCGTCGGACTCGCTATCGAACTCTTCATCCATGAGATCGCTTTCACAAGATCCGCCAAATCAACAAGCCGGTGAGTACTATGAAAGTACTAGCAAGACAGTTCAGACAAAAGATATAACAAATGAATGCATGAATGCGACATGGTTAATCTTAACATTGCTCAGTTAAACTGTATAGCAAAATAATTTAGAAGGGAATCGGCGGTAGTCCGCTCAAAAACCCAAAGAAGATAAACTCAAAACCGATCGCGTGTCTGAAGCGACGCCCCGAAGGGTGAATAAATAAACAAAACATGCCACAGTCGGGCGTCTGAGTGACACCTCATAAAGGGCTTATATTGAAATAAAAATACATGTGTGCCGCAGTCGGATGTCTGAGCAACATCACAGAAAGGGCTTATAATGAATGTAATCGCAATGCCGCAGTCGGACGTCTGAGCGACATCACAGAAAGGGCTTATAATGAAAGTAATAGCAATGCCGCAGTCGGACGTCTGAGCAACATCGCAGAAAGGGCTTATAATGAAAGTAATAGCAATGCCGCAGTCGGACGTCTGAGCGACATCGCAGAAAGGGCTTATAATGAAAATAAATCACAACAATGCCGCAGTCGGACGTCTGAGCGACATCGCAGAAAGGGCTTATAATGAAAATAAATCACAACAATGCCGCAGTCGGACGTCTGAGTGACATCGCAGAAAGGGCTTGTAGTGAAAGTAAATAACAACAATGCCGCAGTTGGACGTCTGAGCGACATCGCAGAAAGGGCTTATAATTCATTATTCATAACTGGCAAGATATAGTGCTCACGGAAAATATTCATCACAAGACAATAAGCGGTTTAGTCCGTTCACAGGAAAGTAAACATTTAATACTCAAATGGTTCTCGTGAGTTTCACATCGAGACTGACACTTGACAAGATGAGATGATCACGGTACTTGGACATGAATAAGATGAGTTCAAGAATTTTGACTATGTAGAGTTTGTACCAAAATTGTCCACAGCCAACGGATTTCCGTAATCACCAAGGACTAGTTCCATTTACGGTATTTCAGAGGAAACACAACCAGCTAGTACACACCCATCACACCTCACGTTGCCAGTAATCACCCTAGACAGCGTTTAAGAAAAACTTTGAGGCGGGAGATCACAATCTCGAATAGCATGGGATCAAATTTATGTATGCGCTCTAGGGGTGCCCTCTCGGTCCCAACCGAAACACCCATGCCCCCGACCGGATGAAAGGCTTTAATCCAGGCCATGGAACCTTCATCCCGCCTCTCAATTTGGTGTGTACTAGGAAGTGGCTTGCAACCTATTAAGCCGTATCCCTTATGGGAAACAGGTGGTAGTACGGAAAGGAAGACGGACGGAGATCGACCGATTTATGTTGACACAGGGTCAACGACATGGCATAAGCCCGGCATGCTACAACACTGCCATCTTACCCATACTCATGCCAACTCATGGCCATGCAACAAGTTTCCAACAACTCACGGATTTACCGAGCTCATTTTCCTCAATGCTCACGAGATAAACCATCATCGAAAATGCTCATGAACGTGCCATGATACAAAATTAATGCAAACATGCTCAGACACTCATCATATCAAAAGTTCAAACTTTGCTTGCCTGGTTCGAGTAGTCGGGTCTAGCTCGGCGAAGTTCATGGTTCCGTCACCTCCTCCGGAACCTACGGTATAGCTTAAAAGGCATACTAACGTGAAAACCAGCGCGTGCATAAAAGTTGTTCCAAAAATTTTCCAAATAATTCCCATAAAAAACTAGACAAAATTATAAGACTGCAGCCGGTAGCTCGAGGAGAGAGAGACGCCCTTCCTTAGCTCTAGCGCACTTGGTCGCTAGGTTGAACAACTCCTGAGAGGTGCAGAGCTCCTCGTGGATAGCCAGCTCTTCCTTCATCTTGACGTCACAGACGCCGTCAGAAAAGACGGAGATAATGGCCTCGTCCATGACCTTGGGGATCTTGAGGCGGGTGTTGTTGAAGCGCTGGATGTACTTCTGGAGGGTTTTTCCTTGATGTTGCTTGATGCGGCGTAGGTCACCCGCGGCCGGTGGGCGGTCGCGAGTGCCCTGGAAGTTGGCGACGAAGCGGTCGCGCATCTCGTCCCAGGAGGAGATCGAGCCGTGCTACAGGTTCAGGAGCCAAGAGCGGGCCCCATCCTTGAGAGCCATGGGAAACCAGTTCACCATGACTTTTTTCTCGCCGTTGGCCACTTCGATGCTCAGCTCGTAGAGCTGCAGGAACGCCGCGGGGTCCGCGGTGCCGTCGTAGCGAGGAGGAAGGTCTGGATTGAACTTGCCTGGCCAGGCGACGCTACGCAGCTCGGGGGTGAAGGCGCGGCAGCCGGCTGTGGTTGCCGGGGCCCGCTTCGGGGGTAGAGCTTGGTCTTGACGGGGTTCGTGCTGCGCTGCTGCGGGCAGTGCACGGTCTTGACGAGGTGGAGCGGGGAGCGCCGGCGCAGCTTCTCGCGGCCGCGGGATTTCTTGGAAGCTTCTTTCTTCACGCGCGTGCGCCGGGCGCGGTGGATCACGCCACGGAGGTGCGCGCCTTGGTGCCAAGGCACCGTCTTGGGGGTGAGGTGGTGGAGGCACGCCATGAGCCCCGTCGCCCGCAGCTGGTTGAGGGGGAGGCAGGGAGTTGGACGGCGCTGGAGAGCCCCCTGCGGTGCGGACGAGCTCGGCGACGCGGTCGAGCCACTCCTCGTAGACGTCGTCGACAGGGCGGTAGCGCAGGAGCTCGTTCGCCGCGATGAGCGCGGCTCGTGCCTCCATGGGAGCGCGGTGCACGCGAGACGAAGAACCAGCAGGGTGAGCGACGGAGTAGCGGTGCGGCCGTCCTGCCGCACCGAAGGATGAAGAGAGGACTCCTGCTGCTCGTTCCCCGGCGGGCCGGTGGCAGCGTTGGCGACAGGAGACGGAGAACAACGAGGTGGCCCGCCTGCGGGAGCCGTCTGAGCAACGCGGGTGGAGAGGGCAGCCCGACGCTCAGCTTGAGCACAGCGAGCGTCTGCCATGGAAACGACGGAGCGATTGAGCAACGAACCGATGGAAGGGAAACCACGGCGCACCCCTACCTGGCGCGCCAAATGTTGGATGTGGGGCTTCGGCAAACCCTTAAGGTTCAAACACTGGGGTGCACGCAAAGTCTTTCCCTCCAATCGATCTACGCTCTAGCCGCTAAGATCTTGCGGACGAACTCGACGAACTCACAACATAGAAAGGGACACGAGGTTTATACTAGTTCGGGCCACCGTTGTGGTGTAATACCCTACTCCAGTGTGGTGGTGGTGGATTGCCTCTTGGGTTGATGATGAACAGTACAAGAGAAGAACAGCCTCCTGAGGTTGAGGTGTTCTTGTGCGTATGAACTTGTGGTGTGAGGATTCGATGAACTACCCCCTCTCCAACTATTGTGGTGGCTAGTCCTATTTATAGAGGCCCTGGTCCTCTTCCCAAATGTTGAGCGGGAAAGGAGCCAACAACGGCGGGCATATTTGAAGGGGGACAGCTAGTACAAGCTATCCTGACAAAAGTGGTCTTCGCCAGCGAAAAGCCCTGGGGTGACGCCGTCTTGGGCTCCACGATGACCTCCGCCTGGTCGTCCTCCTGGTCTTGGTCTTGTTGCACCAATATGGCAACCTTTTCCTGATGCCTCGGTACACTTCGTCTGTGCTTGCCTCCTTAGCACCAAAGAGGAAATGGGGACGCTGCACGCACTGGAGCCCGCCTGGCACCGTTCGTCATGGCTCACGTCACGAGTCCCTCGTGAGGTTTGCCACACCTTGATATATCCGCTCCTCGTGAGGCCGCCTGGCTAGGCCACTCCAGAGGAAGTCTTGTGCCGTCCGCCTCGCGAGGGTCTTGGATGCCTTGTTGATGAAGATGGGTCGTACGGCCTGCTGCCTAGCCACGCTGTGGGCCGCAGGCAGGCAAGTCTGGGGACCCCCGTTCCCAGAACACCGATAGATGAAGGCCTGCTTCTCCGTGGACTTCCGTCTCGTCGGCTGCTTCATAGGGCGTACATTGGGGCACACCCTCAAGTGATGTTGAATCACCTCTCTTGGGACCCCCTCCAGCTGCTTGGGTTCCCATGCGAATATCTCCTTGTTCTCATGCAAGAACTTCACCAGTGCTTCCTCTTGGCTTGGGTCAAGGTCGGCACGTATATATGGTAAAGGTGGCTCCTGAGGACCCGTCCTTATCGACTGGCACCTGCTTGGCTTCTGCCTTGTCCTGGGTGAACAGCTGTGTCTTCTTGGTTGATGTAGCTTCTTCGGCCGCGGCGGTCTTGAGGGCAAGCTTGAGCGCCGCCAGGGCCTCCTTGGCATCCCCCTTGATGGCGAGGACGCCCCTGCTTCCAGGCATCTTCATGAGGTTGTAGGCCGAATGAGTCACTGCCATGAACTGGGTCAGAGCTGGGTACCTGAGGATGGCGTTGTACGGGAGGCTAATGCCGGCGATGTCGAAGTCGACCAGCTCGGTGCGGTAGTTGTTGCGCGTGCCAAAGGTGACAGGGAGGCGAATATGCCCCAGGTAGTGGGCGGCACCGCAGCCAACTCCTGAGAAAGGCTTGCTGAGGCTGAGCCGCTCGAGCGGTACGTGAAGAAGGCTGAAGGCCTCCACTGAGAGTACGTTGAGGCCGGTGCCACCGTCGATGAGGGTCTTCGTAACGGCCACATTGCAGATAGTGGGCGTGCAAAGCATCGGGAGCATACCCGAGCCGGCGGTGGTCACGGGGTGGTCTCCCGAGTCGAAGGCGAGGTCGGCCTCGGGCGCAGCCCAGCCCAGTGGAGCCCCCGAGCGTTTGGAAGCGGCGCCGATTTGGCGAAGGAATGGCTTGATGTGGCAATCTGAAGGTGGTGCTTGAGAGCCGCCTAGTAGGGCCGCGACCGCGTGGTGCGCTGGTGCCACGTAGCGCACAGTGAAGAGGCCGCGCAGCTCCTCCCAAGATGCCACCGTGGATCCGGGGAGGTTGAGCAGCCAAGCGCTCGGCGCACCGGTGAGAGCCATGAGAAACCAGTTGGCCATGACCTTGTCGTCGCCCCCGGCCTCGAGGACGGCCTCCTGATATGCCAGCAGGAAAGCTGACGGGTCTGTCGCGCCATCGTAGCGCGACGGCATCTCCGGATTGAACTTGGGCGGCCACTGCACCTGCCGCAAGGTGGGGGCCAGGGCTCAGAGCCCCTGGCCCCGTCGTCGGTGTCTGCCGTCGGAGCCGGGAGCGGGACGCCCGCCATGAGGGTGGAGCGCGGTGGTGGCGGAGCATGGATCGACGGGAAGGAAGCCTCGGCGCACCCCTACCTGGCAGGACAAATATCGGATCTCAGGTTCCGGCAAAACCCTTAAAGTTCGAACACTAGGGTGCGTGAAGTTCTTCCCCCACCGATCTACGTCCTAGCTTTGCTAAGATCTCAAGGGCTAACTCGATGAATTCGCAACACAAAGAACACAAGATTTATACTGGTTCGGGCCACCGTTGTGGTGTAATACCCTACTCCAGTGTGGTGGTGGTGGATTGCTTCTAGGGCTGAGGATGAACAGTTACAAGGGGAAGAACAGCCTCCTGAGGTTGAGGTGTTCTTGTGTTCCGTGTGTGGCTAGGGATTGGCTCAAGATCAGATGCCTGAGGCTTAGTTGCCTCCTATTGTGGTGGCTAGTCCTATTTATAGAGGCCCTGGTCCTCTTCCCAAATATTGAGCGGGAAGGGAGCCAACAACGGCCAATTTGGGACAGCTAGTACAACTTATCCTGACAAAAGTATTCTTCGCCTGCCAAAGGCTCTGGCGGTGACGCCGCCTTGGGCTCATGGTGACCTCCGTCTTGCCGTCCTGCTGGTCTTGGTCTTGTTGCACTGATAGGAAAACCTTTGCTTGACGCATCGGTACTCCGCACCTGCGCTTGCCTCCTTAGCACCAAAGAGGAAACAAGGACACTGTGCGCGCTGGCGCCCGCCTGGTCTCGGTCGTCATGGCTCACGTCACGAGAACCTCGCGAGGTTTGCCCTGCCGTGATCTCTCTGCCCCTCGTGAGCCAACCTGGTGAGGCCGCTCCCGAGGAGGTCTCGTGTCGTCCGCCTCGCGAGGCTTGGCCCCTCGCGAGGGTCTTGAGCGCTTGTTGGTGAAGATGGGTCATATGGGCCCACTTGCAGAGCCACGCCGTGGGCCGCAGGCAAGCAAGTCTGGGGACCCCCATTCCCAGAACGCCGATAGGCATCACATCCAAGATTAATAGACCGACTCCTGCCTGCATGTACTACTATTACTCCACACATCGACCGCCAGATTAGTGTATTAATTTCATGGAGAAACAGAGTAATGCAATAAGAACGATGACATGATGTAGACAAGATCTATTTATGAGGAAATAGACCCCCTCTTGTTATACTTAATAGCAACGATACATACGTGTCAGTTCCCCTTCTGTCACTGGGATCAAGCACCGTAAGATTGAATCCATCACAAAGCACCTCTTCCCATGGAAAGAAAATCGATCTAGTTGGCCTAACTAAACCAAAGAATAAATATGAGGCTATAAGTAATCATCCATATAACAGATCAAAAGACTCAAATAACTTTCATGGATAAAAACATAGATTTGATAATAAATTCAATGTTCATCGGATCCCAACAAACACACTGCAAAAAATAATTACATCAAATAGATCTCCAAGAGACCATTGTATTAAGAATCAAAAGAGAGAGATGAAGCCATCTAGCTACTAACTACGGACCCGTAGGTCTACAATGAACTACTCACGCATCATCCGAGGGGCACCAATGAGGATGATGAATCCCTCCGTGATGGTGTCTGTTTTCGATCTGTGGTTTCTGGAACTTGTGGCGGCTGGAATTGATTTTCGTCGACTCCCCTAGGGTTTCTGGAATATTGGGGTATTTATAGAGCAAAGAGGCGATGCGGGAGGCCACTGAGGTGGGCACAACCCACCAGGGCGCACCTGGGCCCCAAGGCGCGCACAGGTGGGTTGTGCCCCCCTTGGGGCACCCCTCTGGTACTTCTTTGGCCCATCTTGTGTCTTCTGGCCCAGAAAAATTCTACAAAAAGTTTCCTGCGTTTGGACTCCGTTTGGTATTGATTTTCTGGGAAGTAAAAAACAAGCAAAAAATAGCAACTGGCACGTCAATAGGTTAGTCACAAAAAATGATATAAAGTTGCTATAAAATGATTGTAAAACATCCAAGAATGATAATATAACAACATGGATCAATAAAAAATGCAGATACGTTGGAGACATATCAGCATCCCCAAGCTTAATTTCTGCTCGTCCTCGAGTAGGTAAATGATAAAAATAGAATTTTTGATGTGGAATGCTGCCTAACATGTTCATCACATATTCTTTCATTTATAGCATGGACATTTGGACTTTTATATGATTCAAAGCAATAGTCTAGTTTTGACATGAAGTTTCAATTATCAAGCATATCAACAAGCAACCATGTCTTCGAAAATATCAACACTAAAGTAAGTTATCCCTAGCCTATTATGCTCAATCATTGATCCATTCATCAAACACACTCGAATATTAGCTACACCCAATGCTCAATTTCGATCATAGTCTCCCTTAGTTGGTGCTTTATAAGGGAAGATGGAGACTCAAAATAAAAATTGCTTAAAGTAAATAGAAAGGCCCATCACAGAGGGAAGTAGGGATTTGTAGAGGTGCGAGAGCTCAAAGCGAAAAAGATAGAGATAAACACATTTTGGGTGGCATGCTTTTCCTGTCAACGAAAACGTTCGAGTAGTTCCCAATACTTTCCATGCTAGATATATCATAGGTTGTTCCAAAAAAAGTTTATTCCTTTTTCCACCATACTTTCACTTTCCATGGCTAGCCGTATCCACGAGTGCCTTCCATACCAACACTTTCCAAGGAATTTATTATTTGACAACATAAATTAAATTCATTTTTCATTTCGGGATTGTGCATCCCTAATACCTTTGCCGTACTCTCGTGCAATGACAAGTGAATGAACACTCATCTTGAGAATAACACATCTAGCATGGAAATATATCAGCCACCCCCTATCGTTTCATGAGTGGTACGAGCACACAAAAGAGAAATTTATCTAGAAAATTAGAGATGGCACCTATAAATTTTCTTAGAACAGCAAAAGAATACCGCATATAGGTAGGTATAGTGTACTCATATGGCAAAACTGGATTAAGGATTTTGGATGCACAAGTAATGATCATACTTAGTGCAAATGAAGGCTAGAAAAAGATTGAGAAGCATCCAACCAAGAAACAAAAAAATCTCATAAGCGAGCATTAAGCATAATTAACACCGAATAATGCACCACAAGTAGGATGTAGTTTGATTGCATAACTGTTGACTTTCGTGCTTGCGTAGGGAATCACAAACCTTAACACCAATATTCTTACGAAAGCATAATTACTCATCAAGATGACTCATATATTATATTATCATTTCGCAAAACTAATACAAAGAATCAAGTTTATTTTGTCCAATGATCTTCATGAAAGTTTTTATTATATTCCTCTTGAATATCTATCACTTTGGGACTAATTTCATATGTTCCTTTTGATAGCTCAAACAAATCTAAGTGAAGAACATGAGCATAAAAATTTTCTTCTCTCAAAATAATTTAAGTGAAGCAAGAGAGATTTACTTAAAAAAATTACTAACTCTCAAATAAATCTAAGTGAATCATGAGAGCATTTCTTCCAAAATACTAAAGCACACCATACTCAAGAAGATATAAGTAAAGCACTAGAGCAATTCCATAGCTCAAAAAGATTTAAGTGAAGCATAAACAACAATTCTAACAAGTCGAGCATAATGTTGGCTCTCTCAAATAGGTGTGTCCTGCAAGGATTCAAGACTAAAAGTAAAAAATCAAAACAAGCAAAGACTCATATCATACAAGACGCTCCAAGCAAAACTCATGGCATGTGACGAATCAAAATATAGCTCCATGTAAAATACCGATGTTCGTTAGAAGAAAGAGGGGTTGCCACTCGGGCGTCCCCAAGCTTAGGCTCTTCTTACTCATTATTCCTTCATCCATCGTGATCTCACCCAAAACATGAAAACTTCAATCACACAAAACTCAACAAAACCTTCGTGAGATCCGTTAGTATAACAAAGCAAATCACTGTTATAAGTATTGTTGCAAACCCATTCATATTTTATTTTTGCATTTTATCTACTGTATTCCAACTTTGCAATGGCTCAAACCCCCCTAAAGAGTCCATAGATCAATCAAAATAAGCACACAATGTAAAGAGAACAGAATCTGTCAAAAACAAAACAATCTGTAGCAATCTGAAAACTTTCAATACTTCTGTAACTCCAGAAATTCTGAAAAATTAGGACAAAGTGGGCAATTTGTATATCAATCTTGTGTAAAAGTTCAGAATTTTGTCATGCTTCTGTGATTTTTAATAATTATGTTACTGGCGCACAAAGTTTCTGTTTTCCAACAAGATCAAAGCAACTATCACCCAACATGATCCCAAAGGCTTTGCTTGGCACAAACACTAATTAAAACATAAAAAAACAAAATCATAACAGTAGCATAATTGTTCAAAGACTCAAGAACAGAAAGAAAAAGACAAAAAATAAATTTTATTCATTGGGTAGCCTCCGAACAAGCGCTATCATTTACGCCCCTATCTAGGCATAATGCAAAGATCTAAGTATTGTCATCTTTAGTTATTGCAACTTTTCTAAGGGCCTTTTCAAACCCGGGAGGCTCTTTACGCTTCTGAAGATTTTCAGGAAAAGAGACCATCTTGAGATCCAAAATATCCAAACGCTTATTGCAAAGAGTAATCAAGGTATTCATTCGATTGAGGTTTCCACTGATATGTTTTAGAGGTTCATTGTGTTTTTGTAACTCAACCAAATGTTTATGCAAATCACTCAACTTATCCAAAATTTGAGCTCCTTCCTGAGTAAAAGAAATCCCCTTTTTGGTAGGCGGAATTACCAAAATGCCTTCTAGGATCTCATAAGCGGAATTAGCATCAAGCTCAAACAAATTCCTTTAGCGGCAGAATCCAAAAGTTGTCTATGATGCGACGTTAAACCTATATAAAAATTCCGAAGCAAATTTTTTGCATCCCCTCTTAGATTGCAAATGCGATAGGATTCCATCAACCTATACCAAGCATCTTTCAAATTTTCTCCTTGCCTTTGTTTGAAGTATAAAACTTCAAAATCCGGTGACAAAGGAAGAGTAGTCATGCTGGTCACAGTACCAAGATCACAAGCAAAAAGATAGATCTGATTAGAAAATGACGAATGAAAAAGGGGGCGAATAAAACGACAAATTTTTGTGAAGTGGGGGGAGAGGAAAACAAGTGGCAAATGGCAAATAATGTGAATTGCAAGGAGATGAGATTTGTGATTAGGAACTTGGTAGGTGTTGATGATGTCTCCCCGGCAACGGCGCCATAATTTCCTTTTGATGCAGCTTGAACTACGTCGGTATTTCCCCAAAGAGGAAGGGATGATGCAGCACAGTGACGGTAGCTATTTCCCTCAGTGATGAGGTCAAGGTTATCGAATCAGTAGGAGAATCATGCAACACTACGTAAATGGTACCTGCATAAAAAGAACAAATACTTGCAACCCGACATGTTAAAGGGTTGTCAATCCCTTTCGGGTAATGGTGCCAGAAATTGTCGAGTTGATGGGATAAAAGTATAATAGATTGGTAAATAGATCGCGAATAAATGCAAAATAAAATAAAGTGCAGCAAGGTATTTTCGTGTTTTTGTAAATATAGATCTGAAAGTAAAAGCGAATAAAAATAGATCTCGAAGGCAAATATGATAAAGAAGAGACCCAGGTGCCATAGATTTTACTAGTGGCTTCTCTCGAGAAAAATAGCATACGGTGGATAAACAAATTACTGTTGGGAAATTGATAGAACTTGAAATAATCATGATGATATCCAGGCAATGATCATTATATAGGCATCACGTCCAAGATTAGTAGACCAACTCCTGCCTGCATCTACTACTATTACTCCACACATCGACCGCTATCCATCATGCATCTAGTGTATTAAGTTCATGCAGAAACAAAGTAATGCAATAAGAACGCTGACATGATGTAGACAAGATCTATTGATCTAGAAATAGACCCCATCTTGTTATCCTTAATAGCACCGCAAGATCGAATCCATCACAAAGCACCTCTTCCCATGGCAAGAAAAACCGATCTAGTTGGCCTACCTAAACCGAAGATTCGAAGAAGAAATATGAGGCTATAAGTAATCATGCATATAAGAGATCAAAAGACTCAAATAACTTTCATGGATAAAAACATAGATCTGATCATAAACTCAAAGTTCATCGGATCCCAACAAACACACCGCAAAAAAGAGTTACATCAAATAGATCTCCAAGAGACCACTGTATTGAGAATCAAAAGAGAGAGAGGAAACCATCTAGCTACTAACTGCGGACCCATAGGTCTACAATGAACTACTCACGCATCATCGGAGAGGCGCCAATGAGGATGTTGAACCCCTCTGTGATGGTGTCTAGATTGGATCTGTGGTTTCTGGAACTTGCGGCGGCTGGAATTGATTTTTGTTGACTCCCGTAGGGTTTCTGGAATATTGGGGTATTTATAGAGCAAAGAGGCGGTGCGGGTGGACACCGAGGTGGGCACAAACCACCAGGGCGCGCATGGGCCCCCAGGCGCGCCCACGTGGGTTTTGCCCCCTCAGTGCACCCCTTTGGCACTTCTTTGGCCCATCCTGTGTCTCCTGGCACAAAAATATTCTCCAAAAAGTTTCGCTGCATTTGGACTCCGTTTGGTATTGATTTCTGCGAAGTAAAGTACAAGCAAAAAACAGCAACTGGCACTGGGCACTATGTCAATAGGTTAGTCCGAAAAAATGATATAAAGTTGCTATAAAATGATTGTAAAACATCCAAGAATGATAATATAACAACATGGAACAATAAAAAATTATAGATACGTTGGAGACGTATCTGGGATGTGCCACGGTATTGTATTACCACCACTATCTTTACCTTTAGTTGTCTTACTTCGATCTTTAGTTATCTTTTGATTTAGTTGAATACAAATTTAGTTTGATCTTTCCTCGAGCGTTTGCTTAGTGATCTACCTATCCTTGTAATCGTGTGCGAGATATATAAGAAATTTTAGTTTGAGTTTTGCTTTCTTTACTTTCATGTTCCAATAAGAAGAAAGGAAAATAAATTAAAAAGATCATATGCTAATCTTATGGTAAGTAGTGACATCACATAAGGAAAAGTATAAGTAATAAAATTTATTGGATATTGACAAATATAGCATTGGTCAATGATGCAATTCATGAAAGATTTAATAAGGGAAGAGAAGATTCACATGCAAATACACTATCTTGGACATCTTTTATGATTGTGAGCCCCCATCAAAATATTATATGCCAAAATTGTTGATGTTGGACAAGGAAGACAACATAATGATTTATGTTTGTCCATATTCACATAGAAATTATATTTTCATAGATCCTTTAACATGTGGTTCTTGCCCACTATCTTTGCTAGCCAAAAATCCCGCACTAAGTAGAGATACTACTTGTGCATCCAAAAACCCTTAAACCCAAATCTTGTTTTGAGAGTCCACCATACCTACATATGGATTGAGTAAGATCCTTCAAGTAAGTTTTCATCAGTGCAATAAGGAAATAAAAATTGCTTCTAAATGTGTTGGATCATTTAGTGTAAGAGAAAATCGAGCGTTACACAAACTTGTGATGGCAAAATAATAAAGGCGATAGACTGCGTAATAAAGGTTTCTATCACAAGTGGCAATATAACGTGACATTATTTTTCACTAAGAGATTGAGCATACAACCAAAAAGCTCATGGCAACCTCTTCTTCCCTCGGTGAAGGGCCTATCTTTTACTTTCATGTATTTACTTTTACGCAACAGTCAAAGTTTTCTTCCCTATTCCTTTTTATTTTCTCTTTTGCAAGCATCATGTGGTGAGGAAAGATATAGACACATATATCCAGTTGGATATGGGTGAGCATGAGTTATTATTGTTGACTTCACCCTTGAGGTGAATACGTTGGCAGGATAAACTATAAGCCCCTATCTTCCTATGTGTCTGGTTGAATCTTTTTGCTCATGGGTATGCGGTGAGTATTAGCAATCATAGAAGACTATATGATGGTTGAGTATGTGGCTTGCCAAAAGGCTCTGATACATGACCTTCCTGAAAAGATGATGAATTGTAGTTGCAAAGTTCACTGAGAACATAGTTTGTTGGTTTTCAGTAGAGTTTATGCTTTATACTTCGATGTTTGATGAATTGTCACTTGATCATGAAAATGTTTATGATAAAAGTTGTGTGGTAAAGGTTCTATAATAAAGTTTGTTGTTGTTATAATAATATGCATGATGCTTCTATGTCTGTATTTTTCTTTTATCGACTCCTCTCTCTCTCTCTCTCTCTCTAAGCATGTGGACATGTTTTCGATTTTGTTTTTTCGCTTGAGAACAAGCAAGGCCTAAGCTTGGGGGAGTTGATACGTCCATTCGGCATGATGTTTACCTACTGTTATTTACTATGTTTTTATGCATAAAAATGCTTTTTGGTGTAGTTCTAATGCCTTCTCTCTCATAATATGCTAGGTTTACACAAAGAGGAAGAATGCCGGCAACTGGAATTCTGGACCTGAAAAGGCTACGTTAGAGTTACCTATTCTGTGCACCTCCAATTGAGCTGAAACTTTATGGAGAATTGTTTTGGAATAAAAGAAAAATACTGGAGCAAATAACTACTGGAGGAGGCCCACCGGGTGGGCACAACCTAACTGGCTGCGCGAGGCCCTCCCCGGCCCACCTCCGGTGCCCCACTTCTGGTACATAAGTCATTTTGACCTAGAAAAGAACAAAGGGAGTACTTTCGGGATGAAGCGCCGCCGTCTCGAGGCGGGACTTGGGAAGCGGCACTTTTGCCCTCCGGCGGAGCAATTACCCCAGGGGAACTTCCCTCCCGGAGGGGGAAATCATCGTCGTCATCACCACCAACAACCCTCTCATTTTTGGGAGGCCAATCTTCATCAACATCTTCAATAGCACCACCTCCTCTCAAACCCTAGTTCATCTATTGTGTTTAATCTTTGTACCGGAACCTTAGATCGGTACCTGTGGGTGACTAGTAGTGTTGATTACATCTTGCAGTTGATTACTATATGGTTTATTTGGTGGAAGATTATATGTTCAGATCCATTATGCTATTTAATACCCCTCTGATCTTGAGCATGATTATCATTTGTGAGTAGTTACTTTTGTTCTTGAGGTCACGAGAGAAATCTTGTTGCAAGTAATCATGTGAACTTGATATGTGTTCGATGTTTTGATGATATGTATGTTGTGATTCCATTAGTGGTGTCATGTGAATGTTGACTACATGGAATTTCACCATATTTGGGCCTAAGGGGATGCATTGATGAGTAGTTATTATATGATAGGTTGCTAGAGTGACAGAAGCTTAAACCCTAGTTTATGCGCTACTTAATAAGGGACCGATTTGGATCCAAAAGTTTAATGCAATGGTTAGGTTTTATCTTAACACTTTTCTCATAGTTGAAGATGCTTGCGAGGGGGTTAATCATAAGTAGGAGGTTTGTTCAAGTAAGAACAACAACAAAGCACCGATCCACCCTCATATCAAATTATCCAAGTAGCGAACACTGTCGGTGTTCTGGGAACCAGGCAGACCTGCCTGCCTGTGGCCAATGGTGTGGCCCCCTCGATGGCATGGTACGGCCCAGCTGCAAGGCCTCCAAGACAAGACCCTCATGAGGGCCCCAGCCTCGCGAGGAGAACGGCGCCAAGACTTCCAGAGAGGCGGCCTCCCGAGGAGTGGAGATTTCTATGCAGGTACCCAGTTCACGAGGCTGCGATGACGTGAGACATGATGACTGTTGGGGAACGTAGTAATTTCAAAAATTTTCCTACGATCACGCAAGATCATGGTGATGCATAGCAACGAGATGAGAGTGTTGTCTACGTACCCTCGTAGACCAGCAACGGAAGCGTTGACGCAACGTAGAGGAAGTAGTCGTACTTCTTCCTGATCCAACCGATCCAAGTACCGAACGTCACGGCACCTCCGAGTTCTGCACACGCTCAGCTCGATGACGCCCCTCGAACTCCGATCCAGCCGAGTGTTGAGGGAGAGTTTCGTCAACCTGACGGCGTGGTGACGATGATGATGTTCCACCGCGCAGGCTTCGCCTAAGCTCCGCAACGGTATATTCGAGGTGTAGTTTGGTGGAAGGGGCACCGCACACGGCTAAGGAACGATCTCAATGATCAACTTGTGTGTCATGGGGTGCCCCTGCCCTGTATATAAAGGAGGGAAGGGAGGGCTGGCCGGCCAAGGAGAGGTGCGCCAGGGTGTCCTACTCCTACTAGGAGTAGGATTCCCCCAAATCCTAGTCCAACTAGGTTTCCCCAAGTGGGAAGGGAGAGAGAGGGCGCCTTTCTCCTAGTCCTAATAGGACTAGGGAAGGGGGAAGGTGCGACCAGCACTATGGCCCCTTTCTCTTTCCCACTAAGGCCCATCATGGCCCATTGACTTCCAGGGTTCCGTAACCCCTCGGTACTCGGTAAAATTCCCAATTTCACCCGGAGTGATTCCGAGTCCAAACATAGGCTTCCAATATATCAATCTTTATGTCTCGACCATTTCGAGACTCCTCGTCATGTCCGTGATCTCATCCGGACTCAACAACCTTCGTACATCAATATCATATAAACTCATAATAACCGCCATCGAAGCGTTAAGCGTGCGGGACCCTACGGGTTCGAGAACTATGTAGACATGACCGAGACACCTCTCGGTCAATAACCAATAGCGGGACCTGGATGCCCATATTGGCTCCTACATATTCTACGAAGATTTTTATCGGTCGACCGCATAACAACATACGTTGTTCCTTTGTCATCGGTATGTTACTTGCCCGAGATTCGATCGTCGGTATCCAATACCTAGTTCAATCTCACATCGGCAAGTCTCTTTTCTCGCTCCGTAATACATCATCTCACAACTAACACATTTAGTTGCAATGCTTGCAAGGCTTATGTGATGTGCATTACCGAGAGGGCCCAGAGATACCTCTCCGACAATCGGAGTGACAAATCCTAATCTCAAATATGCCAACCCAACATGTACCTCGGAGACACCTGTAATGTACCTTTATAATCACCCAGCTACGCCAGACGCTTTGGTAGCACCCAAAGTGTTCCTCGGCAAACGGGAGTTGCATAATCTCATAGTCATAGGAACATGTATAAGTCATGAAGAAAAGCACTAGCAACAAACTATACGATCAGGTGCTATGCTAATGGAATGGGTCATGTCAATCAGATCATTCAACCAATGATGTGATCCCGTTAATCAAATAACAACTCCTTGTTCATGGTTAGGAAACATAACCATCTTTGATTAATGAGCTAGTCAAGTAGAGGCATACTAGTGACACTCTGTAGGTTTATGTATTCACACATGTATTATGTTTCCGGTTAATACAATTCTAGCATGAATAATAAACATTTATCATGATATAAGGAAATAAATAATAACATTATTATTGCCTCTAGGGCATATTTCCTTCAGCCTCCCACTTGCACTAGAGTCAATAATCTAGATTACACAAAATGATTCTAACACCCATGGAGTCTTGGTGCTGATCATGTTTTGCTCGTGGAAGAGGCTTAGTCAACGGTCTGCAACATTCAGATCCGTATGTATCTTGCATATCTCTATGTCTCCCACCGGACCAAATCCGGATGGAGTTGAAGCGCCTTTTGATGTGCTTGGTTCTCTTGTGAAATCTGGATTCCTTTGCCAAGGCAATTGCACCAAGATTGTCACAAAAGATTTTCATTGGACCCGATACACTAGGTACAACACCTAGATCGGTTATGAACTCCTTCATCCAGACTCCTTCATTAGCTGCTTCCAAGCAGCTATGTACTCAGCTTCACATGTAGATCCCGAACGACGCTTTGTTTGGAACTGCACCAACCGACAGCTCCACCATTTAATGTAAATACGTATCCGGTTTGCGATTTAGAATCGTCCGGATCGAGTGTCAAAGCTTGCGTCGACGTAACTGCTCTTTACGAGCTCTTTGTCACCGCCATAAATGAGAAACATATCCTTAGTTCTTCTCAAGTACTTAAGGATGTTCTTGACCGCTGTCCATGATCCACTCTGGATTACTTTGGTACCGCTCGCTAAACTTACAGCAAGGCACACATCAGGTCTGGTACACAGCATTGCATACATGATAGAGCCTATGGCTGAAGCATAGGAACATCTTTCATTTTCTCTCTATCTTCTGCGGTGGTCGGGCATTGAGTCTTACTCAACTTCACACCTTGTAATACCGGCAAGAACCCTTTCTTTGCCTGATCCATTTTGAACTTTTTCAAAACTTTATCAAGGTATGTGCTTTGTGAAAGTCCTATTAAGCGCCTTGATCTATCTCTATAGATCTTAATGCCCAATATGTAAGCAGCTTCACCGAGGTCTTTCATCGAAAAACTCTTATTCAAGTATCCCTTTATGCTATCCAGAATTCTATATCATTTCCGATCAATAATATGTCATCCACATATAATATCGAAATGCTACAGAGCTCCCACTCACTTTCTTGTAAATACAGGCTTCTCCAAAAGTCTGATAAAACCAAATGCTTTGATCACACTATCAAAACGCTTATTCCAACTCCGAGAGGCTTGCACCAGTCCATAAATGGATCGCTGGAGCTTGCACACTTTGTTAGCTCCTTTGGATCGACAAAACCTTCTGGTTGCATCATATACAACTCTTCTTCCGTAAATCCATTCAGAATGCAGTTTTAACATCCATTTGCCAAATTTCATAATCATAAAATGCGGCAATTGCTAACATGATTCGGACGGACTTAAGCATCGCTTCGGGTGAGAAGGTCTCATCGTAGTCAATCCCTTGAACTTGTCGAAAACCTTTTGCAACAAGTCGAGCTTTATAGACGATAACATTACCATCAGCGTCGCCTTCTTCTTGAAGATCCATTTATTCTCAATTGCTTGCCGATCATCGGGCAAGTCAACCAAAGTCCACACTTTGTTCTCATACATGGATCCCATCTCAGATTTCATGGCCTCAAGCCATTTTGTGGAATCTGGGCTCACCATCGCTTCTTCATAGTTCGTAGGTTCATCATGTTCCAAAGAATATGACTTCCAAAATAGGATTACCGTACCACTCAGTGCGGATCTTGCTCGTTGATCTACGAAGTTCAGAGAAACTTGATCTGAAGTTTCATGATCATCATCATTAGCTTCCTCCCTATTTGGTGTAGGTGTCACGTAAACTGTTTTCTGTGATGTACTATTTCTCAATAAGGGAGTAGATACAGATTATCTCATCAAGTTCTACTTTCCTCCCACTCACTTCTTTCGTGAGAAACTCTTTCTCCAAAAAGTTTCGAATTTAGCAACAAAAATCTTGCCTTCGGATCTGTGATAGAAGGTGTACCCAACTGTCTCCTTTGGGTATCCTATGAAGACACATTTCTCCGATTTGGGTTCGAGCTTATCAGGTTGAAGCTTTTTCACATAAGCATCGCAGCCCCAAACTTTCAAAACGACAACTTTGGTTTCTTGCCAAACCATAGTTCATAAGGTGTCGCCTCAACGGATTTAGATGGTGCCCTATTTAAAGTGAATGCAGCCGCCTCTAAAGCATAACCCCAAAATGATAGCGGTAAATCAGTAAGAGACATCATAGATCGCACCATATCTAATAAAGTACGACACGACGCTCGGACACACCATTACGTTGTGGTGTTCGGTGGCGTAAGTTGCGAAACTATTCCGCATTGTTTCAAATGTAGGCCAAACTCAGAACTCAAATATTCTCCTCCACGATCAGATCGTAGAAACTTTATTTTCTTGTTACGATGATTTTCCACTTCACTCTGAAATTCTTTGAACTTTTCAAATGTTTCAGACTTGTGTTTCATTAAGTAGATATACCCATATCTGCTCAAATCATCTGTGAAGGTGAGAAAATAACGATATCCGCCACGAGCCTCAACATTCATTGGACCACATACATCAAGATGTATGATTTCCAATAAATCTGTTGCTCTCTCCATAGTTCCGAGAACGGTGTTTTAGTCATCTTGCCCATAAGGCACGGTTCGCAAGTGCCAAGTGATTCATAATCAAGTGACTCCAAAAGTCCATCAAGATGGAGTTTCTTCATGCGCTTTACAATCGATATGACCTAAACGGCAGTGCCACAAATAAGTTGCACCATCATTATCAACTCTGCATCTTTTGGTTTCAACATTATGAATATGTGTATCACTACTATCAAGATTAAGTAAAACAAACCATTCTTCAATGGTGCATGACCATAAAAGATATTATTCATATAAATAGAACAACCATTATTCTCTGATTTAATGAATAACCGCCTCGCATCAAACAAGATCCAGATATAATGTTCATGCTCAACGCTGGTACTAAATAACAATTATTTAGGTCTAATACTAATCCGAAGGTAGATGTAGAGGTAGCGTGCGATCGCGATCACATCGACTTTGGAACCATTTCCCACGCATTGTCACCTCGCCCTTAGCCAATCTTCGCTAATCCGTAGCCCTGCTTGAGTTGCAAATATTAGCAATGTAACCAGATCAAATACCAGTGTGCTATGCGAGTATTAGTAAGGTACACATCAATAACATGTATATCACATATACCTTTGTTAACCTTGCCATCCTTCTTATCCGCCAAATACTTGGGGCAGTTCCGCTTCCAAAGGACCAGCCTGCTTGCAATAGAAGCACTCAGCCAGTGCTTAGGACCAGACTTGGGTTTCTTCTCTTGATCAGCAACTTGCTTGCCGCTCTTTTGAAGTTTCCTTTTCTTTCCTTTGCCCTTTTCTTGAAACTAGTGGTTTTGTTAACCATCAACACTTGATGCTCCTTTTGATTTCTACCTCCGCTGCTTTCAGATCGCCAAGAGCTCGGGCATTGTTTTGGTCATCCCTTGCATATTATAGTTCATCACGAAGCTCTTGTAGCTTGGTGGCGTGATTGGAGAATTCTGTCAATGACGCAATCATCCGGAAGATTAACTCCCAGCTTGAATCAAGTGATTGTTATATCCGGACATTCTGAGTATATGCTCACCGACGTAACCGCTTCTCCTCCATCTTACAGCTATAGAACTTATTGGAGACTTCATATCTCTCAATCCGGCATTCGCTGAATATTAACTTCAACTCCTGGAACATCTCATATGCTCCATGGTGTTCAAAACGACGTTGAAGTCCCGGTTCTAAGCCGTAAAGCATGGCACACCGAACTATAGAGTAGTCATCAGCTTTGCTTTGCCAGACGTTCACAACTTCGGCGCAGCCTTGCATCAGGCCTGGCACCTAACGGTGCTTCCAGGACGTAATTCTTCCGTGCAGCAATAAGGATAATCCTCAAATACGGACCCAGTCCGTAATTGCTGCCATCATCTTTCAACTTTGCTTTCTCAAGGAACGCATTAAAATTCAACGGAACAACAAAGACGAGCCATCTATCTACACATCATAGACAAGCAAGATACTATCAGTACTAAGTTCATGATAAATTTAAGTTCAATTAATCATATTACTTAAGAACTCCCACTTAGAAAAATATCCTCCAATTCTCTAAGTGATTGCGTGATCCATATCAACTACACCATGACCGATCATCACGTGTGATGGAGTAGTTTCAATGGTGAACATCAATATGTTGATCATATCTACTATATGATTCACGCCGACCTTCGGTCTCCGTGTTCCGAGGTCATATCTTATATGCATAGCTCGTCAAGTATAACCTGAGTATTCTGCGTGTGCAACTGTTTTGCACCCGCTGTATTTGAACGTAGAGCCTATCACACCCGATCATCACGTGGTGTCTCAAAGACGAAGAACTTTCGCAACGGTGCATACTCGGGAGAACACTTCTTGATAATTTAGTAAGGGATCATCTTATAATGCTACCGTCAATCAAAGCAAAATAAGATGCATAAAGGATTAACATCACATGCAATCAATATAAGTGATATGATATGGCCATCATCATCTTGTGCTTGTGATTCCATCTCCAAGCACCGCCATGATCACCATCGCCACCGGTAGCGACACCTTGATCTCCATCGTAGCATCGTTGTCGCCTCGCCAATCTTATGCTTCTACGACTATTGCTACCGCTTAGTGATAAAGTAAAGCATTACAGGCGATTGCATTGCATACAATAAAGCGACAACCATATGGCTCCTGCCAGCTTGCCGATAACTTCGTTACAAAACATGATCATCTCATACAATAAAATTCAGCATCATGTCTTGACCATATCACATCACAACATGCCCTGCAAAAACAAGTTAGACGTCCTCTACTTTGTTGTTGCAAATTTTACGTGGCTGCTACGGGCTGAGCAAGAACCGTTCTTACCTACGCATCAAAACCACAACGATATTTCACAAATAGACTCCGCTTAACCTTCTCAAGGACCGGGCGAGCCACACTCGATTCAACTAAAGTGAGAGAGACAGACACCCGCCGGTCACCTTTAAGCAACGAGTGCTCGGGCGGTGAAACCAGTCTCGCGTAAGCGTCTGGCGTAATGTCGGTCCGGCCGCTTCATCTCACAATACCGCTGAACCAAAGTATGACATGCTGGTAGGCAGTATGACTTGTATCGTCCACAACTCACTTGTGTTCTACTCGTGCACATGACATCAACGCATAAAACCAGGCTCGGATGCCACCGTTGGGGAACGAGTAATTTCAAAAATTTTCCTACGATCACGCAAGATCATGGTGATGCATAGCAACGAGATGAGAGTGTTGTCTACGTACCCTTGTAGACCAGCAACGGAAGCGTTGACGCAACGTAGAGGAAGTAGTCGTACTTCTTCCCGATCCAACCGATCCAAGTACCGAACGTACGGCACCTCCGAGTTCTGCACACGTTCAGCTCGATGACGTCCCTCGAACTCCGATCCAGCCGAGTGTTGAGGAGAGTTTCACAAGACGACGGCGTGGTGGCGATGATGATGTTCCACCGGCGCAGGGCTTCGCCTAAGCTCCGCAACGGTATATTCGAGGTGTAGTTTGGTGGAAGGGGCACCGCACACGGCTAAGGAACGATCTCAATGATCAACTTGTTTGTCATGGGGTGCCCCTGCCCTGTATATAAAGGAGGGAAGGGAGGGGCTGGCCGGCCAAGGAGAGGTGCGCCAGGTGTCCTACTCCTACTAGGAGTAGGATTCCCCCAAATCCTAGTCCAACTAGGTTTCCCCAAGTGGGAAGGGAGAGAGAGGGCGCCTTCTCCTAGTCCTAATAGGACTAGGGAAGGGGAAGGTGCGCCAGCACTATGGCCCCTTTCTCTTTCCCACTAAGGCCCATCATGGCCCATTGACCCCCAGGGTTCCAGAATCCTCGGTACTCTCGCAAAATTCCCAATTTCACCCGGAGTGATTCCGAGTCCAAACATAGGCTTCCAATATATCAATCTTTATGTCTCGACCATTTCGAGACTCCTCGTCATGTCCGTGATCTCATCCGGACTCAACAACCTTCGTACATCAATATCATATAAACTCATAATAACTGCCATCGAAACGTTAAGCGTGCGGACCCTACGGGTTCGAGAACTATGTAGACATGACCGAGACACCTCTCTCGGTCAATAACCAATAGCGGACCTGGATGCCCATATTGGCTCCTACATATTCTACTGAAGATTTTTATCGGTCGACCGCATAACAACATACGTTGTTCCCTTTGTCATCGGTATGTTACTTGCCCGAGATTCGATCGTCGGTATCCAATACCTAGTTCAATCTCAGCATCGCAAGTCTCTTTTCTCGCCCGTAATACATCATCTCACAACTAACACATTTAGTTGCAATGCTTGCAAGGCTTATGTGATGTGCATTACCGAGAGGGCCCAGAGATACCTCTCCGACAATCGGAGTGACAAATCCTAATCTCAAATATGCCAACCCAACATGTACCTTCGAGACACCTGTAATGTACCTTTATAATCACCCGATTACGTTGTGACGCTTGGTAGCACCCAAAGTGTTCCTCGGCAAACGGGAGTTGCATAATCTCATAGTCATAGGAACATGTATAAGTCATGAAGAAAAGCACTAGCAACAAACTATACGATCAGGTGCTATGCTAATGGAATGGGTCATGTCAATCAGATCATTCAACCAATGATGTGATCCCGTTAATCAAATAACAACTCCTTGTTCATGGTTAGGAAACATAACCATCTTTGATTAATGAGCTAGTCAAGTAGAGGCATACTAGTGACACTCTGTAGGTTTATGTATTCACACATGTATTATGTTTCCGGTTAATACAATTCTAGCATGAATAATAAACATTTATCATGATATAAGGAAATAAATAATAACATTATTATTGCCTCTAGGGCATATTTCCTTCAATGACCATGGCCAGGCGGTCGCTAGCGGACTTAGACGAGGCAGTTACCCTTTCGGTGCAAAGGGAGCAAGGACGAGCGCAGTTTCCCGGGGAATCCCCCGAAGGTTTCCATTACGGTGCTACAAGACTAAGACCACGAGCTCGACACGACGAATATCATTACCGAGCCCACCGATGCGTCATGACTAGAAGCTATGCAGGCGGTGGTCATCGCGGCATCGCTCGATAACGATGCGCGCACCTCCCCTCCGCCTATCCTTCAGGGCTCGTCGTTGGCCACGACGTGCTCGAGGGTCAGAAGAGGCCATCGAGACATCATCGGGTTCATGATTCCGCAGCTCCCGCGTTGATTGCCGTGGTTGGGACTGCACAGTGGGGGTGGCCCCCTCTGTATGGCCAGCAGCACGAGCCGTTGTCGTCTCTTAGGGAGGCCGCGGCAGGCCAGCTCGCTGTGAGCCCACAACCTCGGCGAAGCCAATCAGACTCTGTAGTGGTGCTTGGCATTGGTGATGATGATGTAGATCATATCGTCGCCCGGCTTCTGACGGTGCCAATGGTGACTGCGTCACGACCTCGCTCTTGCGAGCCAGCCACTTGGATGGCACGGTGACGCGGTGAAGGTGCTTGAGGGATAGTGGCTCCATTGGGCACAGTGGCTGGGTCAACCCGCTCCAGGGGAGGCGCGCTCCCTGTGGTCGTGCCCGTGGCGGGGGCGGCCGGAGGGTGGCGATTTGCCCCAGACTGGGTGCCACCACTGTGGATGTGCCCTTCAGTGAGGGGAAGAGGTGCAGACAGAATAACCCCTTCGTTCGTACCTCATTGAGCATGACCATTGGGAAGTTGTTGATGCTGCTCTCCTCTGGTACCTCCCGCTCCTCCTTCGACGGTGGGGGAGGTGGTGGCAACGCCGCCTGCGCCGACCGCGTGCCCCGCAAGGCCCACATCTTTGTGTGCCTGCGCATTTCCCGTGGCGTTGGCGGCCGTGGGTGGCGGAGCCTTCAAGGTGGGCGGGTGAGCTGCAGCACCGGGTTTCTTCTTGGGCGCCATAGTCGATGGAGCCATTGATGATGAAAATGGTGATGAAGATGACGCGCTTCTCACGCTTTCAGGTTCGTGCAAGTGATCCCCCTACCTGGTGTGCCAAAGATGTCATGGGAAACTACGGCCACTTATGGGACTGATACTTCTCCAACGTATCTATAATTTTTTGTTGTTCCATGCTATTATATATTCTGTTTTGGATGTTTAATGGGCTTATTATACACTTCTATATTATTTTTGGGACTAACCTATTAACCGGAGGCCCAGCCCAAATTGTTGCTTTTTGCCTATTTCAGTGTTTCGCAGAAAAAGAATATCAAGCGGAGTCCAAACGGAATGGAACCTTCGGGAACGTGATTTTTGTAACGAACGTGATCTAGAGGACTTGGAGTCCACATAAAATAATCAACAAGGAGAGCACGAGGCAGGGGGCGCACCTACCCCCCAGGCACGCCCTCCACCCTTGTGGGGCCCATGTTGCTCCACCATCGTACTTCTTCCTCCTATATATACCTACGTACCCCCAAACCATCAGGGGCAACCACAAAAACCTAATTCCACCGCCGCAACCTTCTGTACCTGTGAGATCCCATCTTGGGGCCTTTTCAAGCGTCCTGCCGGAGGGGGCATTGATCACGGAGGGCTTCTACATCAACACCATAGCCTCTCCGATGATGTGTGAGTAGTTTACCTCATACCTTCGGGTCCATAGTTATTAGCTAGATGGCTTCTTCTCTCTCTTTGGATCTCAATAAAAAGTTCCCCATGATTCTCCTGGAGATCTATTCGATGTAATCTCTTTTGCGGTGTGTTTGTCGGGACCGATGAATTGTGGGTTTATGATCAAGATTATCTATGAACAATATTTGAATCTTCTCTTAATTCTTTTATGTATGATTGGTTTTCTTTGCAAGTCTCTTCGTATTATCAGTTTGGTTTGGCCTACTATATTGATCTTTCTTGCAATGGGAGAAGTTCTTAGCTTTGGGTTCAATCTTGCGGTGTCCTTTCCCAAAGGATGTTAGGGCAGCAAGGCACGTATTGTATTGTTGCCATCGAGGATAACAAGATGGGGTTTATATCTTATTGCATGAGTTTATCCCTCTACATCATGTCATCATACTTAAAGCATTACTCTGTTCTTATGAACTTAATACTATAGATGCATGCTGGATAACGGTCGATGTGTGGAGTAATAGTAGTAGATGCAGGCAGGAGTCGGTCTACTTGTCATGTACGTGATGCCTATATACATGATCATACCTAGATATTCTCATAACTATGCTCAATTCTATCAATTGCTCGACAGTAATTTGTTCACCCACCGTAATACTTATGCTCTTGAGAGAAGCCACTAGTGAAACATATGGCCCCCGGGTCTATTTTCCATCATATTAGTCTTCCAACACTTAGCTATTTCCATTGCCTTTTATTTTACTTTGCATCTTTATTTCTCCTTATCATAAAAATACCAAAAATATTATCTGATCATATCTATCAGATCTTACTCTCGTAAGTGACCGTGAAGGGATTGACAACCCCTTTATCGTGTTGGTTGCAAGGTTCTTATTTGTTTGTGTAGGTGCGAGGGACTCGAGCGTAGCCTCCTACTGGATTGATACCTTGGTTCTCAAAAACTGAGGGAAATACTTACGCTACTTTACTGCATCACCCTTTCCTCTTCAAGGGAAAAACCAACGCAGTGCTCAAGAGGTAGCAAGAAGGATTTCTGGCGCCGTTGTCGGGGAGTCTACGCAAAAGTCAACATACCAAGTACCCATCACAAACCCTTACCCCTCGCATTACATTATTTGCCATTTGCCTCTCGTTTTCCTCTCCCCCACTTCACCCTTTCCGTTTGCCTATTTTTCGCCTTCTTTGTCGCTATGGCTAGTCCTTTATCTACTCCTCTGTCTCCCGAGAATTAAGTTCTTAATTTTAAACAAAGGGAGGGAGAAAGTCTAAAATATGCTTGGTATAGAATCTGTAACGCTCAAAATAAATCTGCTAGAAAGCAATCTACTACCATTTTACTTCGCAATTTTTATGTAGGCATCACCCCTTGGCATAGATACATTCTTGATACCATTACCGGAGGAAACTTATTGGGTAGCCATACGTTTGATTTTTATAATGCTATGATAGATTTGTTTGGCTCACCACCTCTCTGGGTTAATGGAACTATTTTAACTTTGGAACATGTGATGCAACGACTTGAAATTATTGAAAATAAAATTGCCACCGTAGAGTTGAATGAAAAATTGGATAAAAAGATCCATAATCAAATTACCCAATATGGATCTAAGGTAGGAGTTGCTCTTAAATTTTTTAAAGAAAAGGAACCTATGGTTAATGAAAGGAAAGATCAAGATTCCACTAGAATTAATAAAATTGAGGATATTATTACTAACCTAGGATCTGCCTTTTCTTTCATGAAAAACACTTCTTCCAATGCTAAGCTTTCCAAGTTAATGTATGTTCCTAAGAATAAGGGTGAAACTTCTAGTAAAGGGAAGGCAGACCTTAAATCCATAAGTGTTCACCCTGATCTTTTTGCTATGCTTAAGGAACCTTTTGCCACAAGAGATTTCTTTGATTTCGTGCCTAGAAGTTTGATTATTAATAAAAATGAAGAAACCCCTAGGGTTTATAGGCTCCTTATTGAAGAATTGCCTACCAAAGATGGCAATGCCTAGATCTATCCGTGTTTTTATGCCTAGCTAGGGGCGTTAAACGATAGCGCTTGTTGGGAGGCAACCAATTTTATTTTTAGTTTTTTTGCTTTTTGCTTGTGTTAGGAACAAATATTTGATCTAGACTCTTGTTAGATTTTTTTTAAGTTTTAATTAGTGTTTGTGCCAAGTTAAACCTATAGGATCTTCTTGGATGATAGTTATTTGATCTTGCTGAAAATTCCAGAAACTTTATGTTCATGAAAACAATTGTTAAAAATTACCATAACGTGATATAATATTGATTCCAATTGCAGAAGGTCAATAAACAAATTATTTAGGTCTTCCTATTTTTGCTGAATTTTTAGAGTTCCAGAAGTTTGCGTTAGTTACAGATTACTACAGACTGTTCTGTTTTTGACAGATTCTGTTTTTCGTGTGTTGTTTGCTTATTTTGATGAATCTATGGCTAGTAAAATAGTTTATAAACCATAGATAAGTTGTAATACAGTAGGTTTAACACAAATATAAATAAATAATGAGTTCAATACAGTACCTTGAAGTGGTGTTTTGTTTTCTTTCGCTAACGGAGCTCACGAGATTTTCTGTTAAGTTTAGTGTTGTGAAGTTTTCAAGTTTTGGGTAAAAGATTTGATGGATTATGGAACAAGGAGTGGCAAGAGCCTAAGCTTGGGGATGCCCATGGCACCCCAAGATAATCTAATGACACCAAATAGCCAAAGCTTGGGGATGCCCCGGAAGGCATCCCCTCTTTCGTCCTCATCCATCGGTAAATTTACTTGGAGCTATATTTTTATTCACCACATGATATGTGTTTTGCTTGGAGCGTATTGTATGATTTGAGTCTTTATTTGTTAGTTTGCCACAATCATCCTTGCTGTACACACCTTTTGAGAGAGACACACATGATTCGGAATTTGTTAGAAATACTCTATGTGCTTCACTTATATTCTTTGAGCTATATAGTTTTGCTCTAGTGCTTCACTTATATCTTTTAGAGCACGGCGATGTTTATATTTTATATAAATTGTTGAACTCTCATGCTTCACTTATATTATTTTGAGAGTCTTAAACAGCATGGTAATGTGCTTTAATTGTGAAATTAATCTTCTATATTGAGTTTATTGAATATCATGAGAAGTTAGATACTTGATAAGTGTTTTGAGATATAAAGGTGGTAATATTAGAGTGTGCTAGTTGACTAATTGTGAAATTGAGAAATACTCTTGTTAAAGTTGGCAAGTCCCATAGCATGCACGTATGGTAAAAGTTGTGTAACAATTTTGACACATAGGTGTTCTTTTATTGCTTTCCTTATGAGTGGCAGTCGAGGACGAGCGATGGTCTTTTCCTACCAATCTATCCCTCTAGGGGCATGCGTAGTAGTACTTTGCTTAGAGGGCTAATAAAATTTTGCAATAAGTATATGAGTTCTTTATGACTAATGTGAGTCCATGGATTATACGCACTCTCAGCCTTTCACAATTTTCTAGCTCTACGGTACCGCGCATTGCCCTTTCTCACATTGAGAGTTGGTGCAAACTTCGCCGGTGCATCCAAACCCCGTGATACGATACACTCTATCACACATAAACCTCCTTATATCTTCCTCAAAACAGCCTCCATACCTACTTATTATGGCATATCCATAGCCATTCCGAGATATATTGCCATGCAACTTTCCACTGTTCCGTTTATTATGACATGCTTCATCATTGTCATATTGCTTTGCATGATTATGTAGTTGACATCGTATTTTGTGACAAAGCCACTATTCATAATTTTTCATACATGTCACTGTTGATTCATCGCATATCCCGCACATCACGGAGGCATTCGTGACAGAGTCATATCTTGTTCTAAGTATTGAGTTGTAATTGTTGAGTTGTAAGTAATAAAAGTGTGATGATCATCATTATTATAGCATTGTCCCATTTACCTTATAAAGGATGAAAGGGTAGCTAGGCATAACCACAGCGTCCACGTCATCTATGAATAGTGCATAGGTAGCGAGCGCACCGCGCGACGGGAAAAGCATCGCGATTGGGCAGCCCTCTCTCTCCAATAAAAATATCTCCTCTGTCTCCCTCATCCCACCTCCCTCTCGGCCGCCTCATCTCCACCACCTCCTCCTCCCCTGCCTCCACACCCTAGCTAGCACGACCGGACCATGCGCTGTGGACGAGGTGGCCCTTGGTCGCCAGCCATCCGTCGCTCGTCTCTTCCTCTCCTCTTCCTTGATTGCCTCTTCCTCTCCACTTCCTTGTTCTCAAATCAGGCGCAGGTCGTCGCCATGGAAGAGCAGGACGGCAGGGTGGGTGGAGGAGTAAGGGAGGCTGTGATCTTGGGCCGGACGGAGAGTTGGTGGCCGATGGCAAGGAGCGGGGGCATGGCGGGGCGCGCGGCGGTGCGAAGAGGCAGAAACCGCCGTCTCTGTCGGTCGACGACGGAGAAATGGCCGCAGCCGAGGAGGACGGCCATGGAGGGGAGGGCGCGGCCTCGATCCGGATGAGGGGAGCAGCAGCCGCGCCCCCTCTTATTCGCCCGCGGTGAACCTAGTGCAATCCCCACACGACCCTTTCTTCCACCCGCAGCCGACTCCTGTCCTTTCTCTCTTTCCTCCCTCACGCAGCCGCCGCCTTCGCTTCCTCCTCCAGCCAAACGATCGCTCGCCCCCTCCTCTCCTCTTCCTTCATCTTCCCAATCGCTTGAGGTGGTCCGACAATGGGGGGAGGAGTAGGGGAGGCCGGTGATGGGGTAAGGAGCAGTGAGGCCGGGGATAGGGGGAAGAGCAGGGGCGGCAGGGTCTTCTGGCGATGGGGGAGGAGCAGCGAGGCCGGGTCTGAGGCACCGGCCACCGGCAACCTACAGCCCTCCTTCTCTGCATCGTCACCCGCACAGGGGTGAGGACTGGGAGTGGAGACGACATGGATGGCCTCCACCAATGGATGGCCTCCACCAATGGCTGGTGTCGTCCCCCCCCACCCCCCCCCCCCCGAGCCATCTCCTGTTCTACCTCCACCAGTGTGGTTCTGCTATTTTCTCTTCACATTTGAGTACGTTCTGTTGCTTGCTTTGTGATTTTTTTGGCTCTAGAGGTCATGTCTACGTTCCTTTTTTGCTCCTCTCTCTCACCTGCACTTCTCTCTCTTTAGTTCTTGCGGGAGTATGTCCAGCATCAAGAAGATCATCATAAATTAGTACAGACTTTTCGTTTATGTAAGTACAGACTACTCTTATGATCCTTTCCTACAACAGGTGTACGCTGACGAGGTTGGGCCAAGGTGATGCTGTGTTGAAAATTATATATTTTTCCTTTTTATTTTGAGTTGATGGTGAGTCTCACTGCCTTGGTGCACCATCAAAAATCATGAAGAGAAACATATGTATGGCTAGACATATCATTTTTGAGAAGTTGGATTTATGTATAATGAGCAACTGAGTATATTTGCAACACCAGTGTTATATAGTTTTTGAAGTAGGATCTTGAACAAGCCTACAGTATTATGTTAAATTTTTAGAAACTGAAGGTTAGTGATTAGTACGGTTCTATTTTTTGAGTCAAAAGCTTGATTTATGCATTACATCCTTTAATTCTCCATAATTTTCAGTATTCAACTTTTTCATTAACCATACAAAATAGTAATCTTGCTTCAGATTCAAGTGACCAGGTATTGATGCGAAGCGTGGCTGAACGCAACACCAAGCAGAAAGATTAATACCTCTATGGTTTTACTTTTCATGCCAAAAGCTTGATCAATGATCCTCAATGCATCTCAGGTATTGGTCTGTTCCTTGATTATGGTGTGGTAGTTTTCAGTGATATCTACATGTCCAATATAATACATAGTTGATGTACTGCACCTGTGTATGTGCATTTGCATTTTTAGTGTAAAAGGGGCTGCTGGCACATCTTATGCCTATATCAATAGTTAAATAGTAACTGCCCTTGCGTTTTCATAGTTATAGATCATTGTACACTATATTTAATAAGGGAGTGTGCACTTGACACTATGTTCTTTACTTGGCCCTCTTTGATGTCCCCTGCTTCTTCCCATGACTATTTATACACATTGTAAATATCGTTGGGTCATGATACCTAATTTACATATTATTATCAGTGCAATGATGCACGCCCGTGAGAGTTTATCTATGTGTTTCTTGTTATGGGTCTTTTATTTAGTCATCAAGTATACTGCATGCATCGCGCGGGGTAGGTAACGGAGGTGCGTGATGCGGGAGAGCATGAAGGCAGGGGCCCGATCTTCTTGAATTGGTGGAGGAGGGCGGCGATTAAAGGAAATATGCCCTAGAGGCAATAATAAAGTTGTTATTTATATTTCCTTATATCATCATAACTGTTTATTATTCATGCTAGAATTGTATTAACCGAAAACTTAGTACATGTGTGAATACATAGACAAAACAGAGTGTCCCTAGTATGCCTCTACTTGACTAGCTCGTTAATTAAAGATGGTTAAGTTTCCTGACCATAGACATGTGTTGTCATTTGATGAACGGGATCACATCATTAGAGAATGATGTGATGGACAAGACCCATCCGTTAGCTTAGCATAAATGATCGTTTAGTTTTATTGTTATTACTTTCATCATGACTTATAAATGTTCCTCTGACTATGAGAATATGCAACTCCCGAATACCGGAGGAACACCTTGTGTGCTATCAAACGTCACAACGTAACTGGGTGATTATAAAGATGCTCTACAAGTGTGTTCGATGGTGTTTGTTGAGTGGGCATAGATCGATATTAGGATTTTTCACTCCGTGTATCGGAGAGGTCTCTCTGGGCCCTCTCGGTAATGCAAATCACTATGAGCCTTGCAAGCAATGTGACTAATGAGTTAGTTGCAGGATGATGCATTGCGGAACGAGTAAAGAGACTTGCCGGTAATGAGATTGAACTAGGTATGATGATACCGACGATCGAATCTCGGGCAAGTAACATACCGATGACAAAGGGAACAATGTATGTTGTTATGCGGTTTGACCGATAAAGATCTTCGAAGAATATGTAGGAGCCAATATGAGCATCCAGGTTCCGCTATTGGTTATTGTTCAGAGATGTGTCTCGGTCATGTCTACATAGTTCTCGAACCAGTAGGGTCTGCACGCTTAACGTTCGATGATGATTTGTATTATGAGTTATGTGATTTGATGTACCGAAGTTTGCTCGGAGTCCCGAATAAGATTACGGACATGACGAGGAGTCTCAAAATGGTTGAGAGGTAAAGATTTATATATTCGAAGGTTGCATTCGGACATCGGAATAGTTCCCAGCGGGCGTTTTTCCGGAGTACCGTGAGGTTCCCGGAACCCCCCGGGGAAAGATATGGGCCTTATGGGCCATAGGATGGAGGCTAACCAGCCCACAAGGGGCTGGTGCACCCCCAACAAGGGAGGAGGCCGAATTGGACTTGGGAAGGGGGCGCCACCCCATTTTCCTTCTCCTACTCCCTCTCCTTCCCCTTTTCCCCCTCCGGTAGAAGGAAAAAAGGGTGGGGCCGAATCCTACTAGGACCGGAGTCCTAGTAGGAGTCCCCTCTCGTGGCGCGCCTTTGTTGGCGGCCTCCTTCTCCCTCCTTTATATACTGGGCAGGGGGGGCACCCCAAAGACACAACAGACAATCTCTTAGCCGTGTGCGGTGCCCCCCTCCACATTTCAACACCTTGGACATATCGTCGTAGTGCTTAGGCGATGCCCTGCGCCGGTAACTTCATCATCACCGCCACCACGCCGTCAGGCCGATGAAACTCTCCTCAGCCTCAACTGGATCAAGAGTTCGAGGGACGCCACCGAGCTGAACGTGCAGATCGCGGAGGTGCCGTATGCTCGTACTTGGATCGGTTGGATCGCGAGGACGCTCGACTACATCAACCGCATTAAACGCCTGCTTTGGTCTCACGAGGGTATGTGGACACACTCTCCCCGTTTGTTGCTATGCTTCTCCTAGATAGATATTGAGTGATCATAGGAATTTTTTTTGAAATACTGCGTTCCCCAATAGCGGTTACCCGTTGAGGGATCAGATCTCTTCCCCGACCCGCCTTTAAAAGGAAGGGCGAGGGAAGAGCGGAGGAATTCATCCTCGTATCCCTTCTCCCCCATCCTATGCTTTCTGCTGTTTATTGTGAAGAGAAGGGCCTGGGGCTAGGCCCCAAGCAGTAGCTTGAAGTTGGCGACACCAAATGCTCGTGCTGATGCTTGGGGAGTGAGTCTGGTCCATGCCCGGAGAAGATGCGGCGGACGGGTCGTCCGTGGCATGGGAGATATCAAGCTTCCCCATTGCTGGGAAATGCTTGTCTCTTCCGGCACGATCGGTCGTCTGCTAGGTAATGCGGCATCTTGCCTTGAGCTGTTGCCGCTTGTTAGCCCGGCGACACGTTTCTTGGTGCCCTCGAAGTTCGCCCAGGATGCAGGGCTGGGGACCGTTCGTAATCCAAGCACTGCCCCTTCCGGTGGATCTGGGGCTGATGTTGAGGGGAGGTGCGTCTTCCTGCCAGCCATGGTGGGGAGCGGTGCGCCCCGAGCCCCTTGGCCGTCTTGGCCCTCGGCTGCTTCTCCGGGGAAGGCGTCGGGTTGGGGGCCTGGTGTTTCTCTGGAGTGGTGGTGATGGAGAGAAAACGAGGGAAGACGGAGGAGGCGGGTGGTAGGGCGTCAGGTCGGAATACGATGGAGCTGACGCCTTCGCCTCCTACTGGTGACCTGTCGCCTCGTCTTTCCACTCTTCCTCTCCCTCCCTGGCACCATCATCACCAGTCTCTTTGGGTGATAGTCAGGGAGGGATGTTCCCTTGGTGCCTTCGGCTGCCCTAGAGGTGGTGACCAGTGCACCGCTACGCTGCTCTCCATTCCCCTCCTTCGCAGCCTCGCCACTCCCGATCTTGTCAGGCCGTGCCCGGCAGGTTGTGGCGGGGATGAGCTCCTGCTTGTGTGCTTCTTTAGTCCTCTCCTCTTCCCGCCGCAATACCTGGTGGAGGGAAAACGAAAAGAGGAGATTAAGGGGAACTTACCTTTCTTCAATCTTAAATCTGTAGGCACTCACCAAATTTAGTTCAAATAATGTAATCTCTTGAATCCATGTCTTGTCCTGTAAGATCTTTACTTGTTTGATCAGCATATTAATGAAAAAGATGAACCTTGTCGGGGACTCGTGCATGTACATGTCCATGCAGAGGTGGAATGCCTCTTTATTTTTAAATAAACGAGTTTCCCTCGGCAGGTGAAAGCACAAGTGCTCCCTGGGTGATTTTGGTAATTAATATCAACATATCTCTTGTTGGACTAATACTTTTATCTAGTATATTTCAGATGAGTTCAACGGTGGAGTGGCGTGGACAAGAGGATGTGGAACCCCTTCAAGATGCTAAGGACAGAAGATTGGCAAAAGCTCAAAAGCTCAAGACTCTACATTTTCATTTTAGTGATCCAAGATCACATTGAATCCATAGGAAAGCCAATACTATTAAAAGGGGATGAGGTGTTGCTTAATGGCTTGCTTGATCAAAGTGCTTAGTGATATGCTCCAAAGCCCTCAACCACTTTCACATATCCACATATATCCCAAACAAAAAGTCAAACTCAGCCCCACCGATTTGATCTACCTGGTGCCATCGAGTTCACTTGACATAGACACTGCCAGAAACCCTAATCACTTTGGTCTCACCGATGGGATCTCGGTCTCACCGAGATGAGCTTGCAAACTCTCTGGTGCCTGTTGCATTAACTTCGGTCTCACTGAGATGTGCAATCGGTCCCATCGAGTTTGCCTGACCAACTCTCTGTTTAGCTTATTACCAAAATCGGTCCAACCGAGTTTGTGTAATCGGTCAAACCGAGTTGAGGTATTACCCTAACCCTCGCACATCGGTCCCACCAAGTTAGTCATATCGGTCCCACCGAAAATCCGAACGTTCACATTTTGAACTAAATCAGTCAGACCAAGTTTCATGATTCGGTCCCACCGAGTTTGGTAAATTGTGTGTAACGGCTAAATTTTTTGAGGAGGCTATATATACCCCTCCACCCATTCTTCATTCGTGGAGAGAGCCATCAGAACGTGCCTACACTTCGATCATACATTTTCTGAGAGAGAACCACCTACAAATATGTTGAGACCAAGATATTCCATTCCAACCACAAGAATCTTGATCTCTAGCCTTCCCCAAGTTTCTTTCCACTCAAATCGTCTTTCCACCAAATCCAAATCTGCGACAGAGAGTTGAGTGTTCGGGAGACTATCATTTGAAGCACAAGAGCAAGGAGTTCATCATCAACACACCATCTATTACCTTTTGGAGTGTGATGTCTCCTCGATTGGTTAGGTGTCACTTGGGAGCCTCTGTCAAGATTGTGGAGTTGAACCAAGGAGGTTGTAAGGCAAAGGAGATCGCCTACTTCGTGAAGATCTACCCAAGGCAAGTCCTTTATGTGAGATGGCCATGGTGGGATAGACAAGGTTGCTTCTTTGTGGAACCTTCGTGGGTGGAGCCCTCCGTTGACTCGCGCAACCGTTATCCTTCGTGGGTTGAAGTCTCCATCAACGTGGATGTACGATAGCACCACCTATCCGAACCACGCCAAAAATCTTTGTATCTCCAATTGTGTTTGCATACTCCAATCCCATCCCTTTACATTTTTGCAACTTGCATGCTTTACTTTTCGCTGCTCATATACTCTTGCCATGCTTGCTTGAAATGTATTATGAATGTTTAAACTTGTGCTAAAACTCCACCTTAACTTGAAGATATTTAAAAACTGCTACTTTTCTTTGTTAAGAGTCTATTCACCCCCCTCTAGACACCTCTTCTCGATCCTTTCAATTGGTATCAGAGCATTGGTCTCCATTGCTTTGGTTTAAACACCTTTGGAGGAAGATGGATGAGTCTACGTTGGGGAGTCTTAGACGTAGAGTGCCTATACTTGATCAAGAGTTCTTTCATGAGTGGAAAAATGAGATGCTTGAGATTTTCAATGAATATCATTTGAACAAGTACATTACTAGCCCTTGTGCACTTCATGTTGATCCTTTGCATCCTACCCTTGATGAGTCTATTGACATGATCCACAACCTTAGAACTGTTAATCTCATCACTAGAGGTTTTCCTAGAAACTTGATTGGTTGCTTGCCTACTCTTGATTGTGCCTACACTATATGGAGATTTCTTGAGGAACGATTTCCAAACTATTCCTTGCAAAACTTAGATGAAATTCTTCATAAGTCTATTGCCTAGAGTAAGGTGAATTCCAATGATCCTATGTTTGGTGATTGTCTATTTGAGCTTACTAACCTTATGTGTGCCAAAGGAAATGTTGGAATCATTAGCAATATCATCTCTGAAGCCATTAGAATTCATAAAGATGAACATTGTGATGATCATTTATCTAATGAATCACTCTCTCTAGGAATTGATCCATCACAAGACGATGTTGAACATGGATACTATGATGAGGATGATGATAGTGACTTTGATATTGTCGGTGTACTAGAGTAGGGGTACCCTAGTATCCCGAACTTGTGCACGGGCAGTTGCAGCACTCCGCGGCAGGGCTTGCCGGGTGACCGCCTAGGTCCTCTGTGGTTCCTTTGGAGCCATTCAAGAACAAAGTATTTAAGATAAGGAGACAAGGCCCCGACAAGAAGAGCTTGCCGGGAAGGCCAACCAAGGCACCTAGGAGACAAGGCCCCGGCAAGAGGAGCTTGCCGGGAAGGCCCGGTGAGCGACAAGCTTCCGGGCGCGACAAGGCAACCATCGCGGCAAGGCGCTTGCCGCGGCAAACTACCAATCTGTAATTGCGCTCCAGCTCATCCACCAATGTGTCGCCTCGACCTTTCCAGCGCCGCTGGCGAGAGGTCAAGGCCCAATGAGCGCTGGTGGGCAAGCAGCGCCGCAAGATTGCCATCGTGGCAAGCAAAGGGCGCCCCGACGGTCCCTTTCGCACTATTTAGGCGATATAGACGGGCATTTAATGCCTTTGTCCCCCGCCGCCGTGGTTAGGTATGATACACCGTATAAGTAGCTGTACCAACCGCAACTCATTTTCCTTTTGCCCATGACTATGTTGCCACCGCCGGTGACCCCTTGAGCATATAAAAGGAGGCCCATGCGCAACGTAGAAGGGGTTCGGTTCATTCAAACCAGAGAACACTCACGCTAGGTATTGTAGCTTTCACGCCCCTAGCAAGAACACAATACAATCGACATGCAGCAAGAGGAGTATTATCTCCCAGAGCTCCGGCTGGGTAACCGCTCGTGCTTCGCCGATCCGCTTTTTGTGCGACCTCCGCCCCCACCGAACCGAAAGGGGCTCGTCCGCCGTCCCATAGGTGTTCGTGGGTCGATCAGCTTCCCGACATCTTTGGCGCGCTGTAGGGCGCCGAGGCTGTGTGAACCTGATCCGCGCTCACACGAGCAACATCTTCATCATCTTCATCGACATGCCACCGAAAAAGAAGGCTTCGCGGCAGCGAGCCGCCCATCGCCGATCCCGCCACCACCGGAGCAAACGAGTGGGGGGTAGACGCCGCGAAGGGCGGCGCCGATGAAGGAGTCCACGGTGCGCCAAGTCCAAGAACAAGGTTGCGCAGACCTCGGCGTCCAGACATGCACCGCGGCCCATCTCAGAGGCGCGGACCGACAGCGCCATGGTATTCACAGACCGCACGCTCGCTGGATCAAGATCGAGCTGGTGGATCTCGGATGCTCAAGGCCAGCATGCACGCCAACATGCTGGCACGAAGCGAGGCACGGTCGCCGACGGGATATCGCCTTCTAACCTAGTTAGAAGTCCGAGCATATCCCGCTCCTCGCGCCGTTCGCCACTACCACCCACCACTCCAGCAGAAGCTTTGGCGAGAGCTCAACTACTCCTAGATTACGAATGGAGGGCCACCATTCAGAGTCTCATCGGCTTTGCCAACGGCAACGCTCCGCGGCAACCGAGTACATCGCTGCCGTGGCAGGACTGCCAGGCACGAGCCGGTGGCGACGAGACCGTGGGGTGCAACCACCATGCACTTCCACCTCAAGGCTAAGATCGCCGACTCGCCGGATCCACCTCGACAATGACTCCACCGCCGCCGGATCCACGAGCTCGCGCGATCATCGCCAAGTTCTTCATGAACGGAACAAGAAGACGCCGAACTCGTGATCGAGCGCCAAAGAGAAGCGCCGCGTCATCCGACCAGCGCTACCGGGCCCTCCGTCGACTTGCATGCGCCAGGGGAACCAGCGACTTGCCGACGCGTAGGTTGCCCTGCGCTTACTCATGAGCTGCGACAAGTCCAAAGGGCTCAAAGAAGAAGAATTTCGCCGACGCATTCGCAGAAGTACGACGGCAAGACGCACCCGCCGGAGTTCTCAAAGATATACACCATTGCGGTGCAAGCTGCCGGGGCGAGACGACATGATCCTAGCTAACTACTTCACCGGTGCTCAAGCCCAACGCCGATCCTGGCTCATGCACTTGCCGGACAACTCCATATCCTCCTCGACGGATCTATGCCATCAGTTTGTCGGCGCTTCACAGCGCCACAAGCCTCATGGCCAGAGAGTGACCTTCATCTCGCCGCCTGTAAGGAAGGAGAGCCCCGCAAGTACATTCAGAGATTCAGCTGTACAAAGACAACATCCCAGATGTCCACCCCGCCATGCTGTAATCAGCGCTGCTCCATCGAACGCGCGCAACCGCAGGATGCGGGAGGAGATGGCGATGTGCAAGATCAGAGACGTCAGTGAGCTCTATGCCCTGGCCGACAAGTGTGCACGCGCTGAAGAAGGGAGGAGACTCCCCGGAGAGAACACAGGAGCAGGAGGATCTGATAGTGAGGAAGCTGCCCCGGCAAAGAAGAGCGGGCGACGGAATAACAGGAAAAAGAAAGGCAAAGATGTGCTAGTTGTTGAGCACTCCGGCAACGGAGGTGGCGCTAAGAAAGCCAAAGTTGGTAGCTCCGGCAAGGAGATTGCCGCGGGCACCAACTACCAGGCAGTGGCGGCCACCGACAAGCAGGACAGCTCCAACAAGCAATATTGCAAGATCCACCGCACCAAGGGCCATGATCTCCAGAGCTGCAAGAAGGTCGAGCAGCTTGTCGAGCAGCAGAAGGCTGAATACGAGCGACGCGACAAGGAGAAGGCCCAGGAAGGTGCTGGAGGATCCGGCAAGAAACATCCCGCCGGGAGGACGCCATGAAAGGCCAAGCAGCGGCAAGGAGATGTACTTCCTCGCGCCGCAATAAGGATGAAGATGAAGACGACGACGAAGACATGGATGATGACGAGGCCGATGAGCAGGAGTTCCGTAAGGCCACAGAGGTCTTGTGCGTTGACGGTGGCGCTTCCTGCATACTTCACACCGCCAACTCAAGCAAAGGATGCGGAAGTCAATGCGCGAGCCATCCGCCGAGTCACGCAAGCCTCTCGAAATGGTCCAAAGACGCCTATCATCTTTGATATTGAGGACCACCCTGATCGCATAATCATGGTCGGGTGCTTGCCGATGTTGGTTTCACCAACTATCCGCAACCTTAAGGTCACTAAGATGCTAGTTGACGGCGGGCCGGCTTGAACCTGATTTCCTCGCCGTACTCCGTAAACTCCAGATCCCCGACAATGAAGCTCAAGAGACCGCACGCTCCAAGGAATCAATCCGGAAGGAGCAAGCCAAAGGGAAAGATCACGCTGTCGGTGACATTTGGCAGCGAGTTGAACTTCAGGACCGAGAGGGTCACTTTTGACGCTGCTGATTTTCCATTGCCCTACAATGGGATACTTGGCCGCCCAAAGACTCGCCAAATTCAGGGCGGCCTCTCACTATGCATATAACATGCTAAAGATGTCAGCCCGATAAGTGTCATCTCTGTCCCTCGGCGACAAGAAGGATGCTCTTATCTGCGCCGACAAGATCTACCGGAAGCAGCAGCCGCAATAGATCGCAAGTCACTTGTCGCTGAAGCTCCCGGGCGAATAAGAAGGCCAAGTCCGCAAGAGCTCCGATGCCCACTCCGCAAGCGCACTCTTCGAGTGCTGCGCCACCGCCGAGGACGCACCATCGAGCTCCACCGCAAGTGTAAGAAGACGATGGCAGCTCCGCCAGAGACCAAGAAGGTGTCCACTAGGAGGACGGCACCGTGGTACCTTCACCATCGCCACTCTCGACCCTAAATAGGAAGGCCGCCGCTTTTCTCAAGGGCGAACGTCGACGTGTTTGCGTGGCAACCGCCCCGACATCCCCGTGTTCCTGTGAAAGTGATTGAGCACCATCTTGCTGTCTCGTCCTCGCGCGCGCCCGCAAGCAAAAAGTCGAAACAGCAAGTGGAGCGCCAAGAATTCATCGCAGAAGAAATCAAGAAACCGGAAGCAGCAGGCCTTGTCGAGTAGTGCTCCATCCTACGTGGTTGGCCAATCTCGTAGTCGCAGATAGGCAAACGGAAATGGAGGCTTTGTATCGACTTTACCGATGTTAATAAAGCTTGTCCCAAAGACCCATTTCCTTGCCGCCAGATCGACCAGATTGTTGACTCCATGGCCGGATGTGATTTGCTTTCATTTCTTGATGCATATTCAGGATATCATCGATCTTCATGGCAGAAGAGGATGAGGAGAAGACCGCATTCATCACCCCATGTGGCACTTACTGTTTTGTACGGATGCCCTTCGGTTTAAAGAATGCTGGTTCAACATTTGCAAGAGTAGTTCATCACGCTTTTGAGCCACAAGTACACAGAAATGTGGAAGCCTACATGGATGATATAGTGGTCAAAAGCAAGGATAGGGCAACTCTGATTCAAGATTTAGACGAAACCTTTGCAAATCTGTGTAAGATCAACCTCAAGCTCAACCCTGAGAAGTGTGTGTTTGGAGTCCCTCCGGCAAGCTTCTCGGGTTCTTCGTATCTCAGCGAGGAATTGAAGCCAATCCCGACAAGATCAAGGCCATTGAGCACATTGAAGCACCAAGGCGCATCAAGGATGTACGAAGACTTGCCGGTTGCGTAGCTGCTCTCAGCAGGTTTATCTCTAGGTCTCCTGAGCACGCCCTGCCATTTTTCAAAATATTGAAAAAGGCAGGTCCAATGAAATGGACTCCCGAAGCGGAGGCTGCGCTGCAGGACTTGAAGAGATACCTGTCCTCCACTCAATACTTGTCGCACCTAAGCCACAAGAGAAGTTGTTATATATAGCGGCAACCAATCAAGTGGTTAGTGCTGCGTTAGTAGCGGAGAGGGAGGCGGATGATGAGCCGGCAACCATGGCAAATGCATCCAGCGACAAGCAAGGGCTTCACCGCAAGCTCGTCCCGATAAGGATGGATCTACGCAGACGCATGAGAAGATGCAAAAAAGGATGGTGCAGCGCCAGTTTACTTTGTCGCCCCTTCTTCGCAGGGGCTAGGTCAAGGTACTGTGTGCGAAATTGCTTTTCGCCTTGTCATGGCCTCGAGAAAGCTGCGCCATTACTTCCAAGCACATGAGATCATAGTTGTCACTGCTTTCCGTCAAGAGGACACTGCAAAATCCGGAAGCAACAGCACGATTGTCGAGTGGGCACTGAACTGCAAGCTTTGGCCTCAAGTTTGAGAGCACTTCAACTATCCAAAGCGTAGCCTTGGCAGAATTCATAGCAGAATGGACGCCAACACAAGACGAAGAAATTCCGAACCGAGCATCCCCGCCAAGGAAGCAAGCAAAGAGTGGCTCATGTACTTTGATGGTGCCTTCGCTGCAAGGCGCCGTGGGCGTGCAGCACTTGTCGCACCCACCGGAGAGCACCTCAAGTACGTAGTCCGATGCACTTTCCCAAGGAGCAAGCAACAAACAATACTTCAGAGTATGAGGGTTTGCTTGCCGGTCTCGTGATCGCAGCACCTTGGGATAAAGAAGCTCATTATCGGGGGTGACTCACATCTTGTCGTCCGCCAAGTAAACAAGAATTATCGAGTCCGCTGATGGAGGCTTATGTTGATGAAGTGAGAAAGCTAGAAGAGCACTTTGACGGCCTACAAATGGAATATATTCCAAGAGCTCGAATGACATTGCCGATGGCTCGTCAAAGTGCGCCGCACTTAAGTTACCTGTGGAACCAGGATCTTCGTGCTCAAGCTGACTCAACCAATCAGTAGCACCATCAATCGGATGTAACAAGAAGAGGAAGTTTATTTCGTGACTATTTTTCGCAGAGCTCCCCAAAGCCGCCAAAGAAGGTCCCCAAGATCAACGCCGAGAGTGCCGAGGAGCAGTCTGCCCGACAAGCCCTAGGGTTTGTTTCGCTGAAGCGACGCCCCGACAAGTTTTGCTTCGCAAGCTTGCCGGGAACGCTAAGCTCCGCCCGAGCCACAAGGTCTCACCATAGAAGCGGATGTTCCCAGCAGCAGCAGATATGCCTTTAGTCCTTGTTGTCGAGCCACAAGCTCCAAAGATGGGCACAGCAGATCGTCTGCTTCTTCAGACAGAGAACTTCCCAAGAGCAAGAAGAAGCGGAAAGAGTAGCCCGGCAGCAAGTATGTACCAGTTTGTCGACAACACACTGCATGTAAGAAGACTCAACGGTGTGAAATTGAAGTGTATTCATTGGGAAGATGGATGTAAGCTGCTGGCAGAGATACATGGAGGCATATGTGGTCACCACATTGGCGCAAGAGCACTTGCCGACAAGGCATTCCGGAAGGCTTCTTTGGCCGACAGCCTCCGTGATGCAACCGCACAAGTAACCAAGTGTGAAGCGCAAGGCCCATTACAAGCAGATACACCAGCCAGCTCAAGCTCTCCAGACGATCCCTTTATCCCGCCATTTTCGGTCTGGGGCTCGACATCTCGCCCCTTCCCCGAAGTTGTCGGGGCTTTGAGTACTTGTACGCTGCCATCGACAAGTTCACAAAGTGGCCGAAGTGGAAGCAGGAGGAAGGTGACAGACAACAAGAGTCAAGTTCTTCAGTCGATTGTTTGCCGCTTCGAATCCCTAACAGGATCATCACCGACAACGGCACGCAATTCACGAGCCGCACCTTCATGCAAGACGCCCAAGATCTTGGCGCCAAGATCTGCTTCGCTTCGTTGCTCATCCGAGAAGTAACGGTCAAGCCGGAGAGGGCAATGCAAGTGCTGCGAGGGCTCAAGACCGTAACTTTCGGCAGTGCACAAGTGTGGAGAAACTGGATTGAGGAGCTGCCGTGGTTCTTGGTCGATCAGATGACGCCAAATCGAGCCACTTGCCGCACACCTTTCGCCTAGTCTATGGAGCCGAGGCAGTTCTCCCCACGGAACTCAGATACGGGTCACCTCGAGTGCTCGCTATGATGAGCTCGAGCAAGAGCAGCTGCGATAAGATGACGACCGCTTCCTTGAGGAGGATCGCCTTCAAGCCACCAGACGAGCTGCCCGTTACAGAAGCTTTGCGCCGCTACCATAGCCGCAGTTAGTGCCGAAGTCTCGAGGAAGGCAACCTTGTTCTTCGCGTGTTCAGTCCGCCAAGAATTCCAACAAGTTGACGCTGAAGTGGGAAGGCCCTTACCGGTGAGACGAGTCACTAGGCCTGGCGCTGTCCGCTTTGAGACCAAGATGGCATTCCGTGAGCAACTCCTCGAATATCGAACATCTTCGTAAGTTTTACTCAGAGGGCGGGTTGCCGAACCTGTTTCGCAACCACCTTTTGTACAAGTCTTGCCGATGTTGCATGTAATCCTTTGTACAAAGCCGGGCGCAGACCCCGTGCATAACTAAAGCTCATGTGCTCCGCACATCTTGTCAATTTCATGCTTTCTACTTTATTTTTGCATGCATTATCTGACACTTTGTGCAGCACCTACCCACGGTAAGCAATAACGAGCCGTAAGGCTCCATATCTTTATTTTCTTCTTTCTTTTCTCAAAGAAAGGAAGGTTCCTCGCCCACAAGTTTGCCGGGGAAGGAGAAGATAATGGTGTGGACCAGGCATCGCTCAAGGAAGTTTCGCCTTACCGAAGCAAACAATGTAAAAGCTAAGTTGCCAAAGTTTGAGCAATCAGTTTTAAAATTTTAAGTTATCTTCCTCGAACAACCGTATTTTGTATGGAAAACCCGTGCGCAGAGGAACCAACTCATGGCTAGTTGCGCCTTACTTTGTTTTGAGTCCGCCAACAACTTAAGTGAGCTGCAACTAGTTGCGATAAGGTTGCTTGTCGGAAGCGGCACCGCCAAAGAAGTCATTGATGTTCCGACTCAAGGCCATGCAAAGGTGCCCGCGCCAACAAGTTCTCTAAAAGCGTAGGGCAAAAACATACAAAGGAAGGACTCAAGTAAAGGAAATAACATAGCAATCACTAACTGAAATAGAGTTATATTACAAGATAGCTTGTCGCAGCTCTAATAGATTGTTCTCATGACATGATCAGCAGCGACAAGAAAGAGATAAAACGGGCGGCCTAATCTACGCGGTCGCCATCAACCCTCTTGATCCCGCCACCTTGTCCACAATGGTGCGATAAGGGTCTTGAGCGCCCAACATCAGCATCCGCGGCAAGGACTTGAGGACGCGGTGAAGCTAAGGCCTGGATTGCGGAAGGCCACCTTCATCAAGATTTCTCAAGAGCTCCTCGATAGATCCGGGCGCGACTCGCCGGCCAGCTGCTTTGGGATCTCTTCCCGAGTCGCTGGAGGGCCGCCACCACGCCTTTGAAGAACAAGTTGAGCTTGGCGCTGGGTTGAGGTGCTCATCGGAGGAATATCCGAGATCCACCATCCCCAGCTCCGCCAGCCTCCCGCCGATGGCGGCAGCAATATTCACAAGACCCTCGGTCCAGTGCTCCACATTTTCCCCAAGGTGCTCGGCGGCAGAGCACTCGCCAGCCAGCGCCGCCATTTTTTTATCTTCTCCAACAAGGCCACCTCCCGCCTCCTTGGCGCCGGCCCAGCCTCCTGATCAAAGTAGTCAGCTTCAGCTCGAGATCCGCTTGAGTCCTTGGCGGCGCTGAGCTCCTTGCTCCTCTCGGCGAGACGGCCCTGCAGCTCGCCAAGAGTGTAGGCGCCCTTCTCGCTACCATGCTTGAGTGCAGAAAGCTCTCGCCGCTTCTTCTTGAGGTTGGCCTCCAGCCGCGCCACCTTCGCCTCCAGCTCCATCTTGGCGGCTCTCGCAGCTGCGGCAGATCCTTTGCTTCCTTGAGAGCCCCGCCAAATGTTTTCTCGGCGGCAAGCTCTTCCTCATGGCTGTCAAGATTGATCTTCCATTGCGCTTAGCTCGCTTTCTTGCGCAGACAACTTCTCGGCAGCAAGCCGCTGCTGCTCCTCAACCTCAGCCTTCTCGAGGATGAAGGCTGCGCGCCTCGGCGAAGTCGCTCCCGCCTCCTCCGCCAAGGACCGAGAGCTTGGTTGGTGCCCCGAGCTCCTCCATGCGCTTTCTATGTCTGCTTCGCCGCGATAAGCGCTTCCCGGATTCCAGCTTGGCTTGTCGGGTGCGGTAGAGCGACAAGAGATTCCGCAATAGCTTGCTCCTCCTCGACTCGCCGCCGCTGCTTGGCGCTGACGACCAACGCCAGCCCAGCGGAGGCGAGCAGCTCTTCATCAAAGGTCTCCTTCGACCGGCGCTCGAGCTCGACGCCTGTGGAGCTTGATGAAGACGCCATCGCCGCCTTCGATAGGCGCCGGGTTGGGGTTCTTCGAGTTCGCGCCGCGGCAGCAGCGGAGGGATCGGTGGTCGGTGTAGCACTGGCGCCTCCTGCGGCCTCAGGGCCGTCAGGGCGATCGCTGGACCCCTCGCCAGCTTCTACGGCGGCAGCCTTGGCGGCCTCTTCGCCGGCGGGCTCGTCAGCGCCGACTTCCTCCTCGGCGACGGCGGCATCGCTGTTGTTGCTGCCTTCCTCGCCAATGACCTCGTGTCCATCTCGCCTGCGGGCGATGGATCCGACGACCAAAAATGAAGAAAAGTCAAGCAAGTATCCAAAAGTAGATCAAAAGAAGAACACAAGGGCAGTTTTCAAGCAAGAGGATTACATGCACTTGGATCTCGCAGCCATGGTCTCAACCACCGAGGTTCATCTGGCGCCGCCCCTTGCCGGAGAGCTGACCTTGCCGGAGACGCTGTCCCTTGTCGGAGAGCACTTGCCGGAGAGCACTTGCCGGGGATCCTCCTTGGCGTGTAGTCGGCAGATGGCATGTCGAGCGGCTTCGTGGCACTCCCGGTGGGGCTGCTCGCTTCCTACACAAATCAATAGTCGATATCAAGCAAATAAAGAGCACCCATGCACGCCTAACAGCAGGAAGAAAACCATGCACTTACGCTGGGTCTGCTTTGGGGAAGGGTTGCCGGTCCGCAAGGTGGTCTCGACACGCTTCTTGCCGCCATGGGGGTTCATCCTCGATGACAATCACCGACCTTGGCCTCTTCGACGCCTATGGGCCATTCCCGAAAAGGAATAGGTTCGAGTGAAGCAAATCAGATACAAGACAAAGCAACAAATTGAAGAACTACAAGTACAACAAAAAATCTTACTCTTCTTCTTCCTGAGCTGAGCGCGAGAGATCGAATTCCGTTCGCCCGGCATGCGATGAGAAATGGAAGAGTAGGTTCCTTGGCCGCTATGGTGCAGGAGCTGTGGTCCCATAAGGACCGCCCAGCTTGTCGCAGCAGCATGAGGTGCTCTCCCTGCAACAAAGTGCTTGCCGCGGTGGAGCGGTCACGCGGGCGCGACGATGGCTGCTGGCCCGCCCGCCGCCTCCGCCGCTTCCCGCCTTGCGAAGACGCCTTCTTAGTGGAGCTGTGGGCTCCGCCATGCAAGCTACTTGAAGGTGGGGTGGAGGCGCCTCGGCGGCTCGCTCGCCGCTCAACTTCGGCTCAAGATGCTCTTCCTCACCGCAAGCTCCTCTCGATCGACAAGGCTTGCCGCCTCGCTGCCTCTCCTCCTCCACAAGAACTAAACTCACCACAGCAGCAGCTGCTGCTGCCTCTTCCAACTCTTGTGGAGATGCGCCGATCTCATCATCGCGGTGTCGGGGTGAGGCCCTTCTGCTCGTCAGGGCGGATCGGCACTTCTTCCAAGCTATTGAAGAACTGCCGCACAACGTCATCTGCAGGCTCTTGCCAGGTTGGGACAATTCCATGCGAGTCGCACAACGGCATCATTGCACGGATGCGGTCGAGCGAGGAATTGTTGCACAATGGAACGACACCCCTCGGCAACCTAAACCATTCGGGATGATCAGGATCGTGCTTGAACAGATCCAAGAGCATCACATCCAATTCCAAGATGGTGAATTTGAAGTTGAGGCCCGGGCGCAACCTCATGATATCTTCCGCGTTCTGGAACTCCCAAGCGGGTCTCCTCCTCTCCTGCAGGGGGACGATGCGGCGGCGAAGGAAATCTGCGCCAACGGCGCCTACAGTGAGTCCGGCAAGCCTGAGGCGCAGGATCCGGTGACGGCAATCTTCAATCTAGCATCTTCCAGCACCAAGTTGCTCCAATCGCTGTCACAAGACTATTGGGGTTTGGCGCCATGCGGTGAATGGCTGCGGTTCTCCTCAACAATCCAACACCAATCTGCCTCCATTCCTCCCACTTGCTGCGGAGCTCTCCTCCAGATAGGCTTCCTTCTTGCCGATCCTTGAGATCCAAGCGATTCCTCCCAAGAAGAGGCTCTCTCTCTACTCGAGGCATGAAGAAATGGAGGAAGAGGGCTACGCTTGGGTGGACTCCGACAAAGTTTGCGTAGAGATGTGCGAAAACTGCCATGGTCAGGACATCATTGGGGGTGAAGTCAAGGAGGCGGAACCCGTATGTGTTCATGATATCGCGGAAAAATTAGAGAAGGCGGGCAGAGCCCGCATAGAAGAAGAGCGCCAAGAAGGGATACCCGCCGAGCCAATTCAGATGCGGCGGCTGAGAGTACCTTCGCGCGCAGATGCGCTCGCCTCCGCCGACTAGAAGAGGTAGTAGTACTCCTCAGCTCCTTCAAGGGCGAAATGAGGGGGGAAGATGGCCCGCCTTTAGCAGCGCCATGAGCCGCTGCGCCGCCAACTTCACGCCTTTCCCTTGTCGGCTTTTGGAGCCATGGCGGAGGTGGTCGGGAGGTCGACGGCGCAGGTGATGCTGGTGACGATGGAGGAGCGAGCGCTGCTCTCTCCACAGCCTTTGGGAAGAAGGGGAGCAGCGGTTTTTTTCGAGATTGGACAGCAATCGGCAAGGTGGGCGAACTGCCCCGCTTCCTCGCTTATAAAGAGGGAGGGGCGGACGCCCGCTTTTCCTAATAAAGAAACCACCCACGATCTCTCCCACGACGCCGCGCTCGATGCATGCTGCTCGTGGGAGACGTGGTGGGTCCGGAGCGAGTTATGGCGTGAACCTGTGCCATGTGTGCCTGCGTTCGCTTTTGGGCCTGGCCCAATAGCGCTGGCATCGTGGTGGCCCAGGCCGGGGCTCTGTCTTGGTGTACTAGAGTAGGGTACCCTAGTATCCCGAACTTGTGCACGGGCAGTTGCAGCACCCCGCAGCAGGGCTTGCCGGGTGACCGCCTAGGTCCTCCGTGGTTCCTTTGGAGCCATTCAAGAACAAAGTATTTAAGCTAAGGAGACAAGGCCCGCAAGAGGAGCTTGCCGAAGGCCAACCAAGGCACCTAGGAGACAAGGCCCCGCAAGAGGAGCTTGCCGAAGGCCCGTGAGCGACAAGCTTCCGGACGCGACAAGGCAACCATCACATAAGGCGCTTTGTCGCGCAAACTACCAATCAGAATCGCGCCCAGCTCATCCACCAACGTGTCGCCTCGGGACCTTTCCAGCGCGCTGCGTGGCGAGAGGATGTGCGCCCAATGAGCGCTGTGGCAAGCAGCGCTGCAAGATTGCCATCGTGGCAAGCGGTGGCGCGCCCCGACGGTCCTTTTCTCGCACTATTTAGGCGATATAGACGGGCATTTAATGCCTTTGTCCCCGCCATCGTGGTTAGGTATGATACATCGCATAAGTAGTTGTACCAACCGCAACTCATTTTCCCTTTTTTCCCATGACTACGCTTGCACCGTCGGTGACCCTTGAGCATATAAAAGGAGGCCCATGCGCAACGTAGAAGGGGTTCAAGACTCATTCAAACCGGTCTCAACATTCACGCTTAGGTCTTGTAGCTTTCAACGCCCCTAGCAAGAACACAATACAATCGCATATGCAGCAAGAGGGAGTATTATCTCTCCGAGAGCTCCGGTGGGTAAACTGCTCGTGCTTCACCGATCTTCTCTTTGTGCGACCTCCGCCCCCATCGAACCGAAGGGGCTTGGTCCGCCGGTCCCATAGGTGTTCGTGGGTCAGATCAGCTTCCCCAACAATATCGACGAGTCTATGAGACACTTTGGTCTTATGGCTAATCTTCACGGCTACATGGCTGGAGGAAAGGAATGGGACCTTGATAGTGGATGTACCGATCACATGACCGGAGATAAGGATATGTTTCGTGAGCTTGCTGAAAACGACGTCCCTCGAAAGCATGCCACTTTTGGTGATAACTCAAAGAGTAAGGTGGTTGGCCTTGATAAGGTGGCCATCTCACATGATAGCTCCATACAAAATGTTATGCTCGTTGAATCTCTTGGCTACAATTTACTTTTCGTATCTAGACTTGCTGACTTTGGCTTCAATGTCCTATTCACTGAAGTAGATTACCAAGTGTTTCATAGAGATAACCACAATATGGTCTTTACCGGTATACGTAGAGGTGATCTTTACATTGTTGATTTCACTAAAAAGGCTCAACCTAGAACTTGCTTAATTGCTAAATCTTCTATAGGCTGGTTGTGGCATAGAAGATTAGGTCATGTGGGCATGAGAAATCTTGATAAACTTATTAAAGGTGATCATATACTTTGAGTAAAAGATGTTATATTTGACAAGGATAGATTGTGCAGTGCTTGTCAAGCAGGAAAACAAGTTGGAGGAGTCACCCCGTGAAGGACATCATGACCACGAGAAGACCACTTGAGCTACTTCATATGGATCTCTTTGGTACCAATGCATACAAAAGTATCTATGGAAACTCATTTGGTCTAGTCATAGCCGATGGTTTTTCAAGATTTACATGGGCGTTCTTTCTTGATGATAAATCATAGGTCCAAAAGATCTTCAAGAACTTCGCAAGGAACACCCAAAATCAATTTGAAGTGAAGATCAAGAAGGTTCGCAGCGACAACGAAACGGAGTTCATAACGCAAATGTGGATACCTTTCTTGACGAAGAAGGGGTTTCACACGAGTTCTCGACTACGTACACGCTTCAACAAAATGGAGTTGTTGAGAGGAAGAACAGGACTCTTATTGAGATGGCGAGAACGATCCTCAACGAGTACAAGACGCCGAAACACTTTTGGGCGGAAGCGGTTGAGACAGCTTGTCGTGCAAGAAATCACGTGTATCTTCACAAGCTACTCGACAAGACGGCATACGAGCTTCTCATCAGTAACAAACCCCAATTTGTATACTTTTGAGTATTCTTCTCAAAGTACTATATTCTTGATAAGCATTGTCGTTCTAAATTTACTCCTAAATCTCATGAGGGTTTCCTACTTGGTTATTGCTCAAACTCTCACACTTATCGTGTCTACAACAATTTCACCCGAAAGGTTGAAGAGACGGTAGATTCGAAGTTTGATGAATCTAGCGGCTCACAAGTAGAGCAATTGCCAATTGATGTAGGAGACAAAGACCCTTCAGAAGCAATCCAATACTTGTCTATTGGCAAGTTTCGAACAACGAAGGTGTCATGCCCAATATGCGACCCTATCCAAAAGGAACTCGACGGTCCCACCAAGGATAGACCCGCATATTGAAACGCTTTTGCAAGGTGGATATCATTACATCAACATTACATAATAGATGGGGATACATACATCAGGCACAAATGCCACAAGAATACATCAACATCATATACAAGATCAACATCCGACTACGGATGAAACATAAACAGAAACTCAAACAATATCCACCTCGCTAGCCCAGGCTGCCGACCGAACCTATCCCCGATCAAGAAGAAGCGTAAGAAGAACTCCAACAAGCAAACATCGCTCTCACGCCATGATCATCGCATAACCTGTACCGCAACTGGTGGTGTAGTAATCTGTGAGCCACGAGGACTCAACAATCCCATTACCATGGGTATCAAGACTAGCAAAGCTTAATGGGAAAGGAAGGGGTAAAGTGGTGAGGTTGCAGCAGCGGCTAAGCATATATGGTGGCTAACATACGCAAATGAGAGCGAGAAGAGAAAACAAAGGAACGGTCGTCAACTAGTAATGATCAAGAAGTGATCCTGAACTCCTACTTACGCCGACATAACCCGAAACCGTGTTCTCCTCTCGATCAACCCCAAAAGAGACACTCACGGTTACACACGGTTGGTGTATTTTAATAAGATCAACTTCGGTTTTCTACAAACGGACATTAACAAATTCCCATCTGCCACATAACCGCTGGCACGGCTCTCGAAAGTTTATACCCCGCAGGGTGTCCCAACTTAGCCCATGATAAGCTCTCGCGATCAACGAAGAATAGACCTTCTCCCGGAAGAACCGATCAGTCTCGGAATCCGGCTACAAGACTTTTCGACAGAATAAAACAAGACCAGCAAAGCCGCCGGATGTGCCGACAAATCCTGACAGAGCTGCACATATCTCGGTCTCGTGGCACACCGGATGAGCCAGACGTCGGGTTGGCATAAACCCGATTGCCTGTGGGGCGCCGGACATCGCCGGTTTGGACCAGCACTCGAAGGAGAACTGGCCGGGGCTAAATAAAGATGACCCTCGGGCTCCGGAAACCCAAGGGAAAAAGGGCATAGGTGAGGCAAATGGTAAAACCAATGTTGGGCCTTGCTGGAAAAGTCTTATTCAAAGCGAACTGTCAAGGGGGTCCCATAAATCACCCGACCGCGTTAGGGACGCAAAATCCAGGAACATAATACCGATATGACGGAAACTAGGGCGGCAAGAGTGGAACAAAACACCAGGCATAAGGCCGAGCCTTCCACCCTTTACCAAATATATAGATGCATTATTTAAATAAGATATATTGTGATATCCCAACAAGTAAACATGTTCCAACAAGGAACAACATCTCCATGTTCCAACAAGGAACAAACTTCATCTTCACCTGCAACTAACAACGCTATAAGAGGGGCTGAGCAAAGCGGTAACATAGCCAAACAACGGTTTGCTAGGAAGGGTGCAAAAGGTTAGAGGCTGACATGGCAATTTGGGATGGTTTGATAAACAGGTAATAGGTAGCGCAGCATAGCGATAGAACGAAGCAACTAGCATAGCAATGATAGTAGTGAGATCCAGGGTAGCGGTCATCTTGCCTGAAATCCCGCAAGGAAGAAGAACGAGTCCATGAAGAAGACGAACGGATGAAGCCGAACCAAGCGTAGACGAACGAATCCTCACGATCGCAACGAAACGGGAACTAACAAGAAGAAGCACACAACATAGTAAACACACCACACATGAACAAGGCATGATGCATAAACAAGCATGATGCATGACAAAGCTACACGAAGCTACTCATGGCAAGAGATGATGCAAACAAGAGCAACACATCAAAGCAAGTTTAAATGAGGCCGGAAACAACATATAACAATTCCGGTAAGTCCTCATATGCAAATTTCGAAATTGGTCCAGATCTGAATAAACCTTATGTTTAAGTTGTTAAACAGCAATTTAAGATGCACCACGATGATCGACACGAAATTCTAGTCAAGTTACATATAAAGTTCATTAGATTCGGAGCTACGGCCTAGAAGATATGAGCAAAACAAGTTAAACATGGCATTGATGCAAAATGCATACAAACATCAAGAAAACACCCCAAAACAAGGATCCAACATGATAATATGAAACTACATGCAAAATCAAGCAAGTTACATATAGATCACACTCAAAACGGAGCAACGGTTCAACACATACACCCTATACAAGTTTAAAGGTCAAGCTGTCCAAAACAGCAACTAGGCATATTACAAGCATCAAAACAATATGCTACAGCACCTCAATATGAAAACAAAAGGCATGGTCATGATGTACAGGTAAATCATTACAAAACATGAACACTGAGCTATCTCCAGAAACAACTAGAACATGCTCAAAATGACATGGCAAGATTGCAACTAATAACAGTTTCAGGCATTGGCAGAAATAACATCAGGTTGCAACGTTTAGAGCTACGAAACAACATGTTACAGGAACTTAACATGGAAAACAAAGGCATGGCATGAATCTACTCAAAGCATATAACAAAGGTCCTTTAGTGACCATAAGCCAAAAGGATCAGAAAATATGATTGCACCCATGTCAATATCGAAAGTTTCGTTAACAGATTCAGCAACATGGCATGTCAAAAACTAATAACAAGTAGGCATGTTTACAAGCTCAATGCACTCACTACAGAGCCTTAAATGATAAACTAAGCATACATACATCAAGAAGACATGGCATAGAAGACATACATGGCAAGAACAATAACATAGCATACATGGATCAACCACAACAACCTAGGCAAAATTGAATAACATGTAAACAATCTGCCAGGAAACATTTTGAAGCAAAAGTAGATCTAGATTGGCTCAAGCTATGGCACTCCATAATTGCAAACAAGGGCATGGATGGATAAATCAAGACATGTAGAACAAAACATCCTTACTGAAGTATATCAAAATATGCATCGATCTCTTGGTAGCATCAAGTTAACATGGCATCAAAATATCAGCAAAACAGGGCTGAAATCAGCAACAACAAGACACCTAGTTTGCATGCTTGTGCTAGTCACCACAGAGATCACAAAAATACATGGCATACACCCCTGGAAAGATGGCATGGCATATTACAAAACACATGTAGAACTCAAGTTCATAGGATGCACACATCAATCATGGCAAAAATGACAAAAGTGCATGTTCTGTTAAGAAACAGAAACTAACATCACATAGCACTCTTCCAACAGCATTTCGGGCATCAAGATGAGCTCAAATGAAAATGATGCAAGGAGATGAAATGATCTACTCTTCGAGACGAACATTTTGACATATTACACGCACGAAACGTAGCTACGATGACAGAGATATGATGCAATGAAAATGGAACAAAATTACTGCAGATTAAAGACTTAGATGAATTTATACCCTCTCGAAAAGTCAACGGGACCGAGTCGTGCGGGATGGGCAGATCCGGGACGCGGGCGTGGGCGTTTGGATGAGATCCTGGTGGATCTCATCCTGATCCGGGGCGACGGGTCCGCGGCTCGACGAGGGGTGGCGACCGAGCGACGAGGGCGCGGCCCGGCGAAGCGGCAAGGGCGCGCAAGGCGGCGGGCGAGGCGATCTCAAGCGGGTGAGGCGAAGCTCGGCGAGGGAGGAGGCTGGCGGCGGGCGATGCTTCGGTGGAGCACATGGGGCGGAGGCGACGGAGATGGCCGGCGCGGCACGGCCGGGCGGCGAGCGCTGCCGGAGGGCGCTGGGCGGCGGCGACCTCGGGCGACGCCGGGCGAGGCGAGAGCCAGGCGCGCTGCCGGGCGGAGCGGAGGCGGCGGGCGCGGGCCAGCGGGCGACGGCGGACGGGCCTCGCTGGTCCGCTGATGGGCCCAGGCGGGCCTCGGCGGCGGGCGGCGGCGGAGGCCACGTGGCGACGCTGGATTCGCCGGGCGCGGGCGCGGACACGTCCGACTCGGGATGGACAAGTCCGCGTGGAAGGTGGAAGGAGACTAGGGTTTCGGGGATTCAACCGCGAATTTTCTGGGGGTCTAGTTTATAGGTAGAGGGAGCTAGGAGAGTCCAAATGAGGTGCGGTTTTCGCCACACGATCGTGATCGAACGATCGAGAGCATGAAGGGAGTTTGGTGGGTTTTGGGCCACTTAGAAAGGGTGTTGGGCTGCAACAAAAGAGGCTTTTGCGGTTACCCGTTAACTGCTGAGTACCAAACGACCTCCAAATGGCACGAAACTTGACAGCGGTTCACGGTGCTATACCAAGGCCGCTTGACAAACCTCGGGCATTCCGAGAACGCTTGACACCCGCACATGAAAAGAGGTAAAAGGGGCCGGAGACATAGGAGTGCCGGATTGCAAAACGGACAACGGGAAAATGCTCGGATGCATGAGACGAACACGTATGCAAAATGAAATGCACATGATGACATGATATGAAATGCAGATGATGACATGGCAAAGTGCAACACGCAAGCAAATGACATGGCAATGACAATAATAATCAAGCGGACACCGGCGATCGAATCCGGGCGTTATAACACTCCTCCACTAACAAGAGATCTCGCCCCAGATCTTAGGACCGAGACGGAAGGGAAAAGGGAATGAGGTGAAACAAGAACTCAAAGAAGAAGCAAGGAATCGAGAGCACTCGAGAAAAGGAGAGGAACGACGAGAATGACGAGAATCAAAGCTCACGGAATCGAGATAGACTATGAACAACTCGCTCTAACCGGAGTGGTTAGAATGAGAAAAGAAACGAATAAGACTGAAAGGATTTAGGCCGCATACCAGTTGAACAAGGAAAGAATAGAACATGAGCTTCGAAGGTGGAAAGACACTTGACGAGATAAACCACGCAATGCCTCCTAAGGATCGAAAGAATTTGAATGAAAAGAACTTAGAAAGAAGGATTGAACGGAGTTGTTGAGAAAATCAACAACGAAAGAATAAGCTTGATGTGGACTTATGGATAACATCTCAAAATTATGAGGTGATAACCAACCACAAACGGAAATGATTGGATAGCTGAGGAGAACGAAGAAATGCAAAACTCCACTTCAAAAGAATACGAAGAATTAATTGCACTTCTAGATGCGAGAATAAAAGATATTTGAACTCCACCAACAAGAATCTTGATGAACTCTTGAAGAATGAATTAAATCCTGAAGAACCACCATGAAGAACTCTGGTAACGAAAGGATGATGAGATAGAAATGAAGGATGAAAGAATAAGATGATCCTGCGATGAATTAGATGGAGGATTCCGACGAAATGGCTGAGGAAATTGAACTCCGGAAAAGAAAAGATGAAAAGACTAGGAACTAGAATTTATTCATCAAGAACAAACTCTGAAGAAAGGATTACTCACTTGGATGAAATAAGAATAAGATTTATTGTATGCTTATCCTTCATCAAATTAAATTGATGACAAGCAATGGATTTGGCATACTACTTATTCTTCTTGAAAAAGAATTTGAGAAGTGACATATCGCAAACTTGAGAAGGTCTTCATGAACCACCGGTAGGATTGAAAGAATGAATGGATGAAATGATAATCAAGGAAAAAGAATCTTGAACGAACCACCGTGAAAATGAAATTGAACATGGAGAAGAGAACGGATCGCCGGAAAGAATTAGAAGAACCAATAAGCTAGAGGGGATTTAGATTCAAAGGGGCAAAGAGATCATGAGCTGATTAAAGAACACTTGAACGAGGCACCGGGATAAATAGAGAACGATAACAGGAATGATGGCCTCCGTGAAAAGAAATAGAAATGAACTTCTGAAATACTCCGGATGGATGAAAAGAATTCCACAACTGGAAACAAGTAGATAGGATAACATCGAGCTAGCACCGCGAATCTCCGGGAGAACGGACAAGATTTAAGAGGAACTCTACTTCGGTCTTCAAAATTGAGAATGACGACGAGAAACACCATCAAAATTACTGAGGTACTCCGGGAGAATGAAAAACAAAGAGGTTGAGCCAACAATGAAATGATTAGAAATCGATCTTGGAAAAGGCATCTGACTGATGAAATTCATTCTTACGTCACACTTGAAAAGAATTGAGAATAACTCCGGGGAAATAGAAGAGTCAGGTAAGATCCTGGGAAAAGACCTGTGGGTTAGGGCCCACTAAAATAAAGCACCGTTGAAAAAGGGATGACGAACAGATAGATGATGCACCGGAACAATTGAAATATTTGAATGAGGTGACAACCTCGAATTAATTCGAAGACAGACGAATCTCCTGAGATGTCTTGCACACTCCGGAAGGATAAACTGGCGAGAGACGAACGAGCAAGGAAAACACTTGAGCTGAGGAAAAGAATATGATCAACACCGAAAAAACTTGAATTGAGTGCACCGGAAAAGAAAGGGATGAAGAATGACGAACAAGACGAGAATTCACCGGTTGAAATAATTGACAAAGGACTGAAGAGGCTCCACACGAATGAAATAGCTGGTCGAGAGAGAGTCAGACTCCAGGAAGAAAAGGGTGGGTGGGCGGGAAAAACAAAGGCAACTTGGAAGGCGAAATCGACGAATATCTTGAAAAGAAAAGCACCGGTTGGAATAATTGAGGAAAGAAAGCAAAGACTTCGCACGAGTAGGATGGATACTCGATCACGGACTCCGGTTCCGAGAAGAAAAGGGAGGGAGGGTGGGAAAAACAAGGACAACTTCGGACAGAGAAACAACATCGATCGAAAAAAAAATAGATGAGGATTGATCTCCCAAAGACAAAGAGGTTCGAGTCGACTTGACGGGAAAAGCACCGGATGAAAAGAGCTGAGGACCAACTACCGGAAAAACCAACTGCGTGATCCTAAAGAAAAATTTGAAGGGGAAGAGGAGTAGTTCAAAACACCTACGTCAAGATTCCTCACCAGAGCGATTTAAGGGCAGAGGAGTAAAAGAATTCCTACTCCGATATAACTAGATTCCAAAACAGTTTTCTTCTAGACTCAACAACGGCCAAACTACACGATCAATCAAGGGGCTCCTAGGGTCGGTCGAGGCTCGATACCAACTTGTCACGCCTAATATGCGACCCTATCCAAAGGAACTCGACGGTCCCACCAAGGATAGACCCGCATATTGAAACGCTTTTGCAAGGTGGATATCATTACATCAACATTACATAATAGATGGGGATACATACATCGGCACAAATGCCACAAGAATACATCAACATCATATACAAGATCAACATCCGACTACGGATGAAACATAAACAGAAACTCAAACAATATCCACCTGCTAGCCCAGGTTGCCGACCGAACCTATCCCCGATCAAGAAGAAGCGTAAGAAGAACTCCAACAAGCAAACATCGCCTCACGCCATGATCATCGCACAACCTGTACCTGCAACTGGTGGTGTAGTAATCTGTGAGCCACGAGGACTCAAAGAATCCCATTACCATGGGTATCAAGACTAGCAAAGCTTAATGGGAAAGGAAGGGGTAAAGTGGTGAGGTTGCAGCAGCGGCTAAGCATATATGGTGGCTAACATACGCAAATGAGAGCGAGAAGAGAAAACAAAGGAACGGTCGTCAACTAGTAATGATCAAGAAGTGATCCTGAACTCCTACTTACGTCAGACATAACCCAGAAACCGTGTTCTCCTCTCGATCAACCCCGAAAAGAGACACTCACGGTTACGCACACGGTTGGTGTATTTTAATAAGATCAACTTCGGTTTTCTACAACCGGACATTAACAAATTCCCATCTGCCACATAACCGCGGGCACGGCTCTCAAAAGTTTATACCCTGCAGGGTGTCCCAACTTGCCCATGATAAGCTCTCGCGATCAACGAAGAATAGACCTTCTCCCGGGAAGAACCGACCAGTCTCGAATCCGGCTACAAGACATTTCGACAGAATAAAACAAGACCAGCAAAGCCGCCGGATGTGCCGACAAATCCTGATAGGAGCTGCACATATCTCGGTCTCGTGGCACACCGGATGAGCCAGACGTCGGGTTGGCATAAACCCTGATTGCCTGTGGGCGCCGGACATCGCTTCGGTTTGGACCAGCACTCGAAGGAGAACTGGCCCGGGGCTAAAATAAAGATGACCCTCGGCCCGAAACCCAAGGAAAAAGGGCATAGGTGAGGAAAATGGTAAAACCAATGTTGGGCCTTGCTGGAAAAGTCTTATTCAAAGCGAACTGTCAAGGGGGTCCCATAAATCACCCGACCGCGTTAGGGACGCAAAATCCGGGAACATAATACCGATATGACGGAAACTAGGGCGGCAAGAGTGGAACAAAACACCAGGCATAAGGCCGAGCCTTCCACCCTTTACCAAATATATAGATGCATTATTTAAATAAGATATATTGTGATATCCCAACAAGTAAACATGTTCCAACAAGGAACAACATCTCCATGTTCCAACAAGGAACAAACTTCATCTTCACCTGCAACTAACAACGCTATAAGAGGGGCTGAGCAAAGCAGTAACATAGCCAAACAACGGTTTGCTAGGAAGGGTGCTAAAGGTTAGAGGCTGACATGGCAATTTGGGATGGTTTGATAAACAGGTAATAGGTAGCGCAGCATAGCGATAGAACGAAGCAACTAGCATAGCAATGATAGTAGTGAGATCCAGGGTAGCGGTCATCTTGCCTGAAATCCCGCAAGGAAGAAGAACGAGTCCATGAAGAAGACGAACGGATGAAGCCGAACCAAGCGTGAGCGAACGAATCCTCACGATCGCAACAAACGGAACTAACAAGAAGAAGCACACAACATAGTAAACACACCACACATGAACAAGGCATGATGCATAAACAAGCATGATGCATGACAAAGCTACACGAAGCTACTCATGGCAAGAGATGATGCAAACAAGAGCAACACATCAAAGCAAGTTTAAATAAGGCCGGAAACAACATATAACAATTCCGGTAAGTCCTCATATGCAAATTTCGAAATTGGTCCAGATCTGAATAAACCTTATGTTCAAGTTGTTAAACAGCAATTTAAGATGCACCACGATGATCTACACGAAATTCTAGTCAAGTTACGTATAAAGTTCATTAGATTCGGAGCTACGGCCTAGAAGATATGAGCAAAACAAGTTAAAATGGCATTGATGCAAAATTCATACAAACATCAATAAAACACCCCAAAACAAGGATCCAACATGATAATATGAAACTACATGCAAAATCAAGCAAGTTACATATAGATCACACTCAAAACGGAGCAACGGTTCAACACATACACCCTATACAAGTTTAAAGGTCAAGCTGTCCAAAACAGCAACTAGGCATATTGCAAGCATCAAAACAATATGCTACAGCACCTCAATATGAAAACAAAAGGCATGGTCATGATGTACAGGTAAAGCATTACAAAACATGAACACTGAGCTATCTCCAGAAACAACTAGAACATGCTCAAAATGACATGGCAAGATTGCAACTAATAACAGTTTCAGGCATTGGCAGAAATAACATCAGGTTGCAATGTTTAGAGCTACGAAACAACATGTTACAGGAACTTAACATGGCAAACAAAGGCATGGCATGAATCTACTCAAAGCATATAACAAAGGTCCTTTAGTGACCATAAGCCAAAAGGATCAGAAAATATGATTGCACCCATGTCAATATCGAAAGTTTCGTTAACAGATTCAGCAACATGGCATGTCAAAAACTGATAACAAGTAGGCATGTTTACAAGCTCAATGCACTCACTACAGAGCCTTAAATGATAAACTAAGCATACATAAATTAAGAAGACATGGCATAGAAGACATACATGGCAAGAACAATAACATAGCATACATGGATCAACCACAACAACCTAGGCAAAATTGAATAACATGTAAACAATCTGCCAGGAAACATTTTGAAGCAAAAGTAGAGCTATATTGGCTCAAGCTATGGCACTCCATAATTGCAAACAAGGGCATGGATGGATAAAGCAAGACATGTAGAACAAAACGTCCTTACTGAAGTATCTCAAAATATGCATGGATCTCTTGGTAGCATCAAGTTAACATGGCATCAAAATATCAGCAAAACAGGGCTGAAATCAGCAACAACAAGACACCTAGTTTGCATGCTTGTGCTAGTCACCACAGAGATCACAAAAATACATGGCATACACCCCTGGAAAGATGGCATGGCATATTACAAAACACATGTAGAACTCAAGTTCATAGGATGCACACATCAATCATGGCAAAAATGACAAAAGTGCATGTTCTGTTAAGAAACAGAAACTAACATCACATAGAACTCTTCCAACAGCATTTCGGGCATCAAGATGAGCTCAAATGAAAATGATGCAATGAGATGAAATGATCTACTCTTCGAGACGAACATTTTTACATATTACACGCACGAAACGGAGCTACGATGACAGAGATATGATGCAATGAAAATGGAACAAAATTACTGCAGATTAAAGACTTAGATGAATTTATACCCTCTCGAAAAGTCAACGGGACCGAGTCGTGCGGGATGGGCAGATCCGGGACGCGGGCGTGGGCGTTTGGATGAGATCCCGGTGGATCTCATCCCGATCCGGGGCGACGGGTCCGGCGGCTCCGGCGAGGGGTGGCGACCGGAGCAGACGAGGGGCGCGGCTCCGGCGAGCGGTGCGGGGCGCGCAAGGCGGCGGGCGAGGCGATCTCCGCGGGTGAGGCGAAGCTCGGCGAGGGAGGAGGCCGGGCGGCGCGATCCTCGGTGGAGCACATGGGGCGGAGGCGACGGAGATGGCTGGCGCGCACGGCCGGGCGGCGAGGCGCTGCCGGAGGGCGCTGGGCGGCGGCGACCTCGGGCGACGCCGGCGAGGCGAAGCGCGCGGCCGGGGCGGCGGCGGCGGCGAGCGGAGCGGAGGCGGCGGCGGGCCAGCGGGCGGCGGCGGACGGGCCTGCTGGTCCGCGATGGGCCCAGCGGGCCTCGGCGGCGGCGGGCGGCGGAGGCCACGTGGCGACGCTGATTCGCCGGGCGGCGGCGCGACACGTCCGACTCGGGACGGACAAGTCCGGCGGTGGAAGGTGGAAGGAGACTAGGGTTTCGGGGGATTCAACCGCGAATTTTCGGGGGGGGTCTAGTTTTATAGGTAGAGGGAGCTAGGAGAGTCCAAATGAGGTGCGGTTTTCGGCCACGCGATCGTGATCGAACGACCGAGAGCATGAAGGGGAGTTTGGTGGGTTTTGGGCCACTTAGAAAGGGGTGTTGGGCTGCAACAAAAGAGGCTTTTGCGGTTACCCGGTTAACCGTTGGAGTACCAAACGACCTCCAAATGGCACGAAACTTGACAGGCGGTCTACCGGTGCTATACCAAGGCCGCTTGACAAACCTCGGGGCATTCCGAGAACGTTTGACACCCGCACATGAAAAGAGGTAAAAGGGGGCGCCGGGAGACATAGGAGTGCCGGATTGCAAAACGGACAACGGGGAAAATGCTCGGATGCATGAGACGAACACGTATGCAAAATGAAATGCACATGATGACATGATATGAAATGCAGATGATGACATGGCAAAGTGCAACATGCAAGCAAATGACATGGCAATGACAGCGAATAACTGGCGGACACCTGGCGCATCAAATCCGGGGTGTTACAGAAGGTGAAGGAGAGTACCTCGTCCGTCCAAGTGGAAGCTTCTACCTCACGACAAGGTGAACCAAGAGTTGACATGGAAGCATCCACAAGTGGGACACGTCAAGATGAAGAAAACGAGGAACTACACCAAGATGAACCTCATCAACCTCCTTCTCCACCTCGACAAGAGAACGCCAACATCCACAGTGAAGAAGGCCAAGAACAAGAAAAAGATGATGAAGAAGATGTTCCACCCCGACCCAAGCAAAAGCTCTCACGAGTTCGAGCAAGAGTCTCAAGATACCATCCCATCAAATAAATCTTCAATGATATCCAAACCGGGAGAATCACTCGCTCTAAAACTCGTTTGGCTAATTTTTGTGAACATTATTCATTCATCTCTAGCATTGAACCTATGAACGTTGAAGAAGCATTGGAAGATCCGGATTGGATAAATGCCACGCATGAAGAGCTACACAACTTTGAGACAAACCAAGTGGGGACAATGGTCGAGAAGCCCGATGACAACCACAACATCATCGGTACCAAACGGGTATTTCGCAACAAGCAAGACGAAGATGGGCAAGTTGTTCACAACAAAGCATGTCTTGTCGCCCAAGGCTACACTCAAGTCGAAGGTATGGACTATGGTGAGACATATGCCCCCGTCGCTAGACTTGAGTCGATACGCATCTTACTTTCCTATGCTAATCACCATGATATCACCTTGTACCAAATGGACATTAAAAGTGCTTTTCTAAATGGTGAAATTGAGGAGGAAGTTTATGTTAAACAACCTCCCGGCTTTGTCAATCCTAAGAAACCCAACCATGTTTACAAACTTCATGAAGCTCTTTACGGTCTAAAACAAGCTCCTAGAACGTGGTATAAATGCTTGACCAAGTTCCTTATTGAGAAAGGCTTTGAGATTGGAAAGATTGATTCTACTCTTTTTACTAAAAGGGTTAATGGTGAATTATTTGTGTGCCAAATTTATGTTGATGATATCATATTTGGTTCGACTAACCCCCATTTTAGTGAAAAGTTTGGAAAGCTAATGTCGGAAAAGTTCGAGATGTCTATTATGAGTGAACTCAAGTTCTTTCTTGGTTTGCAAATCAAGAAAACTAAGGAAGGCACCTTCATTTTTTCAAATAAAGTACACCAAGGACTTAATCAAGAAGTTCAACATGCAAGAATGCAAAGGTATGAATACACCCATGCCTACTAGTGGACATCTTGACTTGACCAAGGATGGCGAGGCGGTTGACCAAAAAGTTTATCGCTCTATGATTGGTTCATTGTTATATCTATGTGCCTCCCGTCCCAATATTATGATAAGTGTGTGCATGTGTGCACGATATCAAGCGGCCCCCAAAGAATGCCATCTTAAGGCTGTGAAAAGGATAGTGAGATACTTAATTCATACACCAAATTTTGGCATTTGGTATCCTAAGAGGTCCTCTTTTGATCTTGTTGGCTACTCCGACTCGGACTATGCCGGTGACAATGTTGATAGAAAGTACAGTTTGGGTACTTGTCAATTTCTTGGTAAATCTCTTGTGTCTTGGTCCTCCAAAAAACAAAACTCGGTATCCTTATCCACCGCCGAAGCGGAATACATTGCCGCCGGTTCATGTTGTGCTCAATTAGTTTGGATGTCCCAAACTCCTAAAGATTATGGCATATATGTGAAACATGTTCCATTGCTTTGTCACAATGAAAGTGCTATTAAAATTGCTCACAATCCCATGCAACATTCTCGAACTAAGCATATTGAAGTTCGTTATCATTTCATTCGAGATCATGTTGCTAAAGGGGACATTGATCTTAAACATGTTCGTACCGATAAGCAATTGGCGGATATATTCACCAAACTGCTTGATGAGAAAGTATTTTGTTGTTTGAGAGGTGAATTGAACATCATTGATGCCTCAAACTTGGAGTAGAAACTCCATTTGGATACATGCAAGGCATGAGCCTTTGACTAATCCTTGATACTTCTCGTATGACGATGATCATATGTCTTGGATATACTTGTACCCTTGCATGCTATCTAACCCTTGTAGGTACTTGGATGAATCTAAGTCTATGAGATTGCAAATCACTCACATGTTGAGCAATCGCTACATCACCAAGTCACTACAATATGGTGGTTGAAGTCAAGGAAGCATGAAATCCTTCAACATATCCTTTGACAATTTCTCTATATCAAATTTCATTTGGTATCAAATTTCATGATTGTCATTTTGTATACACAAGTGCTCTTCCTTGCGATACTAACCAATGTAGGGAGATGAACTCAAACTACAAGTGGTGCTCCCAACTCTTGATGAGCTACATCAACCTTGAGCATCCTACACAAGTTCAACTACATGATCAAGTTCAACACCACCACCCAAGGTATGTTATTCCATCTTAGAGAAGCTTTACCCCAAGTCATGGGTCAAAGCAGCTCAACAAGATGTGAATACATAAAAATGCTTAAATGAAAAATGGTAACCCCATTTTGAGCTTAACCGATGAGTATGACCTACGATCAAGTGTTCTCACTTGACTCCTCAGTCAATATACTCTAACATAGGTGACTTTGTTGCCGACCAATTCTAGATGAAGTTCTCTAGTGTTTTGATGTGTTCTTGCATTTGTTTCTTGCATACTTGTTCCCTTTATTTATTCAAAAAATAAACTTCATCCAGATCTCTTTATTTTCTCTTTTATGTTCTACATTCTTTGCATCCAATTCATTGCAGTAAATTCCTTGCAAATCTTTGTGAGATCTTATTTTCCTAGTGAGCTGAGGTGACAAATGTTCTCTCTGTGTTGAACTCGGACACACAAGATTGCCTCTTTCGGTCAAACCGAACCATTTCGGTGACACCGAAGGAAACAAATCGGTGTAACCGATTTCAACGCTGAGAAGACACTTTGTCATTTGCATCTGACATATTTGTTCCAGCTCCACTCAATGATTCTTGTCCTCTACCTGCATCACATTCTATATGCTTTTTTGTTTTGTGACTCAAGGACCAAACCTATTTGGACTCACACTCTAGAAGATCCCTCTTGGAAATTGATGTAAAAGGGGGAGAGAGAGAGATCACATCAAAGCTTAATCACTTCAAAGGGGGAGAGTTCTTAATCACATCCAAGAGAGAGAGCCCCAGATGCTTGGTATTTAAGAGGAGAGAAGTCACATGTCTTTAAGAGGGGAAAGACATGTTAGTTTGTGTTATGATTATTGTGCTCTGATTTGTTTTGCTATCATTTTATTTTCCCTATATTCTCCCATTATCCAATATAATATTCAGGGGGAGAAACACTTCTTAGGGAAGGCAATCTTTGAATTCATCGCATATCTTTACCTTTTGGGGACATGTCTATATCCAATAGAGTACCTAGTACTCACTCTCTACATGTCATCCCAATCTTGGTACTCTTGTGGTTTGCTGTTCTTGCTCTGTTTAGTTGATGTTTCTGTGTTATCTAACCTTGTTTACTCAGGTTCATTTCTTCCAAAGCTAGCTCAAGACCACAAGGTAAGTATATGCATCACACTAATGTGCATGATGATCTCTTGCTGATGTACATATTGTTTTCAAGAAGGACTCATGAACATGAAGGTACACTTCCTTTATCCACATCATTTGCTCTGATCCATATAGCCAAGATACATGTAACACATTGCTTGCTCTGTCATGTTTATGCATTCACATGCACTTATATTCTATATTTATATGTTTGCATACATGTAGGGGGAGCCTATGTATGTTACATGTCCTTCCAAATCTTTACTTGCTATTCTTTATATCTTTGTCTAAAGCTTTGATGTATGTTGTCATAAATTACCAAAAAGGGGAGATTGAAAGCACAAGTGCTCCCTGGGTGATTTTGGTAATTAATGTTAACATATCTCTTGTTGGACTAATACTTTTATCTAGTATATTTCAGATGAGTTCAACAGTGGAGTGGCGTGGACAAGACGATGTGGAACCCCTTCAAGATGCTAAGGACAGAATATTGGCAAAAGCTCAAAAGCTCAATAATCTACATTTTCATTTTAGTGATCCAAGATCACATTGAGTCCATAGGAAATCCAATACTATTAAAAGGGGATGAGGTGTTGCTTAATGGCTTGCTTGCTCAAAGTGCCTAGTGATATACTCCAAAGCCCTCAACTACTGTCTCATATCCACATATGTCCCAAACCAAAGGTCAAACTCGGCCCCACCAATTTGATCTACCCGGCGCCACCGTATTCACTTGACATAGACACTGCCAGAAACCCTAATCAGTTCGGTCTCACCGATGGGATATCGGTCTCACCGAGATAGGCTTGCAAACTCTGTGGTGCCTTCTGCATTAACTTTGGTCTCACCGAGATGTGCAATCAGTCCCACCGAGTTTGCCTGACCAACTCTCTGTTTAGCTTATTACAAAAATCGGTCCCACCGAGTTTGTGTAATCGTTCAAACCGAGTTGAGGTTTTACCCTAACCCTAGCACATCAGTCCCACCGAGTTGATCATATCGGTCCCAACAAAAATCCAAACGTTGACATTTGAACTAAATCGGTCCGACTGAGTTTCATGATCCGGTCCCACGGAGTTTGGTAAATCATGTGTAACGGCTAGATTTTGTGTGGAGGCTATATATACCCCTCCACCCACTCTTCATTCGTGGAGAGAGCATCAGAACATGCCTACACTTCCAACATACATTTTCTGAGAGAGAACCACCTACTCATGTGTTGAGACCAAGATATTCCATTCCAACCACAAGAATCTTGATCTCTAGCCTTCCCCAAGTTGCTTTCCACTCATATCGTCTTTCCACCAAATCCAAATCTATGACAGAGAGTTGAGTGTTGGGGAGACTATGATTTGAAGCACAAGAGCAAGGAGTTCATCAGCAACACACCATTTATTACCTTTTGGACAGTGGTGTCTCCTAGATTGGTTAGGTGTCACTTGGGAGCCTCCGTCAAGATTGTGGAGTTGAACCAAGGAGTTTGTACGGGCAAGGAGATCACCTACTTCCTGAAGATCTACCCTAGTGAGGCAAGTCCTTCGTGGGCGATGTCCATGGTGGGATAGACAAGGTTGCTTCTTCATGGACCCTTCGTGGGTGGAGCCCTCCGTGGACTCGCGCAACCGTTACCCTTCGTGGGTTGAAGTCTCCATCAATGTGGATGTACGATGGCACCACCTATCGGAACAACGCCAAAAATATCGGTGTCTCCAATTGTGTTTCCATACTCCAATCCCATCCCTTTACATTCTTGCAACTTGGATGCTTTACTTTCCGCTGCTCATATACTCTTGCCATGCTTTCTTGAAGTGTATTGTGAATGTTCAAACTTGTGCTAAAACTCCACGTTAACTTGAAGAAATTTAGAAACTGCTACTTTTCTTTGTTAAGAGTCTATTCACCCCCCCTCTAGACACCTCTTCTCGATCCTTTCAGCGGGCTATCCTGCCGGTACCCTCTATTTTGTTGCCGGGGAATTAAGCCTACCGGGCACAAATTGTGATGAGGGACCAGCCCCCCGCCAACCTTTTTTCATCAAAGGGCACTGCGACCATCCTGATTGAAGCAACGTTCGCGTCAAGGGATGGGAGCACCTAAGTTTCAAAAAGTGGCGAGGTTCTCTTATGCACAAGTCTTTGCTTACATAACACGTATCGACAAGAGATATAACTTATATGTTTGGCTTGCCGGAGATCGCAGTGTTGGTTCATCTTTCCAGCTTCCCTTAGAGGCCAAGTTCTTGGTAGGAACCTGCAGTTTTATGCAGATGGAAATGATGGTAGATGCGGTCTTATCATCATGAACATGCGATGCTCATGAGATGCTTATGCATGCATGCAACTTGTCGGGGGCTGTCGGTGTCAAAACCGACGGATCTCGGGTAGGTGGTCCTGAACTGTGTGTCTAAGGTCGATGGTAACAAGAGACAGGGGACACGATGTTTACCCAGGTTCGGGCCCTCTCTATGGAGGTAATACCCTACTTATTGCTTGATTGATCTTGATGAATATGAGTATTACAAGAGTTGATCTACCACGAGATCGTAATGGCTAAAACCCTAGAAGTCTAGCCTGTATGATTATGATTGCCTCTACGGACTAAACCCTCTGGTTTATATAGACACCAGAGGGGACTAGGGTTGTACAAAGTCGGTTACAGAGAAAGGAATCTTCATATCCGAACACCAAGCTTGCCATCCACGCCAAGGTGAGTCCCATCCGGACATGGGAAAGAGTCTTCTGTCTTGTATCTTCACGGTCCATCAGTCCGGCCCATGTCCAACAGGTCGGACGCCCGAGGACCCCTTAATCAAGGACTCCCTTAGTAGCCCCTGAACCAGGCTTCAATGGCGAGGTGTCCGGCGCGCAGATTCTCTTCGGCATTGCAAGGCGGGTTCCTCCTCCGATCACTTCAAAGCACCTGACATAGAGAGCTGTATTCGGCCTTCCATTTAATGTCGCACCCATCGGCTTCTGTTCGTCCACACCTTTTCCTTCCATGTGTCAAGCGAATACGAGAGGTCGGGGTATTTTTTGCACACAACCCCCCATCCACACAAGAAAGGCCTCTATTTAAGGGGATTAGATATCAGATCCATTCCACACCAAGTGGAAAATCCTTAGAGTCTTCCCAGAGCAAACCATTCAACATGACTGGCATCCCCAGTTCTTCCTCCCGCCCTCTTGGCTCCGAAAAAGGCGATTGAGAGAGATGTTCGGTATCCCACGAGCAGTTGATTAAGCTCCAAACACAGGGATTCCTTCCCCCCACGGATCTGGTCCCTGTCCTAGCAGGATTGACCTCCTTCACAAAGGAAGCTCTGGCGGAAAATTTCCCCAATCTAACTAGGGGGGAACGGGTATGCTTCGTATCCTACTTGTTGAGAGGCATCGGGTTTCCAATCCACCCTTTCCTCCGAGGACTCCTGGAGTATTATGGCCTCCAACTGCACAACCTTACGCCGGCCTCTGTCCTGCACATCCCGGGTTTTGTTGCCCTTTACGAGCTTTTCCTGGGCTGTGAAGCCCACTTTGAGTTGTGGAGGAAGCTATTCTGCCTCTTCCCTTGCAACCAAAAGGGGTCGATATTCGAGGTGGGCGGCGCTGAAGTATGGCGCATAGCCGGGACCGGATACCTGTCCGGCACACCGAAGAAGGCGCCCGAAGAATGGCCCTCGGAATGGTTCTATATTGAGGACGTTGCTCTCTTTGACCCAGTTCGAATGGGTCTTCCCGAATTTTCAAATGCTCCGTTGAAGAAACGCCACAGCTGGCGCCCTCGGAGCCTCGAGGAGGAAGATAGTGCAGAAGTCCGTCAATTGATGAGCATGATAAGGACACTTGCCCAGTCCGGACTATCAATAGTCGAGGTAATGGCGACTTCCATAGTGCGGGGGGTTCAGCCACTCCAATACAAAGGGCTTCCCATGTGGCACTATAATTGGGAAGATGACGCCTCCCGCTGCGGTCGGAAGGGTCCGGACACCCCCGCCGCTTTGGCCAAAATATTGGCCGAACTGTACAAAGGGGAGAAAGAGGAGTTCACTCATATTAAACTTCGAGATGGATTTTCCATGTACAATCCTCCTAGCTGGGTGAGTTCTAATCCCACCACTTTACTCAATGCCCTCCCTGAGTCACTTATAATGGGCATCAACCCATCCATTTGTAATAGGAATGGCGGAAGGTTACCAAGGGGATCCATAGCCCCGTCCCACAGCTAAAGGATCACAACCGGGACCTTGACCCCGGATTCGAAGAGGATCCGAATATATTTGTGGAGCTTGAGGTTGGAGTATTCTACCAGGCGAGCTCTAATGGCACTGAAGTGGCCATCATCGCCGACTATCCCGGCCTCCTCCCTGCCTCGCATGTAAGTAATCAAGAGACACCTTTTTTGAAAGAACTTCCTCATTACACCTCACCCACCACATTATTTTGTGCTCTAATGGGAAGGCGCACGATGCCTCAACATGCACCAGAGGCCTCTCCTAAGAGAGCGGCGCCCACGCCGAGCAAATCTTCGAAGAGGAAGGCGAATGACAGAACGGCAGAGCCTTCATCAAAGAGGTATGGTTTTTTAATCATGCCCCCTGGCAGTCACATCAAACTGTGACACCATCTGCTGTGTATTATCAGTAAAAGCATTCGCCCGACTATGTCCGGGGATCCTGCCGACCGCGCCTCCACAAGTCAGGTTCCAGACTCTGCCTTAAAGGCAAGGACTGATATGAGAGTGACGCCAGATTGTCCTTCTGTAGAGGATTCGGATGATGTATCCGTCACAAACTCTGAAGTGGAAAGCGCTATGAATCATCGGTGCCGGCGGGCCGCTCTTCACGACCCCGGCTTTACAAAAGAGGCATTCAACGCTTTCAGCTTGGCTGATGCATACATCCGAGCTGCTCGAGACGGGCTTACCAGAGCCACAGACCAGCATTTGAAAGATATGCGGGTAAGTACACATTTGTACAAATCTGATAATTATATACCAGTAGCCCCCGAGACTTGAAGTAGTTGATACAACTAATTTAAGGATCATTGTATAACCAAGTGCTCACAGAGAAGAACAACTTGTTGTCTCAAGAGCAAGAAAAATGTCGGACCCAGTTGGCTGCTGCTACCGCCGAACTGGAGAAATCCATGGAGGCATCGCCTGGTAGTGTTCCCCTCCATCCAGAAAATATAATCATGTACCAGCAATATTAGTACTTTTTTTATTTCCCATGGCCGGATCATTGGATCAATCAAGGACGCCTACGAAAGTCGCAAGCGGTGAACAGGAGGCGAAGGCAACTAGTCAGAAGCGCGTGTCTTGACACAAAGTTAGGGATGAGAAAAATAAGCTGCAGGATTCCAACACCCTGCTAGGAGAGGAACTAAAAGACGTGCGAGCCTAGCTGGATGACTCCGTGAAGGAGAATAAGAGACTACGAGGCGGCATATTCAGTATGCTTTTCGAACTTGCCTCCCTATAATTCGGCGAGGGCAGGAACTAACAGATTTATGTCTGCAAGTATGCTGACTGGCCGTCCCAAAGAGGAAATGTCCGGATCTCAAGGCGACCTGCTACAAGAGCATTCCCAAATGCACGAGTGAGTTCGGCAAGCAATGCGGAGTGTTGCCAAGGCGTTGTGGCCATCCGCCTCCCCTTCAGGAAGTATGGCGGAGCTCGTGGAGCTATTCAAAAGATCCCGGCGGCGTATTCGATTATTGAAGATATCAGCCTACCGAGAAGGTGCGCGAGAGGCCTGGGCCATAGTGAAGACACGGTACACCAAGCTTGATCCAAATCATATGGCCCGGGTCGGCCTAAAGGGTCAGCTAGAAAAGAAATTCCAGTTAGTTTAGTATATGACCAAGTAAAGGTAGCCGCCAAATATTCCCAACAGGATTGTAAGCTAGACAGCCTTTTTGACGGTATAGAGGAAGAAGTTTTTTAGTCCAAGTGACTATGTACTTCAATTGACATAATTGCCCCTAGACGGATTCTAAAACGATTGTCTTGGCAGACCTTTTCGCTTCAACCTCTGGACCCGAAGGTGCGGAGTGTTTCCGAATACCAAAGCGGCAATACAAACCGGGGTATGCGTGGAAACCAGGCATAGGGATCATAGTTGCTTGAACGGACAAGTCGTATCCGGCTAGCTATGTTATATTACATTGCAATTGTAAGAAACATCTTCTAGAGAGAATAGTTCCGTTAAGGGTTCCTTTCCCTAGGTGGACATGCGTTAGTGTGTGATACGTCTCCGTCGTATCTATAATTTTTGATTGTTCCATGCCAATATTATTCAACTTCCATATAATTTTGGCAACTTTTTATACTATTTCTGGGGACTAACATATTGACCCAGTGCCCAGTGCCAATTCCTGTTTGTTGCATGTTTTTGTTTCGCGGAATATCCATATCAAATGGAGTCCAAACGGGATAAAAACGGACGGAGCTTATTTTTGTATATTTGGAAAATTTGGGAGGAAGAATCAACGCGAAACGGTGTCCGAGGTGGGCCCAAGGCAGGGGGCGCGCCCCACCCCCTGGGCAGGTGCGCCCTGGACCCTCGTGGGCACCTTGTAAGGCGGTTGACGCTCTTGTTTTGCCGAAAGAAAGCTAATTTTATGAGAAAAATCTAGGCGAAAGATTCAACCCAATCGGAGTTATGGATCTCCGGATATAAAAGAAACGGTGAAAGGGCAGCAGATCAGAACAAAGAAACAGAGAGAGACAGATCCAATCTCGGAGGGGCTCTCGTCCCTCCCAAGACATGGAGACCATGGACCAGAGGGGAAACCCTTCTCCCATCTAGGGAGAAGGTCAAGAAAGAAGAAGGAGGAGGGGGGCTCTCCGGAACGCCGCCAGGAGCCATCATCATCACCGCGATCTACACCAACACCTCCGCCATCTTCACCAACATCTCCATCACCTTCCCCCCTCTATCTACACCGGTCCACTCTCCCGCAATCCGTTGTACCCTCTACTTGAACATGGTGCTTTATGCTTCATATTATTATCCAATGATGTGTTGCCATCCTATGATGTCTGAGTAGATTTTCGTTGACCTATCGGTGGTTGATGAATTGCTATGATTGATTTAATTTGCTTGTGGTTATGTTGTTGTCCTTTGGTGCCCATCATATGAGCGCACGCGTCGATCACACCATAAGGTTAGTTGTATGCTGATAGGACTTTGTATTGGAGGGCAAGGGTGACAGAAGCTTCAGTCTAGCATAGAAATTGATGCATACGGGATTGAAGGGGGACCAATATATCTTCGTGCTATGGTTGGGTTTTACCTTAATGAACGTTAGTAGTTGCGGATGCTTGCTAATAGTTCCAATCATAAGTGCTAGAATTCCAAGTCATGGATGACATGCTAGAGGTGGCTTCTCCCACATAATACTTGCTATCGGTCTAGTAAAGTAGTCAATTGCTTAGGACAATTTCGCAACTCCTACCACCACTTTTCCACACTCTCTATATTTACTTTATTGTGTCCTTATCTAAACAGCCCCTAGTTTTTATTCTCGCGCTCTTTTTTATCTTGCAAACCTATCCAGAAACACCTACAAAGTACTTCTAGTTTCATACTTGTTCTAGGTAAAGTGAACGTCAAGCGTGCGTAGAGTTGTATCGGTGGTCGATAGAACTTGAGGGAATATTTGTTCTACCTTTAGCTCCTCGTTGGGTTCGACACTCTTACTTATTGAAAGAGGCTACAATTGATCCCCTATACTTGTGGGTTATCAAGACCTTTTTCTGGCGCCGTTGCCGGGGAGCAATAGTGTGGGGTGAATATTCTCGTGTGTGCTTGTTTGCTTTATCACTAAGTAATTTTTGTTTGCTGTTCTTAGTTGTTCTCTATCTTTAGTTATGGATATGGAACTCGAAATACCAAAAAAATTAGGTGTACTTGCTACTCATGGAGATGAGGAACCTCCTAAAACACTCGATGCTTGTTATGTGACAAATATTATGTACTACTTTGATAATCCAGAGAAAACCCCATTCAATTTAGTAATGGGAGACATGTTGGATCAACGTGAATACTTTAGGGATTATCGCTTGACTCAAAAAGGGAAACTATTATGGGATCAAATTTATATGTTGAAGTGGTATGCTCGGCAAGTATGCTTGAGTTATGATTATACTTGTTGCTCTAGGATGAAGGATCCACACCTTCCCTTTTCATGCAAATCTAATGATAATGAAACCTTGGCTTCTTATGCTAGAGGTATATATGATTACTATGATGTGGAACAAATAGAAGAATTTGTTGCTTTTAAGGGTGCTTATGAAATTGAATGTTTGTTTGAAAAGTATGAAGCTTTTGATGATGATGTTTATAGGCCTGAAAATTTTGCTATATTGCAATATTGCTATGATAATTATGAATATAATTCCTATATTAATGCGCTTATTGAGAAAGTCTCCGCTGTCCAAAAAGAGATTAATATTTTGCAGGAATCTATGGAAGAAGAAATTGATGAAACTGTGAGCTCATTGGATGAAAAAGATGAGGAGGAGAGCGAAGAACAAAAGGAGGAAGAGTGGATTGATCACCCGTGCCCACCTTCTAATGAGAGTAACTCTTCAACTCATACATTGTTTAATTCCCCTTCGTGCTTACCGAAGGATGTTTTGCTATGATGACTGTTATGATCCCTTTGATTCTTTTGAAATATCCCTTTTTGATGATGCTTGCTATGCTTGTGGCCAAGATGCCAATATAAATTATGCTTATGGAGATGAACTTGTTATAGGTCCTTATGAAAAACATGAAATTGTTACTATTGCACCCACACATGATAGTCCTATTATCTTTTTGAATTCTCCCAGCTACACTATATCGGAGAAGTTTGCACTTATTAAGGATTATATTGATGGGTTGCCTTTTGCCATTGCACATGATGATTTTGATAGATATAATATGCATGTGCTTGCTTCTCCTACTTGCAATTATTATGAGAAAGGAAATATATCTCCACCTCTCTATGTTTCCAATATGATAAAATTGCAAGAAACTGTTTATACTATGCATTGGCCTTTACTAGTTGTGCATGAATTATTCTTTTATGACATGCCGATGCATAGGAAGAGAGTTAGACTTCATCATTGCTTGATATATGTTGCTTTTTGCTCACTACTAAATTCCAAATCATTGTTAATTAAAATTGGCTTTGATATACCTTGGGATCCGGGTGGATTCACTACTAGAGCACTTTATGCCTAGCTTAATGGCTTTAAAGAAAGCGCTGCCAGGGAGACAACCCGGAAGTTTTAGAGAGTCATTTATTTCTGTTGAGTGCTTTCATATAGTTTAAAAACAAAAAAAATAAAGAGGGGAACCCAAAACCTTTTCAAAAAGGAAAGTGAAAGTGAGAGAGGCAAGCATTGTTGAAGTGGGAGAGCTCCTTGAACTTTTTTCATGCTCACGAAAACTTTGTGAATCTTGATTACAGAAACTTTTCATCAAAAATAATTATCCCATTGTACAATTCCATTGTATTATAAAAATAATGTGCCAAGGTTTGCCTTTAGGATGGTTACAATGCTTGTTGGTTTGTGCGGTGCAGGACAGAAACTTTGGCTGTAGTGCGCGATTTTTAAATTTTTTACTGGAACGTCAAATGGTTCTGATTCTTTTTGCACTGTCTTTCTGTACAAATTGTTTATTTTTCCAAATTTTGGCATAAATTTTCAAGTATCATAAGTATGGTGAATGTTCAGATTATTACAGACTGTTCTGTTTTAGACAATTCTGTTTTTGATGCATAGTTTGCTTGTTTTGATGAAACTAACGATTTATATCAGTGGATTAAGCCATGAAAAAGTTATACTCAGTAGACATAATGCAAAAACAAAATATGAATTGGTTTGCAACAGTACTTAGAGTAGTGATTTGCTTTATTATACTAACGGATCTTACGAGTTTTCTGTTGAAGTTTTGTGTGGATGAAGTGTTCGATGATTGAGAAGGTCTCGATGTGAGAAGAAGGAAGAGAGGAGAGAGCTCAAGCTTGGGGATGCCCAAGGCATCCCAAGTAAATATTCAAGGAGACTCAAGCGTCTAAGCTTGGGGATGCCCCGTAAGGCATCCCCTCTTTCTTCAACAAGTATCGGTATGTTTTTGGATTCGTTTCGTTCATGCGATATGTGCAATCTTGGAGCGTCTTTTGCATTTAGTTTTCATTTTTTCTTTTATGCACCATGCTGGTATGAGATGGTACTTGGTTGATTTATAGAATGCTCTTTGCACTTCACTGAGTATGGCTTTATAGAATGCTTCATGTGCTTCACTTATATCATTTGAAGTTTGGATTGTCTGTTTCTCTTCACTTAGACAACCGCCATTTGTAGAATGCTCTTTTGCTTGACTTATATTTGTTAGAGCATGGGCATATCTTTTGTAGAAAGAATTAAACTCTCTTGATTCACTTATATCTATTTAGAGAGATGACAGGAACTGGTCCTTCACATGGTTAGTCATAAAATCCTACATAAAACTTGTAGATCACTGAATATGATATGTTTGATTCCTTGCAATAGTTTTGCGATATAAAGGTGGTGATATTAGAGTCGTGCTAGTTGAGTAATTGCGATATTGAGGAATACTTGTGTTGAGGTTTGCAAGTCCTGTAGCATGCACGTATGGTGAACCGTTATGTAACAAAGTCGGAGCATGAGGTGTTCTTTCATTGCTTTCCATATGAGTGGCGGTCGGGGATGAGCGATGGTATTTTCCTACCAATCTATCCCCCTAGGGGCATGCGTAGTAGTACTTTGCTTCGAGGGCTAATAAACTTTTGCAATAAGTATATGAGTTCTTTATGACTAATGTGAGTCCATGGATTATACGCACTCTCACCCTTCCATCATTGCTAGCCTCTTGATGCCGTGCATTGCCCTTTCTCACCTTGAGAATTGGTGCAAACTTCGCGGTGCATCAAACCCGTGATACGATCGCTCTATCACACATAAACCTCCTTATATCTTCCTCAAAACAGCCACCATACCTACCTATCATGGCATTTCCATAGTATTCCGAGATATATTGCCATACAACTTCCATCATCATCATATACATGACTTGAGCATTTATTGTCATATTGCTTTGCATGATCGTAAGATAGCTAGCATGATGTTTTCATGGCTTGTCCGTATTTGATGTCATTGTTACACTAGATCATTGCACATCCCGGTACACCGCCGGAGGCATTCATATAGAGTCATATCTTTGTTCTACTATCGAGTTGTAATATTGAGTTGTAAGTAAATAAAAGTGTGATGATCATCATTATTAGAGCATTGCCCCAGTGAGGAAAGGATGATGGAGACTATGATTCCCCCACAAGTCGGGATGAGACTCCGGACTTCAAAAATAAATAATAGAGGCCAAAGAAGCCCAAATAAAAAAACAGGCCAAAGAAGCCCACCAAAAAAAAGAAAAAAAGAAAAAAAAGTGAGAGAAAAAGAGAGAAGGGGCAATGTTACTATCCTTTTACCACACTTGTGCTTCAAAGTAGCACCATGTTCTTCATATAGATAGTCTCTTGAGTTATCACTTTCATATAGTAGTGGGAATTTTCATTATAGAACTTGGATTGTATATTTCAACGATGGGCTTCCTCAAATGCCCTAGGTCTTCATGAGCAAGCAAGTTGGATGCACACCCACTTAGTTTCAGTTTGAGATTTCATATACTTATAGCTCTTAGTGCATCTGTTGCATGGCAATCGCTACTCCTCACATTGACATCAACGTATGGGCATCTCCATAGCCCGTTGATCAGCCGCGTCGATGTGAGACTTTCTCGTTTTGTGTCTTCTCCACATAACCCCCATCATATTATTCTATTCCATCCATAGTGCTATGTCCATGGCTCACGCTCATGTATTGCATGAGGGTTGAAAAGGCTGAAGCGCGTTAAAAAGTATGAACCAATTGCTCGGCTCGTCATCGGGGTTGTGCATGATTTGAATGCTTTGTGTGGTGAAGATGGAGCATAGCCAGACTATATGATTTTGTAGGGATGAGCTTTCTTTTGATATGTTATTTCGATAAGACATAATTGCTTGGTTGGTATGCTTGAAGTATTATTGTTTTTATGTCAAAAGATAGACTATTGCTTTGAATCACTCGTATCTTAATATTCATGCCATGATTAGATACATGATCAAGATTATGTTAGGTAGCATTCCACATCAAAAATTATCTTTTTATCATTTACCTACTCGAGGACGAGCAGGAATTAAGCTTGGGGATGCTGATATGTCTTCGTCGTATCTATAATTTTTGATTGTTCCATGCCAATATTATTCAACTTCCATATACTTTTGGCAACTTTTTATACTATTTTTGGGGACTAACTTATTGATCTAGTGCCCAGTGCCAGTTCCTGTTTGTTGCATGTTTTTATTTCACAGAATATCCATATCAAACGGAGTCCAAATGCGATAAAAATGGACGGAGCTTATTTTTGGAATATTTGGAAAATCTGGAAGGAAGATTCAACGTGAAACGGTGTCCAAGGTGGGCACGAGGCAGGGGGCGCGCCCCACCCCCCTGGGCAGGCGCGCCCTGGACCCTCGTGGGCACCCGGTAAGGCGGTTGACGCTCTTATTTTGCCGCAAGAAAGCTAATTTTATGAGAAAAATCTGGGCGAAAGATTCAACCCAATCGGAGTTACGGATCTTCGGATATAAAAGAAACGGTGAAAGGGCAGCGGATCAGAATGAAGAAACGGAGAGAGACAGAGAGACAGATCCAATCTCGGAGGGGCTCTCGCCCCTCCCAAGCCATGGAGACCATGGACTAGAGGGGAAACCCTTCTCCCATCTAGAGAGAAGGTCAAGGAAGAAGAAGGAGGAGGGGGGCTCTCTCCCCCTCGCTTCCGGTGGCGCCGGAACGCTGCTAGGGGCCATCATCATCACCGCGATCTACACCAACACCTCCGCCATCTTCACCAACATCTCCATCACCTTCCCCCCTCTATCTACAACGGTCCACTCGCCCGCAACCCGCTGTACCCTCTACTTGAACATGGTGCTTTATGCTTCATATTATTATCCAATGATGTGTTGCCATCCTATGATGTCTGAGTAGATTTCGTTGTCCTGTCGGTGGTTGATGAATTGCTATGATTGATTTAATTTGCTTGTGGTTATGTTGCTGTCCTTTGGTGCCCATCATATGAGCGCGCGTGTGGATCTCACCATAGGGTTAGTTGTATGTTGATAGGACTTTGTATTGGAGGGCGAGGGTGACAGAAGCTTCAGCCTAGCATAGAAATTGATGCATACGGGATTGAAGGGGGACCAATATATCTTAATGCTATGGTTGGGTTTTACCTTAATGAACGTTAGTAGTTGCGGATGCTTGCTAATAGTTCCAATCATAAATGCATAGAATTCCAAGTCAGGGATGACATGCTAGTAGTGGCCTCTCCCACATAATACTTGCTATCGGTCTAGTGAAGTAGTCAATTGCTTAGGACAATTTTGCAACTCCTACCACCACTTCTCCAGGCTCGCTATATTTACTTTATTGTGTCCTTATCTAAACAGCCCCTAGTTTTTATTCTCGCGCTCTTTTTTATCTTGCAAACCTATCCAAAAACACCTACAAAGTACTTCTAGTTGCATACTTGTTCTAGGTAAAGCGAACGTCAAGTGTGCATAGAGTTGTATCGGTGGTCGACATAACTTGATGGAATATTTTTTCTACCTTTAGCTCCTCGTTGGGTTCGACACTCTTACTTATCGAAAGAGGCTACAATTGATCCCCTATACTTGTGGGTTATCAGTGTGCATGCTCGAACTGTGATTGAAAAAATCGCAGTGTACGTGACGTCTGGGCTTCATAGTGTAATGAGTATAGCACATCTTTAGTCCGCTGACCGAATATTCCCTTAAGAATGCTAGCTTTCGGCTTCACCCATTCTGAGGTACACGTCTGGATGACTCGGCAGTAACAATCGCAGAGGTGCTCCCTTTATGCCCTAGCCGAACAAACAGGAATGTAGGGCATAAGCACAAGAGCCAGACAACCCAGCTTGGGTAAAAATTAAGTCATAACGATGCATATAATGGCGAAGAAAAGGTACACATGAGAAAAAGACACATGTGTGGCGAGCTTGATGCTTGAAAAATAATAATAATAAGCTTATGTACAAGAAGCCCCCAGGTATTATGGGCGTATATATTTAAGGATGTGTACATCATAGGTGTGTGGTTTAGCCGCACAAGAGCTTAAAGCTAGAAGAAAAATTAAAGAGAGCGAAAAAATAATTGAAACAAAGGGAGAAGAAGACGAACAAAGAGTCCGGCTCTAGGTGTAGAATCTTCGGAGTCTGGCGGCATTCCACGGGTTCGGCTCTAAGCGGTTGTCCGATGCGTCACGCAGGCGGTATGCTCCTCCAGTGAGAACTTCATCTATGATGAAGGGACCCTCCCACTTGGGTTTGAGTTTGTCATTTTTCTTCTCTGGTAAGCGCAGAATGAGTTCGCCAACGTTATAAGTCTTGGCCCGCATTTCTCTGCTTTGATACCTGCGAGCCTGTTGTTGATAAAATGTGGAACGGGTTTTGCAACGTCACGCTCCTCCTCTAGGGCATCTAAGTTGTCCTACTGATCAAGCTCGGCCTCTCTCTCTCTCTCTCTCTCTCTTCATACATGCGCACTTGAGGTTAGTCATGAATAATGTCGTAGGGCAACACAGCCTCTGCACCGTACACCATGAAGAAAGGTGAATAACCGGCAGTGCGATTGGGCGTGGTCCGCATCCCCCAGAGTATGGAGTCGAGCTCCTCAACCCAGATCTTGTCTGATTCTTTCAAAGACCGCACTAGTTTAGGCTTAATGCCGCTCATAATAAGACCATTAGCTCGTTCGACTTAACCGTTTGTTTGTGGATGATAGACGGAGGCGTAATCGAGCTTAATGCCCAAATTAGCAAACCAGGCTTTTACCTCATCGGCTGTAAAATTGGAGCCATTACCGGTGATGATACTGTGTGGGACACCATAACGATGCACAACACCAGATATGAAGTCTATCACTGGTCCAGCTTCAGTCGTTTTAACTGGTTTGGCCTCTATCCACTTGGTGAATTTATCTACCATGACCAGCAGGTATTTTTTCTTGTGGTTTCCTCCTTTAAGGGGTCCGACCATATCAAGCCCCCAGATCGCAAAATGCCAAGTAATGGGGATTGTTTGTAAAGCGGTGGGTGGCATATGGCTTTGGTTGGCGAAAAGCTGGCATCCGACACAACGTTGGACAAGGTCATGTGCGTCTTCTCGGGTCGTCGGCCAATAAAAACATGTACGGAAGGCCTTACTTACAAGGGCCCGAGCCACGACGCGGTGACCACCGAGACCGGCATGAATTTCGGCCAAGATCTGTCGTCCCTCTTCTTCGGAGATGCATCTTTGAAGTACTCCGGTAGCGCTTTTCTTGTAGAGCTCTCCGTCATGGACCTTGTTGGCATTCGAGCGCCGGACAATGCGGCGAGCCTCATTCTGATTCTCAGGGAGCTCTCGCCTGTTAAGGTATGCCAAGAAGGGCTCGGTCCATGGGGTGATTACTACCATTATTTGATGGGCCAATGGTGTTATCTCGGTGGCTGAGCCCCCAATGATATCGGTATTGTGTTCGGAATCTTGGGGTGTCATCAGATCCGGACTAGTATTGCCGCTCTCATCCTGCCACACTACGGACGGCATGAAGATCCATTCCAAAAAGATGTTAGGCGGGACGGGGTCACTCTTGGCGCCCATGCGAGCAAGGATGTCCGCTGCTTGATTGCTTTCTCAAGCCACATGATGAAACTCAAGTCCCTCGAACCGAGCTGATATTTTGAATACGGCGTTACGATAGGCCGCCATCTTCGGATCCTTGGTGTCGAAGTCTCCATTTATTTGGGGTATTGCGAGATCTGAATCCCGGCGCACCTCCAGGCATTATATGCCCATGGAGGTAGCCATCCGAAGACCGTGCAATAAGGCCTCGTATTCGGCTGCATTGTTGGAGTCTATGTATAATATTTGGAGTACGTATTGGACTGGTGTCTCTAGTGGGAGACGTTAAGACGACACGTGCTCCTAAACCGCCCAGCATTTTAGAGCCATCGAAGTACATGAACCAGTTGGAATATGAGCCATACTCTTTAGGGAGTTCGGCCTCTGTCCATTCAGCAACGAAGTCGGCCAATACTTGGGATTTAATGGCCCGGCGTGGTTTGTATGTTATATCGAGTTGAAAGAGCTCAATGACCCACTTAGCAATCCGGCCCGTAGCATCGTGGTTGTTTATTATGTCATTGAGTGGAACCTCGGTAGCCAACGTGATAGCGCACTCTTTGAAGTAGTGACGCAGCTTTCGGGAGGCCATGAAGACCGCATATGCTATCTTTCGGTGCGAGGACAGTGGATACATAGTATACCAGTTTCTGGAGTGGGAATTTGTGTCCGTCCACCTCTCGTTCAACGACGAGCAACGCGCTCACCAGTTAGTGTGTCATGGAGATGTAGAATAACATTGGTTCGCCGACGCTCGGTGCGGCCAGGATTGGGTTATTCGCTAAAAGAGCCTTTATTTCTTCCAATCCAGCCGTTGCCGCATCCGTCCACTCGAAGTGGTCGATGCGTCGGAGAAGGCGATACAGTGGCAATGCTTTTTCTCCTAATCTGGAGATAAAGCGGCTTAAAGCTGCCACATATCCGGCTAGTTTTTGGACCTGTTTAAGGTCTGTTGGTATAGCCAATTGTGACAAAGCCCGGATTTTGGCTGGATTGGCCTCAATTCCTCTATTGGAAACGATGAAGCCCAGCAGTTTTCCGGTGGGAACGCCGAAAACACACTTTTTCCGGATTGAGCTTGATGTCATATGTACGGAGGTTTTCGAATGTGAGACGCAAGTCGTCTATTAGTGACTCGACATGTCTAGTCTTGATGACTACGTCATCCACATACGCCTCAAGTGTCTTGCCGATTTTTTTCTCCAGACATGTTTGAATCATGCGTTGGTAGGTGGCGCCAGCATTTTTGAGTCCAAAGGGCATGGTGTTGAAATAGAAAGTCCCGTATGGGGTAATGAATGCCGTTGCGGCTTGATCGGACACCTTCATCTTGATTTGATGGTATCCGGAGTATGCGTCGAGGAAACACAGTGAGTCGTATCCTGCAGTGGCATCAATAATCTGATCGATGCAAGGGAGGGGGAAGGGATCCTTAGGGCATGCCTCGTTGAGGTCTTTGAAATTGATGCATAGGCACTAGGATTTATCCTTCTTTGGTACCATCACCAGGTTTGCTAGCCAGTCCGGGTGTTTCATTTCTCTGATGAATCCGGCCTCGAGTAACTTGGCTAGCTCCTCCCCCATAGCTTGTCGTTTGGGTTCGGAAAAGCGCCGCAGTATTTGCTTGACCGGTTTATATCCCTTCAATATATTGAGGCTGTGTTCGGCCAACCTGCGTCAGATTCCTGGCATGTCAGAAGGGTGCCAGGAGAATATGTCCCAGTTTTCGCGCAGGAACTGTCATAATGCGGCGTCGACCGTTGGGTCCAGCTGTGCCCCGACGGATGTTGTCTTCTTGGTGTCCGTCGGGTGGACCTGAAATTTGACTATTTCATCTGATGGTTTAAAAGAGGTGGATTTGGGTCGCTTGTCCAGGATTACGTTGTCCCTATCCACCGTGGAGCGTAGTGCGGTTAATTCTTTGGCCGCGAGGGCTTCGGACAGTGCCTAGAGGGCCAGGTATGCAGTTTTGTTTTCGGCGCGGAGTGATATGTCCGGATCACTGGCAAGAGTGATAATGCCATTGGGGATTGATCACAGTGACGTGCTGCTGGTTCCAGAAGAATGTACTCGTCCTCCCTGAGCCGCACTGGCGGTACATGCACGAAGCGAAGATGTGCACGCACGCCACGCACGCACTCATTCCCTCACGCGCTGCGGGTACACGGGCAGGCGCAATTTTGTACCAAGATCCACCCCATGTGATAATTTGACGCATGTAAAGTCCGTCACTTCATTGATGGTCAATTAATACAGTGCATGCAAATTGAGTGGATGTGAGGGTGGAAGAAAGACATTACTACTCCACTGCGCGCATGCGAGTAGTTAAATCATGGGTTGCTAGTAGTACTTCCATTGGTCTCCTTCGTATTTTGTGCCTTTTTTGACAGTGACATAATATTTACGCATCTGAGCAGTGTAGTCTACTTGAAATTTATGTTCCACTAAACTCATCAGGGGCAGTTTCGGGCCTCGAAACCAAAAACCATCAATTAATCTTTACCTTGTTCCCATCGAATTCGGAAGTACTAGTGCTACAATTAAGTGCAAGCCTGCTCACACCTACCAGTACGTACCAAACCTGAACGTGTTCCCACTATGCAGGTTTTAGTACTAGTGCTAGTACTTACGTTATAAAAAGGGGAACTACCTAACTAAAAATTACCCTACCTTCCTCCTCATAAGTCCTCCTTCTTCATCCGTCCTTGCCATGGCCGGTGTGCAGAGCTCTAGGTCGAGAACTACTCATAACAAGGGAGGGGCAACTAAGGCTGAGAAAAAAGGGCTCGCCGCCATGCAGAGACCTCGAAAGATCTCTCACGGGCAGGAGATGGCTCCCCGGAGCGCCCTACACGCGGATGCGAACATGCCGAGTTGGCGGCGCTGGAGTCGGTATCCCTCGACGGCATGCCCGATCAGCTCAATATGCACCTCAATAAGCAGAAGGAGTTCATCCACGGCTTGGTGGAGCTGCTGAAGGAGAGCCTCGACGACATGCCCGCTGAGCTCAATGAGCAGGGGGGATTGACCGCCGGCTTGGTGATGCTGCTGAAGAAGAGCATTGCCTCAGAGAAGAAGGCGACCGGCAAAATCCTGCAACTTCAGGAGGACAAGGCGAAGCTCGGCCACGAGCTCGACCTGCTGAAGGAGGAGAACGCCGGCTGGAAGAAGCTGCATGAGAATAGTAGTTCCTCGATGAAGATGTTGCAGGCCCTCGTCATGGAACAGAAGGAGGAGTTGGTGAAGCTCCGCATCGAGCACCCGGCTGCTGTAAAGGTACGTAATGCGGCCGTGGAACAGATGATGAAGGCTCGCGTCAAGAAATCCTGCATCATGGACACAATGATGAAGATGGCGGAGGAGACGCGCAAGGAGATGGAGGCCGTGGAGGCGATGAAGAAGCAATTACGACTCCGCGGCCAGCAACCCTTCATGTAGTGAGAGCAGCGCCCCAGACTTGTGTGTGCGTCTTCCTTCTTTTTTGGGGTGATAATCCTCCTTCTTATTTTGCTCATGTGTTTCTTATTTTGCTTCGGGTGTTTCGCCGCATGTGTCACCTTCTTTGCGAGGCATGAATAGAACAATGCTAAAAATGAGATGACTAGCAAATTAGATCATTCTTTATTGGCAATAGAACAATGCCTCTTGCTAGTAATAAATAATAAGTGTAGAGAGTAGAGGATATGGCACTGGGTTGCCGCGTTTCGTGCTCCTCCGTCGTACTCCAGTGGAAAACTTGAGTATACTGCACGGTTCTTTGCTCCTCCTCAGGTCGTCGGCACATTTATACGAGCAGTCAAATCACAAGGCCCCGCCTTCCAGCAATAATGAGTCGTCAAATCACAAAGGCCCTCGCCTCTTGTGAAAAGGACCAAGCTAGACTGCCCTGCCCTCTAGCCTTTTAAACAATGTATACATTTGTACAGTAGTTGTATCGATGGATTGCGCCATGGAGCAAAACTAACAAGATGTAATCAAAGAAAAAATGTGGTACATATAGAGAGCGCTCGTCGCCAAATTATGCATATACTATATGACACTACCCACTATGAAGGTACTAGTAACATAGACTAGTAACTAGTCTATGCTACTCTCCACTATGACCAGCAAAAGTCGAGGTGCGGATACCAACAAGAGCCTGGTTGTGTCTATACTTGGACAACTCACCCGACTGCATGCACACCAGGCAAACGAAGCTTGTGTCGTGTTGGTGCCGTGTGCTGCCCGCACATTAACCAAAACCTCGCGCCTCCATATTAGCCTCCGTGTTTTAAACTTCTCAATCCTAAGGCCAAGGAGCAATGTGAAACCTATGATAGAGCCAATCGGATGGTTGAGAACACTACAATTCGTAGCTACAGATGTGTGTGTGAGAGAGGACGAGTGCGTGCGTGCACCTCTTCTCAGAGTATAAGTGTATGTGGGTGGCATCGACCTAGGGAGCAGTGATGGTGCATGCGAGAAGTCCCGAGAGATCGGTGTAATGCATCTAAAAAAGACTAGTCTATAGCTCGCCACGAGGCTATTCCTGTCGAACGCCAAGCGTAAGATATGTATCCGACGGTGCCAGTTTTTGCGCGTACACAGCAATAGAAAAAGAACTAGTACCATGGCATATTCTACACCACGGCCGAGAAAACGTGCCGACGTTATGCCATCCGGGAATAGTGCCGCACTTCGAAACTAGAACCGTCAATAAATTTTGAGCGTGTCTCCTCACATTCCAAATTACTACTACTACCATGCAATATTTAATTGCAAACCTGTTCACCCCGATCACAACCTAAACGGTTTCCCACTTAGGAGCGTACTAGTAGTACTCGGTTATAAATACTACTATGCTAAGATGACTGCACATTCCTCCTCAACTCCTCATCCACAAAAAACAATCAAGTCAATCAAGCCATGGCCAGCGTGAGTTCTGGGTCGAGAGATTTCCACCAGGGAGAGGTGAGCATGGAAGAGGAAGCACGAGAGATGTCCCGCCTCACCGCGAAAGCAGCTCACATGTCCAGCCACGCGAGCACCAACCAAAGACAGAGGTCCCTTGGCGCTGCGAAGCAACGAGGTCCCGCCGCGCCGTTGATGTAGCAGACTGGTCCGGCCACGCCGCGGAAGCAGCAAAGATGTCCCACCGCGCCGCCGAAGCAGCACGGAGGTCCCTCCGCGCCGCGACGGCCTGGGAAAATTTCTCGCGGGCAGGTAAGGACTCTTATAGGCGCATGCGTGCGATGGTCCATATCCAGATGGATCAGATCTCCGGCTGGGCGAGGTTGCAGGACGAGGCTACCGGCGTCATCCGACAACTAGGGGAGGGCAATGCGAAGCTCCGGTGTGAGCGCGACCTACTAAGGGCAAAGATCGCCGGAAGGGTGAAGCAGGCGGAGGAGACCGATGCCTTGTTGCAAAGGACGGGCGTCATCGTCAAGAAACTTATGGACGAGAATGCCATGCTCCGCAATGAGCGCAACAGGCTGGTGGAGGAATATGTGGGTGCTGCCAAGCAGCGTATTAAGGACATGAAACTGATGAAAGAGATCATCGCCCGCCGCGGGAATTAGTCTCCGCGACCTGCATCGCATAAACAAAGTAGAGATCAGTGAGCCAGATTGTTGTATGCGTCTTCCTTCTTCTTTTGGCCTTGTGTATTTCGGGCGTAGCCGCCTGTGGCTTTTTAATTACCTTCCTAATTATGTAAGACAATTATTATCCAGTATCGTCGTCCTTATATATGTTCATCAATCTTTCTATAAGTCACAGTAGATGCTATATAGGTCCGTCGGATCTTACATCAAGATCCGTGCAAAAATTTCTTTTCAGATTTTCTTTTTTCTCTCTTAAATCTCAGTCGAGTGAGACATTGCCACACCATTAAGCAGAGGCTCGGGCGCCATTAATGGAGACCTTGGGAGAGAGGTGGACAGCAGATGGAGGTCAAAGGGCTCTCGATAAGCACGTGCAGGGGTCTGATCGCACGCCTCTCGTACTCAAATAGCTACCCTGCACGACACCTCCTAGCTAATAAAAAAATGGAACCGTGGCGGCACGTAAATGGTAAATAGAACGCCCACTGTTTCAATAATACTTGTGTTTCCGATTGTAACGTGACATCACTTGTTCCAAAATGACTTTGTTGATTGTTAATGTGTGCGCCTTCGCAAATCGGACAGAAAAATTACCACAACATGTTGGTGCCATGTCATGACACCAAGCCAAGTTTCATGATTTTCATGCGTGTATCAGATTTACAGGAATTAAAAAACCAAGTTCCAGCCGAGCCATGACGCACAGATGTTTGAATTTCATTCCCATTTCTGGCGTGGGACCTAGAAATTTACCCGAGGACACACATGTGATTTTCAACCAGCTTTGGTGCACTGGAGCATGTGCTTGTATTTAAAATTTGAATTATGCACACAAAGGTGACACGTTCCCTCTCAGAACTACGAGCCTTCTTGAGAGAAGCTCCGGTTTGCAAAAAGCTTATACCAAAACTTGTTCCTATTCTGCAAATTTTTTTACCACAGCATGGTAGTACCATGACATGACACCATGCCAAGTTTCATGATTTTTAGGCGTGTTTTCGATTTACAAGAATTTTAAAACCAAGCTTCTCAATGTTCTCGGATGAACCACGATGCCCAGATGTTTGAATTTCATTCCCATTTCTTGCATGGGACCTAGAAATTCACCCGAGGACACACATGTGATTTTTCATTCAACTTTGGTGCACGGGAGCATGTCAAGATGGCAATGGGGCCCCGAAACCCGCATCCTCGTGGGGTTTTACCCTATTAGGGGACGGGGATGGGCATCTTTTCATCCCCACGGGGCTGTTGTTGGGCACATTATACAACCCGACATTTTTCATGGGTTTACACCCGTTTCGGTAGTCCCCGAACCCGAAACCCGGCAATACCCGCGAAATTACATTATTTTTTTACCACTGTAGTCATCTTACCCGTGAAATCTTAGAGGCCTTGATGTGTTCACAAGATTGGATAAGAAACAAATATAAAGGTGTGTCTTTCTTTACATATCATCGTAAAGTTTATCATTATCTTGCTGTAATGTTTCATAAGATGTTCATTACTACTTATTTGATTCTCATAGATGCTGACAATGAATAAGGACAAAGCTTTTGGAGTTGTCCTCAAGACATTCAAGAGGGAATGCAGGTGAAGTACATGTACTTGCAAATTTCATATACTAATCTGTATATTTTTCTCATGTTTAACTTTAGCAATGGGGCCCCGAAACCCGCGTCCCCGTGCGTTAGGCTCTCTGATGTTGGCATGTCATACATAGTCATCACTTCGTCACTCATACAACAAGGTTATCTATAAGGTTGGCTATAAGAGTATTTTTTGTTTACTTCTCTCTATCTCTTTCTTCGTAGTATTTATTGCATTTGCCAAGGAGTGACCTCTTCCAATGAAATGGTGCTTAGATGAGGTGCTATGGGCATTAAATGCCTTAGCAACTCAAGTCCCCAATTCATAGGTGTTTAGTTTTTTGTTGTTAAGTTTGCTTCATCTAGGTACACGCGCTTATCACCATTTCTTCCTGGGGTCACCAAACTAGTCTCTCTCTTCTGAATTAACTTGCCACATCCGACTTTATGCCTATGTGGCAGGCTTAGCACCTGTAGGATCAAGTACAATAGTGGGCTATAAGCCCGCTTTACATGGCATTTTTGCATATGTGGGGGAAAGCGGCAAGGAAAAAGTGGAGGAGTGGGCTCTCAAGCAAGAGCCAGCCTCTACATGGTGGAGCATCAGGAGAGGCACTTGTATGGAGGTGGTCGGGAATCGGGAGACTCACGCCAGTCATAGCGCCGCAGTTAAAATGATAATGGCAAGTCAAATCACCGCGCCCCACCTGTCTAGAAGTAACTCGCTGTCAAATCACACAGCCCTACATTTGCAGCAGCCTACTCCCTCATCTTCTCCCATCTCTATCGAACCGACTAGGCGGAACTGCCCCGCCTACCACGCAGGAAAAGCCCCGCCCTTGACTTTTAAATAGTACAGTATACTAATTTTGTATCCATGGATTGCGCCATGGAGCAAAGCCTCAAGAAAACGGTGGTACACATGTACGGAGTATACAGCACGCCCGCCGCATTCGCATCGCACCCCAGACGGTCGGTCGGTCTGGCATGCCGCTCTCCGAATGGAAGGCGCGTCATATTGCGTTTGCACACACATGTGGGACCGCAATTGAGAACCGACCATAGGCACACTCCCCGGCACCGCAAGTTGGGTGAGTTAATAGAAGAGAGAGACGAGCGATAGTACTACTAGAGAATTGTTGTAGGAGTACATACGTTGGTACCTGGACGATCCCTGTAAGACAAGGAAGATCAGTTCGTCCATGCATGTGACCAGACTCCAGCAGACACGCCTGGATTGGCTATCGTCTACACATCGTACAGGCTGTGTTGTACAGGGCTGTAGTTCTAGTGAGAAATCTAAAAAAAGGTTTCTTGTCATCTCGCAAAATTAGGTGTCATGTTCTTCGGATCACTGCGAGGGTTAAACAGCGACAACTGAGTTGGGCTAGTCATTAGGGGCACATGCACGAAGACTACTCGGCTGCCATCTACGTCAAGCCGGCTATGTTAATTAGGACATCTGTCGACGGACCCCTTCTCTACGAGTTTATCTTCAATTTGAGCTTTGATCCTAGTCTAGTTTGTCCGTCGGGATCATCTTGTCTCCTTTGGGTAGTGAGGTTATGATTTCTTGTCATGTGGCATTTTTTCGTGTTATATGTTATAATCCGGTGCTTTAGATCAAAATGACGACAACTGCGCCTCCGGGGCACGTGCATGATGACTTCTCGACAGTCATTGTTGAGGTCAAGCCGGCTCCGGCCGGTAGACAAAATAAAACTAGTAATCCACTATATAGGCAGGAGCCTCCGCGCTTGCTTGCCAGTGTTGCTCTCTTCACACTGTCTCGTCCTCTCCGGATCTGAACATGACAGCGGTGGCCACACTCTCTCTCTTGACTCACCACTGGTCACAGATCCAGCCGGATCCTCTCCGCCGGGGAAGGTGAGAAGGTGCAACGTTCACGTGGTCGTCCTCGGCGACGGCTCTTACCCACTGCCGGCGTGTCCCAATCAGCGTACCTTGCCCTTCTTTCCCAAGCATCGCTAGCGAGGAAGGGCCTCCCACCCCTTCTTTCTCGCTGCCGTAGAGCGGGCAGATCCGGCCTCCCGCCGCCCACCTAGCGACATCCCGGCGACCCTCAGGTATAACTTCCTTTGAAACCGGCCTTGCTCTACTTCCCGAGCTCCTGATTTCGCTGCATTTGTATCTTTTACTATTTTTCAGGCCCCCTCGTGTAGATAGGATCGATCGACTGTTCGAAAACCACCTAATTTTTTACTGTTAAGAGGTAAAACTAGTTCATGCACTCGAATCTAGTAGTACTTGGTTCAAACAAGGAAGAAAGGGGTTGGGGTGGGGGAAGATTTATTACCTGAATCTAGGACTTGGTCGAAAGAGGAAATAATGGGGGCGAAAAGTAGCAGAGACTGGTTATCCAATTGGTCTCTAAGTCTAATAGGGAAATAAAGGGAACGCAATACAAACTCAATATAAACCCGATCTATTGGTTGAAAAAGGAAAGAAAGTGGGGACCTGGGGACAAGTCAACAGAGTAAGTCCGGCACTAGATTTGCTAGCCTCACACAGTATAAGGTGGCTATATACCGAATAAAAATGGGACCAACCCAGATATCCTCTTCTGATGTTTGTTGCCCCGAGCCGCTCTTATGTAATGCCACTGGTAAAATGTAGCAGTCGCACTGTTAAAAGTAAGAAAACGTTAAACCAATGTTGTTTTCAATGTAATGCCTCTAGTAATATGAATCAATGGAACTTTTTTTCATGTCCTGCTAAATTTCCCATTAAGATAAGTTGCTTCTTTTCCTTAGAGATGCAACTGTCCGGGTCCGCCTACTCTCCAGGAGCTTCACGACCAACCTTGATGTTGCTCAATTTTATTGCAACTAATGAAGAAGAAGCTCTGTGGGTTTCGTTTTCTGATGGAAATGGAACCGGGGCTAGAGCCCTTTTCTTAAAAAAAGAAGAAGAAGAAGCTGCTAGCTCATGGGACATTGCTTCATTTTAGGTGAACTACACCAAAAGGTCCCATAAATTAAATCATCCATGTTGGTGACTGGTGTCATCCCTTCTACGATGGCGTTGACTGCAGATATGGTTCCCATCATGAGGTATGTTCATTTTTGGTCTGACCGTTTGCCAAAGATCCTGCATGTTGATCCTGCTCTTGTGCTACTGTTTTGGCACTGCCATGACAAAGCAGTAATGTTATTATTTTGCACCTTAATCTAGTGGCACTATTAATTTGAGGCAATGTTTTGGCACCGCTAGTGCCACTATTTTTTTATATACCGAAAGATGGGGTTCCCTCTGATTTCATTAAAGAAACCAAACCATAGAGAACCATTATCCGACAACATCTCAGTGTAAACGGGAAGTTATGCAACAACTACTAGAACAGACTGAGTACTAGTAGGAGACAAGTTCGCCACATAAGCTAGGCAGGTAGGGGGACGCAGCACCAGCTCGACCAAGTTTGGAATACAACCCAAATGGTACAACAGAAACATCAGGGGGAAGATAGGGACTGAAAGATCCAGCTTCAGCATCCCTGTCAGTGTCAAAACCAGCGGATCTCGGGTAGGGTGTCCCGAACTGTGCGTCTAGGCGGATGGTAATAGGAGACAAGGGACACGATGTTTTTACCCAGGTTCGGGCCCTCTCGACGGAGGTAATACCCTACTCCTGCTTGATTAATATTGATGATATGGGTAGTACAAGAGTAGATCTACCATGAGATCAGAGAGGCTAAACCCTAGAAGCTAGCCTATGGTATGATTGTTGTTCGTCCTATGGACTAAAACCCTTCGGGTTATATAGACACCGAATAGGGTTAGGGTTACACAGAGTCGGTTACAATGGTAGGAAATCTACATATCCGTATCGCCAAGCTTGCCTTCCACGCCAAGGAAAGTCCCAACCGGACAAGGGACAAAGTCTTCAATCTTGTATCTTCATAGTCTTGGAGTCCGGCCAAAGATGATAGTTCGGCTATCCGGATACCCCCTAGTCCAGGACTCCCTCAGTAGCCCCTGAACCAGGCTTCAATGACGACGAGTCCGGCGCGCATATTTTCTTCGGCATTGCAAGGCGGGTTCCTCCTCCGAATACTTCATAGAAGGTTTTGAACTCAAGGATAGTGTCCAGCTCTGCAAAATAAGTTCCACATACCACCGTAGAGAGAATAATTTTTGCACAGATCTGCTGACGTATTCCGCGGCGTGACATCACACCACGGCCAGGCCTTTATACGAATCGTTTTTTACTGTTCCACCTTAGCGCGTTTAGCAAGGCGGTTTCCTTGGCACGTCTTATCAAAGCGGAGATCGTGCCCCCTTATTCCGGGATTCCAATCAATACGGACGTGGGTAACCCATCCGCGCCATTGATTACGGTGCTTGGGAGATAAGCGAGTTTTACCAGGCTGGTGTGGGACGTATAGCTTCGTCCGTCCATATAAGGGGATAAGGATCCACCTTTTCACCTACGCCTTCTTCATCCTTTGCTCATCCATTTCCGCGCACTCGAGCTCCAGCGCCCCAATCCGCACATCCCACCTCAACCTTCTCCAACTATGTCCGGAGCGGGAGGCAGGTGGATGGCCTCCTCCGTTACGGAGGGGCACATCGAAAAGCTGCGGACAGCCGGATACTTGTCCAGCAACATCGCGCACCGGCTACCCAACGAGGGGCAGCTCATTCCAACCCCCAGGCCCCATGAGAGGGTGGTGTTTCTCACCCACTTCCTCCGCAGACTAGGTTTTCCACTTCACCCATTTGTCCGGGGGCTCATGTTCTACTACAGCCTGGACTTCCACGATCTGGCCCCGAATTTCATCCTCAACATCTCGGCGTTCATCGTCGTGTGCGAGGCCTTCCTCTGCATCCAGCCCCACTTCGGCTTATGGCTGAATATCTTCAATGTCAAGCCGAAGGTAGTGGGCGAGCGCCAAGCGGAGTGCGGAGGTGCCATGGTTGGCAAGATGGCCAAAGTCCTATGGCTCGAGGGCTCCTTTGTGGAGACCATAAAGGGGTGTCAATCGGGGTGGTTCTACATCACCGAGCCGCACGACTCTAAATGGGCGGCGGCCCCCGAATTCCGATCTGGCCTCCCCACGAGGCTCACATCATGGAAAGAGACGGGCCTGACGTGGGGGGATTCGGACGAGCTGTCCGGACTCCAAACCTGCGTCCGAAACCTGGTGGACAAGAATCTCAGGCTTGTCAACGTTATCTAGGTGATGGTCATCCGCCGGATTCTCCCATGCCAACAACGGGCCTTCAAATTGTGGGAGTTCGATCCGGCACAGCACCCAACTCTGAAAAGGCTCTTCGACACTACATACGAAGATGCCTGGAAGGTGCTGTTCAAGGGCGCCGAGGCTCCCACATCCGCTACCGAAGATCGCGGATTCAGCTTGCAGCGTAAGCCAGCGAGGTAAGTTATTTTACCCTTTATGGGACTCTTGTTTTTCATAGATTGACTCTTTGTGGGATCTAAAACTCCCTAACCTTTGACAGGACTGGTTGAAGACGTCCGGACAGATTAACTATCCAGCCCCTTTGCCAGAAGACCCAGCGGACGCCCGATTGACAGGGCTGCTGGCTCCGGCACCTCACGTGGTGCCGGAGAAGAAGGCCAAGAAGGAGGCCACGGGAACTCGAAGGAGCTCCCGGCGCCAGGTGCTGTCGGACTCATCGCCTGACAACCATGAGGCGGAATCCTCCTCTGAGGAAGAGGAGGAGGAAAAAGAAGCCTCTCCCCCAGCGGTGGGAGAGAAGAAAAGGAAGGCCTCCCCAACTGGGGAGACCTGAGGGTCCAAGAAGGGAAGGACCCTTCCTCCGGACTTCTCCACCAACGTCGACAACGACGAGGAGGAGTGGCCAACAAGGGCCAAGCCCCTAGTGAGATCGTAAGTGTCCGGATACCCATGGCATTTTTTTCATTGCATAGTGCTCTCTAATGCCGAACAATCATGCAGCCCGCCTAAGGACGGGCTCGCCGCTTCATCGAGCGGGTCCCTGAATTCGTCGGAAGTGGAGAGTACTTCACTTCCAGCCGCCTCCTCACCTTACGTTGTGGACGACGCCGAGGTGGGGCCCCGAGGGGGCCTGGTCAAGAGGAGGTGGCGCAGGAGGCGCCGCAAGGCAGCCTCCCAGACTCCAGGCGCGAGGGGAGCGAGACCCCTAGGGGCTCTAAGCCCGACCCTTGTCCGGACTCCATACCAGAACCTTCAGCGGTTCCGAAGTCCGGCAAGCGGTCCCTTCGTAGGAAGGGTAAGACGCCGGTGTCCTCCGTCCAATCGGAGGCACCGGATAGCTTACTGGAGGTGCTTAACAGCGCCTCCATCGAGGAGGAGCACCACACTGTTATGAGTGTGGTGATCTAGAAAGTTCAGTCTGCCAAGAGCGGGCTGACTGAAGCCTGTACCAGCCTTCTAACAGGCTTTGAGGTAAGTTTAGAATATGTAAAAATATTACCGCATAGACAGTAGCCCCTGATGCTTAGTTCGTTGTTCGGAAAGAAAAGCCTGACTAAGGATCTAAAAGATATCTGCAGGAGTCTAACATAAGTATGTCAATATGGGAATGCAGGCTCTTGCTTTGACCTCTGCCAGACCGACTGCAGAGGTTAATGCATTGAAGCGAGCCTCGGCGGTCCGAGAACGAGCTCGGCCTTGCCAAGAAGCAGCTCGAGGATAAGGAAGGTAAGTAATACCTTATTAAAGACATACCTTATAGAAAGGATTCGGTTGCAAAAGATAACAGGAATAACATGTGTACTGCAGGGGCCACGAGCAAGGTGGCGACCTTGAAGGAGGCAGTGTCCGTGGCCGAAAACAAAGCGGCCACGGAGCGCACCGAGCGAGAGAAGGGGGAGGCGCAGCTGGCGGAGGCACGGCAAGAGCTCCAGGCTCTCGTGGAAAAACACGAGGGTTTGGAGCGTGACTCGAAGACCCGAGAGTCCGAGCTTGCCTCGGCTCTTGAGAGTGCCAAAGCTGCTAAGGCCGAGGCCCAAAAAGCCCTCCAGGAGGTTGAGGCAATAAAGAAGATTGCGGCGGGTAAGGAATTCTTTATGCAGAGCAAGAATGTAAAAGTCAATTATCTAGTACTTACACGAATCCGGAGCTCTCCAGGAGCGTTCGCAGATCTGCCCGTAGTGTAATACGATGCTGCCGCGTTCTACCGCGCCAATGAGGGGAGCTCGACGGAGAAGGTGTTCGGTCTCAATATCTCGATGCGAACGTCCGGTGCCTGAGCGACCAGCTGAAGCGGCTGGTCGAGCTCCACATGGTCGCCGAACAGGCCATGAAGGGCCTCATAGTTCGGTTGTGGCCATTGGAAGCCATGCACAGGAGCTACTTCGGTTAGTGCAGCGGCTGGTGGGCCTTTGTCCATGGATTGAAGTCATCAAGCGCTCCGTCTGTATTGAAGGTGCCCGTCGGGCCTTGCCCGTGCTAAAGTGCACTTTGGGCAGGCTGGATCGCGGAGAAGCTTGTGAAGGACGGGCCACCAAGGGCAAGGAGCATCACAATCCTGAAATGTACTATGAGGGCATCTGAAGGGTGCCCGTCAGATAGCGAATGAGTGCTCCAAAGATGTAATTTTGAATAGACTCGCATTTGTTATCCCATGCGCTGAAAACTTGTTCATATCGCTAAGCAACGCTTGTTAATTTAAAATATTACCTTACGTGTGGCCGTTTATCAAATTTGAGAGATGGCAAGTCGTTGGCTTCAGCCCCATGCCACGAAGTCTTTGGGGTGTTCGGATAAACTTCAGCGCTCTTGTTCCCATTCTTGGGTTAAATCGAGGCGCTCAGCGCAACGAACAAGTCAACCAGACTTATAGTGCTTGAACACTCTCACTTAGCCATAGAATTCTATAATTTTAAATTTCGGCGAAGCCCCTAGTATTCGGAAGACCGAGTTCGAGGCACTATCCATGCCTTGGCCGGACAATGCCGACTCTTCGCTCTAAGCGGCATAAGTGTTTAGGGACCCGAAAAAACCTCTCGAACAGCGACCGGCTCTCGCCCTATCATGACGGTTAGTTTAAGCTTTCTCCACTGAGGTGCTAAACCCAGCTCAACCGGGGCACAATCGCAGTGGTTCTCCCAGCACTACCTTAGCCGATATAACGGAACGTAAGGTACCAAAACATGGGAGCCGGGCAAACCCAACTATTGACCCAAGACATGATTCGGAGCCGATGCATATAATGCTATAAGTTCGGGGTGCCGCACTTGTGAAAGTGTTCGGACTTATCACACCATACTTTTGGGGTACTTAAGCCCCTGGTGTATTGGCCGTACCAAAGTATACGGGTGCAACATGTCATGAAATGAACATATATATAGATAAAGAAAGGAATGCAATAATAGGCAAAAGCTATATATTGGTTATTCAAAAAAGAAACTGCAAATAAAGGCAGAACGATACAAATTGTGCGATAAGCAAGGTACGAGACTTTTGACACGTCCCCCTTCCAGGGGTAAGTTTGCGGTGTGGTATGTAAAACAGGTATACTGCTCGTAATAGAGACCACCTGGACACTCGACGCAGTTTTCTGCTTCCCTGGCTGTTGCATCGTGTATTCGGCGCGAATGCCGGACATGGCTTCTGGAGAACAGAGTCCTGAAAGTAAGAGGAAAAGAATGACACAATTGGGAGCTCCTAGTGCGGTTGAGCCGCATTCTGGGCGTGCCGTGGTCGTGCCCCTCCCCTTATGCCCATGGTATCTCCAGAGCGTAGTTATGTACGCGTAGTACTGGCTTCACAATTTCGCGAGGGCTGGGGTTGGGGCCGGATTGCTACGCGTGCTCGGATCCTGCCAGGTGGTCTTGTTGTAGGTTACTCCGTGCGCGCCTGACGGTGGCCGGACGTTTAATAGCCGGACTCGAGAATTGCTGTGAGAGGCTGCTTTGCACCTCCGCCACGAGGGCCGCCATGTGCTCCTCCGTTCGGAGAGAGCGTTCGGTGTTTCCATTGACCGTGATTACTCCTCGAGGTCCTGGCATCTTGAGCTTGAGGTATGCATAGTGCGGCACCGTATTGAACTTTGCAAATGCGGTTCGTCCAAGCAGTGCGTGATAGCCGCTGCGGAATGGGACTATGTCGAAGATTAACTCTTTGCTTCGGAAGTTATCCGGGAATCCGAAGACCACTTCGAGTGTGACTGAGCCTGTACAATTGGCCTCTACACCTGGTATGACGCCTTTAAAGGTCGTCTTTGTGGGTTTAATCCTTGAGGGGTCTATGCCCATTTTGCGCACTGTATCCTGATAAAGCAGGTTCAGGCTGCTACCGTCGTCCATCAGGACTCTAGTGAGGTGAAATCCGTCGATGATTGGGTCAAGAACCAATGCGGCGAATCCGTCGTGACGAATGCTAGTGGGGTGGTACCTTCGATCAAAGGTGATCGGGCAGGAGGACCATGGGTTAAACTTCGGGGCGACTGGCTCCATCGCATATACGTCCCTTAGTGCACGCTTCCGCTCCCTTTTGGGTATGTGGGTTGCGTATATCATGTTCACTGTCCACACTTGTGTGGGAAAGCCCGTCTGTCCTCTGTTGTTCGGTGGCCGGGGCTCTTCCTTGTCAGCGGTATGCAGCCCTTTGTCATTGAGTTCGGCACTTAACTTGCCTGCTTGCTTCAACACCCAACAATCCCTGTTGGTGTGATTGGCTAGTTTTTCGGGGGTGCCATGTATCTGGCACAAGCGATCGAGTATTCGGTCCAAGTTGGACGGGCCCTGGGTATTTCTTTTGAATGGCTTCTTCCGTTGACCGGGTTAAGAGCCTCTGACTCCGGCATTTACTATCGTATCTTCAGCATTATCACCGTTAATGCGGCGTTTATGCTTGTTGCGACGCGACCTGCCATTGCTATCCTTGGTATCCGAACTATCAGGGTGTTTGGCCAAGTTGTTGCTTCGAGCTAGCCAGCTGTCCTCTCCCGCGCAAAAGCGGGTCATGAGTGTGGTGAGGGCTGCCATGGATTTCGGCTTTTCCTGTCCTAGGTGCCGGGCAAGCCACTCGTCGTGGATGTTACGTTTAAAGGCTGCAAGGGCCTCTGCATCCGGACAGTCAACGATTTGATTTTTCTTGGTTAGGAACCGTGTCCAGAATTGTCTGGCTGATTCTTCTGGCTGCTGGATTATGTGGCTGAGGTCATCGGCGTCTGGTGGTCGCACGTATGTGCCCTGGAAGTTATCAAGGAATGCGGCTTCCAGGTCCTCCCAACAACCAGTTGATTCTGCTGGCAAGCTGTTGAGCCAATGCCGAGCTGGTCCTTTAAGCTTGAGTGGGAGGTATTTGATGGCGTGTAGATCATCGCCACGGGCCATGTGGATATGGAGGAGGTAGTCCTCGATCCAAACTGCAGGATCTGTTGTGCCATCGTATGATTCGATGTTTACGGTTTGAAACCCTCGAGGATTTGATGATCCATTACTTCATCATGAAGCATAGTGGGTGTCTTGGCGCCTCTGTATTGAGCTATATCACGGCGCAGCTCAAATGAGCTCATCTCTCAGTGTTTGGCCCGGCCGGAATTATCAGTATCCGGCGTGGCGGTTATCGTCACATGTCGTAGGCGCCCGCGATCCATAGATCGATCTTGTTTGCCTTGCCTTGTCCTCCAATATGTCTCGCAGTCCGGCGCGCTTCCCGTGCCTTGGTACTTTTCGAGCGACGCCGGAGTGCGGCTTGAATGGAGGGTCTAGAGGCCTCTCTGTCGCGACCACGGGGTGGCCGGTCGGTCGCATCATGCGCTGGTGATGTAGGTTTGGATGCTGCTTCCTCTAATTGGGGTAGCAGCCTGCGTTTGGGGTATCTCTTGGAGGGGCGTTCGAGTTCATACTCTTCGGCTGCAAGGACTTCAGTCCATCTGTCAGCTAGCAGGTCTTGGTCAGCTCTAAGCTGCTGCTGCTTTTTCTTGAGGCTGCTTGCCGTGGCCATAAGCTTGCGTTTGAAACTCTCCTGTTCGGCAGGATCCTTAGGCACGACAAATTCAATAAATAACTCGAGGCTTGCCTCATCTTCGGAGGGAGGTATATAATTATCATCCTCTACCTCTCTTTCTGCCGCATTGTCGTGCGGACTTGCTTCTCCCTCCTCCTGCGCTGAGTCCTGCTGGAGGGGGTCGTCTTCGGCACTGTCCGGGGTATTATTGTCTCCTGTGCCGGAATCGCCGTTTTTACTGTGGCGGGATTTAGAGCGGCGCCGCTGACGTCGGCGCTTGGGCTGTTTCTTGGAGGGGTCATCCTCCGTTGTTCCATCGCCGTTCCCATCTTTTGGGATGTCCACCATGTATATGTCGTATGACGAGGTGGCCTTCCAGCGCCCTGTAGGCGCTGGTTCTTGGTCGTCTCCGGCATCGTCGTCCATACCGTTGATGTCTTCGGAGTCGAAGTCGAGCATGTCGGTTAAGTCATCGACAGTGGCTACAAAGTGGGTGGTGGGTGGGCGTTGAATTTCTTCGTCGTCCGCATCCCAGCCTTCCTGACCGTAGTCCGGCTAGGGCTCTCCTGATAAAGATAGAGACTTTAGTGAATTCAAGATGTCGCCGAAGGGCGAGTGCTGAAATATGTCCGTGGCAGTGAACTCCATGACCGGCGCCCAATCGGATTCGATTGGCAGGGGTGCGGAAGGTTCGGAGTCCGGAGAGGAGTCCGACACCTTGGAGTCACGGTCTTCGCAAAGGACAGGGATGGAGTTTGGCTCAATCGCCATTGAGATCATAGCCCCCGAGGCGGTGTCCAACCACTCGTCATCGATCGGGGGAGTCGGCTCTGAGCTATGGGTCGGAGCAGACTCTGGTGTGGCTTCCAAGCCACTGTTCGGCGGCAGAGCTAGGTCATGCCCATCGAGACAGTGCGGCGCACTTGGCTGTGGCTCGAATCCGTCGAAGATCAAGTCTCCGCGGATGTCGGCCGTATAGTTCAAACTCCCAAATCTGACCTGATGGCCAGGGGCGTAGCTTTCGATCTGCTCCAGATGGCCAAGTGAATTGGCCCGCAGCAGTGAAGCCGCCAACATCGAAGATCTGTCCGGGAGAAAAGTCTCACCGGACCGCGTCGTTGCTGATGATTGAAGGAGCCATCGGGCCTATAGGTGACGACACAGAGGAACTCTCAATGAAAGCACCAATGTCGGTGTCAAAACCGGCGGATCTCGGGTAGGGGGTCCCGAACTGTGCGTCTAGGCGGATGGTAACAGGAGACAAGGGACATGATGTTTTTACCCAGGTTCGGGCCCTCTCGACGGAGGTAATACCCTACTCCTGCTTGATTAATATTGATGATATGGGTAGTACAAGAGTAGATCTACCACGAGATGAGAGAGGCTAAACCCTAGAAGCTAGCCTATGGTATGATTGTTGTTCGTCCTACGGACTAAAACCCTTCGGTTTATATAGACACCGAATAGGGTTAGGGTTACACAGAGTCGGTTACAATGGTAGGAAATATACATATCCGTATCGCCAAGGAAAGTCCCATCCGGACAAGGGACGAAGTCTTCAATCTTGTATCTTCATAGTCTTGGAGTCCGGCCAAAGATGATAGTTCGGCTATCCGGACACCCCCTAGTCCAGGACTCCCTCAATCCCAGTCTAAGCACCCCCGGCCTTCATCCTTGCGACGCACGGTACACCTCATTTGCCACCTGCTCGACCCTAGTGTCACTGATAAAATGAAGTAATAATACAGTTAAAATAGAGCGAGTGTCCTCTATATCATTTCATTTCCAATGTAGATAAAGAAAGTGCTTCTCTTTGTTAATGTATGTTTCATCAACTAGTCCCATTGTTAATGTTTAAGCGTTTCTGCAAACTAGGGTGCTTAATTTTAGTTGATCTGCCCAAAAATAGAGATTTGAATGTCTCAAGGCCCCTCCTTGTACTGCCGCTGTACACTCATGTTCATCACTGGCAGAAGGTGTATCGGGGAGACTTGTGTCGATTTCCAATATGATGTAATATTTTCTTCTATTTATTAGTGTATGTTTCATCAACTAGTGCCACTATAATGTAATCACGCCTTTTCATTATCTGTGCAAACAGGGTTATTCAGCTGCATTTTGGTGGAACTATACAAATGTACGGATGGAACCGGCATATATGCAGAGTGCGAGGTGCCAAGTTAAAATTACCGACACCAACCCTGCTCCATCTAAGCATTGGCATCCACCACCATCAGTTTGATGTGTGGCGCTCACTGTGGACGGATCATTCTCGGCAGTAAATCCTCTAACCAAATACTAGTAGCTTAGACTTAAAAAAATACTAGTAGCTTATATTGGCAGTTTTCTAGGGGTGTACTCTTTTCTGAAAGAAGCACCAATCTATTTTTCTTTATTTGTACACAGTGTCACAACTTTGACCCAATGGTCCAGAGCTATTTTAGGTTGATTGGCGTAATACTCGGAGACTGGTTGTAAGCATGATTTTTATTAGTTGTCACACTAATTGTAAGCATGAGCAGATGGAAGATTAGGTTAGTGTGAAGCTTACCTTAAACCCTACCGACACCGTTGAAACGAGGCGGGCATCGAGGGAACCATGGAGAACGGCGGGGAAGCGACGTCGCGCCATCCGGCCTCCTCTTGCGGTGGGAGAACGAATACTCTTGTGGCTCTGGCTGGCTCTGCGCCCTCACGAACAGCACACCGTACTCGATCGATTCGTTATCATATGGGTGCTCGACCTTCGACCTGTACGCCCACCACCTCCTCCTGACTTTTGCCTCGGGCAAATCTGTCTGCTCCATCGCCTAGATGAGACACTCGATGAACTCGAAGGACTGCGGCGTGACTGCCGCCGAGGAGTACATCGTCGCCCTCATCTCCGTCGTCTCGCCTTTTGCATACATTGCCACATGGCCCTCACCGTCCTCGAAATCTCCCACTCATTGTCAAACGAAGTAAGGATCACCTTCAACCTGGCTAACTTTGCCTGGTCGCCGCCGGCGATCTGCCTAATTCGTAGCTGCATCCCCTCCATAGATGTCCTTCTGAGTGGTCCGGTGCTAGCTTTGGAAGATGGGAGGAGAGACGATGGTCTTGCAATAGAGAAGAGGGAGAGGCGAGATGGTGGTTTTGGAATAGAGATGATGGAGAGGAGAGGGGGTGGTTTTGAAATGGAGAAGAGGGAGAGGCGAGACGGTGGATTTGGAATGGAGATGATGGAGAGGAGAGGTTCCCCTGCCTTTCGGTCGCTGACTGATACGTCTCAAACGTATCCATAATTTTTGATTGTTCCATGCTATATTATATTCTGTTTTGGACATTAATGGGCTTAATTATACACTTTTATATTATTTTTGGGACTAACCTATTAACCGGAGGCCCAGCCCGAAATTGATGTTTTTGCCTATTTGAGTTTCTCAAAAAAGAATATCAAGCGGAGTCCAAACGGAATGAAACCTTCGGAACGTGATTTTTGGAGCGAACGTGATCCGGAGGACTTGGACCCTCGTCAAGTCATCAAACAGGAGGGCACGAGATAGGGGCGTGCCTACCCCTGGCACGCCCTCCACCCTCGTGGGCCCCATGTTGCTCCAGCGTACGCATTCTTCCTCCTATATATACCTATGTACCCCAAACTACGGATCGGAGCCAAAACCTAATTCCACCGCCGCAACCTTCTACATGCCCGTGAGATCCCATCTTGGGGCCTTTTTCGGAGCTCCATCGGAGGGGGCATTGATCACGGAGGGCTTCTACATCAACACCATAGCCTCTCCGATGATGTGTGAGTAGTTTTCCTCAGACCTTCGGGTCCATAGTTATTAGCTAGATGGCTTCTTCTCTCTTTTTGGATCTCAATACAATGTTCTCCCCCTCTCTTGTGGAAATATATTCGATGTAATCTTCTTTTGCGGTGTGTTTGTTGAGACCTATGAATTCTAGGTTTATGATCAAGTTTATCTATGAACAATATTTGAATCTTTTCTGAATTCTTTTATGTATGATTGGTTATCTTTGCAAGTCTCTTCGAATTATCAGTTTGGTTTGGCCTACTAGATTGATGTTTCTTGCAATGGGAGAAGTGCTTAGCTTTGGGTTCAATCTTGCGGTGTCCTTTCCCAAAGGATGAGGGGCAGCAAGGCACGTATTGTATTTTTGCCATCGAGGATAACAAGATGGGGTTTATATCATATTGCATGAGTTTATCCCTCTACATCATGTCATCTTACTTAAAGCGTTACTCTGTTCTTATGAACTTAATACTCTAGATGCATGCTGGATAGTGATCGATGTGTGGAGTAATAGTAGTAGATGCAGGCAGGAGTCAGTCTACTTGTCTCGGACGTGATGCCTATATACATGATCATACCTAGATATTCTCATAACTATGCTCAATTTTGTCAATTGCTTAACAGTAATTTGTTCACCCATCGTAATACTTATGCTCTCGGGAGAAGCCACTAGCGAAACCTATGGCCCCCTTGTCGGGGGTGAGCCGGTCGTGCCCCACGAGCACCTACGGGACCCTGGTCCCTTGTGGTTCGAAGGGGGGCGGAGGTTGCACAAAGAGCAGATCGAGGTGATGCACACGAGCGGATTTTTACCCAGCTTCGGAGCTCTCCGGAGAGATAATACTCCTACTGCTGCTTTATGGATTATCTTGTGTTCTTGCTAGGGAGCAATGCGGGCTACAAGACCTAAGCGTGAGTCGGTCTTCTATCGAGCTGACCCCGAACCCCCCTCGTTTCCCTCGGGCCTCCTTTTATAGGCATAAGGGGTTACCACATATGGCAAGTAGACAAGGTTACAATGGTAATAACCTAGGTTGGTACACCGCTATGTACAGTGTACAGTAACCTATACCTAACTCTGACGGCAAGGGACAAGAGTCATCAATGCCCGTCTCGGTCGCGAACGAACAAAGGCAACAGGACCGTTAAGTGCGCCTCCGTTCGCCACGATGGTAGCTTGTCAGCGCTGCATGTCGCTACTCTCCGCTGGCCGCACAGCCCCCCGACACGCGTCCTTGGGAGAGCCCCGTGGTGACACGTTGGCGGGTGAGCTGGAGCGGAGATGAAGAGAGGTCGCCCGCCCCGGCAAGCGCCTTGCCGCGGTGGGAACCTTGTCGCTTGGGGTTCGGCGCCGCCAAGCCTTCCCAAGCTCCTCTTGCCGGGCCTTGTTCTTCGGCATACCGAGTGGCCTTCCGGCAAGCTCCTCTTGCCGGGTCTTTGTTGCTTTGCTCTTGAATGGCTCGAAGGAGCTCTCGAGGGTCTTAGCGGCCATCAGGCGGCCCGGCCTTAAGGCGCTGCGACTGTCCGTGCGAGTTCGGGGTACTAGGGTACCCCTACTCTAATCACCGGCAGAGCCCCTGGGCCACACACACGGCGCCAAGCTCTGTTGGGCCAGGCCCAAAACAGTGCACGGGCGCGCGTGGTCTTGATTACGACGTTACTTGCCTTGGACCCACCACGTCTCCCACGATCGGCACGCGCCCACCGCGTTTCCCTGTAACGGCACGCGTTAATTGTGGTGTCGTGGGTGAAGTGGGCGTCGTGTGAGGTCGCCTCATCCGTCGCCTCAGTTCTGCACCTCCGCCACGTGGTTCCCATGCACTCGGGGTCACGGGCGGTGGAAGTGGGAAACTTGGCTATTGCGAGCAGAGGCAGCCGGTCTGTCCTGATTCCCTGCTCTTCTTGCGCCTTGATTCGCCGGCCAGGCGGCCGAGCCCCACCTTGCTCTTTTTAAGAAGAGGCGGGAGCGGGGCCTTGAAGCCGCACTCTCCCATCCCTTCCTTTCTTCAGCTTCTGCCCCCTTCCTCTCATTCACCATGGAGAAAGGAACCTTGGTTCTCCGTCGGTGGCGGCGAGGGTCGCAGCTAGGCAGCGCACCCTCCCAATCCCACGCCTGGGTGGCGGAGCCGGCCGCAAGGGAAGAGGGAGGGGCGAGGTCGTGGGCGAGGTCGAGGAGCCCGGGGGAGAGGCGGACGAGGCGGTGCGCCGTCTCCGCCTCCGTCGGCGGTTCCTCTCCGAGGACGAGGTCGTGGACGAGCTCGAGGCGTTCGGGGAAGAGGCGGGCGGGGCGGCGCGCCATCCCCGCCCCTGCCGGCGGTCCATACCGGGGACGACCCTTGCGAGTTCTTTGTCAAGCTGCGCCGGGCGCCTCGTCGTCGTCTCCGGCTTCCAGCTCCGTTCGCGATGGCGATGGAGTCGGATCCGCCCGAGACGTTGAGGTTGCACATGAGGGGCTATGGGATCAGCGGCACGCGAGTCCGCGCTGTATTCCCAGCCCCTAATGTGATGTATCTTGACCGTGGATGGAAGACATTCGCCGCATCCACAACCTCTTTGGCGGGGTTAACCCTCCATTTTAAGTTAATGGAGGTGACCTCCTCTCCGTCAAGGTCTTGGGGATCTTGGCACTTGGGCAAGGTGCTGCGTGGATAGCTCCTCCGACAGCGACGATTCCTCCTCGGCGAGTGGCGAGGAGGAGAGCGACAGCGACGATGAGGGTAGCGGGCCCAACTAGTTGCCGGGCGCCGCTCTGCTGTTGCGGCGACCCCATCATCCGTGTCGCCCGGCTCCTTGAACTCCCCGGGTCGTCTCCTTGGGCGGCTCGCGTGGGAGGCTGCGGAAGGGAAGAGGGATGGAGACAAGGCCGTCAAGTCGGAGTCTGAGGCGTAGTGCCCTCGACAGCGTCTTGACGCCCTGTCGCCCGTCTTGAGCCCGCTTCGGCGCCGCCATCCCGTCAAGTCTTGGAGAGCCCCGGCATGTTATCTTGGTGCCCTCGGCACCTGTAGCTCAGCGTAAGGCGCTTCTTTTGCCCTTCCGCCTCCTCAACCTACCTCCACGAAGATAGGGACAGAAAAGGGATTACGGGCATCTTATCTTTTAATTTGTAAGCCTTGGGCCTTATCGCATTTAAAACTTGTAATCTCTCTTTCATGTTCTTCACTCTCCACGGACTGTATCCGAGTAGAATGTTTTTATGAAAGAGGATGTTTGAGGAAGGACGAAGGCTTATCGATATCGCAGCCCCGGCAACTTTGGTTTGCCGCAGACTCGGCAACTCCGCTTGCCGCAGCCCCGGCAACTCTAGCTTGTCGGGGTTTGGACGCCGGCGCACCTTTCTTCTCTTCGCTGTTATTTCAGTTCTGAGAATGATTTAGCTAGTGCCGCGATGAGCTATTTTCGTAATATACACCATCTTAGGCAATCGAATGCAACGTTATTTCCTTTGCTCGATTTCTTCCCTTGTATGTTACTGCCCTACGCTTTCCGGGAAACTTGCCGGTGCGGCACCCTTGCCGCGAGCGCCGAGTGCGGAACTTCAGCAGCCTGCTGGCGGGGTCGCTACCGACAAGCAACCTCGTCGCGGACTAGCCGCAGCTCACTTAAGTTGTTGAGCGGACTCGAAACAAAGTAAGGGCGCGACTAGTCACGATTTGGTTCCTCCGCGCACAGGTTTTCCATACAAAGTACTTATCGTTCGAGGAAGATAACTCAAAAATTTAAAACTGGTCGCTTAAACTTAGCGACTTAGCTTTTCTGTTGCCCATTTTCCGGCAAGGCAATGGTTCCTCGAGCGACGCTTGTCGGCCCACATTATTATCTCCTCCTCTCCTCCCCCCGGTTAACTTGTGGGTGGATGAACCTTCTTCTTGTTTGAAAAGAAAGAAGAGAAAAAGGAAGTTGTGAAGCCTAATGGCTCATTATCGCTTACCGGGTGTGGGTGCTGCACAAGGTTGTTAGTAAACACATGTATATATGATTATGAAAGCATGTGTTAACAAAAATGTGTGCAACCATAGGCTTTACTGATGCACGGGGTCTGCGCCCGGCTTTGTACAAAGGATTACATGCAACAGCGGCAAGACTTGTACAAAAGGGTGGTTGCCGGAACGGATTCCGGCAACCGCGCCTCATGGGTAAAACTTACGAAGATGCTCTATGTTCCAGGAAATGCTCACGGAAAGCCGTCTTGGTCTCCAGTAGACAGCGCCGGGCCTAGTGACTTCGTTTTACCCGATAAGGGCCTTCCCACTTTGGCGTCAACTTGTTGGAATTCTTGGCGGATTGAGCGCGAAGAACAAGGTCGCCTTCCTCGAAGCTTCGGCATTAACTGCGGCTATGGTAGCGACGCAAAGCTTGCTGGTAACGAGCAGCTCGTCTGAGCTGAAGACGATCTTCCTCGAGGAGCAGCGCGCCATCTTGTCGCAGCTGCTCTTGCTCAAACTCATCATAAGCAAGCACTCGAGGTGACCCGTATCTGAGTTCCGTGGGAGAACTGCCTCGCTCCGTAGACTAGAGCAAAGGGTGTCCGGCGATGGCTCGATTTGGCGTCGTCTGATTGACCAAAGAACCACGGCAGCTCCTCGATCCAGTTCCTTCCGCACTTGTGCATCCCAGCCGAAAGTTCTGGTCTTGAGTCCTCGCAGCACTTCAGCGTTTGCTCTCTCTGCTTGACCGTTGCTTCTCGGATGAGCAACGGAAGCAAAGCAGATCTTGGCGCCAAGATCTTGGGCGTACTGCATGAAGGTGCGACTCGTGAACTGTGTGCCGTTGTTGGTGATGATCCGGTTAGGGATCCCAAAACGGCAAACAATTGACCTGAAGAACTTGATGGCTGACTGTGCTGTCACCTTCCTCACTGGTTCCACTTCCGGCCACTTTGTGAACTTGTCGATTGCGACGTACAAGTACTCAAAGCCCCCGACAGCTCGGGGGAAGGGGCCGAGGATGTCGAGCCCCCAGACCGAGAAGGGCCAGGATAAAGGTATCGTCTGGAGAGCTTGAGATGGCTGGTGTATCTGTTTTGAATGGAACTGGCAAGCTTCACACTTGGTTACTGTGCGCTTGCATCTGGAGGGCTTCGGCGGAAGAAACCTTGCCGTAAAGCTTTGCCGGCAAGCGCTCTTGCGCCAATGTGGTGACCACATATGCCTCCGTGTATCTCGCCAACAGCTTCCCATCTTCTTCCGGAAAATACACTTCAATTTCACTCCGTTGAGTCTTCTTTTGTACAGGATGTTGTCAACAAACTGGTACATACTTGACTGCCGGGCTACTTTTTCCGCTTCTCCTTGCTCTTCGGGAAGTTCTCCCGTCTGAAGGAAATGGACGATCTGCTGTGCCCAAGTTGGAGCCTCGTGGCTCGACAACGAGACTAAAGGCTCATCTGTCATCGCAGGACCATCAGCTTCTCTGGCAAGGACCTGCGGGTCCGCCGAGCTCGATGTTCCCGTCAAATTTGCGGAGCTAAGCTTGTCGGGGCGCTTGCTTCAACGATACAAACTGCATGGTTTGTCGGAGCAGACTGCTCCTCGATGATATTTGCGTTGGTTTTAGGGACCTTCTTGGCGGCGGCTTCAGAGCTCTCTGGGGGAGTAGTCGCGGAAACCAATTTTCTCTTCTTGCTCGTCCTGTTGATGGTGCCACGGTTGGCTGAGTCAGCTTGAGCACAAAATTCCTTGTTCCACGTGTAACTTAAGTGCGGCACATTTGGAGAGGCCATCAGCTATATCATTCTGCGCTCTTGGAACGTGTTCCATTTGCATGCCTTCAAAGTGCTCTTCCAGCTTCCTCACTTCATCGACGTACGCTTCCATCAATGGACTCTGGTAGTCTTTGTTCACTTGGCGGACGACAAGCTGTGAGTCTCCCCTGACAATGAGCTTCTTAATCCCAAGGTCCACTGCAATCCTGAGACCGGCAAGCAAGCCTTCATATTCTGCAGTATTGTTTGTTGCTTGTTCCTTGGGAAAGTGCATCTGGACTATGTACTTGAGGTGCTCTCCGGTGGGTGCGATGAGCAGCACGCCAGCACCGGCGCCTTGCAGCGAGAAAGCACCATCAAAGTACAACAGCCACTCTTTATTTGCCTCCTTGGCGGGATGCTTGTCTCGGAATCTCTTCATCCTGCGTTGGCGTCCATTCTGCTATGAATTCTGCCAATGCCCCTTTCTCGATAGTTGGAGTGCTCTCGAACTTGAGACCAAAGCTTGATAGTTCCAGCGCCCACTCAACAATCCTGCTGTTGCTTCGGATTCTCGCAAAATCCTCTTGATGGAAGCGAGTGACAACTGTTATCTCATGTGCTTGGAAGTAATGGCGCAGCTTCCTCGAGGCCATGAGGAGGCCGGCAAGAAGCTTCGCACACCGTAGTACCTCGATCTAGCCCCTGTAGAAGGGAACCGACAAAGTACCTTTGGGCGCTGCACCATCTTCTTCCGTATCTTGTCGCACCCCACGTTGATCCGTCCTTGCGGGACCAGAGCTTGACGGCGAAGCCCCCGCTCGTCATTGGGCCTTTTGCCTCGGTTGTCGGCTCATCATCGCCTCCCTCTCCGCTACTAACGCAGCACTAGCCACTTGATTGGTCGCTACTATATACAGCAGCAAATTCTCTTGTGGTTTAGGTGCGACAAGTATCGGAGTGGAGGACAGGTATCTCTTCAAGTCCTGCAGCGCAGCCTCCGCTTCGGGAGTCCATTTCATTGGACCTGCCTTTTTCAAAATCTTGAAAAGCGGCGAGGCCCGCTCAACAGAACTTAGAGATGAACCTGCTGAGAGCAGCCACGCAACCGCAAGCTTCCGACATCCTTGGCGCGTTTTGGTGCTTCGATCGCTCGATGGCCTTGATCTTGTCGGGATTGGCTTCAATTCCTCCCGAGATACAAAGAACCGAGAAGCTTGCGGAAGGGACTCCAAACACGAACTTCTCGGGGTTGAGCTTGAGGTTGATCTTGCGCGGGTTTGTAAACGTCTCATCTAGATCTCGAACCAAGGTTGCCTTGTCTCTGCTCTTGACCACTATGTCATCCATGTAGGCTTGTACATTTACGTATCCGTGGTCCAAAAGCATCATGGACTACCCTTGCAAAGGTTGAACCAGCATTCTTCAAACCGAAGGCATCCGTATAAAGCGATCGTGCCACATGGTGTGATGAATGCGGTTTTCTTCATACTCTTCGCCATGAAGATCGATGATAAGCATCAAGAAACGCAGCAGATCGCACCCACCGTGGAGTCAACAATCTGGTCGATCTGCGGCAAGGGAAATGGGTCCTTGGGACAAGCTTTATTAACGTCTGTGAAGTCAATACAAAGTCTCCATTTCCCATTAGCCTTGCGTACCACTACGGATTGGCCAACCACGTGGGGTGGAGGACTCCTCTAACAAGCCCCGCTGCTCCCAATTTCTTGATTTCTTACGCTATGAATTCTTGGCGCTCCACCGCTGTTTCCTAACTTTTTGCTTGACGGGCGGCGTGAGGACAGACAGCTAGGTGGTGCTCAATTACTTTCACAGGAACACGGGGATATCAGATGGTTGCCATGCAAACACATCGACATTCGCCCTTGAGGAAAAGCAACGAGCTCGCCTTCCTATTTAGGATCAAGCGTGGCACCGATGGTGTAGGTACCACCGGTGCCGTCCTCCTTAGCGGCACCTTCTTGGTCTTTGGCGGAGCTGCCATTGTCTTGTTGCACTTGCGGTGGAGCTCGATGGTGCGTCCTCGGCGGTAGCGCAGCACTCAAAGAGGTGCGCTTGCGGAGTGGGCAACAGAGCTCTTGCCGGACCTGGTGGTCTTCCTCCCCGGAGTTTCAGCAGTAAGTGGTTTGCTATTTGGCGCTGCCGCTGCATCCCGGTAAATCTTGTCGGCGCAGATAAGTGCATCCTTCTTGTCGCCATGGACAGAAATGACGCTTATCGGGACGGGCATCTTGAGTAGGTTGTAAGCATAATGAGAGGCGGCCATGAACTTGGCGAGCGCCGGACGGCCGAGTATGCCATTGTAGGGCAATGGGAAATCGGCGACGTCGAATGTGACCCTCTCTGTTCTGAAGTTGAGTTCGCTGCCGAATGTCACCGGCAACATGATCTTCCCTTGGGCTTGCTCCTTCTGGGTTGATTCCTTGGAAAGTACCAGGTTTCTTGAGCTCATCGTCGAGGATTTGAAGCTTCTGGAGCACTGCAGAGGAGATCAAATTCAGGCCGGCCCCGCCGTCAACCAGCATCTTTGTGACCTTGAGGTTGCGGATGGTTGGTGAGACCAACATCGGCAAGCACCCGACCGCAGTGATGCGATCAGGGTGATCCTCAATGTCAAAGATGATGGGTGTGCTGGACCACCTCAGAGGTTTGCGTGACTCTATGGATGGTTCTGCTGCATTGACCTCACGCATCCATTGCTTGAGTTGGCGGTGCGAGGTATGCAAAGATGCACCACCGTCGACGCAAAGAACCTCTGTTGCCTTTTGAAACTCATGCTCATCAGCTTCATCGTCTTCATAATCCTCGTCATCTTCATCTTCATCTTCTTCCTGGTCGCGGCCACGGGGAGACCTATCTCCTTACCGCTGTTTGGCCTTGCCGCGGCGTCCTCCCCGACCGGGTCTCTTTTTACTTGCAGGACCTGCACCTTCTTGGGCCTTCTCTTTGTCTCGCCGCTCGTATTCAGCTTTCTGTAGCTCAACAAGCTGCTCGACTTTCTTGCAGCTTTGGAGATCGTGGCCCTTAGTGCGGTGGATTTTGCAGTACTACTTGTTGGAGCCGTCAGGCTTGTCGGCGGCCGCCACAGCTTGGCGGTCGGCGTCAGCGGCAACCTCCTTGCCGGAGCCACCGGCCTTGGCTTTGTTGGCGGCACCATCCTTGCCGGACTGCTCTACAACTAGTACTTCTTGGCTTTTCTTCCTCCTATTGTTCCGCCACGGCTATTCCTTGCAGGGCAGTCCCTCACTATCGCACTCTGCTCCCACACTCTCTCCGGAGCCTTCTTCCTTCTTCAGTAGCGTGCACACTTGTCGGCCAGGCGTAGAGCTCGTGGACGTCTTTCACTTTGCACATCGCCATCTCCTCTCTCATCCTGCGATTTAGTACATTACGATGGAATGCACTAACCACTCGCAGCAGGGTGGGCGTCTGGATGTTGTAGTGCACTCGATGAATCTCTGGATGAATTTGCGCAGGACTCCCCTCCTTCGGGCAAGCAGGTGGAGATCACTTTCACAGCCATGAGGCTTGTGGCGCTGTGAAGGCGCCAACAAACTGGTGGCACAAATCTGCCAAGAAGAAATAGAGCCGTCCGGCAAGTGCATGAGCCAAGATCGGCGTTTGGCTTGAGCACCAAGGGAAGTAGTTGGCGAGGATCTTGTCGTCTCGTCCCCGCAGCTTGCACCGCGATGGTGTGATCTTGAGGAACTCCGATGGATGTGTCCTGCCGTCGTATTTCTCCGGCACATCTGGTTTGAAGTTCTTCTTGTCGGGCCACCGGACTTGCCGCAACTCACGAGTGAGCGCAGGGCAACCTACAGCGTCGACAAATCGCTGGTTCCCTCGGCGCATGCATATCGGCAGTGGGCCCGCGCGTTGGTCGATTGACGGCGCTTCTCTTGGCGCTTCGATCTGGGTTCGGCGTCCTCTTCTGCCGCTCGAAGAACTTGGCGTTGGTCGCGACGAGCTCGTGGATCCGGCGACGCCGTGGAGTCGCTGTCGAGGTGGATCCGGCGATTGGCGATCTTGGCCTTCGGGAAGGGGAGTGTCTGGTGGTGCACCCCGCAAGTCTCGTCGCCATCGGCTCGCGCCTTGTCGCCTCGTCGCGGCTGCGAAGCACTTGGTTGCCGCGGGACGTCGCCGTTGGCGAAACCGATGAGACTTTGAATTGCGGCCCTCCATTCGTCGACCTTATCGGCCGTTGGAGGGTAATCTAGGAGCAACTGAGCTCTTGCCAAGGCTTCCGCTGGTGTGGTTGGCGGCAACGGTGTACGGAGCGAAGAACGGGATGTGCTCGGACTCCTAACCAAGTTAGGAGGAGCAGCATCCTGCTCCAGCGACCGTACCCCACTCGTACCGGCATGCTGGGGCGCATGCGGGTCTCGAGGGCCTCGGGATCCTCCAGCTTGGCCTTGATCCAATGAGCGTATGGTGCCACGAGTATCGTGGAGCTGTCTGTCCCGCGTCTCCTGCGATGGACGCGGTGCAGATTCGGACGCCGACGCCCGCGCCGCGTTGTCCTTGGACCTGGCGGCATCGTGGGCTCTCAACGACGCCGGTCCCTCCGCCAGCGTTTCCCCACCGCCGGCGGCTCCGGTGGTGGTGGGTTCGACGCGACGGCTCAGCTGCCGCCGACGGCTTCTTCTTGGCGCCATGTCGGCGAAGATGTCGATGAAGTTGCTCAGCGACCACCGGATCAGGTTCGCACAGCCTCGACGCCCCTACCGCGCGCGCCAAAGATGTCGAGGTGAGCGGTCGTGCCCACGAGCAGCTACGGGACCCTGGTCCCTTGTGGTTCGGGGGGCGGAGGTTGCACAAAGAGCGGTCGAGGCGATGCACACGGCGGATTTTACCCAGCTTCGAGCTCTCCGGAGATAATACTCCTCTGCTGCTTTATGGATTATCTTGTGTTCTTGCTAGGGAGCAATGCGGGCTACAAGACCTAGCGTGAGTCGGTCTTCTATCGAGTGACCCCGAACCCCCTCTCGTTGCCCTCGGGCCTCCTTTTATAGGCATAAGGGTTACCACATATGGCAAGTAGACAAGGTTACAATGGTAATAACCTAGGTTGGTACACCGCTATATACAAAGGTACAATAACCTATACCTAACTCGACGGCAAGGGACAAGAGTCATCAATGCCCGTCTCGATGCCCGAACAATTACAACAGGACCGTTAAGTGCGCCTCCGTTCGCCACGATGGTAGCTTGTCGTGCTTGTCGCTACTCTCCGCTGGCCGCACAGCCCCCCAACACGCGTCCTTGGGAGAGCCCCGTGGTGACACGTTGGCGGGTGAGCTGGAGCGGAGATGAAGAGAGGTCGCCCGCCCCGGCAAGCGCCTTGCCGCGGTGGGAACCTTGTCGCTTGGGGTTGGCGCCCGCCAGCCTTCCCGCAAGCTCCTCTTGCCGGGCCTTGTTCTTCGGCATACTGAGTGGCCTTCCCGGCAAGCTCCTCTTGCCGGGGTCTTTGTTGCTTTGCTCTTGAATGGCTCGAATGGAGCTACTGAGGGTCTTGGCGGCCATCAGGCCGATCCGGCCTTGGGGCGCTGCGACTGTCCGTGCACGAGTTCGGGGTACTAGGGTACTCCCTACTCTAGTACACCGACACCCCTGGTCTATTTTCCATCATATTAATCTCCAGTCAACAAGTTATTTCTAGCGTTGTCTTTATTTTTCTTTCTTTACTTTGCATCTTTATCATAAAAATACCAAAAAAATTATCTTATCATATCTATCAGATCTCACTCTCGTAAGTGACCGTGAAGGGATTTACAACCCCTTTATTGCGTTGTTTGCGAGGATTTATTTGTTTGTGTAGGTGCGAGGGACTTGTGCGTGGCCTCCTACTGGATTGATACCTTGGTTCTCAAAAAATAAGGGAAATACTTATGCTACTTTGCTGCATCACCCTTTCCTCTTGAAGGGAAAACCAACGCTGTGCTCAAGAGGTAGCAAGAAGGATTTCTGGCGCCGTTGTCGGGGAGTCTACGCAAAAGTCAACATACCAAGTACCCATCACAAACCCTTATCTCCCGCATTACATTATTTGCCATTTGCGTCTCGTTTTCCTCTCCCCCACTTTACCATTGCCATTTTATTCGCCCTCTCTTTTCCGTTTGCTTTTTTCTTGTCAGGACCCCGATTCCAAGTCACATCGACCTAGCTGGTAACACCTCATATCACTTTGTGGCCTCACGCACGGTATTCCCACGGGTGTCCCCTTACCATGGCCCGGGACCGTTTGCGTCTTTTGGCTCACGTATATGATAGTGTCGCTAGCATCCACATGACAAAGAACCCGGGCCGACATGGCTAGTCGTGAACCCAAAGCGGCACTAACCTATGGGGACAGGCATACATGAAACACCTCGAGCATGTCGGTCATCAACGTATGAACTTGGGCTGTAGCACTGGCTAACAGGACTCCGTATTCGGGCTGTAGCAGGCTAGGCAGGACTCCAAGTATCACCGCGACATTTCCCGAAGGAACAGACATAGGAACGAAATGAATCACATGCCGCCAGTCAAGTGTCCAAGCAGTAGTCTTTGGGCTAGCAGGACTCGTGAACCGGGCTGTAGCGGACTACTATCGCTCGGAGGCACGAGACTACATTTCCCCATATGAGAGGCTGCCAAGGATAAACAACTAGTTTGTCGGATCCCACACATACCAAGCATTTCAAACATACACACAATATGCTCAATATGTGTAAATACGACGTGGCATCACAACATAACTCTCGACTCAGATATAATACATTAGGCTCAAGAGCGAGATATTACAAACATGGGTCTCATGACCCAACACTCGAGCATACAAGTCAAAGCACAAGCGAAGCTAAACATGTCCGAGTACGCACAACTATAAATGAAAAGGGCTGAGAAGCCCGACTATCTACCGAGATCTGCCGAGGCACAAGATCGTAGCTGAGGTAACAAGCTAAACGTCGAAGTCCAAGCGGAACTACTAGCGAGACTGACGTCTCTCTGCAAAACATAAAAATAAGCAAACGTGAGTACAATTGTACTCAGCAAGACTTACATCAGATCTAACTACGTATGCATCATTATCAAAAAGGGGTGGTGGAGTTTGACTGCAGCAAGCCAGCTTTGACTCGGTGGCTATCCTGAACTACGACTGCAAGTAACTCTCTTGAGGTGGCGCACACGAGTCCACAAATTCACCATATCAATACACCACTATGGATCCGCTCCCGTCTACCTACGAGAACGCCATCCATAGCACTCACGCTTATCTTGCGCATTTTAGAGTATCCACTTTCACTTGTCTATGAACTGATATAGGCAACCCAGAAGTCCTTCTCCGTGGACACGGCTATTCGAATAGATCATATTAAACCCTGCAGGGGTGTACTTCTTCACACACGCTCTCACCACTTACCGCCGTTTACACGACATGTACTCGGCAACCTTCAAGCGGAAGCCCAACGTGGGTGTCGGCCACAGCCTACCTAAACACTCAAGTCCCTAGTCCAGGTTTATCGCCTATTCGGGTTCCATCCGCAGGGAGTCCGGCCGAGGTTTCCCATACAGCCCCGAACGATGTGTGCAGGGTTCCCGAGATACCAAACGGGCACTCGGTACACCGGGCCACGGTGCCTACCGCAACACAACCCACCCCTAAGGTCAGCGTTGCGTGCGGCCCCCAGCAAGCTACAAACACCAGAAACTACTTGCAACTCCCGGACTGTGGACAAGGGTGGTTAAGAAGCCGAGAGGGTCAATTAAGGATCCCAATGCGTGGTAGTAACTGTTTCATGGATCACAAACACGAACTCAGTTCACGAGGACGGCTGCAATGAGACAACCCACCATGTACTCCTACATGGCCTCTCACCGCTACCTTTACCAAATCGTGTTCACACACTTAGTTCACACACAATAGGACATGTTCACCACTTTCCAATTCATTCCCGATGAATCAGACCGACTCAACTCTAAGCAGAGCAGGCATGACAAACAAGCATAAATGAGTAGGCACAACATGGCTCAAACAACTCCTACTCATGCTAGTGGGTTTCATCTAATTCTTGTGGAATGACAGTCATGCAAAGGATCAAGGGGTTCAGCTACCGCAGCAAGTAACACATGAGTCGTTGTTGTCCTAATGCAATAAAATAGAGCAGGAGCGAGAGAGTGGGATTATATCGGAATGAACAAGGGGTTTTGCTTGCACGGCACTTCAAGATAATATAGTTCTTCATCGGTGTCATCGAACCCATCGCTTGTACATCGCTCTATCGAGAGGGACAATTACCGCAAACAAGAGAGAGCACAATCAATGCAATGCACATATATGATGCATGATCATGTTAAGGTACTGAATTCACCTAATGCAATAATAATCCAAGTTAGTTGGAGTGGAATTCAAACAAGGTTGAATTCCAACTCAAAATGCTATTTCATAAGTTACCCTAATCATGATTCATCCTATTCAGTGGTGTTAACTTGTTCAAACATGCATGATCATGGCATAAACAGATTCTTCATATTTTTCTGATCATTTTCATATATAAATTATTTCCATCCGAGTTACGGTTGAATTTATATGATTTATTAAAGTTTAGGTATTTTACGAAGTTTTACTGAATTAAATTAAATCCAGAAAAGAATATTATTGCGTCGACCGACGTCGAGGTGACGTCGGCAAGTCCAAAGCGCCGACCAGGTCAAATCGACGTGTGGGGCCACGTCGATGACTAACTAACTAACCTAGTTAATTAGTACTAACCAAGGTTAGTTAAGTTAGTTTAAACCTAATTAGAGTAGTTAGTCGGGCGGGCCCGCATGTCGATGAGGAGAGGGAGGTCAAACCGGCGGTGGTCAACCCACGCCGGTCAGCGATCAGCGGCGCTGGCGTTTAGCCGCCAGCCGAACCGACGCAAGGCGGCGCAAGTGCAAATGGCCATTCCGCCACCAAAAGGGGCGGGGAGGGTACCTCTGAGCCGGGACGCTGAAGTTCTTGGTGGGGTGGTTGGAGCTCGGGGCGGCCGGGATCGACGCCGGCGGCGAACTTGGCGGCCGCCGGAGCTCGGGTTCGGTGGCTACGGGGCTGCGGTGCACGAGAGGGGAGGGCGAAGGGTGCTACGTGCTCCTGGAAGGCTCCTGAGCACGTTGACACGCTCCGACGCGATCGGCAGGGGCTGCGGCCGCGGCGGCGCCATGGCCGGCGGTGAGGAGCTGTCGGCCGTAGTGGAGACGGTGGTTAGGGGGGGGAAGACGAGTCGGGGAAGAGGGGAAACGGCTCGGGGGCTCACCGTGGGTGCGATGAGGCCGTCGGTGAGCTCGGGTGGGCACCGGAGCCGGCTAATTTGGCGACGGCGACCGGCGGGTCCGAGAAGGGGGAAACGGTGGGGGCGGCGCCTCGGGGTGCTCCGGCGTCGGTGGACTTGGTGAGGAGGGAGGAGAGGGGCTAGGCGGAGGCCATGGGCACGTCGGCGAGGCGAGGGAGGGCCGGTGGCCGTGGCTACGGCGAGCGGTGGCGACGGCGGCTCAGCACGAGGCGAGAGCGAGAGAGAGGAGAGAGAGGGTGCGGGAAGAGTGAGGGGTCGAGGGTCGCGTGGCGCTCGGAGGCGTCCAGGCGTCGGGGTGAAGCGAGCAGGGTGGAGGTGGCGCTTGGCGCTGGCGGTGCACGCGTCGGCCACGCTGCTGCCCACCGGGCGCGAGGAAGACGACAGGAGGGAGGCTGTTTGGGCTGGGCACTGGAGTGGGCCAGCGTGGGGAGGGAGAAAAAAGAGAGGCTGGGCGGTTGGGCGCTAGGTAAGCCAGGTGAGTGGCCAGGCCTCTTCTCTCTCTTCCATTAATTGTTTCATTTTCTATACTCTGACATTTGTTTTGATTTATCTAAAATACCAAACTAATTTATTTGATTATGCCAATTTTTGCAGGAGCTTACTATATTATTCCAGAGCTCCCCAACAAAAGGGCACAATTTTGGACAATATTTTATATACATAGTAATATATATCCAAGACAAATATTTACCGTATTAATTCCAAATGCCCAAAATAAATACTTATGAGATCCTAAAAATATTGGTTAGGTTGTTATCTCTGCCCAATATTTTCAGAGGGCCACATGAGCATTTTCTTGGACCTTTTGGAGCGATTTTTATTTAGGTCATTTCCAAAATGATTCTGAGGGTTTCACAAATCCCCATTTCAATTTTCATGGAAATTAACATGATGACATGAATGCCCTAATGCAACTAATGTCAAGCAATTCTAGGGCTGTGACAACTCACCCCACTAAACAAGAATCTCTTGAGATTCAAGGCGTGAGTAAGAGGAGAAGGAAGTCACAACTATCACAATCTTCATGATCCAATTGCCTTCTTGAAGAGGTTGGTTCATTCCATCACCTTGGTCTTGACGTCTTCGCTTTTGAGATCTTCACCGACATGACAATGTAAAGAAAGGAAAACCCTACATGATTCGATCCTAACGAAGATCAGGTAAACATGATCAACTCACGAACTGAGATGGTGTCACATCTCGAGTTGAGACACAGAATGCATCGAGTGGGATGGAAGAACAACAACGAAGTTTGATTAGTGGTCAACAATTCCACGCTTTAGGAAGATGGTGGATGGTGTCAAGGTGGCGAAGCATAATTACCATGATCCCGTAACGGAACACCTCGAGAAAGGTGACGCAAGAGCTATTCCCTTAAGTGGCAAAAGAATTACTTTTGATCCATAGATCATTGGAACTCTTTATGCCAGCCAAAGGCAATCACAAGCGATCATTTGGTGGAGTGCAAAGGAATGGTATACCCGGACTAGAATGGATGATGTGGACTACCTTGTTGAAGGCAACGCAATGGATGATTTGCTTATCATCGAAGGTGGGGGGGGGGACCCATGGTAAGTCCACTTTTAAGGATAAACCTGGACAAGGATTGCTGAGAAGACAGTCTATAGCGAGATAGCACAAGGACGGTGCAAGCTGGGAACGAAATGCAACTGTTCGAATGTTCCAACCATCATATCTGCCGAGATTCAGATCTGGTTGGTGTTAGGATATTTCAGACTTATCATGTCCGATAGGAAGGGTTGCAACACAATTGACGAGATGGCGTTGAGATTCTCGGGATATGAACTACGATAGCAAGCTCCAAAACATGAGCTGGTTCTCTACAAACCCGTGGACACGCTGTCCTAGACAAGCATGACCACACAGTAGTCTTATAATAAACACTACCGAGTTCAGGTTGGGAACCTTCATTGCGGATAACGAAGTCCTTACATAAGTCCGGATTAGCTCTTAGGAAGGAACTTCTTCTCCTTGAACAAATCAATCAGTGGCTTGGTGTGCTATGGAATTCATATGAGATGAAGATGATCAGTCCATCATGCCATAGAATACCTCGCACGCATGACTGACTTGGGATGATTCGGAGGAAACAAAACAAACCTTTCTCAAATTCATGGCGGCAACTTACACCAGATGCATGAATTAGAGGAAGTCACTACTTCCATCCAAGCATAGGCTTCATGAGCGGTCACGAAGGCATTGCTTACACAAGTTTCAATACTAGGTTGATGCTCAACATGACTCATGGGGAGACAAAATGCTCTTGACGGGCTCAACAAAGAACTCATCGAATTTCCATATCACCGGACTTCCACCATCATGTGAACACGGTGATAGCATTGGTCGGACCAAGGATGTAATGGGTATGCTCGAGGAGTAACCACGAGTAAGACAACATTACGAATATCGTTGGTTCTGATTTGACTTGACAATGGCCCATACTCAAGTCAAAGAATTGGTAGGACAATAGGTCCAACAACTGATCACGAGGACCAATCGATGAAGGTATCATCTTTCTTCAACACACACTACACAAGAATATCCCTTTGGATCGAACTAAGTTAGGCAAGCTTTTATCTTCCAACTCTCCAAGTTATTGTCTAGCTTAACCAACTAGCTCAGGAATATCCAACACAGATTCTTGGAGAAAGGGTGGTCCACAGGGAACCAACTTGATCACGAGCTCAACATAACAGTCAGGGAACAACCCGGTAACACTTCCAAGAAGATATTTGGAAAGTCACGAACCACCGGTATGTTACTAAGCTCGAGAACAATCTTGCTTTTGAGGGCAAGACGATATGATCAAATGAGTGAGGACTTGGCAAGATCCCAACTCATCAATCGAAGTGTGCACCAGAAATAAGGACTAGGTAGCACGATCAGTCTTAGGATGATGGTTTAATAGCCAACATGCTAAGAATGAGAATATGGTCCATTCACTACCAAGCAACAAGTTGCTCGGGGTATTGATTTCACACATCACAATTCACTTGTCGGCTTTCCGGTTGCATCAACACGGAACCGAGAAATGAACAATGATGATGAGAAGTATCACTGCATCAAGAATTCCTAGGAGGTTGTGCAATTCTCATGAGGTTCCTGACATAAAGATGGTAACACTCCAAGGTAGAACAGAATCAAAAGCTGAATTGGCATTTTGATCTGCGGGATACAACTACTTTGACCCAGTCCTAGAAATGGATGAGGTACTGGAGTTTGTTTCTCCTAGTCATTCCGGAATAGAATGGCTTGACGGACCACAAGGATAAAATGCATCGATGAACACAAATGCACACATACCCTTGGCTATCAATTGATAGATGAAGGTCAAAAGGCATCTAAGAGAACAACTCAACGGAACATATAATTTTCTGAGTTGTGGATGCACAGATTAGTATGTCGAGCAAGCTCAGCATTTCTTCCGGATAACCCATGCGGAAAGGTAGAATTGGCAGATTCACAATTATGAATGGAGAACTCCTCAAGAGCACTCTTATCGTGATGTTTTGGTTCAACAAGGAACTTCTGCCATAAGCGGTTCGTAGTATTTGGAGGAAGGAAATACCACGGACCTTGAGGACTATCGCAAAGGGTACTAATATCCTAAAGGCACTAGCAAATACTAGCAACATGAAGTAGGATGAATCTCGGTTCAGAAACCCAGGAGTAGAATGCCTACTACTAAATGGCATCACGGGATGCTTTCGAAAATGATGGCCAGAATCATCACACTGGGGATACAAAAGCATAGCTAAATTGCTAGGTGACTTCCTAAACACCTAAGGTCATAATAGTAGTTCCAATATATATGTCGAGGCAACAAAGTACCTCAACTCACCGATTAGTGTGCTTATTCTGACCAAAAGGTCATCGGGAACGGAAGGAAAGAACTTGCAAATGCATCAGACTATTTAGAGACCTGGGATGACTCGGACAGCATAACGGCTGTAAATGCTCAAAATGATTTGAGACATCCTGCAGAAAACGGTGGCATAACCACTCAACAACATCATAACAAGATTCTGGAATCAACAGTTATCATACAGGAGTAGTAGGAACTGAACTGGGGATTAAAACCAACAATCTTATAAGTCTATGGATTAGTAGCACGTCATCCTAATAGATAGATGAGAAGCCTAGTTCTTAAACCCCGTAGAAGAGAAGAGGATGACTCAGATCAGAAGGCCATGAGGTATAAGGAGTAAAAAGAGCCTTACGTTCCCTTCCACAATCAATTCCCCTACATAGCTAAAGCATTTCTAGACTCAACTTCGACCAGTTTGGCTTGGTAATCCTACAGGCAGTCAGGCTCTGATACCAACGCTGTCAGGACCCCGATTCCAAGTCACATCGACCTAGCTGGTAACACCTCATATCACTTTGTGGCCTCACGCACGGTATTCCCACGGGTGTCGCCTTACCATGGCCCGGGACCGTTTGCGTCTTTTGGCTCACGTATATGATAGTGTCGCTAGCATCCACATGACAAAGAACCCGGGCCGACATGGCTAGTCGTGAACCCAAAGCGGCACTAACCTATGGGGACAGGCATACATGAAACACCTCGAGCATGTCGGTCATCAGCGTATGAACTTGGGCTGTAGCACTGGGCTAAGGACTCCGGTATTCCGGGCTGTAGCAGGCTAGGCAGGACTCCAAGTATCACCGCGTGACATTTCCCGAAGGACGTACATAGGAACGAAATGAATCACATGCCGGCCAGTCAAGTGTCCAAGCAGTAGTCTTTGGGCTAGCGAGGACTCCGTGAACCGGCAGAAGCGGACTACTATCGCTCGGAGGCACGAGACTACATTTCCCCATATGAGAGGCTGCCAAGGATAAACAACTAGTTTGTCGGATCCCACACATACCAAGCATTTCAAACATACACACAATATGCTCAATATGTGTAAATATGACGTGGCATCACAACATAACTCTACGACTCAGATATAATACATTAGGCTCCGAAGAGCGAGATATTACAAACATGGGTCTCATGACCCAACACTCAGAGCATACAAGTCAAAGCACAAGCGGAAGCTAAACATGTCTGAGTACAGACACTATAAATGAAAAGGGCTGAGAAGCCTGACTATCTACCAGATCCTGCCGAGGGCACAAGATCGTAGCTGAGGTAACAAGCTAAACGTCGAAGTCCAAGCGGAACTACTAGCGAGACTGACGTCTCTCTGCAAAACATAAAAATAAGCAAACGTGAGTACAATTGTACTCAGCAAGACTTACATCAGATCTAACTACGTATGCATCATTATCAAAAAGGGGGTGGTGGAGTTTGACTGCAGCAAGCCAGCTTTGACTCGGTGGCTATCCTGAACTACGACTGCAAGTAACTCTCTTGAGGTGGCGCACGAGTCCACAAATTCACCATATCAATACACCACTATGGATCCGCTCCGTCTACCTACGAGAACGCCATCCATAGCACTCACGCTATCTTGCGCATTTTAGAGTATCCACTTTCACTTGTCTATGAACTGATATAGGCAACCCAGAAGTCCTTCTCCGTGGACACGGCTATTCAATAGATCATATTAAACCTGCAGGGTGTACTTCTTCACACACTCTCACCACTTACCGCCGTTTACGACATGTACTCGGCAACCTTCAAGCGGAAGCCCAACGTGGGTGTCGGCCACAGCCTACCTAAACACTCAAGTCCCTAGTCCGGTTTATCGCCTATTCGGGTTCCATCCGCAGGAGTCCGCCGAGGTTTCCCATACAGCCCCGAACGATGTGTGCGGGGTTCCCGAGATACCAAACGGGCACTTTCGGTACACCGACCCACGGTGCCTACCGCAACACAACCCACCCCTAAGGTCAGCGTTGCGTGCGGCCCCAAAGAAGCTACAAACACCGAAACTACTTGCAACTCCCTGATGTGGACAAGGGTGGTTAAGAAGCCGAGAGGTCAATTAAGGATCCCAATGCGTGGTAGTAACTGTTTCATGGATCACAAACACAGAACTCAGTTCACGAGGGCGGCTGCAATGAGACAACCCACCATGTACTCCTACATGGCCTCTCACCGCTACCTTTACCAAATCGTGTTCACACACTTAGTTCACACACAATAGGACATGTTCACCACTTTCCAATTCATTCCCGATGAATCGGACCGACTCAACTCTAAGCGATGGCAGGCATGACAAACAAGCATAAATGAGTAGGCACAACATGGCTCAAACAACTCCTACTCATGCTAGTGGGTTTCATCTAATTCTTGTGGAATGACAGTCATGCAAAGGATCAAGGGTTCAGCTACCGCAGCAAGTAACACATGAGTCGTTGTTGTCCTAATGCAATAAAATAGAGCAGGAGCGAGAGAGTGGGATTATATCGGAATGAACAAGGGGGTTTTGCTTGCCTGGCACTTCTGAAGATAATATAGTTCTTCATCGGTGTCATCGAACCCATCGTCGGTACATCGTCTATCGAGAGGGGACAATTACCGGCAAACAAGAGAGAGCACAATCAATGCAATGCACATATATGATGCATGATCATGTTAAGGTACTGAATTCACCTAATGCAATAATAATCCAAGTTAGTTGGAGTGGAATTCAAACAAGGTTGAATTCCAACTCAAAATGCTATTTCATAAGTTACCCTAATCATGATTCATCCTATTCAGTGGTGTTAACTTGTTCAAACATGCATGATCATGGCATAAACAGATTCTTCATATTTTTCTGATCATTTTTCATATATAAATTATTTCCATCCGAGTTACGGTTGAATTTATATGATTTATTAAAGTTTAGGGTATTTTCGAAGTTTCTTGAATTAAATTAAATCCAGAAAAGAATATTATGCGTCGACTGACGTCGAGGTGACGTCGAAGCAAGTCAAAGCGCCGACCAGGTCAAATCTGACGTGTGGGGGCCACACGTCAGTGACTAACTAACTAACCTAGTTAATTAGTACTAACCGGGGTTAGTTAAGTTAGTTTAAACCTAATTAGAGTAGTTAGTCGGGCGGGGCCCGCATGTCAGTGAGGAGAGGGGAGGTCAAACCGGGCGGTGGTCAACCCACGCCGGTCAGCGGTCAGCGGGCGCCGGCGTTTAGCAGCCAGGCGAACCCGACGCGGCGCGCAAGTGCAATGGCCATTCCGCCACCAAAAGGCGGGAGGTACCTCTGAGAGCCGGGACGCGCCAAGTTCTTGGTGGGGTGGTTGGAGCTCGGGCGGCCGGGATCGGCGCGGCGGGCGAACTTGGCGGCCGCCGGGCTCGGGTTCGGTGGCTACGGGCTGCGGTGCACGAGAGGGAGGGCGAAGGTGCTCGTGCTCTGGAAGGCTCCCGAGCACGTTGACACGCCCGACGCGATCGGCGGGGCTGCGACATGGCGGCGCGCCATGGCCGGTGAGGAGCTGTCGGCCGTAGTGGAGACGGTGGTTAGGGGGGGGAAGACGAGTCGGGGAAGAGGGGAAACGGCTCGGGGGCTCACCGTGGGTGCGATGAGGCCGTCGGTGAGCTCGGGTGGGCACCGGAGCAGCTAATTTGGCGGCACGGCGACCATGGTCCGAGAAGGGGCGGTGGTGGGGCGGCGCCTCGGGGTGCTCCGGCGTCGGTGGACTTGGTGAGGAGGGAGGAGAGGGGCTAGGCGGAGGCCATGGGCACGTCGGCGAGGCGAGGGAGGGCCGGTGGCCGTGGCTACGGCGAGCGGTGGCGACGGCGGCTCTCTGGCACGAGGCGCAGAGCGAGAGAGAGGAGGGGAGAGGGGTGCGGGAAGAGTGAGGGGGGTCCAGGGGGGTCGCGTGGCGCTCGGAGGCGTCCAGGCGTCGGGTGAAGCGGCAGGGTGGAGGTGGCGCTGGCCTGGCGGTGCACGCTCGGCCACGCTGCTGCCTGCCCACCTGGCGCTGGAAAGACGACAGGGGGGGGGGCTGTTTGGGCTGGGCACTGGAGTGGGCCAGCGGGGAGGGGAGAAAAGAGAGGCTGGGCGGTTCGGGCGCTAGGTAAGCCAGGTGAGTGGCCTGGGCCTCTTCTCTCTCTTCCATTAATTGTTTCTGTTTTCTATACTCTGACATTTGTTTTGATTTATCTAAAATACCAAACTAATTTATTTGATTATGCCAATTTTGCAGGAGCTTACTATATTATTCCGAGCTCCCCAACAAAAGGGCACAATTTTGGACAATATTTTATATACATAGTAATATATATCCAAGACAAATATTTACCGTATTAATTCCAAATGCCCAAAATAAATACTTATGAGATCCTAAAAATATTGGTTAGGTTGTTATCTCTGCCCAATATTTTCAGAGGGCCACATGAGCATTTTCTTGGACCCTTTTGGAGCGATTTTTATTTAGGTCATTTCCAAAATGATTCTGAGGGTTTCACAAATCCCCATTTCAATTTTCATGGAAATTAACATGATGACATGAATGCCCTAATGCAACTAATGTCAAGCAATTCTAGGGCTGTGACATTTCTCGCTTGCTTCTTGTTTGCTCGTGTGTTGGATTGCTTGCTTGTCACGATGGCTCAAGATAATACTAAATTGTGTGACTTTACCAATACCAACAATAATGATTTTCTTAGCACTCCGATTGCTCCTCTTACCGATACTGAATCTTGTGAAATCAATGTTGCTTTGTTGAATCTTCTCATGAAAGATCAATTCGCCGGCCTTCGTAGTGAAGATGCCGCTACCCATCTAAATAGCTTCGTTGATTTGTGTGATATGCAAAAGAAGAAAGATGTGGATAATGATGTTGTTAAATTGAAGCTATTTCCTTTTTCGCTTAGAGTTCGTGCTAAATCTTGGTTTTCATCTTTGCCTACAAATAGTTTTGATTCTTGAAATAAGTACAAAGATGCTTTTATCTCTAAGTATTTTCCTCACGCTAAGATCATCTCTCATAGAAACGATATTATGAATTTCAAGCAACTTGATCATGAACATGCTGCACAAGCTTGGGAGAGGATGAAATTAATGATACGTAATTTCCCTACACATGGTTTGAATCTGTGGATGATTATACAAAAAAAATTATGCCGGATTGAATTTTTCTTCTAGAAATCTTTTAGATTCGGCCGCGTGAGGCACTTTTATGGAAATCACTTTAGGAGAAGCTACTAAACTCTTAGATAATATTATGGTTAATTATTCTCAATGACACACTGAAAGATCTACTAATAAAAAAGTGCATGTGATAGAAGAAATTAATGTTTTGAGTGGAAAGATGGATAAACTTATGAAATTATTTGCTAGTAACAATGTTTCTTCTGATCCTAATGACATGCCTTTGTCTACTTTGATTGAGAATAATAATGAATCTATGGATGTGAATTTTGTTGGTAGGAATAATTTTGGTAACAACACGTATAGAGGAAACTTTAATCCTAGGCCGTACCCTAGTAATTCCCCTAATAATTATGGTAATTCCTACAACAATTCTTATGGAGATTTTAATAAGATGCCTTCTGAATTTGAGACTAGTGTTAAATAATTTATGAATTCACAAAAGAATTTCAATGCTTTGCTTGAAGAAAAATTGCTTAAAGTTGATGAATTGGCCAGGAACGTTGATAGAATTTCTCTTGATGTTGATTCTTTGAAACTTAGATCTATTCCACCTAAGCATGATATCAATGAGTCTCTCAAAGCCTTGAGAATTTCCATTTATGAGTGCAAAGAAAGAACCGCTAGGATGCGTGCTAAGAAAGATTGCTTTGTGAAAACGTGTTCTTTCCAATTTCTATGAAAATAAAGATGAAGATATAAAAGTTATTGATGTGTCCCCTATTAAATCTTTTCTTTGCAATATGAATCTTGATAATGATGGGACTGAATATGATCCACCTTTACCTAGAAGGCGTTCCAAAAATTCGAAGTCTTTAGATCTTGATGCAAAAATTGGTAAAAGTGGGTTTGAAGAGATCAAAACTCTAGATATTAATGAACCCACTGTTTTGGATTTCAAGGAATTTAATTATGATAATTTCTCTTTGATAGATTGTATTTCCTTGTTGCAATCCGTGCTAAATTCTCCAAATGCTTATACCCAACATAAAGCTTTTACTAAGCATATCGTTGATGCTTTGATGCAATCTTATGAAGAAAAACTTGAGTTGGAAGTTTCTATCCCTAGAAAACTTTATGATGAGTGGGCACCTACTATTAAAATTAAAACTAAAGATCATGAGTTCTATGCTTTATGTGATTTGGGTGCTAGTGTTTCCACGATCCCAAAAACTTTGTGCGATTTGCTAGGTTTCCGTGATTTTGATGATTGCTCTTTAAACTTGCACCTTGCGGATTCCACCATTAATAAACCTATGGGAAGAATTAATTATTTTCTTATTATTGCATATAGGAATTATGTGCCCGTAGATTTTATTGTTCTTGATATAGATTGCAATCCTTCATGTCCTATTATTCTTGGTAGACCTTTCCTTAGAACGATTGGTGCAATTATTGATATGAAGGAAGGAAATATTAGATTCCAATTTCCGTTAAGGAAAGGCATGAAACATTTTGCTTGAAAAAAATAAAATTACCATATTAATCTATCATGAGAGCCACTTATGGATTGCCTACCAAAGATGGCAATACCTAGATATATCCTTGCTATTATGCCTAGCTAGGGGCGTTAAACGATAGCGCTTGTTGGGAGGCAACCCAATTTTATTTTTAGTTTTTTTTTTGCTTTTTGCTTCTGTTTAGGAATAAATATTAGATCTAGCCTCTGGTTAGATTTTTTTTTATGTTTTAATTAGTTTTTGTGCCAAGTTTAACCTATAGGATCTTCTTGGATGATAGTTATTTGATCTTGCTGAAAATTGAAGAAACTTTCTGTTCATGAAAACAATTGTTAAAAATCACCAGAACATGATAAAATATTGATTCCAATTGCTGATGATCAATAAACAAATTTTCTAGGTCTTCCTATTTTGGCTGAATTTTTGGAGTTCCAGAAGTTTGCGTTAGTTACAGATTACTACAGACTTTTCTGTTTTTGACAGATTCTGTTTTTTGTGTGTTGTTTGCTTATTTTAATGAATCTATGGCTAGTAAAATAGTTTATAAACCATAGAGACATTGGAATACAGTAGGTTTAAAACCAATATAAATAAATAATGAGTTAATTACAGTACCTTGAAGTGGTGTTTTGTTTTCTTTCGCTAACGGAGCTCACGAGATTTTCTGTTAAGTTTAGTGTTGTGAAGTTTTCAAGTTTTGGGTAAAAGATTTGATGGATTACGGAACAAGGAGTGGCAAGATCCTAAGATTGGGGATTCCCATGGAACCCCAAGATAATCTAAGGACACCAAAAATCCAATTCTTGGGGATGCCCCGGAAGGCATCCCCTATTTCGTCTACTTCCATCGGTAACTTTACTTGGAGCTATATTTTTATTCACCACATGATATGTGTTTTGCTTGGAGCGTCTTGTATGATTTGAGTCTTTGTTTGTTAGTTTTCCACAATCATCCTTGCTGTACACACCTTTTGAGAGAGACACACATGATCCAAAATTTGTTAGAATACTCTATGTGCTTCACTTATATCTTTTGAGTTATATAGTTTTTGCTCTAGTGCTTCACTTATATCTTTTAGAGCACAGTGGTGGTTTTGTTTTATAGAAACTATTGTTCTCTCATGCTTCACTTAGATTATTTTGGTAGTCCTACAAAACAGCATGGTAATTTGCTTTAATTATGATAGGCATTCAAGATTAGTAAAAAAATCTTATGAGTATGTTGAATACTATGAGAAGTTAGACGCTTGATAATTGTTTTGAGATATGGAGATGATGATATTAGAGTCATGCTAGTTGAGTAGTTGTGAATTTGAGAAATACTTGTGTTAAAGTTTGTGATTCCCGTAGCATGCACGTATGTTGAACCGTTATGTGATTAAGTCGGAGCATGATTTATTTATTGATTGTCTTCCTTATGAGTGGCGGTTGGGGACGAGCGATGGTCTTTTCCTACCAATCTATCCCCCTAGGAGCATGCGCGTAATACTTTGCTTTGATAGCTTGTAGATTTTTGCAATAAGTATATGAGTTCTTTATGACTAATGTTGAGTCCATGGATTATACACACTTTTCTTCCTTCCTTCCACCATTTCTAGTCTTTCCAATACCGCGCACATTTCGCTGGTATCATACACCCACCATATACCTTCCTCAAAACAGCCACCATACCTACCTATCATGGCATTTCCATAGCCATTCTAATATATATTGCCATGCAACTTTCCACCGTTCCATTTACTATGACACACTCCATCATTGTAATATTGCTTCGCATGATCATGTAGTTGACATCGTTTTTGTGGCAAAACCACCGTTCATAATTCTTTCATACATGTCACTCTTGATTCAATGCATATCCCGGTACACCGCCGGAGGCATTCACATAGAGCAATATTTTGTTCTAAGTATTGAGTTGTAGTTGTTGAGTTGTAAGTAAATAAAAGTGTGATGATCATCATTTTTTAGAGCATTGTCCCAAGTGAGGAAAGGATGATGGAGACTATGATTCGCCCACAAGTCGGGATGAGACTCCGGACTAAAAAAAGAGGCCATACAAAGAAGAAGAAAAGGCCCAAATAAAAATATAAAAAATGAGAGAAAAAATGAGAGAAAAAAAGAGAAGGGACAATGTTACTATTCTTTTACCACACTTGTGCTTCAAAGTAGCACCATGATCTTAATGATAAAGAGTCTCCTATGATATCACTTTCATATACAAGTGGGAAATTTTCATTATAGAAATTGGCTTGTATATTCCAATGATGGGCTTCCTCAAAATGCCCTAGGTCTTCGTGAGCAAGCGAGTTGGATGCACACCCACTTAGTTCCTTTTGTTGAGCTTTCATATACTTATAGCTCTAGTGCATGCGTTGCATGGCAATCCCTACTCACTCACATTGATATCTATTAATGGGCATCTCCACTGCCTGTTGATACGCCTAGTTGATGTGAGACTATCTTCTCCTTTTTTGTCTTCTTCACAACCACCATTCTATTCCACATATGGTGCTATGTCCATGGCCCACGCTCATGTATTGCGTGAAGATTGAAAAAGTTTGAGAACATCAAAAGTATGAAACAATTGCTTGGCTTGTCATCGGGGTTGTGCATGATTTAAATACTTTGTGTGGTGAAGATAGAGCATAGCCAGACTATATGATTTTGTAGGGATAACTTTCTTTGGCCATGTTATTTTGAGAAGACATAATTGCTTAGTTAGTATGCTTGAAGTATTATTATTTTTATGTCAATATTGAACTTTTGTCTTGACTCTTTCGGATCTGAATATTCATACCACAATTAAGAGAATTACATTGAAATTATGCCAAGTAGCATTCTACATCAAAAATTCTGTTTTTATCATTTACCTACTCGAGGACGAGTAGGAATTAAGCTTGGGGATGCTTGATATGTCTCCAACGTATCTATAATTTTTGATTGTTTCATGCTATATTATATTCTGTTTTGGACATTAATGGGCTTTATTATTCACTTTTATATTATTTTTGGGACTAACCTATTAACCGGAGGCCCAGCCCAAAATTGCTGTTTTTTTGCCTATTTCAGAGTTTCGCAGAAAAATAATATCAAGCGGAGTCCAAACAGAATGAAACCTTCGGGAACGTGATTTTTGGAACGAACGTGATCCAGAGGACTTGGACCCTACGTCAAGACATCAAAAAGGAGGGCACGAGGTAGGGGGTGCGCCCTCCACCCTTGTGGGCCCCACGTTGCTCCACCGATGTACTTCTTCCTCCTATAAATACCTACGTACCCCCAAACTACCAGATACGGAGCCAAAAACCTAATTCCACCGCCGCAACCTTCTGTACCCGTGAGATCCCGTCTTGGGGCCTTTTCCGGAGCTCCGCCAGAGGGGGCATCGATCACGGAGGGCTTCTACATCAACACCATAGCCTCTCCGATGATGTGTGAGTAGTTTACCTTAGACCTTCGGGTCCATAGTTATTAGCTAGATGGCTTCTTCTCTCTTTTTTTATCATAATACAATGTTCTCCCCCTCTTTTGTGGAGATCTATTCGATGTAATCTTCTGTTGTGGTGTGTTTGTTGAGACTGATGAATTGTGGGTTTATAATCAAGTTTATCTATGAACAATATTTGAATCTTTTCTGAATTCTTTTATGTATGATTGGTTATCTTTGCAAGTCTCTTTGAATTATCAGTTTGGTTTGGCCTACTAGATTGATGTTTCTTGCAATGGGAGAAGTGCTTAGCTTTGGGTTCAATCTTGTGGTGTCCTTTCCCAGTGATAGTAGGGGCAGCAAGGCACGTATTGTATTGTTGCCATCGAGGATAAAAAGATGGGGTTTATATCATATTGCATGAGTTTATCCCTCTACATCATCTCATCTTACTTGAATCGTTACTCTGTTCTTATGAACTTAATACTCTAGATGCATGCTGGATAGTGGTCGGTGTGTGGAGTAATAGTAGTAGATGCAGGCAGGAGTCGGTCTAGTTGTCTCGGACGTGATGCCTATATACATGATCATACATAGATATTCTCATAACTATGCTCAATTATGTCAATTGCTTAACAATAATTTGTTCACCCACTGTAATACTTATGCTCTCGAGAGAAGCCACTAGTGAAACTATGGCCCCTGGGTCTATTTTCCATCATATTAATCTCCCGTCAACAAGTTATTTCTAGCATTGTCTTTATTTTGATTTCTTTACTTTGCATCTTTATCATAAAAATACCAAAAAATATTATCTTATCATATCTATCAGATCTCACTCTCGTAAATGACCGTGAAGGGATTGACAACCCCTTTATTGCGTTGGTTGCGAGGATTTATTTGTTTGTGTAGGTGCGAGGGACTTGTGCGTGGCCTCCTACTAGATTGATACCTTGGTTCTTAAAAACTGAGGGAAATACTTACGCTACTTTGCTCCATCACCCTTTCCTCTTCAAGGGAAAACCAACACAGTGCTCAAGAGGTAGCACTGACAGGTGGGCCCCGCGCTTGGTGGGACCCATGTGTCAGTGTCTCAATGGCAGGATGGGCTACGTCGGGTATCCTCGTCCGAGGAGAGAGGAGGTGGTTTTGCAATGGAGAAGAGGGAGAGGCGAGACGGTGGTTTTGGAATGGAGATGATGGAGAGGAGAGGAGGTGGTTTTGCAATGGAGAAGAGGGAGTGCGACAGCAATTTATGATTGGACGAGAGGGCCGGCGCGCTGTGACTGGATCAAAATCGAAATCAATTTACCCTTCAATTAAGAAATCGAACCCACATTAACTAGTCTCCCTTTTATTCGGGGTCATAATTGACCATGATTTTCGCAAATAAAATATATGTTATACGTTGCAAAAATAATATAATTTGAAAGTACATTCAGATACGAACCAAACGATACAATTTTCGGTGACATGCATTCACATTTTGCTTGTCAAATACAGTATGTGGTCAAACTTTGACCCAGAATACGCAAAACAAAAAAAATACTTCCAAGACCAGCGCCGAACTTCCGCTCTTCTCCTCTTAAACCACCGCCGCTCCTCTCCTGTTCCAATCTAAATCCTGCGCCGCTCCTCTCCACTTCCATTTCAAAACCACCGACCCTCCTCTCCTATTCCAATACAAAACCAGCGTCGCTCCTCTCCCATTCTAAACCAAAACCAGCGCTGCTGCTCTCCTCTTCCATTAAAAATCCACCGCCGGCGAGTGAAGGTGATGTGGAGAAGTAGATCGATGGAGGAGTACAACCGATACATGAGGATCACAGACGGCGACCCTGTGAAGCTAGCTAGGATGTTGGAGATCTGATCTTGGTTTGACAACAAGGACCAACTAGCGGCGACGGCGACATCCATGGCCAAATATCTGCAACAGCGAAAAGCGGCGATACTCCGGTGGGAGTCGTGCGGGAGTACATAGAGCTGCTCCTCCGGGCCATGGAGAAAACAGATTTACCGAATCTGATCGTGAGGGAGCGGTGGTGGGAGTATTGATCCCAGATGGAGCATCCACCAGAGATTGAAGGATCGAGCATCTACAGGGGTGCCGTTTGTGAGGGTGTCGTGCCAGAGCGAGCCGGTGGAGTCTTCGTCGACCGAACCCAACTGCAAGACGAGAAAAACAGTTGGCCCGACGATGCTTCCCCGCCATCCTCTCCCTCGTATTCACATCATCTCACGGGGTGGCTGTCTGCCGCCGAGGAATAGGAGGATTGCCCCCAGACCAATAGTCAGGCAGGTTATGAATTGTCAGGAGGAGCTTAGGGTTGTTAGTATTTGCAGGTTGTGAATTGTGTTTTGTGTTGTGTATTTTGAGAGTACTTTCAGATATGAATGTCTTTTGAATTTAAAATTTGCAGTATTGAGCATATGAAGTATTTTATGAACTCCAGAGATCTATTTTTAGCACTTAAAAAATGTAGTTTCATAGGAGTATAAAAGTGCGATAATGTGATTCTCGAGAGCAAGCGCAAGTTTGAGTTTGAGATAAGAAACTCAAGTTCAGTTTGAGATAAGCGCAACTTTCGAGGCGAGCATTTATATTAACATGGCCTTTTCAAACAGTGTTAACATCATGCCGGAAGTTTTATTCATGGTCGAAACTGGAACTACCAGCAAGTTAACATCATGCTGATCAACATTCATGCATAGCACATCTTCATATGATGCACAGTCAAAAAGATATGCTATTTTCAAGATGCCCACACAATGTCAAGTGTGCGAAAAACAGAGAAAACGAGGGACGCCGCTGTCTGCCGTTGTGAACATGCTGAACAAACGAGAGGAATCTGGAGAGGACTGTACGTGGAGAGGCGGACATTCGGGACCCACCAGGTCTATGGTTGTACGCAAGCAAGTGCCTCATCGAAAAATACTTCCTCCTAATGCTATACTGACGTTGGCGCACACGGGTTTGTCAACAAATCCGGGGAGCTAGCAGGTATCATTTTTTATCACTGGGGCAGCAAGTATCAGCTGGGTTTTGGGCTGCCCCATCTAGGCTTTCTTTTTAACATGCGCAGCCCACGACCTCGGATAGGAGGTCCATAGGCTTGTTTGTATTTTCTTGAGGGCCATAATGTATCGACCGGCCTATGGACCTCCCATCCGAGGTTTTATTTTTCCTGAAACATCGACAGCCCAATTTATGTATTTTTTTGAAGAAAACGCAGAGGTATGTTCTGTTTTTCTATATAAGAATAGGAACGCCTGTTCTATTTAAATTATTTTATATGTTATTATATATTATTGTTATTAACAGATACTTACATATGTAAGAAAAAAATATCGCACATCTTATTAACTTATAAAAATAATTTCTTAACAATAAAATCCTGGATTTTTTTGGCAACGAAAATCATGGTGATTGTGTACAAAAGCTTGGTAAGATTTAAGAACCAATGTAATAATAAATCACTTATTATTTATATATATATAACAAAATGCTCAGCCCCTGTTTATTTTTTGATAACATTGCTGCGCCCACCCCAACATTATAATCAGAATAAGCCCGGCAAAATCATGTATTTCGAGAAAGTGCAAATGGCCTGTATTTTTTTAGGAAAAACATAAATGGGCCGCATGGATGCTACATTATTTGTTACCCAGCCCAGCTAATGGACTATAGTTCAAAAAAAAGATCAAATCTACTGTAAATTCTACCCATAAAAAAAAAGGCAGAAATTCTGAAAAATGGGTTCAATCGTGACACATTTTTGGAGGCTGAAATGGGCCAATAGGTGAAGCCAATGCAAGTCGTTGTCAACTTAGTCAACAAATGATTCTGACATGTTAGCCGTTGGATTTACATCCAACGACCAGCATTCATCTTCAATCTCGTCTTCTTCCTCCGGTGCCGCCGGGACCACCTGCTCCGCCTCCTGCTGCTAGCAGCTCTGCTTAGCACGCTTCATTTGTGAAGCCTTCTCCACCATTGGCCAGGCCATCCCTCCACCCCTCCACACCTCCTGTTCTTCTCCACCGGCTGCCAACCCACACCGCACCAGAACCAGTTAACCCTCGTACACCTCTACGTCTATGAGTCTACTCCCGCGTCTTCCCATCTCTGGCTCGTTGCTGTCCGGGGCCTCGCCGTCGTCCACCACCTTGGATGCGCTTGGCGCGGAGTGATCAACGTGGTCAACAAACGACACCATCAGAAGTAGACTATGTGTGGAGAGGCTGACAGCTGGGTCCACGGCCGCACGCAAGGAAATGCCTCCTTATTACGCGCAAAATAATGATTCCTCCACCTGATAGCTGGGACCCACTGGAAGGGCCTCTGTATTTCACGAAAAACGTTCCCACCGCTGACAGGTCGGACCCACCAGCTATATCTTCGCACGCAAGGAAGTGCCTCCTTATTACACACAAAAAATGAATACCCCCTGCTAGCTGGGACCCACAATAGTGGGAGGCTGACTTGTGGGCCAACTAAGTTGATGGGGACGGAGGGCTTTGTCAACTTAGTCAATATGAACGATTCTAGCTCCAGTGACCGTATGATGTCCATCCAACGGTCGTAGTGCTTCTTCAACCTCTGGTCTTCTTGCTCCAAATTACCCAAAGTAGCGCCGGTCGTGCCTCGTGCTCCTGCCTCCCGTGGCCGGCTGCGATGCGGCGGAGGCCTCACCGCCCCTTACTACTCCCACCGCTGGCCAGGCCATCCCCCTACTCACCCACACCCCCTGTTATTCTATGGCGACGGCAGCCTCACACTGCAGCGAACGAGTGAACCCTAGTGCTCCTCTACGCGTGGGCATCCACTGCCACGTCTTCCCCGGCTCCGCGTCCTCCCCTTCCTAGGCCTCGCTGTCGTCCACCGCTCTGGTGCTCTTGGCGCGGCGTGGTCAACATGGTCAAGGAACGGCTTCCATCGGACGTGTACTGTACGTGGAGAGGCTGACAGCTGGGTCCATGGCTGCAGCAAGGAAGTGCCTCATTATTACGTGCAAAATAATTATTCCTCCACCTGACAGCGGGGACCCATGGACAGGCCACAATATTTCATGAAAAAAACATTTCCCCCTGACTGCTAGGACCCACCAGCTACATCTTCGCATGCAAGGAAGTGCGTCCGGGCAAAAAAAAACGATTCGCCCCCGTGACTGCTGGGACCTACCAACTACATCTTCGCACGCAAGGAAGTGCCTGACAGTCGGGACCCACCTGGTCGAAGAGTACGTAGCATTGTCATTACGGTCGACGATATGCGTATATACTAGTCGATGTAGAGCGCCGCACGTGTCGTAGTAGAGGCGCGCCGTAGCATGTACACATACGTCTGAGAGGCTAGTGTGCAAGAAAGAAAATCTGACCCGCGTCGTACATACGGGCAGGGTCTCGAATGCCTAATCGCGCATACGTACGGCCAGGGCTCGTGTACATGGCTAGGTCGAAACGGAGAAACTGCATCGTCGTCATGTTCATGGGGAGCCAACCGGATGGGTTGGAACGGAATGCGTTGTCGTGTTCATCGGGAGGGCTTGGACGGAACAGCCGATGGAAACGAGGCCTGACGTACCGCAGAATGGAGGAAACGGCCTTGTGTTCGACCGACCACGTTCGAAAAGGGATCCTGTTCATCGGGAGGGGCCTGGCGTACCGCAAAATAGAGGAAACGGACCTCCTACAGTCGAAATGGGGGTCCTGTTGATCGGGAGGGGTGTGGCGTACCGCAAAACGGAGAAAACAGACTTGTGTTGGGCGCTTCGGTCCAAGCAGGGTCCTGTTCATCGGGAGGGTGTCGCGTCCGTAAGCAGGACTCCACGGATCTTGTTCATCTCCACCGTCGACCCCCTCCAGCCTCCACGGGCTACTGTTCATCCACTGTTGACCTCCTCCAGCCTCCACCTGTGACTGTTCATCCACGGGCTCCTGTTCATCCAGCCTCCACCGCACACTACTCCACCGGCTACTGTTCAACCAGCCCTCTCCACGGGCTCCTGTTCAACCACCCCTCCACGGGCTACTGTTCATCCAGCCCTTCACCGTCTATTGTTCATCCTGCCCTCCACGGGGTGGTCCTGTTCATCCTGCCCTCCACGGGGTGGTCCTGTTCATCCTGCCCTCCACGGGGTCCTGTTCATCCAGCCCCAACCGGCTTGATCGATCGGGGTCCTGTTCATCCAGAGGCAACACCACGGGGTCCTGTTCGTCCACCCCCATCGGGAACTGTTCATCCAAACCCCCCAGCAACGATCACTGTTCATCCAGAGGAAGCATCGATCGGCTTCAGTTAGCAGCAGTAGCGAAGGAATCGCCCGATCGGGTTCAGTTAACAGCCATCGATCGATCGCTCGGGTTCAGTAACATGTAGCCTGCAGTGCAATCGCTCGAGTTCAGTTAGAGCCCAACGCCTCGCTCGGGTTTGGTTAGAGCCCAACACCTCGCACCCACGCGCGTGCGCGTACGAGAGAAACGCGCATCGCTCGGCCCCTACCACCCACCGTAACCGGACCACCCCGATATTTTCCTCACCCTCGCTTCTACCATGGTTTTTTCCGTCATGGACAGCCCAAAGAATGTCATGCAGCTGCGTCTCTGGCCCGCCCAGGACGAAAAGCCCATTTTATGTCATGATTTTTTGTCATAGAAGTAGGATCCCACCACATCTATGATGATACCGTGTTTTGTCACAATTATTGTCATAGAAGTGTCATAAGTACTACCGGACGCGTCTTTTTTTTGTAGTGTATACTACTTGACATCCCTCTTGTGTGCATGTATAGGTATTACCGGAGCTTCATCAACGACGAGGAGTAGTTCAAGTGCAAGAGAACACCTACACCATCCAAGAAGGGAGAAGGAGGCCCCAAGACGTGAAGCATCGAAGCACTCTAGACACCCCGGGTGCCTGCAACATCCACCCCCGGGTGCTCGGCCCCGCCTGCCGCCAAGGGCGCGGCCCCCCTGGACGCCCCGGGTGCCCGGGCCTCCCACCCCCGGGTGCCCAGCCCCCTCCCCAGGAGCACCCCGGGTGCCCGGACTTCACCACGGGTGCCCGGCCCTCCGTCTCCAGGCGACCCCCGGGTGCCTGGACACTCCACCGTGGCTACGCGTATTTCGGGATAATTTACCTATGTACCCTTGTTTTACCCACAATTCGTCCCTAGCTTATATATGCTCCTCACCTAGCTCATAGAGGGGATAGCAAATGATATGAGATACATTAGAGAGCTTTGCTCCTTGTACCCACTCCTCTAGGAGATCAAGACCTCCTAGGAGAAGATCCCTAGTGGATATCAAGCCCCCATCTTGGGAAGGATTCCCATCATAGGATCATCAAGACCTCGCTCCTCATAGGATTGGGATGAACTAGTACCTTGTATCTTTACTTTGTTGTCCTTGAATCATTGTGACCTCTTGTGTGTTCTTGGATCTAGCATATGTGTGATTGGATCTAGTCAATTTGAGGGTTTTCCCTCTCTTATGTTCTTCATATTCCTCGTGTTCTTGGGGATTTCCCCTCCAATTCGTGAAAGATCTCCATCTAGGGTTCCACCCTACAACACTTCGTCAGCACAGTGTTGCATGATGCACGCGCGCGCTACCCTATGCAGTAGAAGCTCTTGCTCGCACTCCTCGTCGCCTCAAGGAAGTTGTGCCACTATTTCCAAGGCCAGCCCATCAAGGTCGTGTCGGCGTACCCCCTGGAGAAGGTGCTATGCAGCCCCAACGCCGCGGGGAGGGTCGCAGAGTGCAACATCGAGCTGCAGTCCTTCCGGCTAGAGTTCAGCACTACCAGGGTCATCAAGGGAGTGACCCTGGCTAATTTCGTGGTAGAGTGGACCGACGCTCCAGACGGGGGGCTGGATGAGGACCAGTCCCTCACGCCTAGCGAGAAGCACCCGGCGGCTGGGTCATGCACTTTGAGGGAGCCTTCGCCTGGCAGGGCGCAGGGGCTGGAGTCGTGCTCATCTCACCCACCGTAGACAAACTATACTTGTTGTGCTACTTTGCTTCCAGCGTGGCAAGGTCTCGAACAACATCACGGAGTACAAGGGCTTGATTGCTGGCCTTAGGTCCGCGGCTGCCCTGGGGATCAAGCGCCTCACCATCAAGGGCTACTACCAATTCCTCGTCAACTTCTCCAACAAGGAGTATAAACCAAAGGACGAGCACATGGAAGCTTACCTCGAAGAGGTACGTAAAATCGAAAAGCGTTTCCTGGGCTTGGAATTGCAACACGTCCCACATGGCGGGAACAAGGAAGCAGACGACCAAGCCAAGAGGGCGTCCCGCCATGAGCCTTAGAATCCTGGCGTCTTCGAGGAGAGTTTCTTCAAGCCATCAGTGACACCCCCGGCCGCGGGCTCGGTGTTGCTCTGGGAGGAGCCACCACCGGCCCCGACCTTAGGAGCCCCTGCTTGTGGTCCGACTCGGGAGCCCGTGTACTCCTGGCGCTGGAACCTCAGGTAGGCTGCTAGACGGAGGAGCTCAAGGCGTACCTGCTCCATGATGCCTTACCAGAGAAGGAGGAAGATGCGGAGCGCGTGGCCACAACTTGTTGCTTGCAGGACGGCGAGCTATACTAGCGACACCCCAATGTCGTCTCCCTGTGGTAGATATCCGGAGAGCAGGGGCACGAATTGCTGGCCGACATCCACGGTGGGGATTGCGGGCACCACTCCTCATCGCGCACCCTCGTGGGCAAGGTGTTACGCAACAGGTTCTACTGGCCTACGATGCTCAACAACGCCACTGATTTGGTGTGATCCGATGAGGCCTGTCAGTTCCACGCCAAGCAGATCCATCAACCCGCACAAGGTCTCGAGACCATTTCTCTCTCGTGGATGTTTGCTGTCTGGGGGCTGGATATCCTAGGTCCATTCCCTTGAGCATCCGGCGGATACCGCTACCTCTACGTTGCCATCGACAAGTTCACCAAGTGGGCGGAGGTGGAGCCCGTCCGCACCATCCCCACTGGCTCAGCCGTCAAGTTCACCAAGGGCCTCGTGAGCCATTTCGGTGTCCCCAACCATATGCTACGCTTCGGTGGCGCACCCATAGAGCAATAGCCAGGCTGAGCGCGCCAACGCGGAGGTCTTGAGGGGCCTCAAGGCAAGGAGCTTCAACAAGAAGCTTGAAGCCTGCGGCCGGGGTTGGCTCGGTGAGCTTTAGTCCATGTTGTGGTCCATCCGCACCATAGTAACTAAGCCCACCGGCGATACCCCGTTCTTCATCATCTATGGGGCTGAGGCGGTCCTCCCGCATGAGGTCAAGCATCACTCCCCGTAGGTCCTGACATTCGATGAGGCGTGTCAGGATGCCTAGCAAGGAATGAATCTCGTGCTCGGGAAGGAAGCCCGTCGCCAAGCCTCGCTCCATGCAGCGAGGTATCAGTAGGCACTGCAGCATTACCACCGCCACAACATCTGCTCCCGGACCCTCGAGGTGGGAGACCTTGTCCTGAGACAGGTCCTTTCTAGGGAGGGCCTTCACAAGCTCTCGCCCATGTGGGAGGGCCCATTTAGGATCGCCCGTGTCTCCAGGCCTGTCGCCGTACGCCTGGAGAGCAGGACGGGATCCCCATCCCGAATGCTTAGTGTTGGGGAACGTAGTAATTTCAAAAATTTTCCTACGATCACGCAAGATCATGGTGATGCATAGCAACGAGATGAGAGTGTTGTCTCGTGCCCTCGTGAGACCAGCAGCGGAGCGTTGACGCAGCGTAGAGGAAGTAGTCGTACTTCTTCCCGATCCAACCGATCAAAGTACCGAGCGTCGGCACCTCCGAGTTCTGCACACGTTCAGCTCGATGGCGTCCCTCGAACTCCGATCCAGCCGAGTGTTGAGGAGAGTTTCACATCGACCTGACGGCGTGGTGGCGATGATGATGTTCCACCGCGCGAGGCTTCGCCTAAGCTCATAGCGGTATATTCGAGGTGTAGTTTGGTGGAAGGGGCACCGCACACGGCTGAGGAGCGATCTCAATGATCAACTTGTGTGTCATGGGGTGCCCCTGCCCTGTATATAAAGGAGGGAAGGGAGGGGCTGGCCGGCCAAGGAGAGGTGCGCCGGGGTGTCCTACTCCTACTAGGAGTAGGATTCCCCCAAATCCTAGTCCAACTAGGTTTCCCCAAGTGGGAAGGGAGAGAGAGAGCGCCCCTTCTCCTAGTCCTAATAGGACTAGGGAAGGGGAAGGTGCGACCAGCACTATGGCCCCTTTCTCTTTCCCACTAAGGCCCATCATGGCCCATTGACCCCGGGGGTTCCGTAACCCCTCGGTACTCGGTAAAATTCCCAATTTCACCCGGAGTGATTCCGAGTCAAACATAGGCTTCCAATATATCAATCTTTATGTCTCGACCATTTGAGACTCCTCGTCATGTCCGTGATCTCATCCGGGACTCGAACAACCTTGGTACATCAATATCATATAAACTCATAATAACCATCCATCGAAGCGTTAAGCGTGCGGACCCTACGGGTTCGAGAACTATGTAGACATGACCGAGACACCTCTCGGTCAATAACCAATAGCGGGACCTGGATGCCCATATTGGCTCCTACATATTCTCGAAGATCTTTATCGGTCGAGACCGCATAACAACATCGTTGTTCCTTTGTCATCGGTATGTTACTTGCCGAGATTCGATCGTCGGTATCAATACCTAGTTCAATCTAGTTCTTGGCAAGTCTCTTTTCTCGTTCCGTAATACATCATCTCACAACTAACACATTTAGTTGCAATGCTTGCAAGGCTTATGTGATGTGCATTACCGAGAGGGCCGGAGATACCTCTCCGACAATCGGAGTGACAAATCCTAATCTCGAAATATGCCAACCCAACATGTACCTTCGGAGACACCTGTAATGTACCTTTATAATCACCCGATTCGTTGTGGCGTTTGGTAGCACCAAAAGTGTTCCTCGGGCAAGCGGGAGTTGCATAATCTCATAGTCATAGGAACATGTATAAGTCATGAAGAAAAGCACTAGCAACAAACTATACGATCAGGTGCTATGCTAATGGAATGGGTCATGTCAATCAGATCATTCAACCAATGATGTGATCCCGTTAATCAAATAACAACTCCTTGTTCATGGTTAGGAAACATAACCATCTTTGATTAACGAGCTAGTCAAGTAGAGGCATACTAGTGACACTCTGTAGGTTTATGTATTCACACATGTATTATGTTTCCGGTTAATACAATTCTAGCATGAATAATAAACATTTATCATGATATAAGGAAATAAATAATAACATTATTATTGCCTCTAGGGCATATTTCCTTGATCTCCCACTTGCACTAGAGTCAATAATCTAGATTACACAAATGATTCTAACACCCATGGAGTCTTGGTGCTGATCATGTTTTGCTCGTGGAAGAGGCTTAGTCAGCGGTCGCAACATTCAGATCCGTATGTATCTTGCATATCTCTATGTCTCCCACCGGACCAAATCCGGATGGAGTTGAGGCGTCTTTTGATGTGCTTGGTTCTCTTGTGAAATCTGGATTCCTTTGCCAAGGCAATTGCACGATATTGTCACAAAAGATTTTCATTGGACCCGATACACTAGGTACAACACCTAGATCGGTTATGAACTCCTTCATCGAGAGTCCTTCATTAGCTGCTTCGAAGCAGCTATGTACTCAACTTCACATGTAGATCCATAGCGGCGCTTTGTTTGGAACTGCACCAACCGACAGCTCCACCGTTTAATGTAAATCGTATCCGGTTTGCGATTTAGAATCGTCCGGATCGAGTGTCAAAACTTGCGTCGGCGTAACCGTTCTGACGAGCTCTTTGTCACCGCCATAAATGAGAAACATATCCTTAGTTCTTCTCAAGTACTTAAGGATGTTCTTGACCGCTGTCGATGATCCACTCTGGATTACTTTGGTACCTGCTGCTAAACTTACTGACAAGGCACACATCAGGTCAGTACACAGCATTGCATACATGATAGAGCCTATGGCTGAAGCATAGGAACATCTTTCATTTTCTCTCTATCTTCTGCGGTGGTGGGGCATTGAGTCTTACTCAACTTCACACCTTGTAATACCGGCAAGAACCCTTTCTTTGCACGATCCATTTGAACTTTTCAAAACTTTATCAAGGTATGTGCTTTGTGAAAGTCCTATTAAGCGTCTTGATCTATCTCTATAGATCTTAATGCCCAATATGTAAGCAGCTTCACCGAGGTCTTTCATCGAAAAACTCTTATTCAAGTATCCCTTTATGCTATCCAGAAATTCTATATCATTTCCGATCAATAATATGTCATCCACATATAATATCGAAAATGCTCTGAGCTCCACTCACTTTCTTGTAAATCTGAGGCTTCTCCAAAAGTCTGATAAAACCAAATCTTTGATCACACTATCAAAGCGTTTATTCCAACTCGAGAGGCTTGCACCAGTCCATAAATGGATCGCTGGAGCTTGCACACTTTGTTAGCTCCTTTGGATCGACAAAACCTTCGGTTGCATCATATACAACTCTTCTTCCGTAAATCCATTCAGGAATGCAGTTTTAACATCCATTTGCCAAATTTCATAATCATAAAATCGGCAATTGCTAACATGATTCGGACGGACTTAAGCATCGCTCGGGTGAGAAGGTCTCATCGTAGTCAATCCCTTGAACTTGTCGAAAACCTTTTGCAACAAGTCGAGCTTTATAGACGATAACATTACCATCAGCGTCGGTCTTCTTCTTGAAGATCCATTTATTCTCAATTGCTTGCCGATCATCGGGCAAGTCAACCAAAGTCCACACTTTGTTCTCATACATGGATCCCATCTCAGATTTCATGGCCTCAAGCCATTTTGTGGAATCTGGGCTCACCATCGCTTCTTCATAGTTCGTAGGTTCATCATGTTCCAATAACATGACTTCCAAAATAGGATTACCGTACCACTCAGTGCGGATCTTGCTCTGGTTGATCTCTGAAGTTCTGAGAAACTTGATCTGAAGTTTCATGATCATCATCATTAGCTTCCTCCTATTTGGTGTAGGTGTCACGAAACTGTTTTCGTGATGTACTATTCTCAATAAGGGAGTAGATACAGATTATCTCATCAAGTTCTACTTTCCTCCCACTCACTTCTTTCGTGAAAACTCTTTCTCCAAAAAGTTTCGAATTTAGCAACAAAATCTTGCCTTGGATCTGTGATAGAAGGTGTACCCAACTGTCTCCTTTGGGTATCCTATGAAGACACATTTCTCGATTTGGGTTCGAGCTTATCAGGTTGAAGCTTTTTCACATAAGCATCGCAGCCCCAAACTTTCAAAAAGCGACAACTTTGGTTTCTTGCCAAACCATAGTTCATAAGGTGTCGTCTCAGCAGTTTAGATGGTGCCCTATTTAAAGTGAATGCAGCCGTCTCTAAAGCATAACCCCAAAATGATAGCGGTAAATCAGTAAGAGACATCATAGATCGCACCATATCTAATAAAATGCGATTCGACGTTCGGACACACCATTACGTTGTGGTGTTCGGTGGCGTAAGTTGCGAAACTATTCCGCATTGTTTCAAATGTAGGCCAAACTCGTAACTCAAATATTCTCCTCCACGATCAGATCGTAGAAACTTTATTTTCTTGTTACGATGATTTTCCACTTCACTCTGAAATTCTTTGAACTTTTCAAATGTTTCAGACTTGTGTTTCATTAAGTAGATATACCCATATCTGCTCAAATCATCTGTGAAGGTGAGAAAATAACGATATCCGCCATTTAGCCTCAACATTCATTGGACCACATACATCGGTATGTATGATTTCCAATAAATCTGTTGCTCTCTCCATAGTTCCGGAGAAGCGGTGTTTTAGTCATCTTGCCCATAAGGCACGGTTCGCAAGTGCCAAGTGATTCATAATCAAGTGACTCCAAAAGTCCATCGGTATGGAGTTTCTTCATGCGCTTTACACCGATATGACCTAAGCGGCGATTACCACAAATAAGTTGCACCATCATTATCAACTCTGCATCTTTTGGTTTCAACATTATGAATATGTGTATCACTACTATCAAGATTAAGTAAAACAAACCATTCTTCAATGGTGCATGACCATAAAAGATATTATTCATATAAATAGAACAACCATTATTCTCGATTTAAATGAATAACCGTCTCGCATCAAACAAGATCCAGATATAATGTTCATGCTCAGCGCTGGTACTAAATAACAATTATTTAGGTCTAATACTAATCCGAAGGTAGATGTAGAGGTAGCGTGCCATTGCGATCACATCGACTTTGGAACCATTTCCCAGCGCATTGTCACCTCGTCCTTAGCCAATCTTCGCAATCCGTAGCCCTGTTTGAGTTGCAAATATTAGCAATGAACCAGTATCAAATACCAGTGCTCTGCGAGTATTAGTAAGGTACACATCAATAACATGTATATCACATATACCTTTGTTAACCTTGCCATCCTTCTTATCCGCCAAATACTTGGGGCAGTTCCGCTTCCGGTGACCAGCCTGCTTGCAATAGAAGCACTCGGTTTCAGGCTTAGGACCAGACTTGGGTTTCTTCTCTTGATCGACAACTTGCTTGCCGCTCTTTTGAAGTTTCCTTTTTCTTTCCTTTGCCCTTTTCTTGAAACTAGTGGTTTTGTTAACCATCAACACTTGATGCTCCTTTTGATTTCTACCTCCATGACTTTCAAAGATCGCGAAGAGCTCGGCATTGTTTTGGTCATCCCTTGCATATTATAGTTCATCACGAAGCTCTTGTAGCTTGGTGGCGATGATTGGAGAATTACATCAATGGCGCAATCATCCGGAAGATTAACTCCCAGTTGAATCAAGTGATTGTTATATCGGACATTACGAGTATATGCTCACTTGTGAACCGTTCTCCTCCATCTTACAGCTATAGAACTTATTGGAGACTTCATATCTCTCAATCCGGGCATTACGCTTGGAATATTAACTTCAACTCTGGAACATCTCATATGCTCCATGGTGTTCAAAACGACGTTGAAGTCGGTTCTAAGCCGTAAAGCATGGCACACTTGAACTATAGAGTAGTCATCAGCTTTGCTTTGCCAGACGTTCACAACTTCGGCGCAGCCCTTGCACCAGGCCCGGCACCTAACGGTGTTTCGGGGCGTAATTCTTCAATGCAGCAATAAGGATAATCCTCAAATTACGGACCCAGTCCGTGTAATTGCTGCCATCATCTTTCAACTTTGCTTTCTCAAGGAACGCATTAAAATTCAACGGAACAACAAGACGAGCCATCTATCTACACATCATAGACAAGCAAGATACTATCGGTACTAAGTTCATGATAAATTTAAGTTCAATTAATCATATTACTTAAGAACTCCCACTTAGAAAAATATCCTCCAATTCTCTAAGTGATTGCGTGATCCATATCAACTACACCATGACCGATCATCACGTGTGATGGAGTAGTTTCAATGGTGAACATCAATATGTTGATCATATCTACTATATGATTCACGCTCGACCTTCGGTCTCCGTGTTCGAGGTCATATCTTATATGCATAGCTCGTCAAGTATAACCTGAGTATTCTGCGTGTGCAACTGTTTTGCACCGTTGTATTTGAGCGTAGAGCCTATCACACCGATCATCACGTGGTGTCTCGTACGAAGAACTTTCGCAGCGGTGCATACTCGGGAGAACACTTCTTGATAATTTAGTAAGGATCATCTTATAATGCTACCGTCAATCAAAGCAAAATAAGATGCATAAAGGATTAACATCACATGCAATCAATATAAGTGATATGATATGGCCATCATCATCTTGTGCTTGTGATCTCCATCTCCGAAGCACCGTCATGATCACCATCGTCACCGGTAGCGACACCTTGATCTCCATCGTAGCATCGTTGTCGTCTCGCCAATCTTATGCTTCTCGACTATCGCTACCGCTTAGTGATAAAGTAAAGCATTACAGAGCGATTGCATTGCATACAATAAGCGACAACCATATGGCTCCTGCCGATTGCCGATAACCGGTTACAAAACATGATCATCTCATACAATAAAATTCAGCATCATGTCTTGACCATATCACATCACAACATGCCCTGCAAAAACAAGTTAGGCGTCCTCTACTTTGTTGTTGCAAATTTTACGTGGCTGCTACGGGCTGAGCAAGAACCGTTCTTACCTACGCATCAAAACCACAGCGATACTTCGTCAAATAGACTCCGTTTAACCTTCTCAAGGACGGGCGTATGCACTCGATTCAACTAAAGTGAGAGAGCGAGACACCGCCGGTCACCTTTAAGCAACGAGTGCTCGGGCGGTGAAACCAGTCTCGCGTAAGCGTCTGCGTAATGTCGGTCCGGCCGCTTCATCTCACAATACCGCTGAACCAAAGTATGACATCTTTGGTAGGCAGTATGACTTGTATCGTCCACAACTCACTTGTGTTCTACTCGTGCACATGACATCAACGCATAAAACCAGGCTCGGATGCCACTGTTGGGGAACGTAGTAATTTCAAAAATTTTCCTACGATCACGCAAGATCATGGTGATGCATAGCAGCGAGATGAGAGTGTTGTCTCGTACCCTCGTAGACCAGCAGCGGAAGCGTTGGCGCAGCGTAGAGGAAGTAGTCGTACTTCTTCCGATCCAACCGATCCAAGTACCGAGCGTCGGCACCTCCGAGTTCTGCACACGTTCAGCTCGATGGCGTCCCTCGAACTCCGATCCAGCCGAGTGTTGAGGAGAGTTTCGTCGACCGACGGCGTGGTGGCGATGATGATGTTCCACCGGCAGGGCTTCGCCTAAGCTCCGCAGCGGTATATTCGAGGTGTAGTTTGGTGGAAGGGGCACCGCACACGGCTAAGGAACGATCTCAATGATCAACTTGTGTGTCATGGGGTGCCCCTGCCTGTATATAAAGGAGGGAAGGGAGGGCTGGCCGGCCAAGGAGAGGTGCGCCGGGTGTCCTACTCCTACTAGGGTAGGATTCCCCCAAATCCTAGTCCAACTAGGTTTCCCCAAGTGGGAAGGGAGAGAGAGAGAGGCGCCTTCTCCTAGTCCTAATAGGACTAGGGAAGGGGAAAGTGCGACCAGCACTATGGCCCCTTTCTTTTTCCCACTAAGGCCCATCATGGCCCATTGACCCCCGGGGTTCAGAACCCCTCGGTACTCGGTAAAATTCCCAATTTCACCCGGAGTGATTCGGAGTCAAACATAGGCTTCCAATATATCAATCTTTATGTCTCGACCATTTGAGACTCCTCGTCATGTCCGTGATCTCATCCGGGACTCGAACAACCTTGGTACATCAATATCATATAAACTCATAATAAGCATCATCGAAGCGTTAAGCGTGCGGACCCTACGGGTTCGAGAACTATGTAGACATGACCGAGACACCTCTCGGTCAATAACCAATAGCGGGACCTGGATGCCCATATTGGCTCCTACATATTCTCGAAGATCTTTATCGGTCGGACCGCATAACAACATCGTTGTTCCTTTGTCATCGGTATGTTACTTGCCCGAGATTCGATCGTCGGTATCAATACCTAGTTCAATCTCGTTCTTGGCAAGTCTCTTTTCTCGTTCCGTAATACATCATCTCACAACTAACACATTTAGTTGCAATGCTTGCAAGGCTTATGTGATGTGCATTACCGAGAGGGCCCAGAGATACCTCTCCGACAATCGGAGTGACAAATCCTAATCTCGAAATATGCCAACCCAACATGTACCTTCGGAGACACCTGTAATGTACCTTTATAATCACCCGATTCGTTGTGACGTTTGGTAGCACCAAAAGTGTTCCTCGGGCAAGCGGGAGTTGCATAATCTCATAGTCATAGGAACATGTATAAGTCATGAAGAAAAGCACTAGCAACAAACTATACGATCAGGTGCTATGCTAATGGAATGGGTCATGTCAATCAGATCATTCAACCAATGATGTGATCCCGTTAATCAAATAACAACTCCTTGTTCATGGTTAGGAAACATAACCATCTTTGATTAACGAGCTAGTCAAGTAGAGGCATACTAGTGACACTCTGTAGGTTTATGTATTCACACATGTATTATGTTTCCGGTTAATACAATTCTAGCATGAATAATAAACATTTATCATGATATAAGGAAATAAATAATAACATTATTATTGCCTCTAGGGCATATTTCCTTCACTTAGAACATCCAACATCTCCAGAAGTTCTAACCGTGACACTCTCACGTAATAATGAGTGGGGCTATACACACCCCGGATTCTCCTGAGTGCCGCCCATGGGCCTCACAGGGGCTCCCACCCATCCCCAAGTGGAAGCCCCATGCTCTGCGCTGGTGGACGACACGGTCAAGCAACGACTATGCCCATGCCAAGTGGAGGCCCCATGCTCCACGCTGGTGGGAAGACTAGCATAGGTGCCGGACGCGGCTGTTCTTTGCTTTCTCTTGTAAGCCAAAATTTGCTATTTGTTGAAATGAAGTTTGAAGTTTCCGCGTCTTTATTTGAATGGGGGGTCAGGATTTTTTATTCTTGTGGCGTTTTCCCTTTCCAACCTTGTTTTCGGAGGGCATAACAACGGCCCATTGCTCAATCCCTCGCATCTCGCGAGCAGGGGCTGGGCACGGTGTTGCACTTAGGGCAAACCCGGCAACGTTGTCACAACGGTTGCCGACCTGCCCGCACGCGCACCTCGGTAAAGCCTTGGCGTCTAGATCCTCGCGTGACGCTCTTGAGCGAGCCAACAGGGAAGTGTGGTTCCTGGCTACCTCACGGGCTCACTGGGTATCGCGACCTGGCATACCAGCAACGATCGACCCTCGCTCGGGAGCTCGGGCATGGTATGGGCGCCAAGAGAAGATGGCTAGAGAAAGGGCAGCTGCGGCTTGGCTCGTTCCTAGAGCTACCTCACACCAAGTGCTGCCTGCACCTTTGGGAGGTCGGACCCCTGGTGGAGGCGTCTCTGGAGGCTCCGAAACCTCGTGAGTCCCCCAAGGGCCTCACGAGGTGTAGGCCCCTTGAGACCCTGGAGCGGTTAGACCCCGAAGGAGGGGGCTTCCCCAGGACCCCACGGCCGTACCCGGAGTTAAGGCTCCAGAGGGGCACGCTCCCGTGATGGAGGGACCCACTAAGGGCCACAAGCACATCAAGCTATGTTATCCTAATCATGTTGGACATGAACATTTCAATTGATAGCTACACAGATGCTAGGATAGGCGCAATAAATGATAGAATAAAGGCGCAAGGGCTGCAGTTCCTTACAAGACCCGCGGGGCCCCTCATGTTTTTTTGTGCAGGAAATAGAAACAAACAAAAGGAGCGGCCTCTCGAGGGCCGCTATTCCCAAGGCCCGGCTCTGGTGCTGCCTGCGATTAGTCAGAGTCCTCCTCCTCCTTCATGGGGGCCCGGTGGCATGGCGCCTCACCTTCCACCTTAGTTCGGGTGCGGCGGCGCGGCGTTGCAACGGCTCGTCATAGTCACCATTGCTCGTGCTCTCCCTGGAGGAGGCGCCGCCGCTGCTGGAGGCCTCGCGGCCATCTCCAAGGGCAAGTTCACCATGGAGGGCGCCACCACCACTGCGACTACCATCGGAGAGGTGGTCGCTATCGCTGTCGACGCCTTCCGGGCAGCACCCGAAGAGTCGGCCATCTTCCTCGAAGACCTTGATGAAAAGCATCACCGCTCCATCGTACTTAAAGTGGAGGGTACGCCTCCCCTGAAGGCCGTGAGCAAGGGCAAAGGTCTGCCACCCGCGATTCAGGAACACGTTGCCTGTGGGGGTGACCTCAACCTCTACCCATGAGGCCTTGCTGCAACACCCGTCGGCCTGCAGCCACAGGACACCGGGCCCTCCCACCGGCAGCTCCTCCTCGAAGAAGTGTGGGAGGTGAATACAGCGTCCCTCCGGCCTCTCCACCCACACCACGAACTACCGGGCCATGCCGGTCGTGTGGGATTGCGGGCGTGGTGGTCGGGCGGCCACCGTGAGCCATCCTCCTTGACCGCGGCGGCTACGTCTTCTGTTGTCGCCCCGCGAGAGGGACCCTTTCCGCGACCATCAGAGGCAATGCAGATGCCAGTGGGTGAGTGCTGATACGTCTCCAATGTATCTATAATTTTTTATTGTTCCATGCTATATTATATTCTGTTTTGGACATTAATGGGCTTTATTATACACTTCTATATTATTTTTGGGACTAACTTATTAACCGGAGGCCCAGCCCAGAATTGCTGTTTTTTGCCTATTTCGGAGTTTCGCAGAAAAAGAATATCAAACGGAGTCCAAACGGAATGAAACCTTCGGGAACGTTATTTTTGGAACGAACATGATCCGGCGGACTTGGACCCTACGTCAAGAAAGCAACCAGGAGGGCACGAGGTAGGGGGGCGTTCCTACCGCCCTGGGCGCGCCCTCCACCCTCGTGGGGACCACGTTGCTCCACCGACGTACTTCTTCCTCCTATATATACCTATGTACCCCCAAACTACCAGATACGGAGCCAAAAACCTAATTCCACTACCGCAACCTTCTGTACCCGTGAGATCCCATCTTGGGGCCTTTTAGGAGCTCACGGGGGGGCATTGATCACGGAGGCTTCTACATCAACACCATAGCCTCTCCGATGATGTGTGAGTAGTTTACCTCAGACCTTCGGGTCCATAGTTATTAGCTAGATGGCTTCTTCTCTCTCTTTGGGTCTCAATACAAAGTTCTCCACGATTCTCGTGGAGATCTATTCGATGTAATCTTCCTTTGCGATGTGTTTGTTGAGACCGATGAAATGTGGGTTTATGATCAAGTTTATCTATGAACAATATTTGAATCTTCTCTGAATTCTTTTATGTATGATTGGTTATCTTTGCAAGTCTCTTTGAATTATCAATTTGGTTTGGCCTACTAGATTGATCTTTCTTGCAATGGGAGAAGTGCTTCGCTTTGGGTTCAATCTTGCGGTGTCCTTTCCCAGTGACAGTAGGGGCAGCAAGGCACGTATTGTATTGTTTCCATCGAGGATAACAAGATGGGGTTTATATCATATTAGATGAGTTTATCCCTCTACATCATGTCATCTTACTTAAAGCGTTACTCTGTTCTTTTGAACTTAATACTCTAGATGCATGCTGGATAGCGGTCGATGTGTGGAGTAATAGTAGTAGATGCACGCAGGAGTCGGTCTACTTATCACGGACGTGATGCCTATATACATGATCATACCTAGATATTCTCAGAACTATGCTCAATTCTGTCAATTGCTCAACGGTAATTTGTTTACCCACCGTAATACTTATGCTCTCGAGAGAAACCACTAGTGAAACCTATGGCCCCCGAGACTATTTTTCAATCATATTTAATCTCCCGTCAACAAGCTATTTCTGGAGCTGTTTTTATTTTGCTTTGTTTACTTTGCATCTTTATCATAAAAATACCAAAAATATTATCTTATCACACCTATCAAATCTCATTTCCGTAAGTGACCGTGAAGGGATTGACAACCCCTTTATTGCGTTGGTTGCGAGGATTTTATTTGTTTGTGTAGGTGCGAGGGACTCGTGCGTGGCCTCCTACTAGATTGATACCTTGGTTCTCAAAAACTGAGGGAAATACTTACTCTTCTTTACTGCATCACCCTTTCATCTTCAAGGGAAAACCAACGCAATGCTCAAGTGGTAGCAAGAAGGATTTCTGGTGCCGTTGCCGGGGAGTCTACGCAAAAGTCAACATACCAAATACCCATCAATAACTCTTATCTCCCGCATTAAATTATTTGCCATTTGCCTCTCGTTTTCCTCTCCCCCACTTCACCCTTGCCGTTTTATTCGCCTTCTTCTCGTATGCCTTTTTGTTTGTGTTTCCACGTGCCTTCTATTTGCTTGCATCTTTGCTTGCTAAAAATCTATTGATATGGATCCACTTAAAGTGTTCTACTTGGATCATCTTGATCCTTATCTTTCGTCTTTGAAACCCCAACTAGCCTAGTTGATGGGAAATCTTTAGATGAGTATGCTCATTTTGTGCGTCACCGTTTGTCTGAAAAAGGGAAAGTCTTATGGAATCAAATAAACAAATTGCTGTGTTATGCTTGGAATCTTTGTGAAATTTGTGATATTACTTGTTGCTCTAAGAACCCTAAAAACACCTCCCCTACCTATGTGAGTTTAATGAAAATGAAATCTTATCTTCTTATGCAAATGGTGTTTATAGCTACTATGATATTGAAAATTGAAGAATTTGTTGCTTTTAAGGGTTCTTTTGAAGTTGCTTCTTTGCTTGAAGAGTATGATACTACTCTTTACGAATCTGAAAATCTTGACATACTTGAATATCGCTATGAAAACTTTGCTCATAATGTCTATGTCAAAGAATTTATTGAAAGAATGACCCTTGCTTCTAAAGAAAATAATGATATGCACGAATCTATAGATAATTATGATTCCGATGATTTGATTGAAATATCCCTTGATTAACATGATGCTTGCTATCCCTGTGGCCATGATGCCAATATTTATGAAGATGAATTTGCTATAGTTCCTTACGTTAAACATGAGATCGTTGCTAATGCACCCATACTTGGTAGTACCTTCGATGAAAAGCATGATTGCAATAATTTTACTATAAATTTTCTTAATGACAATTCTGCTAATAATATGCAAAACCCTAAGCTTGGGGATGCTAGTTTTGCTATGTCTACTACTTGTTGCAATGATCATGATTGGGGTGATTCTTCTTTTGATCTTGAAAATTTGTTTAAGCCCCATGATGAATATGAGATTGATAATAGTGTTTGAAATATTATTGAAAGTGGATTTGGAAGAGTGTCAACTTTAGATCCCACATATTTGGAGAATATTCAATCTTATGAAATTTTTGATAAAAGTGGGTTTTGAGAGGTCATGACTTTAGTTAACGTTAATCCCACTATTTCGGAAGAGTGTCAACTTTGCATGAATGTGGATCATGTAGAGAAAGGTTTATGTGATAGCTATATTGTTGAATTTGCTTTTGATCCTACATGTAATTATTATGAGAGAGGAAAATATGATTGTAGAAATTTTAATGTTACTAAATTACCTCTCGTTATGATGAGATTGCTATTATTTCTTTCCACTTCCTTGCATATGCTAATTTTTGCTTGCCTTGCAAATTTGTTTGCTTACAAGATGCCTATGCATAGGAAGTATGTCATACTTAGATGTGTTTGTCATGTGTTATATGATTCTCTCTTTGTGCTTCAATTCTTGTCTTTCTTGTGAGCATCATTGAAATCTCAATGCCTCGCTAGGGGCGTTAAACGATAGCACTTGTTGGGAGGCAACCCAATTTTATTTTTAGTTTTTTGCTTTTTGCTTCTGTTTAAGAATACATATTTGATCTAGCCTCTGATAGATTTGTTTTTATGTTTTAATTAGTGTTTGTGCCAAGTTAAACCTATAGGATCTTCTTGGATGATAGTTATTTGATCTTGCTGAAAATTCTAGAAACTTTCTGTTCACGAAAATAATTGTTAAAAATCACCAGAACGTGATTAAATATTGATTCCAATTGCTGATGATCAATAAACAAATTGTCTAGGTATTCCTATTTTGTCTGAATTTCGCGAGTTCTAGAAGTTTGTGATAGTTACAGATTACTACAGACAGTTCTGTTTTTGACAGATTCTGTTTTTCGTGTGTTGTTTACTTATTTTGATGAATCTATGGCTAGTAAAATAGTTTATAAACCATAGAGAAGTTGGAACACAGTAGGTTTAACACCAATATAAATAAAGAATGAGTTCATTACAGTACCTTGAAGTGGTGTTTTGTTTTCTTTCACTAACGGAGCTCACGAGATTTTCTGCTGAGTTTTGTGTTATGAAGTTTTCAAGTTTTGGGTGAAAGATTTGACGGATTATGGAACAAGGAGTGGCAAGAGCCTAAGATTGGGGATGCCCATGGCACCCCAAGATAATCTAAGGACACCAAAAATCCAAAGCTTGGGGATGCCCCAGAAGGCATCCCCTCTTTCGTCTACTTCCATCGATAACTTTACTTGGAGCTATATTGTTATTCACCACATGATATGTGTTTTGCTTGGAGTGTCTTGTATGATTTGAGTCTTTATTTGTTAGTTTGCCACAATCATCCTTGCTGTACACACCTTTTGAGAAAGACACACATGATTCGGATATTGTTAGAATACTCTATGTGCTTCACTTATATCTTTTGAGTTATATAGTTTTTGCTCTAGTGCTTCACTTATATCTTTTAGAGCACGGTGGTGGTTTTGTTTTATAGAAACTATTGTTCTCTCATGCTTCACTTATATTATTTTGAGAGTCCTACAAAACAGCATGGTAATTTGCTTTAATTATGATAGGCATTCAAGATTAGTAAAAAAATCTTATGAGTGTGTTGAATACTATGAAAAGTTTGATACTTGATAATTGTTTTGAGATATTGAGATGGTGATATTAGAGTCATGCTAGTTGAGTAGTTTTGAATTTGAGAAATACTTGTGTTAAAGTTTGTGATTCCCTTAGCATGCACGTATGGTGAACCATTATGTGATGAAGTCGGAGCATGATTTATTTATTGATTGTCTTCCTTATGACTGGAGGTCGGGGACGAGCGATGGTCTTTTCCTACCAATCTATCCCCCTAGGAGCATGCGCGTAATACTTTGCTTCAATAAATTGTAGATTTTTGCAATAAGTATATTTGTTCTTTATGACTAATGTTGAGTCCATGGATTATATGCACTTTCTTCCTTCCACCATTTCTAGCCTCTCTAATACCGCGCACTTTTCGCCGGTATCATACACCCACCATATACCTTCCTCAAAACAGCCACCATACCTACCTACCATGGCATTTCCATAGCCATTCCGAGATATATTACCATGCAACTTACCACCGTTCAGTTTATTATGACACGCTCCATCATTTTCATATTGCTTTGCATGATCATGTAGTTGACATTGTATTTGTGGCAAAGCCACCGTTCATAATTCTTTCATACATGTCACTCTTGATTCATTGCATATCCCGGTATACCGCCGGAGGCATTCACATGTAATTGTTGAGTTCTAAGTAAATAAAAGTGTGATGATCATCATTTTTTAGAGCATTGTCGCAAGTGAGGAAAGGATGATGGAGACTATGATTCCCCCACAAGTTGGGATGAGACCCCAGCCAAAAAAAGAGGACATAAAAAAAGAGAAAAGGCCCAAATAAAAAAAGAGAAAAAGAGAGAAGGGACAATGTTACTATCCTTTTACCGCACTTGTGCTTCAAAGTAGCACCATGATCTTCATGATAGAGAGTCTCCTATGATATCACTTTCTTATACTAGTGGGAAATTCTTCATTATAGAACTTGGCTTGTATATTCCAATGATGGTTTTCCTCAAAATGCCCTAGGTCTTCGTGAGCAAGCGAGTTGGATGCACACCCACTTAGTTTCTTTTGTTGATCTTTCATATACTTATAGCTCTAGTGCATCCGTTGCATGGGAATCCCTACTCACTCACATTGATATCTATTAATGGGCATCTCCATAGCCCGTTGATACGCCTAGTTGATGTGAGACTATCTTCTCCTTTTTTTTGTCTTCTCCACAACCACCATTCTATGCCACATATAGTGCTATGTCCATGGCTCACGCTCATGTATTGCGTGAAGATTGAAAAAGTTTGAGAACATCAAAAGTATGAAACAATTGCTTGGCTTGTCATCGGGGTTGTGCATGATTTAAATACTTTGTGTGGTGAAGATAGAGCATAGCCAGACTATATGATTTTGTAGGGATAACTTTATTTGGCCATATTATTTTGAGAAGACATAATTGCTTAGTTAGTATGCTTGAAGTATTATTAGTTTTATGTCAATATTAAACTTTTGTCTTGAATCTTTTGGATCTGAATATTCATACCACAATTAAGAGAATTGCAATGAAATTATGCCAAGTAGCATTCTACATCAAAAATTCTGTTTTTATCATTTACCTACTCGAGGACGAGCAGGAATGAAGCTTGGGGATGCTTGATACGTCTCCAACTTATCTATAAGTTTTTATTGTTCCATGCTATATTATATTATTTTTTGGACATTAATGGCTTTATTATGCACTTTTATATTATTTTTTGGACTAACTTATTAACCGGAGGCCCAGCCTAGAATTGCTGTTTTTTGCCTATTTCAGAGTTTCGCAGAAAAAGAATATCAAATGGAGTCGAAACGGAATGTAACATTCGGGAACGTGATTTTTGGAACGAACGTGGTCCAGAGGACTTGGACCCTACGTCAAGAAAGCAACCAGGAGGGCACAAGGTAGGGGAGCGCGCCCTCCACCCTCGTGGGGCCCATGTTGCTCCACCGACGTACTTCTTCCTCCTATATATACCTATTTACCCCCAAACTACCAGATACGGATCCAAAAACCTAATTCCACCGCCGCAACCTTCTGTACCCGTGAGATCCCATCTTGGGGCCTTTTCTGGAGCTCCGCCGAAGGGGGCATTGATCACTGAGGGCTTCTACACCAACATCATAGCCTTTCTGATGATGTGTGAGTAGTTTACCTCAGACCTTCAGCTCCATAGTTATTAGCTAGATGGCTTCTTCTCTCTCTTTGGATCTCAATACAAAGTTCTCCACGATTCTCGTGGAGATCTATTCGATGTAGTCTTCGTTTGCGGTGTGTTTGTTAAGACCGATGAATTGTGGGTTTATGATCAAGCTTATCTATGAACAATATTTGAATCTTCTTTGAATTCTTTTACGTATGATCGGTTATCTTTGCTAGTCTCTTCGAATTATCAGTTTGGTTTGGCCTACTAGATTGATCTTTCTTGCAATGGGAGAAGTGCTTAGCTTTGGGTTCAATCTTGCGGTGTCCTTTCCCAGTGACAGTAGGGGCAGCAAGGCACCTATTGTATTGTTGCCATCGAGGATAACAAGATGGGGTTTATATCATATTGCATGAGTTTATCCCTCTACATCATGTCATCTTACTTAAAGTGTTACTCTATTCTTTTGGACTTAATACTCTAGATGCATGCTGGATAGTAGTTGATGTGTGGAGTAATATTAGTATATGCAGGCAGGAGTCGGTCTACTTATCACGGACGTGATGCCTATATACATGATCATACCTAGATATTCTCATAACTATGCTCAATTCTGTCAATTGCTCAACAGTAATTTGTTTACCCACCGTAATACTTATGCTCTCGAGAGAAGCCACTAGTGAAACCTATGGCCCCCGAGTCTATTTTCCAGCATATTTAATCTCCCGTCAACAAGCTATTTCTGGCGCTATTTTTATTTTGCTTTCTTTACTTTGCATCTTTATCATAAAAATACCAAAAATATTATCTTATCATATCTATCAGATCTCACTGTCGTAAGTGACCGTGAAGGGATTGACAACCCCTTTATTGCGTTGGTTGTGAGGATTTTATTTGTTTGTGTAGGTGCGAGGGATGCGTGCGTGGCCTCCTACTGGATTGATACCTTGGTTCTCAAAAACAGAGGGAAATACTTACGCTGTTTACTGTATCACCCTTTGCTCTTCAAGGGAAATCCAACGCAGTGCTCAAGAGGTAGCAAGCGCCCGCGCCCCTAGGAGACCGCCACCGGCGTCGCGTCGGACATGCGGGGACGACCGCGCCCCCTCTTGCGAGGTGGCGAGACTAGGCCTTCCTAGGGGGCTTCCCTTTCTTGGCGGCAGAGAACCTCCTCAATGGTGCCAGGGAAGCTGCAGCAAGAGGAATAATGAGGGGCAAGAAGATGAAGATGGGCTGGGGGCTCTACCCCCTCGCCCTCTTGTAGGCAGTAGGAGGCCAACCGGTGTCCTTTCGCGTTCGTGCCATGATGGCCATGCGGGCGTGTGCCAGTCCCTTGTCAGCCTGGGCGGTTGCCAAGGCGACATGGGGAAGTGGAGCCGTCCATGTCTCATCAAGCGCCACGGGTCAACCTTGGCCCACAGGCGGTTAGGGCCTGTGACGCTTGGACCCTACCCCTTGGCTTCGCCTGGAAGCCAGCTCGGGCGTGCCTTGGACCAGGGGTCTACTGTCGGTGTTCTGCGAACTAGGGTACCCAGACCTGCCTGCCTACAGCCCATGGCGTGGCCCCCTCGACGGCCTAGTATGGCCCAGCTACAAGTCCTCCAATACAAGACCCTCGCGAGGAGAACGACCCCAAGACCTCCAGAGAGGTGGCCTCCCGAGGAGCGAAGATTTATATGCAGGTACCCAGCCTCATGCCAGGCAGGCGCTAGCAGGCGCAGAGGAGGCAGTTACCCTTTCGGTACTAAGGGACCAAGGACAAGCACGGGTTCTTGGGGAATCCCCCAAAGGTTTCCATTCCGGTGCTACAAGACCAAGACCACGAGCTCGGCGGGACAGATGTCATCGCCGAGCCCACCGCTGCATCACGACTAGAAGCTTTGCAGGCGAAGACGACCTTTTGTCAGGATTAGATGTACTTATTGTGCCATTTCAAATTGGTCGTTGTGGGATCCCTTCCCGCCTATGTTTTTAGGGAAAAGGTCTGAGGCCACTATAAACATAGGTTAGCCACCACTGTGGAGGGGGACCCAGGATCAGATCCTTTCCACCCTCACCACCATAGCCCTCGTGAGCCTGTTCATCCTCTGTACTTGTTCATCCTCATCCCCTTGATACGTCCATTTTGCATCATGCTTTTATATCAATATTTATTGCATTATGGGCTGTTATTAGACATTATATCTCAATACTTATGGCTATTCTCCCTTATTTTACAAGGTTTATCATGAAGAGGGGGGATGTCAGCAGCTGGAATTCTGGCTGGAAAAGGAGCAAACATTGGAAACCTATTATGCACATCTCCAAAAGTCTTGAAATTCCACGAAACAACTTTTTGGAATTTATAAAAAATTATGAGCAAAAGAAATAGGCCAGGGTGGCCCACACCTGTCCAGAGAGGCAGGCGCCCCTCCCTGTAGTGCGCCCCTATCTCTGGGCCTGAGTGAGCCTCCGGCGTCCATCTTCTGCTATATCATCACATTTACCCTGGAAAAAATCGTGGGCAAGCTTACAGGATGAAACTCCGCCGCCACGAGGCGGAACCTTGGCGGAATCAATCTAGGGCTCTGGCGGAGCTGTTCTGCCGGGGACACTTCCCTCCAGGAGGGGGAAATCATCACCATAATCATCACCGATGCTCCTCTCACCGGGAGAGGGCAATCTCCATCAACATCTTCACCAGCACCATCTCATCTCCAAACCCTAGTTCATCTCTTGTATCCAATTCTTGTCTCCAAGTCCGGGATTGGTGCTAGTAGGTTGCTAGTAGTGTTGATTACTCCTTGTAGTTGATGCTAGTTGGTTTATTTGGTGGAAGATCATATGTTCAGATCCTTTATGCATATTATTACCTCTCTGATTATGAACATGAATATGCTTTGTGAGTAGTTACGTTTGTTCCTGGGGACAAGGGAGAAGTCTTGCTATTAGTAGTCATGTGAATTTGGTATTCGTTCGATATTTTGATGAGATGTATGTTGTCTAGCCTCTAGTGGTGTTAGGTGAACGTCGACTACATAACACTTCACCATTATTTGGGCCTAGAGGAGGGCATTGGGAAGTAATAAGTAGATGATGGGTTGCTAGAGTGACAGAAGCTTAAACCCTAGTTTATGCATTGCTTCGTAAAGTGCTGATTTGGATCCATATGTTTTATGCTATGGTTAGGTTTACCTTAATACTTTTGTTGTAGTTGCGGATGCTTGCAATAGAGGTTAATCATAAGTGGGATGATTGTTCAAGTAAGAACAACACCCAAGCACCGGTCCACCCACATATCAAATTATCAAAGTACCGAACAAGGATCATATCAACGTATCGAAAACTAGCTTGATGATATTCCCATGTGTCCTCGGGAGCGCTTTTCCTATTATAAGAGTTTATCCAGGCTTGTCCTTTGCTACAAAAAGGATTGGGCCACCTTGCTGCACTTTATTTACTCTTGTTACTTGTTGTTCGTTACAATTTACCTTATCACAAAACTATATGTTACCACTTATTTCAGTACTTGCAGAGAATACCTTGCTGAAAACCGCTTATCATTTCCTTCTGCTCCTCGTTGGGTTCGACACTCTTACTTATCGAAAGGACTACGATAGATCCCCTGTACTTGTGGGTCATCAAGACTCTTTTAAAGCGCCGTTGCCGGGAGTGTAGCGCTTTTGGTGAGTGGAACTTGGTAAGGAAACATTTATATAGTGTGCTGAAATTTTACATTACTTGTCACGATGGAAACTAATCCTTTGAAGGGCTTGTTTGGGGTATCTTCACCCCAACCGAAGAAACAAGAGATGCTCCTCAACCTACTGAACCTTATGAAAATATTCACTTTGAGATTCCTTGGTATGATAGAAAACTGCTAGCTAATCCTTTTGCGGAGGCGGAGCATTGCATCCCGATTTACACCTTATCTTTGTGGATGAAGTTTTTGGATTATTTAAGCTTGCAGGTATTCCCGATGATGTTGTTAAAAGGAAGGTCTTCCCTTTATCTTTGAAGGGATATGCATTGACATGGTATAGGCTATGTGATGATACGGGATCTTGGAATTATAAGCGATTGAAGCTGGAATTTCACCAGAAGTTCTATCCTATGCATCTTGTTCATCATGATCGTAATTACATATATAATTTCTGGCCTCGCGAGGGAGAAAGCATCGCTCAAGCTTTGGGGAGGCTTAAGTCAATGTTATATTCATGCCCCAATCATGAGCTCTCTCGGGAAATGATTATTTAGAATTTTTATGCTCGGCTTTCTCTTAATAATCACAACCTTCTTGATACTTCCTGTGTCGGTTCTTATATGGTGAAGACTTTTGATTTCAAATGGGACTTATTGGAAAGAATTAAACGCAAATCTGAAGATTGGGGTTCCGACGATGGTAAGGAGTCAGGTATGACACCTAAGTTCGATTGTGTTAAATCTTTTATGGATACCGATGCTTTTCATGAATTTAGCGCTAAGTATGGACTTGACTCTGAGATAGTAGCTACTTTTTGTGAATCCTTTTCTACTCACGTTGATCTCCCTAAAGAGAAGTGGTTTAAATATAATCCTCCTATTGAAGTGAAAGTAGTTGCACCTATTACCGTCGAAGAAAAAACCATTACATATAGTGATCCTATTATTCCTACTGCTTATGTCGAAAAATCTCCCTTTCCCGTTAGGATAAAAGATCATGTTAAAGCTTCGACTGTTGTTCGTAAGAGTAATACTAGGACCCATACACCTCCTGAGCAAATTAATGTTGAACCTGGTATTGCTATGATTAAAGATATCTTGGATGAGGACTTAGATGGGCATGTTATATCGTTCGTGGGTGAAACTACTAATATTGCTAGACCCGATACTAAGATACGTAGACCTGTTGTAGGCATGCCTGTTATTTCTGTTAAAATAGGAGATCATTGCTATCTTGGTTTATGTGACATGTGTGCTAGTGCTAGTGCGATACCTTATGATCTATATAAAGAAATTATGCACGATATTGCACCTGTTGAATTGGAAGACATTGATGTTACTATTAAGCTTGCTAATAGGGACACCATTAAACCTATTGGGATTGTAAGAGATGTTGAAGTCTTGTGTGGGAAGATTAAATACCCTGCTGATTTTCTTGTTCTTGCTTCCCCACAAGATGATTTTTGTCCAATTATTTTTGGTAGACCCTTCTTGCATATTGCTAGTGCTAAGATTAATTGTGAAAAGAATATTGTCACTGTTGGCATAGATGGTATGTCTCATGAGTTCAATTTTGCCAAGTTTAATAGACAACCTCGTGAAAGGGAACCACCTAGTAAAGATGAGATTATTGGTCTTGCTTCCATAGCTATTCCTCCAACTGATCCGTTAGAACATTATTTGTTAGACCATGAAAACGATATGTTTATGAAGGAAAGGGAAGAAATAGATGAAGTGTTCCTTAAACAAGAACCTGTGCTGAAACATAACCTTCCAGTTGAAATTCTTGGGGATCCACCTCCACCCAAGGGTGATCCCGTGTTTGAACTCAAACCTTTACCTGATAATCTTAAATATGCTTATATTGATGAAAAAGAAATATATCCTGTTATTATTAGTGCTAACCTTTCAGAGAAAGAAGAAGAAAGATTATTGAAAACTCTGAAGAAGCACAGGGCTGCTATTGGGTATACTCTGGATGATCTTAAGGGCATCAGTCCCACATTATGTCAACACAAAATTTCGGTGGAGAAAGATGCCAAACCAGTTAGAGATCCTCAAAGACGGTTAAATCCCAAAATGAAGGAAGTGGTAAGAAAGGAGATTCTAAAACTCCTTGAGGCAGGTATTATTTATCCCGTTGCTGATAGTGAATGGGTAAGTCCTGTCCATTGTGTTCCCAAAAAGGGAGGTATTACTGTTGTTCCTAATGATAAAGATGAATTGATCCCGCAAAGAATTATTACAGATTATAGGATGGTAATTGATTTTCGTAAGTTAAATAAAGCTACTAAGAAAGATCATTACCCTTTACCTTTTATTGATCAAATGCTAGAAAGGCTATCCAAACACACACATTTTTTCTTTCTAGATGGTTATTTTGGTTTCTCTCAAATACTTGTGTCAGCAAAGGATCAATCTAAAGCTACTTTCACTTGCCCTTTTGGTACTTTTGCTTATAGACGTATGCCTTTTGGTTTATGTAATGCACCTGCTACCTTTCAAAGATGCATGATGGCTATATTCTCTGATTTTTGTGAAAAGATTTGTGAGGTATTCATGGATGACTTCTCCGTCTATGGATCCTCTTTTGATGATTGTTTGAGCAACCTTGATCGAGTTTTGCGGAGATCTGAAGACACTAGTCTCGTCTGAATTGGGAAAAGTGTCACTTTATGGTTAATGAAGGCATTGTCTTGGGGCACAAGATCTCCGAGAGAGGTATTGAAGTTGATAAAGCCAAAGTTGATGCCATTGAAAAGATGCCATGTCCCAAGGACATAAAAGGTATAAGAAGTTTCCTTGGTCATGCCGGCTTTTATAGGAGGTTCATTAAGGACTTCTCTAAAATCTGTAGGCCTCTGACCAATTTACTACTAAAAGATATTCCTTTCGTCTTTGATGATGATTGTGTAGAAGCATTTGAAACACTTAAGAAAGCTTTGATCACTGCACCTATTGTTCAGCCACCTGATTGGAATTTACCTTTTGAAATTATGTGCGATGCTAGTGATTATGCTGTAGGTGCTGTTTTAGGGCAAAGAGTCGATAAGAAATTGAATGTTATCCAGTATGCTAGTAAGACTCTTGATACTGCCCAGAGAAATTATGCTACTACTGAAAAAGAATTCTTAGCAGTTGTATTTGCATGTGATAAGTTTAGACCTTATATTGTCGATTCCAAAGTTACTATTCACACTAATCATGCTGCTATTAAATATCTTATGGAAAAGAAAGATGCTAAGCCTAGACTCATTAGATGGGTCCTCTTGCTCCAAGAATTTGACTTGCATATTATTGATAGAAAAGGAGCTAAGAACCCGTTCTGCATAACTTGTCTAGGTTAGAGAATGTTCTTGATGACCCACTGCCTATTAATGATAGTTTTCCTGATGAACAATTAGCAGTTGTCAATGCTTCTTGTACTGCTCCTTGGTATGCTGATTATGCTAATTACGTTGTTGCTAAATATATACCGCCTAGTTTCACATACCAGCAAAAGAAAAAGTTCTTTTATGATTTAAGACATTACTTCTGGGATGATCCACACCTTTATAAAGAAGGAGTAGATGGTATTATTAGATGTTGTGTGCCTGAGCATGAACAGGAATAGATCCTACGCAAGTGTCACTCTGAATCTTATGGAGGACACCACGCTGGAGATAGAACTGCACACAAGGTACTTCAATCTGGTTTTTATTGGCCTACTCTTTTCAAAGATGCTTGTAAGTTTGTTTTATCTTGTGATGAATGTCAAAGAATAGGTAACATTAGTAGACGTCAAGAAATTCCTATGAATTATTCCCTTGTTATTGAACCGTTTGATGTTTGGGGCTTTGATTATATGGGACCTTTTCCTGCCTCCAATGGTTATACACATATTTAGTTGCTGTGGTTTACGTTACTTAGTGGGTAGAAGCTATTCCAACTAGTAGTGCTGATCATAACACTTCTATTAAAATGCTTAAAGAAGTTATTTTTCCGAGGTTTGGAGTCCCTAGATATCTTATGACTGATGGTGGTTCACACTTCATTCATGGTGCTTTCCGCAAGATGCTTGCTAAGTATGATGTCAATCATAGAATCGCATCTCCTTATCACCCGCAGTCTAGCGGTCAAGTAGAATTGAGCAATAGAGAGCTCAAATTAATTTTGCAAAAGAATGTGAATAGATCCAGAAAGAATTGGTCCAAAAAACTTGATGATGCGCTATGGGCCTATAGAACTGCATACAAAAATCCTATGGGTATGTCTCCATATAAGATGGTTTATGGAAAAGCATGTCATTTACCTCTTGAACTTGAACATAAAGCATATTGGGCTATTAAAGAGCTCAATTATGACTTCAAACTTGCCGGTGAAAAGAGGTTGTTTGCTATTAGCTCACTTGATGAATGGAGAACCCAAGCACATGAGAATGCCAAGCTTTTCAAAGAAAAAGTCAAACGCTGGCATGATAAGAGGATACAGAAGCATGAGTTTAACGTAGGAGATTATGTGTTATTATTCAACTCTCGTTTAAGATTTTTTGCAGGAAAACTTCTCTCAAAATGGGAATGTCCCTACGTTATCGAAGAGGTCTATCGTTCTGGTGCTATAAAAATCAATAACTTCGAAGGCACAAATCCGAGGGTGGTAAACGGTCAAATAATTAAACATTATATTTCAGGTAATCCTATCAATGTTGAAACTAATATTATTGAAACCATAACCCCTGAGGAAACATAAGAGACACTTTCCAGAACATTGCAGACTCCGAAAAGGCATAGGTACGTGGTACGGTAAGTAAACCGACTCCGAAACAACTCTAATGGCAATTTTTATCAGTTTTGGATTATTTAATAATTTTAGGAAGAAAGAAGTAGTTCGAAAGGAACACGAGGCTCCCACAAGAGAGGAGGGTGCCCCCCCCCCTGTAGGGCGCTCCTCCTGTCTCGTGGGCACCTCGTGTGCCTCCCGGACTCCGTTTCTTGTATGTTATGTATTTTGGTTGGTAAAAATTCAATATATATTCTCCCAAAAGTTTTGACTCCCGTATCACGCAAATATCCTCTGTTTTTGTTTCGAGCTGTTTCTGTTTCAGATCTAGAGCATCATGTCATCTCCAAGTGCTCCCAAGGACAAGTTTTTCGAGAGAGTTATCAACCCCTATCTCACGGAGGTTCTGCATCATCCTCAAACCATTGAGGTGCGTGATGGGGTGCTGCACATCCGCGATGTGGAGGGACCAAAGCGTACCGGGAGCGTGGAGACAAAGCTCGATGTCGTGGAGCAAGAAGTTTTCAAGTGTCAAGGGATGGTGGAGCGTGGACTCAATGCCAACCAGATGATGATCACGGAGTTCGCAAAAAACCACAAGCTGGATGCCAAAGTCATCGGGGAAACCATCTTCAAACTTCAAGAGAAAATTGAGCACCTCCAAGCCCAGATCTACGACCTGCAAAACCAGAACTGTGAGTATGAATATAGATTCAAGAGAATGAGTTTGGCTGCAGATTTAAGGATCCCGGAGACTCGATCATCCTTTTATGATGGAGAGCCGATGCCCTGGAAGACGGACGACAAGCCTACATCATCGACAACTCCTACTCCATCACCTCCAAAGGAGAAATAATCACATGGGTATGGGCACTCCCCCTTGGCAACTGCCAAGCTTGGGGCAGGTGCCCCGGTATCTTATCACCATCACACTCCCATATTTACCGCTTTATTTAGTTCGATCCTTTTAGTAGTATCTTGATCTAGTAGCTTGAAGTTTTGATATCAAGTAGTTTTGAGCTTTGCTTTGTGATCTATTTATGTAAGTGAGTCCGTGTGCTATCTATAATAAAGATTAGTGTTGAGTCAAGGGCTTGCTATGATGCTATGATCTTGAGAAAGTAGAAATAATAAAAGAGTTCATATTGATCTTATGGATAGTGATAACTTCACACATAGAAAGTATGAGGCATAAAAACAGTTGAGAGTTGATAAACGTAGCCTTGGTCATCGTTGCAATTAATAGGAAGTGATAAGGAAGGAGGGGTTCACATATAAATATATTATCCTGGACATCTTTTATGATTATGAAGCACTCATTAAGTATGACATGCTAAAAGAGTTGATGTTGGACAAGGAAGACAACATAATGGTTTATGTTTTCCGACATCTCAGTTAAAGTATATTGTCATTGACCTTCCAAACATGTTGAGCTTGCCTTTCCCCCTCATTCTAGCCAAATTCCTTGCACCAAGTAGAGATACTACTTGTGCTTCCAAATATCCTTAAACCCAGTTTTGCCATGAGAGTCCACCATACTTACCTATGGATTGAATAAGATCCTTCAAGTAAGTTGTCATCGATGCAAGCAATAAAAATTGCTCTCTAAATATGTATGACTTATTAGTGCAGAGAAAATAAACTTTGTATGAACTAGTTGTGGAAGTAATAAAAGTGACAGACTGCATAATAAAGGTCCACATACAAGGGGCAATATAAAGTGACGTTATTTTGCACTAAGACTTTATGCATCAACCCTAAACGCGCATGACAACCTCTGCTTCCCTCTACGAAGGGCCTATCTTTTACTTTATGTTTTACTTTATGCTTGAGTCAAGGTGATGCTCACCTTTCCTTTTATTTTTATCCTTTGGCAAGCTCCTCGTGTTTGAAAGATCATGATACATATATCCAATTGGATGTAAGTTGGCATAGGTTATTATTGTTGACATCACCTAAAGGTGAATATGTTGGGAGGCAATACAATAAGCCCTATCTTTCTCGGTGTCCGTGAAACTCTATAACCACAAGTATTGCGTGAGTGTTAATAATTATAGGGGACTACGAGATAGTTGAGTATGTGAGCTTGCTGAAAAGCTCTATTATTGACTCTTTCCGATGTTACGATAAATTGCAATTGCTTCAATGACTGAGATTATAGTTTGTTAGTTCCCAATGAAGTTTTTGAACCATACTTGACATTCTGAATTGCTTATTACTTGAGCATAAGAAATCATATGAGAAAACCCATATATGTTGCTGTTATTAGAATGATCATGATGCCCTCATGTCCGTATTTTATTTTTTATCGACACCTCTATCTCTAAACATGTGGACATATTTTTCGATTTCGGCTTCCGCTTGAGGAGAAGCGAGGTCTAAGCTTGGGGGAGTTGATACGCCCATTTTGCATCATGCTTTTATATCAATATTTATTGCATTGTGGGCTGGTATTACACATTATATCTCAATACTTCTGGCTATTCTCCCTTATTTTACAAGGTTTATCATGAAGAGAGGGGATGCCGGCAGCTGGAATTCCGACTAGAAAATGAGCAAACGTTGGAAACCTATTCTGCACATCTCCAAAAGTCCTGAAACTCCACGAAACAACTTTTTGGAATTTATAAGAAATTATGAACAAAAGAAATAGGCCAGGGGGACCACACCCTGTCCAGGAGATAGTGGGCGCCCCCCCTACAGGGCGCGCCCCCCTATCTCCTGGGCCCCTGGTGGGCCTCCGGCGTCCATCTTCTGCTATATCATCACTTTTACCCTGGAAAAATTCGTGGGCAAGCTTATGGGACGAAACTCCGCCGCCACGAGGCGAAACCTTGGCGGAATCGATCTAGGGCTCTGGCGGAGCTGTTCTGCCGGGGACACTTCCCTCCGGGAGGGGGAAATCATCGCCATCATCATCACCAACGTCCTCTCATCGGGAGAGGGCAATCTCCATCAACATCTTCACCGGCACCATCTCATCTCCAAACCCTAGTTCATCTCTTGTATCCAATTCTTGTCTCCAAGTCCGGGATTGGTGCTAGTAGGTTGCTAGTAGTGTTGATTACTCCTTGTAGTTGATGCTAGTTGGTTTATTTGGTGGAAGATCATATGTTTAGATCCTTTATGCATATTATTACCCCTCTGATTATGAACATGAATATGCTTTGTGAGTAGTTACGTTTGTTCCCGAGGACAAGGGAGAAGTCTTGCTATTAGTAGTCATGTGAATTTGGTATTCGTTCGATATTTTGATGAGATGTATGTTGTCTAGCCTCTAGTGGTGTTATGTGAACGTTGACTACATAACACTTCACCATTATTTGGGCCTAGAGGATGGCATTGGGAAGTAATAAGTAGATGATGGGTTGCTAGAGTGACAGAAGCATAAACCCTAGTTTATGTGTTGCTTCGTAAGGGGCTGATTTGGATCCATATGTTTCATGCTATGGTTAGGTTTACCTTAATAATTTTGTTGTAGTTGCGGATGCTTGCAATAGAGGTTAATCATAAGTGGGATGATTGTTCAAGTAAGAACAGCACCCAAGCACCGGTCCACCTACATATCAAATTATCAAAGTACCGAACGCGGATCATATCAACGTATCGAAAACTAGCTTGATGATATTCCCATGTGTCCTCGGGAGCGCTTTTCCTATTATAAGAGTTTATCCAGTCTTGTCCTTTGCTACAAAAAGGATTGGGCCACCTTGCTGCACTTTATTTACTCTTGTTACTTGTTGTTCGTTGCAATATACCTTATCACAAAACTATATGTTACCACTTATTTCAGTACTTGCAGAGAATACCTTGCTGAAAACCGCTTATCATTTCCTTCTGCTCCTCGTTGGGTTCGACACTCTTACTTATCGAAAGGACTACGATAGATCCCCTATACTTGTGGGTCATCACCCCTCGTGAGGCCAGTCCACCACAAAGCAGGAGTAGGGTTTTACACCGCAAGGTGGCCCGAACCTGGGTAAACTACCGTGTTCTTCTACTTCCCTGCTCGAGCATGCTCCCGACGAGGCTAGGCTGTAGGGTGACAAGCTTGAGACTCGAGAGGTTGAGATCTTCGAACACTCCCTATAGTTCGAACCTCTTGGGTCTGTGGATCCATGAATCCGAAAAACACGAATCGAATCAACATGATGAAAGTGACTAGATGAAATTCCCGTTTACCCTCAAGAACGCTTTGCTTGTTATAAGAGACTGTTTTCGTTTGTCCTTTGCCACAAAAGATTGGGCTACCTTGCTACACTTTACTTACTATTACCTTTATCTGTTACCTACAATTTCAATGCTTGCAGAAATTACCTTGCTTAAACTCACTTGTCATTTCCTTCTGCTCCTAGTTGGGTTTGATACTCTTTCTTATTAAAAGGACTACGATTGATCGCTTATACTTGTGGGTCATCATGGCACATGCATCGAAATCGTATAGTCTCGACACAGAGTGAGACCAATTCATGACGTGTCGTGTTACTGCCCACTTCCACTCGATGGGAGGGATTCATGCGTACACATGCATGTGTGCTCAAACTATATCATGTCATCCCAGAGCATGACCTATATACTGTAATAAAAACCAAAAATAATCCCCTCCTAAGTCAAATTAACCTATCTTGTTGTTGAGTAAAGTAGGACCAAGCAGGCCCACAGATGGAGAGCATCGATATCGCTGATAACTGCGTGAGTGGGTGCCAGAGGACAACAACCATCACTTTGCATGTGGGCCAGACATATATATGGAGAGGTGTGTGTGGTTGTGATGTTTGAATACACAAAATGCACAACTTTGATGTGGCACATGCCTCAAAAATCGTAAAGTCCCCACACAGAGCGAGGTTCATGAAGCGTACTACATATGCTGGTTCCGTTCCCCCTCTTCGACGCATACTATGTGCTCCTACCGTAATAAAAAACAAAAATAATCCTCCTTGATGGTGAAATTAATTAACCTCTCCCGATGTAGGTCAAAGTAATGCATGCATGGACGATGACCTCGCAGGCCCACAGATGGAAGTGTCACACGTGAGTGTCCTACGATAACCACCGCCTGCATGCATGTGGCCCAAAGAGGTGTTGTGTGATGTTTGAATAGCCAATGCACAACTTTGATGTGGCACATGCCTCGGAAACCAAAAAGAACCGACACTGAGTGAGGTGTGTTCACGGACGCGTCCGTAGTATATATGCTAGTCCCCTCCAACCTCTTCAACGCATACTTTATACTCCCACCATAACACAAACGAAAAAGAATCAACCTTGCTGGTAAAAATAACCTCTCTGTCGGCTGTTGGTCGTAGTGATGGACGGCGACCTCACGGGCCCACAGAAAGCATCACACACGAGTGAGTGTCGTGTAGGACAACCACCGACTGCATGTAGTGGCCAAAACATGTATGTATGAAAGGGTTGTGTGATGTTCTAAATAATGAAATCACGAGTTTGATGTGGCACCTGCCTCACAAAACGGCCAAATCCACATGGTGGCTGACGACTCGTAGTGTAATGCTAGCCCCCCCAGACGCACACACACATACACTGCGCATCCACTGCAACTACGATGCATGTTTAATTTCCCTACGGTGAACATATGTTATCTTTCCGTCAGCCACCCCCATCGTTTTGGTGATAGGCATGTTTCTATCCTGAATCGTGCCTTCCGACTTGCCACTTTGTCAACCCTTACTGATCTTTGCCATCAGATAAGGGCAATGACTGCAAGCCCAGTTTTCCACCACAACCCTACCCTGTCACCGCAGTCTTTGGACGTGTACGGTTCTTTTCTGTCCGCTTGATGATGATGTGATCGTGACCTCCACGTTTCCTTCACATGAATAGCAAGTCCGTCCTCACCTCCGTGTCCGTCCAGATGCGACCGGTGTTGAGCTAGCGCTACCAACTCCTTCCACACGAGAATTCACTTTCGTGCACACTGCCACATCATGTTAGACCGCAATGCTAGAGTTTCTGCGATATTTGTGTGCGTAGGTATGCATGCATATTATTGTTGTGAGCAGCGGTAATATGTAGTGTTGCTTGAATATGATATTATTTGTATGCTTCGTTTGCTTTTGTTTTAGTTGTTTCTTTTAGTTATTTCTTTGGGCCCTTGGTGTTTCATTATTTTTCCTTATTAAATTTGCTCCTCCACCGACACCGGACCCGAAGAATTAGCAATGAGTTCAAATATTTGGAAGCTCAGCTAAACATTATGGAATTCTCAGCCGACTGCATTATATTGGAAATATCTGGTCTGACTACAAAAAGATATCTTGGCTTGATTATCAGCATCAAGTATACATAAGTGTGCAATCTTCACAGCGGTAATGACGGAACCAGCCAGAAGACAACTTTGGGTGCAAGACCAACAGTATATTATCAGTCAATGGTATGGTTTATGTACAAGGTTGATTATGTTATGAGTAAGATTTGAAATATGCTATACCCCAGAAGAAAGTTAGAATGTACTATGAATTCAGTCTTCCGCAAGAAGGATATTCGAACAACCTTTTTCATATGAATAATCGGAAGCAGAAATATTAAAGGATATATATATGGCATTCAGTCGGCATACCACAGTAAAAAGCTTCTAGTGTAAGCAACACAGTCTTCCCTCGCAAGCTACCCGAGAAGCTTCCAATGCAAGATTCCTCTATCTTCTCGAGCACTATAGGTGGATGATTTCCTGGTTAAGATGCTCTACCTTGTTCAGTATGCCACCGCAAATGCTTCCGGCACAAGGTACCGAGTCTTCCCCAACAAGTCTTTAAGGGGGGAGCTTCTGAAGTATGGTACCCAGTCTTCCTCAACAAGCTGCCCCGATGAAAGCTTCAAGCACAAGCTATTCAATCTTCCTCAGTATGACACTAGTGCAAGATATTACACCATGAGTTGGTGGCACACGGCAATACTTCCAAAGAATCAGATCCGCAAAAGTTTGTTCAGAAACAAGTATCAGTCAGAACACAAGTGTCTACCTCGGGAAATTAAATACTTATACTATGAGCATGCTTCCAAGTCCTTGCAAGTCACTTGTATGATGATGAAGTCAAGGTAAGAACCCGGCAACCTCAACTGTTATGCAAGAGGAAGAAAGCCAGTTACACACCTTACTGGGTGATACAAGAACCGACAAGCTTTGAAGAAAGACAACATGGGACACAATTTTGGCCGTGCTTATCAAGGTCAGTTTTCTCACACTCGGCAAGGTGATATCGTTAACCTTTGTCACTGTCTCGTATGGTTACAATGGACTCCATACAGGGCACGTGAACCTAGTATATATTCGATGACCCGACACATGAACAAGGATAAGTTACGAATGCCGGAATATTGCACCTGAGAGTATTGATGGTCACACAAAGAATATATATATATATATATATATATATATATATATATATATATATATATATATATATATATATATATATATATATATATATATATATATATATAGTGGGTCTATTATGATAACACCCTTAAGACTCTTATTCGCTAACACTATTACGCTAACACCACGATTTAACTCTGCTACCTCCCCAACCCTTTTCTACAGACTTAACGAGCCGAACTGCACAGAGAGGAAAACCACCTTCGCCACCAAATCTCCCTGCCCCCGCCCCGCAGCCTCATCTTCTTCCACCCCCGCGTGTGCCATCTCTGTCTCGAACCCCCACCACCCATTCTCCACCTCCTTCCACCCTTGGGGCCCCTCCTCCTCCTTCCTCTGTGAACCCCCACCACCCCTTCTCCACATCCTTCCGCCGCTAGAGCCCACCCCACCCCGCCTCCTTCCTCGATCCCAGCCGGAGACCCTCCTCCACCACCGGCGATTGGGGCCGGCGCGCCCTCAATCCCCTCCAACCACTGGCGCGCCACGTGGCCATGGAGGGATCCGTCCGCCACTGGCTCCTAGCGAGGCCTCCTCCACCGAATCTGGTCACCACGACCATCGGTGCGGCCAAAAACCGATGGATCCGGTCGCCAACCACCACTCACCGCCCCTGCCCCCTTCCTCGCAGTCATTCCATGCCGGTGGATCTGACCCGTGCCACCGTGCACTGCCCACCTCCTCTGTAGTTTAGTGGCACTCGTGCTGCTACTCGTCTAGGAGACTCTGGCCTCGTCCCCAACCAGGTGATGGTCCCCGTCAGACTGTCCTCCTGCCACCAAGATTTTCCTCCGTCGAGCTCACGGCCGACCGCGCGGGTGGAGTTCGCCCGTACTTCCCGACGTGGTTAGGTCGTCCCAGTACTGCAGTACGGTCCCTCCCATCGTCCAGGACCCTGCCAGCTGCCAGGCCTCACCTCTCCTCACCCCGGTCCATGCCTAGCTCCACCGCAGGTTGTCCCCTGCTATAGTCCAAAAGCAGTCCCCGACGGTTGATGCAGTACGACGGGTCTCTGCTGCATCATCAGCGAGATCCGCCATGTCCTCCGGACGAGCTGCCTGCCTCCCCTTGCAGTCGAGGCGCCCCTGGGCTTGTAGTGCGGCGGGGAACATGATGCAATTTGGCACCGCAAGCACCGGCCTCCGGCGTCCTCTCCTCCCCTTCATTTTTTTGCTTTTTCAGATTTCACCTGGGCACAATACTTCAGTTCGCTTTGGGCATCAGTGTGGTGCGGCTGGATGTCCAGTCCACCGGCGAGCATGCTTGCATTCCGGTGGCACGAGGCTCGTGGTCAGACGTGCAGTCCGGTGGCACCGGCTAGTTCATTTCGGTGCTCGCCGCCATAGTTCGTTGTTTTTTTGCAGTCCCCCCTAGTCGTGCAGTTTACTCAAAGAAGAGGTTCGCCTTGTGCTTCGTTGGTGTTTTGTTTGCGTCAATGTGCAGTTTACTCAAGAAGAAGTGCGCCCAATAAGAAAAAAGAAGAGAACATCGATGTTCATTTGAAGTTCATTTTGTTGTTTATGAGAAACGCAGAGAGAAAAAGGGCACTGCCTAGTGCATTTGAAGTTCCATTTTGTAGTAAGAAAAATGGATGGTAATTTTTCATAAGCAAGTCTTTGCCTAGTGTAGTATAGTTGGGTACTCCATGGTTGATTCTGCTATGTACTGGATGACTGTGTAGCTGTGTAAAAATAATAAATGTATATGTATGTTTTGAAGCTCACTTTGTTCTCTCACAAAGTTTGCCATAAAACTCCTTCGTGGTTCACTTGGTGATCCGAAACAAAAACACCTCGGAAAGCAGCTCACTTCTCATTACATGTGGTTCACTTGCTCAGTCCATGCCGTCCATTTGCCCGGTCTATGCATGTAAAAAATATTGAGTTTGGAAAAATCTCAAACGGTTCATTTTTGGTAGTGTCATGGACCGTTTACGGTAGTCTCAAGGTTCGCTTTTCATTGTATTGCGGTTCACTAACACTCGACTTGAAGTGAACTCCACCTCGTCTGGAAAAATTTACGTCCCACAAAAAGGAAATCATGCAGTGCACTTGTCTGTGCGATGAAGTGCGGTTTTTAGTCTGAAGCAGTGCACTCCACCTTGTTTTGGAAAATTTACGTCCCACAAAAAAGAAATCATGCAGTGCACTTGTCTGTCCAATGAAGTGCGGTTTTTAGTCTAAATAAGTGCGGTTTTCTGTCTGATGCAGTACGGCCCGTTTACGGTGGTGTCGAGGTTCACTTTTCATAGTATTGCGGTTCACCAACACTCGACATGAAGTGCACACTACCTCGTTTAGGAAAAATTGCATCCCAAAAAAAAGAAATCATGCAGTGCACTTTTTTGTCCGATGAAGTGTAGTTTTTAGTCTAAAAGAAGTGTGGTTTTCTTTCTGATGCAGTATATAATACGATTTTGGTGTCGCAAAAAACATAGTGTCCGCTTTTCGGTAAAATCAAAACTACTCCTAAACCGTAAGGAATCGTAGAGGGTGGTCTACATGAAAAACTTGCACCACAACGATATCTTTCCAACGGTGTATCATTTGCTTCATTCTGACAAGCGGTTTAGAAGAAATCACGAAAAAATGGCCGCTGGCTCTCGCCATCAGCCGCACGATTTTCAAAATTAACTAAAAACCGTAAGGAATCTCAAAAACATTTCAACATATGAAAGTTGCGCCTTGTCCGTAGATTTCCAACGGCCTATCATACGCCTCATTTTGACAAACGGTTAGAAAACTGGAGCAAAAACAGTATCGAATTTTTTAAAAAAATTGAAAAACAGAATTCCGAGATTTAGTAAATTTGAAACTGCTCTTAAACCTTAACGAATTGGAGCAAATAATAGATATGAAAAAGATGCGCCTCGACGATATCTTTCTAACAGTGTATCATTTGCTTCATTCCAACAAGCGGTTTAGAAGAAATCGCGAAAAAACGCTCGCTACCACTCGTCATGGGTCGCACCATTTTCAAAAGCGCTCTTAAACCGTGAAGAATCACGAAAAGTGTTCAACATGGAGAAGCTGCGCCTAATCCATAGCTTCTCAACGGAATATTACACGTCTCGTTCTGATAATTGGTTAAAAAACTAGAGTGAAAAAGGTACCAAAAAATAGCGTGTGTAGTTTTTTCCGACACGAAGTTTACTAGTGTGTGTATTACAGTGCCCTTCCTACAGAAAGTGCAGTGCCCTCGCGTTGAGCGTGCAGTACGGAAGTGTTATCAGAATAGCACACTAGTGAACTTCGTGTCGTAAAAAACTGCACGCGGTGTTTTTTCAGTACCGTTTTTACTCTAGTTTTTTAACCGTTTATCAGAACGAGGCGTATAATATACCATTGGAAAGCTATGGATTAGGCGCAACTTCGTCATGTTTAACACTTTTCGAGATTCCTCGCAGTTTAAAAGCAGTTTGAAAAACGGTGCGGCGAACAACGAGTGGCAGCGAGCTTATTTTCCCGATTTTTTATAAATCGCTCATCGGAATAAAGGAAATGATACACCGGTGGAAAGATATCATCGAGGCGCATCTTTTTCATATCTATTATTCTTTTCTAATTCGTTACGGTTTGAGAGCAGTTTCAAATTTACTAAATCACGGAATTACGTTTTTTTGAATTTTTTTCAATTTTTTGTATTGTTTTCACTCTAGTTTTTGAACCGCTTGTCGAAACGAGGCATGTAATACACCGTTGGAAAGCTATGGACAAGGTGCAACTTTCATATGTAGAACTTGTTTTCAGATTCCTTACAGTTTTAAATTAATTTTGAAAACGGTGCGGCAGCCGGTGAGTGACAGCTAACACATTTTCCTAAATTTGTTCAAACCTTTCATAGGAATGATGGAAATGTTACGCTGTTGGAAAGATATCGACGAGGTGCAACTTTTGTATGTAGAACACTCTCTCTACTTGATTATGGTTTAACAGCAGTTTCCAAATTACCGAAATGCGGGCACTCTATTTTTCACGACACCAAAATCGACGAGGCGCACTGCATCGGACATAAAACTGCACTGCTTCAGTCTGAATACCGCACTGCATTAGAGAGGCAAACGGACTGCAGGATTCATTTGTCATTTTTCTAACTTTTTTATATAACAAGAGTGCACCGTTCTTATTATTGAGAGTGAATCGCAAACAAGGTCAAAATGCACTGCAATGTCGTCAAAAGGGAACTTCATGCATTTTGTGTAACTATTGTCAAACCGCACTGCATCAAACGATGA